>JASUUL010000142.1:16519166-17148333 GCA_030449875.1 Aegle marmelos | reverse complement strand
CTGCACATGACATTGCTGATGAAGAGCGAAAGAACTACAAGATGTTTTATAGAGCTTATTTAGGAAAGAATGGCTAGCAGTAATAGATAAGGAAATTACTTCTCTGTACAAAAATTGACCTTGGGAATTAATGAACAAAGCAAAGAAAATAAGAGTGTTTGGATGTAAATGGATCTACAAGGTTAAATAAGCTTAACAAAAGAAGAACCAAAGAGGTTTAAAGCAAGATTTGTAGCAAAGGGATATACATAAAAAGAAAGGGTTGATTTCTAATAGGTGTTCTCTCAAATTGACGGACATACATCTATAAGACTAATATTGGCTTTAACAGCAATTAAAGATATAGAGCTTAATCAACTCGATGTCAAAATTGCATTCTTGCATAGTAAACTTTTAAAAGAGATACTCATGGTTCAACCTAAGAGGTATGTTGATTTTAAAAGGAAGAAACATGTGCGCTTGTTAAAAAAAGCACTCTATGGATTAAAGTAATCCCTAAGGCAGTGGTACCTCAGGTTTGATGAGTTTATGATGTCAAATGAGTTCAAGAGATGTAACTATAACTACTGTGTTTACTTTAAAGTAATAAAGGATAATATATATGTGTATTTACTGCTATTTATAGATGACATGTTAATAGCAAGTAAAGATATAAAAGTAATTAAAGATTTAAAGTTGTTGTTTAATTTAGAATTCGAAATGAAGAATTCAGGAAAGGCTAAAAAAATTCTAAGAGTGGAAATACTATGTTATTACTATTTATCGATGAAAAGTCAAAACATTCATAGAAATTAAAGGAAAAAAAATAAATTTACCAATTAAGCCCATGGAACATGTTGAGACTTCACCTTTAATCCAAGCTTGAAAGAAAATTAGCTACTCATATTTAAACTAGAGGTAAAATAAAAATTTTATTAAAATATATAGAAAATATATGATGGAAAAAAAATTAGAGATAATAGAGCTCAAAAATAAATTCAGAGGTGTCAAATTATGGTAAGAAGTCCTCTTTTTATAGATACAACGAGTAAATTATGACTATCGGATTAAAATAATTTGAATGCACAGGATTGCGTCGTGCAACAAGTTATGATTAATTTGAGTACATCATCAAAGCTATTATCCTGTGTATATACATGTACCATATACATATTTTTTTGATCCACTAATAAACTATCATGTCATCGGTCAATAGTGCATAAATATTTTTATTTAATAAGATTGTGACACCCCATCAATCAAGTTACGTCATCAGTCAACGCTATATAATCAGTTAATACCACATCATTCCTCCAATCAAATATTGTCACGTCATTGGTCGGTACTATATTATCAGTCAATGCCACGTTATTGATTAATGTCAAGTCAGCATACAATATATATGAACAGTGTCATGAATAGTACCATGAACAATACTGTATATATGAACAGTGACATTTATACTTTTATACTTCTCTTAAGATTTTCGATCGTTTTGAGTTCAGATTTATCGTTTGTTTTGTCATCCGATATCTCATTTATTGTGAAATGACAATGATGTTCTTAAAATACATAAAATACTTAATTACAATAAAATACACATAATTAAAATCACAAGAGAATTAAATACATAAAAGTAAGGAAGTTAAGAAACTTAAAGTGTAAAATGACAATTTTCTCCTTCATAAATATTCATTTTTTAGTACTTAACACACCCTCTAACTAGCTTGTTGTTAGTGCTTAGCAAATTAAGCGAAAATGAATTTAAAGTAGAAAAAAATCTTTTTTTAGGTATCTCTTTAATTAATAATTATCCAAAAATTTAATAAAAATTTATATTTGGTAACCTCAATGGTAAAGAGTTATAATTGATAATACTAGCTAATTGTTTATTCATTCATCGTTAATCTTTCCCCTAAAAGAATTAAATTCTTTACCTTTCTAGTTTTGTTAAAAAAACTTAATTATTCAAAATTAGAATCAAACCTTTAGTATTCATTTAATTTCTATTAAAAACCTGATACAAAGAAAATTATTGTATTCATTGGCCCAATTACAAAGTTAAAAAGCCAATTCTTGAAATGCACAATCCGTAATCATATTTTATTAGCAATTTATCATTTCAACAATCTAAATGCTAGCATTCTAACATTCTTAGCATTCGGAGGTGAATCTTGACCACCTGGCAAAATTTCCTAATTGTTGCATTTTTATTCCTCCAACAATACTAAGGTTGTCGTATTACATACTTTTGGTTGGCTTCATATGCATCTTTTACTTTTATCAATATTTGTATTGGAATCCTATATTGTCTTCAAGCTTTTGTTTTTTCTGATTAGGGTGTTTATTTCCACACTTACTTCTTGTTGATATTGTTTTGGAAGGATATTTTCCATCACTATTGGCTAACAATCTCTCATTCTAGATCATGTTGGAATTTAGTGAATTTTAAGGTGACTTGTGTCTGTTTAAGATAGAAATGAATTATCATAGTGAAATTAAAGAGTGATGCAATTTTTATTACATCATCATGTTTAAAACAACTATGTTGGCATAAGTTTCTCTTTTTATTGCCAACTATTGATACCTATTTCCTACCATTTTTCACTTAAAGTAGAGACAACAAATGGAGATTTTACTTTCATACATAGTAAACAAAGAGTAGTGGAATGGTGATAATTGTGGGTTTGGCATACCTACTTTAATTCTTAAATTAGTGTTTCAATATCTGAAGATAAAATAATTACTATAAAATTAGCTTTACAATATCTTGAGGCATCCATGAACTCATCTCCAAACTTAATGGGCCTATATGTTAAAAGATGAGCATTAACCACTCCTTGCTAGGGTGCATCATGTTCATTTCTCCTAGATTTTAGATAGTGGAAGATAATGGTATTAGTATTCCTACATTTACTTAATCCTTGAATAATGAGTCTTGATTATAGATTAATGATTACTAGGATAGAGTGGTTATTGTATAAGTAAAAGTGGTCTATTTGTGCTTATTATTTAGTTTTGGAAAATTATTAATTGTATGCTTTTAGTTTACTTTATTATCAAATTTACTATAATACTTTTAGGATATATAAATCGTCCATCCTAAGTTGATAAAATATATATACTGTTCAACAAACCGTTAATTGGCATTCAAATATAATGACGTCAAAGGGGTAATTTAATCTTTTCATATGATACAAGTAATATTTTTAGGATATATAAGTGATAATAAGATATTTTAAGGATACAATTGTCAATTCACTATAGTTTTGTTAATTTTCAAACGACAACTAATAATTTGGTAGACAGTATATACATTTTATCAATTTAAAGTAGATGATTGATACACCCTTAATTAAATTTTTGTTTAATTGTTCTTTATACTTTCAGAGTTATTTATCCTACTATGAGTTGGGACTCTTCCCCAAGGTGGGATAAGGATAGATTACCTATCAATAATGGTGATTCTTGAAAGGCATAGAGTGCAAATGAAAGAAAAAGAAAATTAAAATAATAAATATTCATTTTTAGTTTTTAATGAGAGTAAACCAAGAAAATATACCTGTAATTTGAAAATAGTGGCTACTAAGATAAATTGAAAGCCGTCAAATGTCACCACTCCATTATATTATAGATTAAGGTTTCTGAAAAGAACTCTGCTAGATATTCCATAGAGTAGTGCTATTAACAATTATTCATTATCTTTGTAACACCTCTTTTTTTTATGTAATTACTTCTAACAAGTGTATAATTCTAATTCAATACATTTACTATTTCCTCTTTCTTTTACATATATGTTTGTGTGATCCTGGATTAGAAAAAAATGAAGAAGAAATAGAAATGCATTCGGTGATAATTGAAACTTTAAATATGGATAAAGAAAAAACTTTACTTAATAAGAAAGATAAAATTATAGAATTAATATTCGATATTCCTAAAAAATATCTAACAAAAAAATTATTCAAAGAATTATGTAATAATGATGAATTAATAGGTAATGATATAGATAAAGAACTTACAAAAAAAATTAGATTTTAAAAGTTTAGAAATTGACAAAGTAATTATTTAGAACATGAAAATGAAATATTAGTTGAAAAGACATGAAATTGGAGATAGGATAAAGTAGTAATAGACTAATACTAGAACCAATAATTAAACCATCAAATCTAAAAAATTATTTAAATAAAATAAGAGTCCGAGAGAGTAAAGAAAAATACATAAAGGTAGAAAAGAGTGTTTAAAGCTAAAATAAAACTAGAAAACATTATTATAGGCTAATAATATATTGATATTAGAATTAGAAGTACATAGACCAGGGACTGGAAACAAATATTTGTTCAATAGGAAGGAAATTTACTTAATTTTTTTAATTTAATGACTTAATCAAATTAATTTTAATTAATTACATCATTAATTTTTTAATCTTTTTTTAATTTAATGACTTAATCAATTTAATTTTAATTAATTAAATCATTAATTTTTTTATCTTTTTTTTTAATTTAATGACTTAATCAATTTAATTTTAATTAATTAAATCATTAATTTTTTTATCTTTTTCAACTTAATGAAAATTTTAAGTCATTAAGATTTTAGGCTAATATTTTTAATTTTTTACTTAATCTAAAAGGTATTATTAAAATATATTCTCCAAAATATCCCTATCCTTACCTAAATAATATTTTAATTATTTATATTATTACCCATTTCTATAACTTTGTGAAAATCTAATAGAAGACTACTATTATTTTATTTTTTATTTTCTTTAAATTAGCATTATATTTTTTCATAATTTTTATAAATATTTTTCATATAAAAACATTATGAGCTGCAATCAAATCGATTAACATATATTAGTTTAGAATATATAGTGTTATATTCAATTGAACAGGACTTATATTATGATAATATAATATCTTATTTAAGTTCTTCAAGATGTTTATTATTTATTTAATATTTAAAATTTGAAAGCATATAAACGAAAAAATACTAGTTTTTCTTTATTTTTTAAGTTAAAATACAAACAAATTTATATTTATATTCAGCAATTTAGACAAAAAAAGGCTTATCATTCATAATCATACATTCAATTCTATTAAGATTTCAAGCTAATTTATATCTATTCAGATTTCATATTAAAAAAAAAAGCACCTTAGACATTTAATGGAAGCCTTAGCAGTAATGGTAAGCCCAAATTATAAACTAGTATATTTAGAAAACACTTTAGGAATTAGAGAAAAATAAATATATTTAGGATGGAGAGATTAGATGAACAAAAATTAAATAGAAAAATTAAATAATTTTGATACAAATATAATAGTAATTGATTTTATAGATTTAATGAGTGAGTTAATACTAGGAGTAGATGAAAAAGATGATATGATTGAGCAAATTAAAGCCATTGGAAATTTAGAACAATAAAAAATTCATGATTTAAAATATTTTGATGAATATGCTAATTCTTTTTTATAAATATTGGAGTGATATAGGACGACCTTTTGATGAAGATTTATTATTCAAATTTGTAGAAAAATTACTTGAAAAAATAGTAGAAAGATTACATAATGAGTTAATCAATAGTTTTAAAGTTAAAAGAACTTAAAGAACTGATTATTATGCTACGTTATTGATTAAAACTCAAAGTGTACTTTTAATAAGTAAAAAATTATCATTTTTTATTTATAATATTGATTAATATATTTATTATCCCAAAATTATCTTAACGCTTCTTTAATAAATTTTTTGTTGAGATTAATTTGTAGTATGTTAATTTTTATATTATAAATATTTTAAGAATAAAATGGGAATTGAAATTGAAAGCAGAAATAAAGAAGAATTATTAGAGTTATTTAAAATGTATTATTAAGGAGATGTAATTAAAAAAATAAAAATAAAAAATGGGTTGATAATACTTGTGATAGTTAAGTGGTCATTTTGTCTCTTAACCATTAAAAGAAGAGAATGGGAGAAAAGCTAAGGAATTCTTTTTTTTTTTTCTATTTTCTTATTTTGTTTTGTATATTTCATTTTTTGTAATATATTTCATAAATTTGTTAAATAAGATAAGCTTTTTTTTTTTTTTAGTATGAGTAACTGATTTTTTGAGCTGGGATGAAAAGTAAAACTCAATGATATAAATTATTAATTAATTATTTTCACAAGTGAATCTTAAAATTTATTTTATTTGTATTTTTTCTTTCTTACCAATTTCTTTTATGTTATATTAATTTATAGATATAAATCCTTTTAGATTTATATGGTATTTTCACAGAATATTGACACTTCAATATAATTATGGCATATTAAATGCTTAGTCTCATATTTATTACATTAATGATTATTTAAGAATTAAATGATATAATAATTAACTTACAAAATAAATACAAAAATACAAGTATGAGAAAATAGTTATAACCATAATTTGAAATCTGAAGGTAGATCCCATAACCTTAGCATATTTTTAAATTAATGCCTATTAATTTTTTTCCTATTTAATTTTCTTATTTAACGAATTGACTACTAGATTTTAAAATCCACTTTGGTTTGACACCCGTATCACTTAATTATGTTATAATTATATTTGAAAATAAGAACATTGTTATGTCCTGTCAATTATTACTAGTAATAGTATATGTTAGAGGAGGAATTAAAGAATATTGTGAAAAGGAAAAAATAGGCATCAAATAAAATTACAATTTAAAAAAATATGTATAGACATGTCTGAAGTACTAACTTTAGAATGTAATTATCCTAATTATTCCAGCTATGAAAATCATAAGAAACATAGGTATAGACGAGTTATTATAAGCAACTACATAAACAAAATAGTAGAAAATTCTATAAGAAAAAGTTCATTCAATGTGGAAATAATAAACAAAAGGGTCCTCCGGTGTTGTAACTGTAATGCTGTACCACAGTTTTTATCCTTATCCCACAAAGTCATTGGATGCTTCCATATTGAATCTAACGACTGAAATTAATTATTAGATAATTGATTCAACTACTTACAACCGTTGCAATTAGCAGTGTATTAGTACAGCAGTTCTTGTGCTGATCAAATCACTTAAACCACCTGAATTCAATTCTCTGAATCTGCAGACTCAGTCTCTGTTTTCCATTTTGATTGCGGCCAAATCCGCCGCTGCAAATACTTCCTTCATTTGAGAGTTCATTTGCGGCTGATTATGTTGCTATCACTGCCCTTCTTTGATTTTCTCGTTTCTCATTTGAGTCATTCGTTTTTTTCTGGATTTCTTATCAGCTTTTGTTTTCTCCGTGGCTCTATTGTTCTATCTCAATCTCACTTTTCCTTGTCTGCCTTCCATTCATTTTTTCTTCGCTCGTTCTTTCCCAATTAAGCTCACTAATTCTTCCAAAACCTCGAGGCTATCTTGGCCTGTGTTTTGGTCAATTGGGTCAAGGTCCAAGCATCGAAATCCATTAAGACAATCCTACCCCAGGAATTACTCCCATCACAAATAAATGGTACTTCTCACGGTCATAGCACTAGCATTACTGGAAAGGAATATAGGACAAAATGTAGAATCATTTAAATTGAATAATCAAAATAAATAGCACAGGCGATGAGAATCTTACTTCATAGTGTAAGCAGCTCCAGCTTTCACCGTGCCAAAGTCTTTGCGGGATTCCCACAGCCTTCCACTTCACAGCATACTACCAACAGGAAAGAATATGTAAACATTTAATCCATCCACAGGCAGTCTTTGAACCATGAGCAGAAAAAGAAATGGAAAAGGATAAAGAGCAGGAAAGAGGGGAATGTATCACCTTCCCACAGAATTTACAGAAGTACTTGCTGAGTTGACTGACCTCTATCTTCTTAAGCAGAGTGGCACCTAACGGGTACCTGGAAAAGAATAATACAATATAATTCTAAGATCCCAAAGCCACACATGCAAACAAACTAAAACATCAAAGCAGGGTTAACAACAAGCTAGGGAGAGACCACCACAAGGTTTTTCATGAAATGGTGCCTATCATAAATTTTTGTTTATATAATGCTAGTAGCAAGCTTTCTCAAATAAACATGGGAACAGCCCACAATTCTGGCTTAAAGCTTTAATCAGACTCAATAATTCTACCTTCTATTGATATAAAGACATCCCAAGGGAAAAAATTGAAAATCTAAGTGTACGTTACCGTAGCAGTTACCATAGCATCTATACTTTGAGGACACTAAACAAACCAACAAAAAAAAAAATAATAATAATAATAACAAAAATAATAACTACCCTCAATACATACCACATTTTATTCTTGCCTTCTTAGTCCTCTTTGTCTGCAAAACCCGACATTATGAAACCATGATCAAATACATGGGTTGGAAAAGTTTTAAAACAACAAAACAAGACCAAAACCAAAATCATCAGTATTGGAAAGAGAAAAACAATGATTAAAAAAGAGAAATTAGAAGAATCTAAGCCTTTGACAATAAAAAATCTAACGAAGAAACACAATAAACTAGGAAGTGTTACGTCAAAGAAAGAAGCATTGCAAGCTAATTATATGAGATGATTATTTTCAAGTTCAAATGCATCACAAATCAAGTAACAATAATTGGATCGATTGTACTCAACTTTGATTCTCACCCAAACGAACAACATGAATTCATACGAAGAGAATAAATAAAATAAAAGGCATAAAGAGAGAATGGATGCCATTTTGTAGTGGTAAAACAGAAACTCTAATCTCACTTCTTATAAACTCTAATCTCACTTCTTATTGCTGAGAATAGAGAGAGATGAGAGTGGCCGAGCTAAATGCCCTAGTTCGTTCGTTATTACGGTGATGGTAATTTAAATATTCTACTAATAAATGCAAGCTCGTTACGAGTTTTAAATCTTTTCAAAAAAAAAAAAAAGAGAGTTTTAATAAAAATCACCTACTGGGCAAGTGACTCGATCGGCATAAGAATAGACCAAAGTGAAGCCAGATTCATCTCTATCAACACGGACCACTTTAGTGATCAGCTAAATCATCTCAATTATACTACTAATCACCAAATAATCCAAACCCCTCCCCCACGCAAGAGCCTCAGCAACATTCATGGGTTCTCAAAAAGTCAGGTGGTGGATGTGTAAACGATGTCTTCACATTGCAAATCCTATCATTTCCAATCAATCCAACCTAATTAACACACATTCCAAATTCCTATTGATGCAGATTCCATGTCATAAATCCGAATAATTACTTGCAATTCTGAGAATAGGTATCACCCAAGATCGAAATTGTGTCCGTAAAAGGTACCCGTCTCGCCGGAGACCAGCACTCCCCCAAATTAGGGTACTTGTCCTCTTCACAATATGTCTGAAGGTTAGTCTAGCCTAATTTTCAGAAATGGGGTGAATGAATCGCCTCCCATTTGGCCTTTGCCAAGGGCTTCTTTCGGTTATCACCTTAACTTCATAAATTCGTTCCGACTTCCTTTTACAAAACAGCCATGGTGCATTTTCAGATGTAACTTAACCTTTTCGTAACCGACTTCTCCAGTATTTTTCAACACAAACGTGGCCTGAAGCATTCGATCGCTTGTTTTTAAATCCAATGGGTACATTGGATAAGGATAAAATTATAGTATTAAATTATAGTTGTAATAAAGGTGAGTTTTAAATAAAAAGTTAAAAAGTTTTTTTAAAAAAAAGAAATTTATAATCGTAATAAGATTTGTACATATTTTTTATATAGTAAAGAAGAACATATTAAACAACATTATCTAGAAAATAAAAAAATTAACCAATTTGAAATAAATAATTATAATATAGAAGAACAAATATTAGATGTAGAAGAAATATTTAATGTAAATGAAATATTAGATAATAATAGTATATGTATTTTTAGTGGACAAATCTATTAGCAACATAGAAACTAGTATAGCTCAGAATTAGAATTAGATTTTTGAAATTAAAGTTTTAGAAACTTGTATATCATTCTTTGGTAAAAATTGTACAATTTGTAATAACAAATTTGAACTAGAATATAGAGAATGAGATACAAATAAATTCTTTTGCAATAAATGTAAAGATAAACAATGATATGATCAAATAATAAAAATAAATAGAGCAACAATTGAATTAATAAATATAGATGTAGAATTATTATTTAAAAATGAAATAGTTTATACTAAGGCAATGATAGACACAACAACAGATAAATGTATTATAGATGATAGTTTAGTGCCAAAAGAAAATAAGAATAAATTAAGAAGCTTAGTTAATATTAGACAATTTAACCGAGAATTAACAAAAATAACAGAATGTTTAAACAATGCACTTAGTAGAATAAATGGAAGAACACATATACCACCTCAAATATTTATTTCCATTAAAAAAATAGGATATAAATTTATTTTAGGATTAAATTTTATATTAGGAAATAATGACAGTAGATTAATAATTCTAAATAGAGTAAGTTTCTATAAAAAAAACTAGTATTTATACAACCTAAATTTGAGACACACATTTTGCCGTATGAAAAGAAATAACTAGCAATTGAAACGGAAATAGATATTGCTTTTATTGATACATTATTAGAGGAGGAGCATCCTGCTGAAAATAAGACAGATAAGATAGAAAAGATAGAAAATAAAGAAAGCAATAACAAGCTGGGAAGCCATGGCTATAATCTGACTAGACCACCAATGTGATGAATTAGACACTAATGAAGTAGAAATTTCTAGATGATTGATAAAGAGCAGCCACTGGAGCCACGCAAGCCACGCAAGTCCAGTAGAGGGCATAAGCCAAATCCTAAGTACATGACGTGAAGACTTTAGCTTTGCCCTTGCATGGCTCATGCATGCACGATATGAGAATAATAATTGTGCATGGATTTTGATCGTGCAAGGATTGACGATAAGATTAAATTCCTAGTGGTTGTTATTTAGCTTTATGTTTCGTAAAAGTAGCAAGGTTGTTATTTTCGTTACGTATTTTGATTCCAGCCGAGAATAAGTTTGTTATGTAATATTATAAATAATGGCTCCGACATAATAAAAATCAAGCAGTCAATTAAATCAATTCATCTTGGTCTCTCTTTTTCTCGCCATAAGTAGAAAAACTCTTGTGATTGATAGCAAGCTTTGGTTGGGACCTATCATTTGGTATCAGAGCTAGCTTATCAATGATGAGTAACAAGGAATGCATTGAACGAATTGAAGCAGATCTTGGGAGCTTGCAGGACAGAATGGAATAGATGGAGGTGGGAATCAATGACAAGCTACAGCGTCTTGAGGAGTCAATAAGCAAACTTGTGGAATCAAATAGTGCAATCAAGGGCACCACTAGTCGTGACTCAGCTGAAAATTTAGGCTCTACAAAGCATGTTCGTGAGAAAAAAGATGGAGGGCGGCACATGCTTCCAACACGGGTTACCAAGCTAGACTTTCCCCGCTTTGCTGGCGATGATCCAATAGAATGGTACAGCAGGGTATCTCAGTACTTTGAATATTATGAAACTATGGACGAAACCAAGGCGACTTTGGCTGCATATCACTTGGAGGGAGAGGCAAATCAGTGGTGGCAATGGATGTGAAGGGCTTACGAAGAAGAAAAGCGACTAGTTACGTGGAAAATATTCGTTGAGGAACTATGGGCACATTTTGGGCCGACTAAGTGTGAAGATTTTGATGAAGCTTTGTCTCGAGTCAATCAGACGGGAACGTTGCATGAATATCAGAAGGAGTTCGAAAGGCTTGGGAACCCAGTTTATGGGTGGTCTCAAAAAGCATTGGTGGGAACATTTATAGGGGGCTTGAAACCTGAGATTGTAGAAGACATTCGTATGTTCAGACCCTGCACATTGAAGGAAGCTATTAGTCTAGCGCGTATGAAGGATGATCAAATAACACGACAGAAGAAAATGATCAGATCATCAATTTCTATTCGTTCCCCACCTGTTCAGAATCGAGCCACACCAACAACTCCTTATAAGAGGCTATCGTGGGAAGAGGTACAGAGGAGGCAATCACAGGGATTGTGCTTCAATTGTAATGACAAATTCACCGCTGGCCACAAGTGTACCAAGGCACAATTACTGATCTTGGAATGCGAAACAACACCAGAAGAGAGTTTGTATGAAGAATTTATGGTCGAGGAGCCTATAGTGGAATCAACAGAAACGACAAACCCCAAAATTTCTTTATATGCTTTGTCCGGATGGACAGTACCACGAACTATGCGCGTTATGGCAAAAATTAAGCAATATTCAATTATCATTCTTATTGACAGTGGATCCACACACAATTTTATCAGTTCACGCTTAGCCAGTTTGTTGCAATTACCAATTACGCCAACATCTTTTTCAGTACAAGTTGCTAACAGGGAGAAATTAACATGCCAAGGGATGTTTGAAAAGGTAAAAAATTAATCCAAAATATTCCTTTTTCTCTCACCGTGTATTCCTTGCCAATAACAGGATTGGATATAGTTTTAGGGATTCAATGTTTCGAGACACTAGGCTCTGTTCTGTGCAATTGGAAAGACTTGACTATAGAATTTGAACGGGAGAATAAAAAGCAACGCTTGCAAAGAATTAATCCTTACACTATGCAGTCAGCATCAATAACGGAAGTTACAAAAGAAATTAAACAAGGGCAAGGAGTCTACGCTATATGCTTTCAAGCTTCATTAGAAGACTCTTTTAAAAAAACTCCTATTTGCATGCAACAAATATTGGCCGAATACTCAGATCTATTCCAGGAGCCTACATAACTACCACCCTCACGAGACATTGACCACAACATTCCATTAAAAGAAGTGACTGAGCCTGTGAACGTGAAGCCTTATCGATACGCATATTTTCAAAAATCAGAGATTAAGAAGCAAGTACAGAAGATGTTAAATTCTGGATTAATAAGGCCAAGCACTAGCCTCTTTTCCTCGCCTGTATTGTTGGTCAAGAAAAAATATGGCAACTGGCGATTTTGTACTAACTATCGTGCCCTTAACCAAGTTACAATCAAGGATCGCTTTCCAATACCAACTGTGGAAGACATGCTAGATGAGGTCCATGGTGCTGCTTATTTCACCAAGTTAGATTTATGAGTAGGGTACTACTAAGTACATGTCAATCCAGCTGACATATACAAAATGGCATTTCAGACTCACAATGGCCACTACGAATACTTGGTGATGTCGTTCAGATTGTGTAATGCCCCATCCACCTTTCAGGCAATCATGAACTCTATCTTTCGTCTATTTCTCAGAAAATTCATTTTAGTTTTTTTTTTACGATATACTAATCTATAGTCCTATATGGAGCATGCATTTGGATCATGTTCAGCAGACATTGCAGATTTTTAAAAAATAAGAATTTTTTATCAAAGCAAGCAAGTGTAATTTCGGCCAACAAGAGTTAGACTACTTGGGCCATATAATAACTCGCCATGGTGTCAAAGTAGACGGGAACAAAATTGAAGCTATGATTTCATGGCCACGACTGCAAAATATAACGGAGTTGAGAGGATTTCTTGGGCTCATGGGATATTATAGAAAATTTGTACAAGGTTATGGGATGATAGCACAGCCGCTCACCAATTTATTAAAAAAAGGGCAGTTCGTGTGGAACAATAAGGCGGAGGAAACATTTGAGAAATTGAAGAAAGCAATGAGCAGTACCCCAACATTAGCCATGCCAAATTTTCATGAGACTTCCATTGTAGAGTCTTATGCATCTGGTGATGGAATTGGGGCGGTACTACAACAACAGGGGAGGCCGATTACTTACATGAGTCGTACTTTAAGCACTTCAAAAAAGGCATGGTCTATTTATAATAAAGAGATGTTAGCAATTGTGGAGGCTGTCAGAATATGGAGACCTTATTTGCTTGGGCATATGTTCATCATCAAAACTGAATATTTTTTAGAACAATAAGTGGCTACACCCGAGTAGCATAAATGGATGAGTAAATTAATGGGGTATGATTACGAGATTGTTTACAGACTCGGACGTGAGAACAAAGCTGCCGATGCCTTATCCCGACGACCCGACAGTCCACTTCTTTATCTTTTGTTTTTGCCACAAATTGCTATTTGGGATGAAATCAAGAAGGCCGTTGGTAGTGATGAATATATGAAAAAAATACGTATAATAGCTCAAAACCAAACTTCAGGGCCATACACAGTTCGTAATGGACTGATATTTTTTAAGGAACGAGTAGTGGTTCCACGTGCTTTACGTGAGTCACTTCTATTTTATGCTCACGACAAAAAAATTGGCGGTCATTCAGGAGTCCTACGAACTTACAAGCGCCTTTCGCAATAATTTTACTAGCTAGCAATGTTTCAAGCCATACAGGACTATGTGAGTAAATTCGAAGTCTGTCAAAGAGTGAAGACTAACACTCTCAAGCTCGTGGGTCTTCTACAACCGCTACCCATACCATGCCAAGTTTGGGATGATATCTCATTAGATTTTGTTGAAGGCTTACCATCTTCACAAGGCAAGAATACTATATTGGTTGTAGTGAATCGACTAAGTAAGTTCGCTCACTTTATTTCTTTCACTTACCCTTTTTCGGCCAAGACAGTAGCTGAGAAATTTGTTGAACATGTGGTGAAGTTACACGGCATGCCTAGAAGTATAATAAGCGATCGCGACCCAATTTTCACAAGCAAATTCTGGTAGAAATTTTTTAATTTGTCTGGCACTAAACTGAAAATGAGTTCTGCCTACCACCCACAGACGGATGGCCAAACTGAGGTAATTAATCGTTGCCTCGAACAATATCTGAGGTGTTTTGTATATCAATGGCCAAAAAAGTGGCACTTATTCTTACCATGGGCTGAATTTTGGTATAACACCACCTTCCATGTTTCTACGGGCATGACGCCATTCCAAGCTCTCTACGGTTGGCCACCCCTAACTGTGCCTTTCTATCACGTTGGAACATCTCCTGTGAATGAAGTGGACCAGGCATTGCTTACCCGAGAGAACTTGCTGCGACAATTGAAGCATAATTTGGCCATGGCAGCAAATTGAATGAAGCAAATGGCTGACAAGGGACATCACGATGTGGAATTTCAAAGTGGTGATTTGATGTTTTTAAAGTTACAACCTTATAGACAATCCTCGGTGTTCAAGCGAGCTCATCACAAATTAACATGCAAGTATTTCGGGCCTTATAAGATTGTACGCAAAATTGGTCTAGTTGCTTATGAACTTCAGCTGCCTGAAAACTCTCGCATTCATCCCGTGTTTCATGTTTCATTATTGAAAAAAGCTATCGGAGATTTCAGTGGCAGTAATGACTTACCCTCCATTGATGATGAAGGCCTGATAGTCATGGAATCGCTTGCTATTCTTGATACCCGGTGGTTCAAGAGAGGTGGCAAAGTGATGGAGCAACAGTTAGTTCAATGGAAGCGGTTGCCAGTCGAAGATGCAACGTGGGAAGATAAAGAGGTTTTGCAACATCAATTTCCTCACATGACCCTTGAGGACAAGGGTGCTCTTCAGGGAAGGGGTAATGATAAAGAGCAGCCACTGGAGCCATGCAAGTCCAACAGAGGGCATAAGCCAAATCCTAAGTACATGACGTGAAGACTTTAGCTTTGCCCTTGCATGGCTCATGCATGCACGATATGAGAATAACAATCATGCATGGATTCTGATTGTGCAAGGATTGACGATAAGATTAAATTCCTAGTGGTTGTTATTTAGTTTTATGTTTTGTAAAAGTAGCAAGGTTGTTATTTCCGCTACGTATTTTGATTCCAGCCGAGAATAAGTTTGTTATGTAATACTATAAATAATGGCTCCGGCATAATAAAAAGCAAGCAGTCAATTAAATCAATTCATCTTGGTCTTTCTTTTTCTTGCCATAAGTAGGAAAACTCTTGTGATTAATAGCAAGCTTTGGTTGGGACCTATCAATGATAGAGAAAATAGACATCTATTTGCAAGACGTCATGAATACAGAGTAAGAGATAGAATGCTTAAATCATAGCAATTGGCTCTAAGATATCAAGAAAAAAGTAAGAGTTAAGAGTAATTAGAAATAATAAGAAATAACCCAATTAGAAAACATAATAAAATATATAATTTATAAATAATTAATCTAGACATATCAATAAAAACACAAGATTTAGCATACAATTTAGAAGATAGAAATGAATTTAAAATTCATGTAAGTGAATTATTAGAATTAAAAGTAATAAGAAGCAATGTCAGCGGACATAGAAGTCCAATATTAATTGTAAATAATCGTAGCAAACAAAAAGGAGGAAAAAGTAGAATGATAATTAATTATAAAAGATTAAATGATAATACTTCAGATAGTAATTATAAAATACATAATAAGATCGATTTATGCATACAACCTATCTAAATAAAATTTTAGATTGCTTTAAAAATAATATAGTAATCTCTAAAAGGAAGATTGAATTACTTAAAAAAAAAGATTTTTTTAGGACTAAGAATAGATAAAGAAACCAATGAAAAAAAAATAGAATTGTAGAAAGTTGGAAAGTATTTTTCCTTTCTTTTGAGAAGATTTACATGATGATTGTATACATTATTGGACTGTTAATATAAGGAAAGCACACAATCATGATTAGCATGAATTATGCTATTTGTCTACTCCTAAATTCAAGCTTTAGCAGAGGTTTAACTATTTGAACCTTGATTAGGGCTTGCCGTTATTTACCATTATTCCAAATCAATATTGTTATCATGCCCCCTCAAATTGAGACGTGGCATGTGATGAACGCCCAATTTGCATCTCAATGTGGTGAAAGGAACTTCTGCCAGTGGCTTGGTGAGAATGTCAGCAATTTGAAGATGAGATAGAGGATAATTGGTATGGAGCAAATTGTTGGCAACTCGTTCTCGAAAGAAGTGGATATCAAACTCAACTTGTTTGATGCAGGCACGAAAGACTGGATTGTAGGTCATAAGTAATGCACTCATATTATCAGAAAGAAGCAATGGTGGTCTTTAGAGTGATATGCCAATATCTTTGAGTATGAATGTAATCCATGTTAATTTTTTAGTTGTTAATACCATTGATTTATATTCCGCTTCAGCACTAGATCATGTGACAACATTTTGTTTCTTCGAGCTATTAGATTTTTAATTTAATAATATTGGATTATTAATTCAACATTGAGTATATATGTAAATAATTATATATTATAGACTATTATATAAAATTAAGTCCAATTAAAAATAATCTATTAAGATTTTTAATATTATAAGTTTTAATGTATCTAATAGATTGTAGTTCTTTAATCTATTAAGATTTATAATCTATTAAGATTTTTAATAT
This sequence comes from Aegle marmelos, assembly GCA_030449875.1. Classification (NCBI taxonomy): domain Eukaryota; kingdom Viridiplantae; phylum Streptophyta; class Magnoliopsida; order Sapindales; family Rutaceae; genus Aegle; species Aegle marmelos. Next base: position 17,131,073 of record JASUUL010000142.1, on the reverse strand, counting down.
TATAAGTTTTAATGTATCTAATAGATTGTAGTTCTTTAATGTGTAAAAACCTAATACTATTCTAATTCTATAATGGACAGAAGTAGGAATACTCAATGACAACAGGAAATGATTGCCTATATAAATGGTTATTATCCTCAATTATATGTATTCTTTTTTTTCTTCTTTATGATATTCCATTATTAGATAGTAAAAGAGCACAGAGAGAATTAAAAAATTTTCTAGGAAAATATATAAATCTGAAAGATCAATCATACATTTCTAGAAAATAATTTAATATTATAAATTTAAATACCTTTCTATATAATTTTATTATTGATTCTTAATGATATAATATAATATTTCTGAATTATAAATGATAGTTTCTGTCATAGCACGTGTCCCAACACAAGTTCCAAGAGATGCAATTGTTGTCAAGGTAGATGCAGTATCTAGTTGTGTTTCGTCTTTGTGAGGGAGAAATCTACCTAGTTAAAATTAAAAAAAAAAACATATAAAATTTGTGAACTTTGAGATAAGAACCAAATGCCGAAGTCTATAAAGTTAGTTACTTTTAAGTAACGAAGTATGCATTTAACGATATGAAGATTGGCTTTTGTTGGGTTCTGAAAAGTGTTGACAAACACGATTGATGGTGTATGTAATATCTAGCCTTGTAACATGATTGACGACGTATGTTGTGGTATCCACTAGTTCATTATCATTAACAGATGGTGTGAGGTTCATAGCCATTGGCGTCCGAATTGAAGAGCATGACTATCATGCATGCTTATGCAAGAGATCTCGAGTATATTTGGCTTGTGATATAAAAAGTCCATTTTGGAATCTATTTATTTCTATTCCAAGAAAATACGTTAAAAACCGATATCCTTTAAGAAAAATTTGTTGCTCAAGGTGCTGATTATTGTTTGGATTGCTTCACTATTATTTCCTATAACAATGACATCATAAACATAAATTAAGATGAGGATTGTACTATTATTTTTATAAAAATAAAATAATGAACTATCTGCTTTGCTGCCTTGAAAACCAAGTGTAAGAAGTGTCATTGAGAGACATTCAAACCATGCTTTTGGGGCTTGCTTGAGCTCACAGAGTGATTTATGTAATTTGCAAACAAAAGTGGGATGCAAAGGATTCTCAAGTCCAGGTGGCTACTGCATGTATACAGTCTCTTTCAATTGCCCATGTAAAAATGCATTTTAGACATCTAGCTGTCGCATTGGCCAATTATAACTCACTCCAATGCCCAATACAAGTTTGATGGCTGTTATTTTGATGATAAGGCTGAAGGTTTCACCAAGGTCAATGCCAAGGACTTACGTAAAACTTTTTACAACCAACCTTGCTTTACACCAATTAATAGACCCGTTTTCTTTATATTTGATATGGCAGACCCATTTTGATCCAATGGGAATTTTGTTTTTAGGTCGAGGAACAAGTGTCCAAGTGTTGTTTTGTTGAAGTGCCTAGAGCTCCTTCTGCATAGCTTAACCGACAATGGATTTTTTAAAGCCGATTTTTAGGTCTTGGGTTTAATTGCTTTGGCGTAAGAGCCTTGTAAGGCCAAATTTGGATTATTTTTTGTTGTGCTTCTTGTGAGCGTAGAATAAGTATTAAGAGATAAGGGTACAAATTTGGGAATATGAGGTGGTGCTTTAGGTGAGATTGAGAAGATAACAGCCAAACGATTTAAGATATCAAGTGGGCTATGTTTGCATGAGATGGAATTTGTATGGTGATGAAATTGCTATTATCAATACTTTTACAGCTGCAGTTGGGTGGGCTACAGTCCCCAGTTTGTGCAGGAGTTAGAACATTGTTGCTAAGAGGTTCAAGAAGTCTAAAATTCTCAGATTCACTAGCTCCCTTTAAAATACTTAGATCAACACGTGGGTGTCTGAGATGTTATTGCTGTGCTGTACAATATTCTCTTTCTCATGGTTTGACTTATATAGAGAGTCATCATTCAGTTGCCGCATTGATAAGGCACCAATTACATTTTGTTGGTCTTTAGTTTGGTTGTCGCAACATATGACTGAAACTCTTGGTAGCATGCCACTTCGTTTGCCTTGGTTGGAGTGCGAAAAAGATTTATCATTAAAAGAAAAAGTAGTAAGCTCATTATTTTCCTACACAGATGAAAGAACAGGTTTTAGTTTTTCAAAAGGGAATATTATTTCATCAAAAACAACATGGCGAGAAATTTAAACTTAATTGGTTTCAGGTTGTAACCAATAAAAATGCAGGGATAACTCTTCCTTTCAAATTTATTTTCGCTATGGTCCGTTAAATAAGGAAAACATAAACAACCTAAAATTTTCAAACCATTATATTATAGAGTTCTTCTAAATAATAGTTCATACGGACTTTTGTTCTTAATGCTTGATAAAGGCATTAGATTAATGACATATATTGCAACCAAAATTGCATCAGGCCATAGCTTCAATGGAAGTGATGCATGAAAGATCATCGTGAGTGCCGTTTCTGTGATATGCTTGTGCTTTCTCTCTATAGCTCTGTTTTGCTCAAGAGTGTAAGGGCATGAAACATACTTTTGAATTCCATGTAAATTGAGATGATTAATAAAGATATTGGAAGTAAATTCTTCTTCTCCATCGCTTTGAAAGAATTTTATTTTTCTTTCGAACTGATTCTCAACGTGTCTTGGAAAACGCAGAAAACACTCAAAGAAGTTAAATTAATTTTTAAGTGGAAAGAGCCAATAAAATCTTGTACAGTCATCAACAAACCACAATGAATACATTCCAAGGGAATAGGCGATGGTCCCTACAAACCACAATGAATACGTTCCAAGGGAAAACTTTGATTTATTATTAGATAATTCAAATGTTTGTTTACAACTTTTGCTTAATTGGCAAGACACATGAATATTTGATTGCTTTGTCCAACTAGGAAAGTTGATGTTTTAGTTTTTCTTCAAGGCATAAAGGATTGATGAATTAGCATGTCTAAGCCTTTTATGCCACAGACTGTGATCTCCAAAGTTTCCTCTTACTACACTTAAAGCAGCATTGTGGACCTCTTCTAACACATAAAGTTTCCCTTGCTCTTCTGTTAGGATCTAATTCTGTTTGTTCTTAACAACAAAACTATCAATAAATTGGTTAATTGATAAAAGTTTCTTTTTCAATTTTGTCACAACTAAATCATTCTCAAGATTTAAATTACTATGATTGGTCTTTAATGAAGTATCTCCTATATAGGAAATCTATAGTCCTTGTTCATTACCAACAAAAATTTTATCAAATCCCTTATAGGTTTTAATACGCTCAAGGTTACCTGGGATTTTTGTCATGTGTGATGTGGCCCCAGAGTCTGTATAAAATTGTTGGTCAGAGTTGTCTTCTAGGTTGATAGCAGCAAGTGCCTGGGGGGTCCTTTATCATTAAAGTAGTCATTGCGACGTTGACACACAATAGCACTGTGGTCGTATTCACGACATATTTGGCAAATCACAGATTCTGTTTTATCACCCTTTTGCTGATCTGAATTGTTGCCTTTGATATAGTTTTGACTATTGTTGCCATAGTTGTTACTATAGTTTTGTCGTTTATGATGGTTTCTATGGTTTTGAACTATTTTGTTTGGGACATCTGCCACCTCCGTCTTGTCTTCCTTCTCGCTATTTTCTGCCTCGCCCTCTTGATAAAAAATGCTTGATTCAAATTGGCATTTTCTTCGTCACCTCTTTGTGCTACCATTGTTTGCTCATGATTTTGAAGAGCATAAAGAAATTGCTTTGGAGTAGAATACAGTGGCTTAGTTAACATGGCTGTTTTGAAGTCAGCATATTTTGGTCCCAACATGAGCAATTTGAAAAATCTTATCATCATCACTGACAGGCTTTCCAATGGCAGCAAGTTTGTCACATATATTTTTTAATTTCTTGAGAAATTCTTCAAGCTGGGCCGAGCCTTTCTTCAAAGAATAAAGGTTATCTTTAAGCCTAGTCTCTTGCTCCTTCGTGCTAGCAACATGATTTCTTCAATGGTGGGCCAAATTTCACGAGCACTTTACCTTCCAATTATCATGCTCAGCACATCCTTAATCATCATGCTCCTTCGCCATGTCATAAGGAGACCGTCATTGTTTTTCCAAACAATAAATTAAGGATTTCTAATTTTCTTCCCATCTTCCTCTAGGTACAATGATGGGCTTCAGCATCAGTGATATGGTGTTCTTGTCCAAGATTATATATTAGAGGCTAAATCTGAGAGCTTCGATGTAAATAATTTTCAGTGGTAAGTTTGATAGAAACTACACTTGCACATTGATGAAAAGATTGAAAAGATAAGGTAGGCTCAAATTTTAAATTTGAAGTCATTGTAAGCTCTGATACCATAAAAAAAAAAAAAAAAAAGAGCTGTAGAAAAGTGGAAAGTATTTTCCCTTTCTTTTAACAATGATTTACATGATGATTATATACGCTATTGGACTGTTAGTATAAAGAAAGCATAAAATCATGATTAGCATGAATCTGCTATTTGTCGACTCCTAAATTCAAGCCTTAGCAGAGTTATAGCTATTGGGACCTTGATTGGAGCTTGCCATTATTCCAAATCAATGTTGTTATAAAAAACTAGAGAAATACAACCAGATATAGTTAGTAAAATAATTGAATTTCCAAACAAGATTGAAGATACTAAATAATTACAAAGATTTTTAGGATTATTAATTATAATAGAAAATTTATAACAAATCTTAGTACATTAATAAGACTCTTATATAATAAATTAAGTAAAAATAGACAAAAACATTTTAATAGTGAAGATACAGAATTAATGCAAAAACTTCAAGGAACATATCAAATTCTTAAGCCATTAACATTATCCATAGACAATTATTATAAAATTATATAAATTAATTCAAATAATTTAGGATGGGCAAGAATATTATTACAAAAGCTTAATAAAGACAACCCAAGAGAGCAAGAGGAAATAGAAATGTAAGGGTTGAACCTCATGACAAAATTGTAGCCCAAGTCAAAAATATATTATTATAACCCAAAAGCATCTTGTTCATGAAGATTAACTTGCTTCTTCACTGCAGCTAAAAGTCAATAATATAGAAAAATGTGAAGAATATTTAGTTGCAATAATTAAGATTAGTAACATGCAATCATTAAGGGTAGAAATAAAAGCTATTAGTCACCAAATTTTGGATGAAGATAGAGTAAACTATTGACGAAATGATAGATAGATAAATGACACCATGAAAATAATATTTAGCCAACTAGCTGCTTTAAGACAAAATAATTTCAAGGGTCAAATAATTAACTTTTTCTTTGTTAAACTATGAAGATATCCTTTATTTACTCGCTGCACATTAAAAAAAAATTGTGAAGGCATTTTTTTAGTTTTGTCATTCTGTTACTAACACCGAATCATCACAAAAAATAATAGTCAGTCATGATTTTTCTTGTTTGCTTTTTGCTCAATCCTTTGTAAATATAATCATTACCTTTTGTAACCAAAGTTACTTTCTGTCACCAGAGTCAGTTGCGGATGTAACTTTCAAATTGTATATACGTCTCTTAAACTTCTAAGAAGAGTAGATATAAGATAGAGAGCCGAGAAAAAAGCAAGAACAATTGTCACGCTTTGTATTCAAAAAGCAAAAGAAATTAAAGTTTTATTTATTTATACACGTGACATCATTTAAGAAGTTCTTATCAAGTAAGCATTTTAAGTTCTTTTATTTTTTTATTCATCGTGCGGGTTAAAAGCCTTACTTAGTTAATAAAAGTATACTTGATATTAAAGCACTAACAAAGGGCCTGTCCTTGTTATTATTCAAGGCAAAAGAGTTTAGGAAACAGAATTTTGGAAAACAAGTATTTATTTTAACAAAATATTAAGAACTTACTAAAAGTTTCTGCTATTTTTCTAAAAATTTCTTCTAAACAAGGTCCCTCTAGCCTCGTTTTGCTAGGTACGTTTCGTGAAAAAGGTGTTTTGGCATGAATCAAGAGTTTTAAAACGTTTTTAACGCATATTTTCAAAACCAATTTTAATAAATGAAAGGCTAATTTTTTCTTAGCCAACTACTTATGCTTCCACAAAATATCTTCCATCTTAGAACCATTTTTTCTTCTTTGGTAATAAAGCACCTCTTTTGTTTTTGTTTTGGCAATAAAGCACCTCTTTTAACCAACGAGGCAGGATCCGGTTGGTTTGTGAAATTTTTTTAAAATTGCTAATCTTGATGACAATCTTCTTGAATTTTATGCAAATTCGGTTATTGTGTGTGAAAAAGAATTTGATGCTTGGATAGAAAATAGTCCTTTTATAGAGAAATTAGAAATTGCTTTAAAAATTATAGAACTTGAAAAAGCAAAAATTAATGTAGAACACTCAATTTTTAACAAATTTAATAGAAGAAATATTAGAAAATATAAAATTTCAGTAGATTTTACATCTCAAAATTGAATTACCAAATATTAAACCACTCGAATGTAGTTGTAAAGAATTTAATTAGGAAATAATAATATACAACAAGCACAAGTTAATGATATCATTAAATTGTTAGTTAAAGTATGTAATAAATTAGAACAATTAGATGATAAGCTAATTAAAGTATAAACTAGTTTTCAAACTCTTAGAAAGAAAAAGAAGAGGGGAAAGAAACCATCTTGTGAGGAATGAGATTATATTTTTAGGAATCTATTTGAAAAGTTTTAAGACTGTTGTGACCTAAGTGCAGATTGACTTTAATTTAAGGGTCGATTTGTAAATAATTGCTAATGTGGCTGAAGGCCGTTATGGTTGTTATAAGAATTTGGAAATTTTTTAGAAACAGAGCTGTATAAAATCCTCTAGCGTAGAGAGCTTTTCTCATTTGTTTTTCATCCAAATTCAGTGATTCTTGTTTCTTTGTAAAGCTGTAATCTTGTTTACAAGGCTTGATAAATTTATAATCAGTTTGAGTAATAAAAGTGTGCCAATTTTTCTCTTTAAACTGTGTTGGATATAAGCTGTGTTTATTCATTTTTTTATCTTGATCTTTAATTCTTTGTTTGCTTTGATTCCAAAGGTTATTTTAGGTATTCTTATTTCAGAAATCGTCACAATTGGTATCAGAGCACTAGGTGATCATAGTAATGTCACTTTTAAAGTTAGATATTGAGAAATTCAGTATTGGTGGTGGTTTCTTACTTTGGAAGATGAAGATAAGGGCTCTTTTTGTTCATCAGGGACTAAAGTCAATTTTGAAAGAAGAAGATTTAGAGACAGCCAAGCTCTAAAATTAATCAAATGATGAAGTAGATTCAAAATAAAGCCCACAATACCTTGATATTAAGTCTCAGTAACTCAATCTTGAGAGAGATCTCAGGTGAAAAGACAGAGATTGGAATTTAGAATAAAGTGAAAGCTCTATGTAAGAAGAAATCTCTAGCTCACAGACTTTTCTTGAAGAAGAGATTATACAATGTTTTCCATGAAAGAAGGGGTGTCAATTCAAGAACGTATTGATGTGTTTAACAAAATTAATCTTAATCTTGAAGGGGTAGAGAACATCAAGATTAGTGATGAGGATAAGGCTTTCTTCTTGTTAAGCTCACTACCAAAATCTTATTAGGGTTTTGTAGATACCATGCTGTATAGTAGAACTACTCTCACTTTAGAATATGTGAAGGTCTTTCTATACTTAAAAGAAATTAATAGGCACTTAAAAGATTTTGATCCAAATCCTGGTAAAGGTTTGATGGCAAAGTCAGAAAGGAATAAAAATAAGAAAAAAAAGAATAAGAATCAATCTAAGAAAGAGAATAAATATGAAAAAGAGAAGATAAAAAAAGAAAGTATTTTTATTACAAGAAACCAAGCCATTATATCAGAGATTATACTGAGAAAAAAAGAGACAACAAAGAAAATTCAGGTGATACTACTGTGGCCTCAGATGAGTTTTTAGATGAAGGTTATTAGAGTAATGATTTACTAGTGGCATCAAATGGAAATATTAAAGGTTAGTAGGTTCTTGACTTTGGATGTTCTTTCCATATGAGCTCTAATAAAAGTCTTTTTTATGATTATAAGAGTATAGATAGAGGTAGAGTCTTAATAGGTAACCACAATGCTTGTGAAATTATTGGTGTTGGATCTATTAAAATCAAAATGGATGATAGGATCACCGGAACTCTAGAGCATGTGAGACATATCCCTAGATTAAAGAAGAATTTGATTTCCCTAGGCATGTTAAATAGCTCATGTTATGTCTTTAAAGATAATGAAAAATCAAAATGCATAATAGGATCACTAGGACTCTAGAGCATGAAAGACATGTGCCTAGATTAAAGAAGAATCTAATTTCTCTAGGCATGTTAAATAGCTTAGGTTATGTCTTTAAATCTGACCATGATGGTTTAAAGATAATGAAAAACTTTGATATAGTAATGAAAGGAGTCGAGAAAAATAGGTTGTGTATGCTAGAAGGCTCATATGCACCTATGTTGTCTGCATGACACATTATTACTGATATGGATAAAGCAAAATTATTACACTTAAGACTAGGGCACATAAGTGCGAGAGGCTTGTAAGAATTAAGCAGACAAGGGCTATTATGTGGAGATAAAGTTGAAGAGTTGGAGTTTTGTGAAAATTATATCTTTGGAAAGGCTCACAGGTTAAAGTTTGAGAGAGGTCAACATAAATCCAAAAATATATTGGATTATACATACTTAGACTTATGAAGGCTTGCTCAAATGCTTTCTCTAAGTGGTGGCAGATAGTTTGCTACATTCATAGATAATCACTTAAGGAAAGTTTAGCTATATATACTCTAAACTAAAGATCAAGCTTTTAAGAAGCTCAAAATATGAAAAACACTTGTTGAAAGTCAGGCTGGAATAAAGTTGAAGGCTATAAGAACTGATAATGGGCTTGAATTCTACAATAAGAAGTTTGATTATTACTATCAGAAGCATGAAATCACTAGACACAAGACTATTAAGTTCACTCCTCAACAAAATAACCTAGCTGAAAGGATGAACAAAACACTCATTGACAAAACCAGATGCTTATTAATTAACTCCAAATTACCAAGGAGTTTCTAGATAGAAGCTATAACTACAGCTTGCTACTTGGTGAATAGGAGCTCATTTGCAGCTCTTAAGTTTAAAACACCAGAAGAAGTTTGGGCTAATGTGCCTGCAGACTACAAACACCTAAGAATCTTTGGATGTCCCGCTTAAGTAAGGGAAGCTAGACTCAAGGGCTATAAAAAGTGTATTTATAGGATATCCTAAAAGAGTTAAAGGGTATAAAGTCTGGTATAAGACTGCACATAAATGTATCATCAGTAGAGATTTTATTTTTTATGAGGAAACAATCATAAAAACAAAGACAAAATTATCTTTGATTTGAGTTCTTACACCAATGAGTTAATGAAAGGCATTACAACTGAGGATGATTCCAGAATTGAGGTAAAGTCAACTAGCAACAGTGATGATGATATACAAGATGGAAACACTGTGGGGAATGCACAAAACAGGTCTAAGGCTGATGAATTGAGAACTTCAGAAACTAATCTACATAGTTATTAGCTGGCAAGGGAAAAATTTAGAAGGGAAACAAAATTACCTTCTAGATATATATGGGATGATTGTATATGCATTCAATAGTGCAAAAGATATAGCTATTGAGGAACCAAGAAACTATAGAGAAGCTATGAAAGTAGTAAATGGGTCAAAGTTATAATTGAAGAAATGGATTCATTGATAAAGAATGACATTTGGATTCTTATTTAAAATCCAGGTAATAAAAGGCTGGTGAGCTGTAAATGGATTTTTAAAAAGAAAGAAAAGATTCCAAGTTCTGAAGCTTTAAGGTTCAAGGCCAGGTTGGTTGCTAGGAACTTTACACAAAAAGAAAGTATGGACTTCAATAAAGTTTTCTCACCTGTGGTTAAACACAGCTCTATAAGAATGTTACTGTCCATGGTAGCTTTGCTAGATATGGAGCTCTAGCAAATGGATGTAAAGATTGCTTTTCTACATGGAAAGCTTAAGGAAGAAATATTAATGACTCAACTAGAGAGTTTTGAGGTTAAAGGGAAGGAGGATTATATTTGTCTCTTAAATAAGTCCCTCTACAAATTTAAGCAATTTCTAAAGCAATGGTACAGGAGATTTGATGAGTTAATAATCTACAATGGGTACCTTAGGAGCAAATATGATAGTTGTATTTATCTTAAAACCTCAAGCTCAAGTGGAGTTGTTTATTTTCTTCTGTATGTTGATGATATATTACTTGTTAGCAAGGATAAGAGTGAAATCAATAAGCTCAAGGAGCTGTTAAATGTAGAATTTGAAATAAAGACCTTAAATATACTAAGAGGATACTTAGGATGGATATTATTAGGGATATGAGTACTGGAACTGTGTTTATAACTCAAGAGAGATATATTCTGAATGTTGTTGATAGATTTGACATATTGATTACAAAACATGTTCAAGCACCTTTAGGGTTACAGTTTAAACTCTCGAAATTACAAGCCCCTACTACAAGTCAAGATAAATTTCTAATGAGTGAAGTGCTATATGCACAGGTAGTTAGGAGCCTCGTGTATGCAATAGTGTGTACTAAGACTGATATTGTTTCTACTGTGAGTGTTATAAATAAGTTCATGGGTGATCCAGGAAAAGGGCATTGGGATATTGTAAAATGGATCATGAGGTATCTTAATGGCACCTTCAATCATGGTCTGGTATATAGAAGGTCTAAACAAGGTGAAAACAAAGTGGTGGGGTATATAGACTCTAATTTTGCTAGAGACTTGGATGAAAGAAAATCAATCTCAGGTTACTTGTTCATAATAAATGGTTGCCTGATTAGTTGGAAGGCAGCTCTTTAATCTATTATTGCTTTGTCATCTATAAAAACTGAATTTATTGCTGCAACAGAGGTAGTAAAAGAAGGAAAGTATCATGAACAAAAAGCTTTGGTTAAAACAAAAAGCTTTGGTTAAAACAAAAAGCTTTCACTATCCTTTGTGATAATCAAAATACTATCCACTTCATTAGAGATGAAGTAATTAAAGGTTCTATGATAGAGTTTAAAATATAAACTGATGTTAACCTTACTGATGTGCTCACTAAAGTTACTCCCACTATAAAATTTAAGTTTTGTGTAGACTTGATTAGGATTGTGACAACATCTCAGTAATTACTATATGTAATTAAATGATAGTTGTGTGCTTGAATGGTTGTTTAGTGCAGCTTTATAGTCAAGTGTCAAACTGAGTCGAATCTGCAAGGTAGAGAGTGTGAGGAATGAGATTATGTTTTTGAGGACCTATTTAAAAAGTTTTAAGACTATTATGACTTACGTGCAAATTGACTTCAGTTCAGGGGTTGATTTGTAAATAGTTGCTGATGTGGCCAGTCATTATGATTGTTACGAATGATTCTAGAAAATTTTCAAAAACAGAGCTGTATAAAAGCCTATAGTGTTGAGAGCTTTTCTCATTCGTTTTTCATCCAAATTCAGTGATTCTTATTTCTTTATAAAGCTTATAATCTCGTTTACAAGGCTTGATAAATTTATAATCAATTTGAGTAATAAGAGTGTGCTAATTTTTTTCTTCAAATCGTTTTGCTTGCAAACTATGTTTGTTCATTTGTTTTTTTTTATCTTGATCTTTAATTCTTTGTTTGCTTTGATTCCAAAAGTTCTTTTGGGTATTCTTATTGTCAAAATCATCATACATCTGCCGCTTAGAACTAAATCATTCATTAAATAACTTAAATAAAGAATTAGATATATTAACAAATAATGTTGAAAGATTAAATTTAGGATAACTTATTATAGTACCTAGAAAAGCATATTTAAAAGATATATTAAAACCCAATGTAGTATTAAAAAATAATAGAACTAGTAAGAAATAGTAGTGTAAACATTACTTTAATAGAAAAAATTACAAAATCATTCTCATTTTTTAGTAAAGGCAATGAAATTATAGAAAGAACAAAAGATATAATAAATGAGGAAGATCCTCATAAATTATTAGAAAAGGATTTGAAAGTAAATGATTAGTAGATAGAAGTGAATATTAACATTAAAGCACATTGTATATTTATATGTTAGTAGATTTTAGGATCCTGAACAAGCACAGATAGCTACTATAGAGATAATTTAAAAAATAAAGTAGTAGTAGTAGTAGGCTATATACCAACTACATACATACATATAAATGATTTTCTTAAACATTTTAAGATAAGTGTATAAACTAAAGGATATAATATGAATGCAGAATGTAAAAACTTTAAAATTAAAAAATATTTTCTACGAAAATCATATAATAAAATAAGATAAAAATCTAGATTTGAAAAAAAATATAGTGGATCATTTTAAAAATCAATATATAGAAATGATAGTACCTCATAAATTAAAAACAAATTAGTTAAATGGAATAGAATGGACATTAATAAATTAAAACAAGATAACATGTTAGAAGCTTTAAGGATTGGCTACATATACATCCATTGACATAATCAACTTATATAAAAATTTAATAATAATAAAAAAGGAGTAATCTTGAACTAGAAGAAAATGAAGAAGAAATAGAAATACATATGATGATGATAGAAAATTTAACATAGATAAACAAAATCTACTTTTAAATTAAAATTTAAATATCTTTATTTTAAATCAATGATTAGCATCAAAAGATTTATTACCAGGGAATTTGTTTGCATGAAGGATAGGTAAACATGATTGTAATAGAAATTTTATTTTATTTTAGGAGTGAGAAAACTTCAAAAAAAAAAAAAGAAAAAGGAACAGTATACCGGGCTTAAGAAAAAGGCTTTTAAAAAAAGAAAAAGAAAAAGAAAAAGGGTATTTGTGGTATTAAAAGAACTATAACTGAAAAGATGGGTCTCAAAAGAAATTTAAGGGTGCTGGAAGCTCTACTCTGTTAAAAATTGATTTGGGCTTAACTATGGCACATTGAAGGCCCAAAAATATTGGTTTGAGTCCATTAATAAACCTGCACCTTTGGGCAGCATAGACCATTGGCTAGGCAATAGGCCTAAGTCAAATTTCAGGCATTATATCACCTAACTTTTTGTTATAATTTTCATTTTATGATCTTTAATTATCTGTAATAATTGTGATGTTGAAACTTATTGGAATTATTGCAGGCTAGTTCATATAATAAGCACAGAAGTTATGAACCTGCAGAAAATTATCCAAACCCCAATTTTGTTCGTCAAAATTAATCAAATCATTGTTTTAAATGTAAAAATTGAATTACAAGGCCGAGGCTGTTTCATTGATTAGTTTTTGCCTGAGGTGTTTGATTGGTTGGTTTTTAAGTAGTTTTTTTTTTTTTTTTCAATTGACTGTCCAAGTTCAAGTACTTTATTTAATTGGTCATGCGAGTTAAGTCTTGCAGGTTAAGTCTCGAGAGAAGTAGGAAATTAAAAGATTAATTTGTACTTTATCCAATCCTATATCTTTTTTTTTTTTTTCAAAAAAGTCATCAAAACACTTGCTATTAAAAAGAATTGTTAACTTATAGTTTCTGTTTCTTTCACTATTTAGAGCCTGAATTATTAGTGATCGCTGTGTGTTTTACCATTTTATAGGCAAATACAATTGAAAGATAATAGAATCTTATTTTAACAAAGTTAGGAGAATTTCAATGAGATTTAAACATAAATGAGATCATCATAATGATTAATTTACTAAAATAATAGAAAATTTTGATGATTTGTCCTTCAATGGTATGATGCTAAATCCACCTTTCCAATGTATCATTTTAAATATAAAATTTAACAAATTTAAAATTAATACAACTTATGCAAGAGCAAGTAATGCAAACATATCTTATTAATAACCTTGACCTTCCAGGTACATGCCACCAGAAACATTATTATTAAGGAGTTGAGTATAGGATTTCTAAGTATTTAATCCAAAAGACTATTATACTTGTAAATTCAAATAACTTTCTTTTACTAGCAACAGTTCTACCATAGAACCATTAGGAACCGCATTAGCATTGATCAAAACCTACCACTCACAGTAGAATTACTACTAAAAGCTCTTTAGTCATTTAACAACAGGTTATGTCTCAGCCAAAGCCGCTTCATGCAATGTAACTTCAGCCTTAGTGGTGCAACTGTCATCCACCAAGTAACCTTCTGTTGGGTCCTTCAGTTTAGACAATGACAAGAACTTTCGACTACCAATTGCACAGTTCACCTGGAAAAAAGTTTACAAAACATTCAAGGTAGAAAACGAAACGCAACTGATTAATGAATTCCCTGCCAAATATTATAAGGCAATTCCACTCTTATACAGTTATAAATTCAAGTTTTTCAATAATTCTTCAAACATGCATGCCACGCATATTGGCAACACTAACATGCTAAAGGTAATACATTCTGAGTAGAGCTCATACCCTTTGATTCAATGTTCTTCCCATTTATTTGGTTTTCAACACACAGAATGAATTTTGTAAGCAATTTTGTGTTTGGAGGAATACTTGACCGACAAACATGAAGAAACACTGATATACAGTTGCCCTTGGCTTCTGCATTTCCATTAGGATAGAGCAAAATTTTCCTGCATTGAGGTCATCAAATGTCATAATTTGTAGAATAAGAAGACTTAAACATCCATTGAGTAATTAACGTACCATTTGTAGCATCCAAATGATTCGGACTCAGAATTCATCAAGTAAACTTGAAAAGTTACTTTCCAGGTATGAAAGTATTTTTGACAACAAAAACCTCCGCACCAAAGACACATGCATTATTGATAAGGTATCCATTTAGAGGGTCAGAAAATGTTTTCAAGTTGATGAATTTCGGAACACCATATATGGATTTCATGGCATGAAAATGTTTTATTCTGACATCTGCAAAAAAAAGGTAATAACAATAATAACTATAATAACTAATGTAGCATCAAGATATATATGATTCTAAATTTAGTGGCTAATTTGTCTCTGGAGGTAAGCACAGATAGGCAGCTACAATTACACTTTGTTGAGGTTCGTACCTTGAAGACCAAAATATTTGTCTTCAACTTGATTGAAAATAAAGAAATTGATTATTGCATTGATTTCCCATCATGTGGGAAGAGAACTAGTCTCAGCCAATTCCAAGTAAACAGATATATGATCTGTCACATTCAGGCTCCTGTCTCCAGTCAGGTGGATAGACAATTTCCTGCAGATCAAATGCAAAGTTATTTCTTTTCTGGGTAAATTCAACAGATTTATTGAATAAGAAAAGTGAAAATAGTACAGATTAGGAATTTAAGTTCTAGTCAGTTAGTTAGCCCCCAGAAAAAATATGAATTGTTATCATTTTCCTTTTTTGGAAAGCAGAATATTTCTGTAGATCTAAAAAGCATAGGGGACATCATCTGAAAAATCATCCAACCATATTACAGAGTTCGGAAATTTTGTAGGTGATCTAGCAGTATGATGGGCAGCGATATTGTCAGTCCTGGGAAAAAAACTCACTTCAAAATTCATCTAAGTTAACCAACGTAAGTGAATCTGATTCAATCATTAAAGATGTAAAGCCAACGTCAATTGCTATTTCAATTCCAAACTTCATGGCCTCAGCTTCTACCATTTCCACTGCTTAATTAACTCAACGCATTTTCCAGCCATTGCCATAACTGCTTCTTTTGGATCTCAAATTCCCACTACATCAATCTTAAACGCTCCATAAATCACTTCTCAAAACTATCATCATCATGAAGTATTAGTAATAAACCATAAATTAAAAAAAATAAAAAATAAACTTGATAGAGTCCCCACTGCCATATTTAAGGCACTTAATTAAGTGGTTGTATGTAACAAGAAGGAGAACGAAGAAAGCACACTATTTGTAGCCCCCTGCTTCAAAATTGTCCCAAGATTAATTGCTCTACTGAAGCTTTAGACAGTAAAGAAAAGGATCCAATTTTGAACAGGTAATGACTTGGTGTAGCATTCCTACCTGGAAGAATAGATAAAATGACAGATGCCATTAAAATATATTTTTCAATTCGTAAAATGGAGTGCATGCATGCGCAAGATAGAGCAAGCGGTCACCTGCTAAGACGGCGCCTTTCTTGGTGCAGCAGAAGAATTTTCTCTGTAGTGCTGTTGAATGCACCTAAAGCCACTTTAATGTTTTTGTTGTTTTACAACTTTAGCGAAGAAAGCTAAAGATTTAGCGTTCTCCACTTGTAAAAGAAAAGCAGGAGAAAAGCCCAATAAAGAAATTATATAATTCCTTAAAAAAATATTATATAAGTTATATAATAAATAAATAATATATATATTATTCATATTACTTTTAATACTAAAATTTCTCTATTTGGGTGTTACAGGGCCATTGTATCTGTCTCTTTGAGAGTCACGCAAAGTTGAGTGCTTATCAGATAAAAGAAAAAAAGTTCTCTTTCTGTCTTTACAACATCCAATTACTCTCAACATTTTTCTTTGAATCCATAATTTGTTTATATGACAGCGAGTCCTACTTTCAATTATGAAATTGTATTTTAAACAAGATATGATGAAATTAATCATAATAAATTTGCGATTTATCTGATTGAGAAAGAGTACAATAAATATAACTAAATATAGGATTGTGAGAGCGTCTGGGCAAATATTAAGTCAATTTTATCACACACTGGTTGGAGAAATGGTTGGACCGATGGGAAGTCAACATTGCTCCAAAGAAGGGATTGAACAAAATGTCCTGTGAAGATGGAATAATATTATATATATTGAAAATAGTAGGAAAGGCAGAAAAAATGAAAGAAATTTTATCATGTAGTTGAACTTTTTCATAGTTTTTTTTTTAGTGATACTTAATTTTTTTTTTAGTGATATTATTTTTTTTTCACATATCAATATTGCCAAAGATGTAAGTAATGGACCAATCAATAAGTAGAACTAAAAAGTGTAAAGGTAGAACCAAGAGTTGTCCTAAGGAGATAAAGTTTGAGGTAGCGAGTGAGTGAAAAAAGAATATTACAACAGAAACATTCTATAATTATTTTTTATTGGCACAAATTGAGTAAAGTGCAATTTTAGGTATCACCTTAATACCTTTAATTTCACCTTAGTATCTTTTTTCATATTCAGATGAAGATATCACAGATCAAGTCTGATACTTAAATCACCTAAATTAGGTAAAGTATAATTTTTTCTTTTTATTAATCATTTAAAAGTCATATTTATTATAAAGTATTAATATTTATTTTATAATTATAATATTTTTTCTCAACAACTGTGATTTAAAAGATGCATTTAAATACTTCAATACTATATAGGGCCTTAATAAGCATAGTACTTATTCTATTCTCATATATCTTATTAAACAACAACAAAATAATATATGCATATGATGCCACTCCTTCGAACCCGTCGGACTCCAGTGCTTAGAAGAATCCTTAATTAACTATTATTACATAGATCCTTCTCTTGAGCAACAAACTAATTCCCTGACTTCTCATATATACTGGCATTAATATTAGGTACAAAAAAGATCCTTATATATAATTGAAGCGTTATGTCATGTAATAATTTCTTAGTTGCACAAATAGCTATCCAAAAATATATATGTAGCAAATGAAAACATATAAGCCCCTCTAGCTATTTTCTTGTAACACCAATCCTCATGAGGGCAATGTAGGCTATGAGCCGATAACTAACTAGCATTGCATCCATATAGCAATTACCGAAAACGCTTGGCCGTCAAGCCCCACTTTCTTTATCGCCGTATACTCATCAACTAAGTAAAATCCACTGGAGGAGCACAAGGGTATGTGTCACTTGGCTTGTACTGAGACCCCAACAACATTTTGTAAGTGTGATGACCAATTGACATGTATTTGATCCATGTAATGAAAGAAGGCGTATTTTCAACGAAGTATCCTCCTGACATCACAAAAAATAACACGATGGTCGATCCAAGCTTGTGGCTGATTTTGCATCCATTACCACTGCTCCAAGTGCAAGCCCTAGGCCTACTATATAGAAGGGAAAATAATGATTTTAAGAAATGTGCCGCCGACGGTTTTATCCCTGCCATTCAATAGGTTACTGTGACAAGAGATTCTTCATGTGGAAGTATGAAGACAGTCTGAACAAAAACAAAATAATATATGTATATGATGCCACTCTTGCGGACCCTTCGGACTCCGGCGCTTAGAAGAATCCTTATGTAACTATTATTACACAGATCCTTCCCTTGAGCAACAAGCTAATATGACATTTTTGAAAATAATTTCTTTTCGAGCATCAGATATTCCTGAGGGAAGGCATAAACAGTTAGGGATAGAGGGAAGAAGTCCCAGTACTAGGAATAGTAGAAGAGAAGTCCACCTGGTAGGTTTGGCCAAAGAAAGTTTCGTGGGGTTAATATAATAATAGTTGATAAGCTTGGAGACACATAGGTCAGCGAGGGTGCCAAAACTAAATAACGAATATTCAGATTATGTTTGACGTGTACGTGGGAACTTGGAAGTTGAATGGTCATATGGCATTATACTCATGCAATGTGATTATTAGAGCTATCTACAAGAATCACGGGTTAATTTAGTTTGAAGATCACTCGCTGATTTACTGCTTATTTGATTTAGTTTATATTTTGTAGTTAGCTTAGCTTAGATAATAAGTCAAATTGTTAGCTTAAAATCTACCAACAATCTTGATGAGTTAGGATGTTTGGCTTAGTTGTTTTCAAATATAAATAAATCTCCAACAGTATGAAGAAGAGGGAGAGTAAATTATCTAAATTTTATCTTGTGGTTTATTCTCACCCTAAGAGAATTCTATCTATTTAATTTAACAGGTTTGACTGAAACCTATCAATAGTCAATAAATTCCGTCTCTAATTTTTTATTATCAATTCTTTTACTTATAGTGCATATAATTTTTTAAAAGTGCATGCCACATCGCTCGAAATATTGATAATGTCAAGACTTAAATTGATGGGCGAAGGCTCATCATACCAATTCGGTGATAATTGATCAATTTGTGTTGAAAGAACACAATTAATTAAGGTGTTCAAAGTGTCACAATGGATCCAAATTAATATGATTGAAAGTGACCGTATAATACAATAATGTAGTTTTCGATGCTTTCGGATGCAATTTTTTTAAAAAAGGAGTTTCTATACGGATTTCAGCTTTAACCATTCATCCCTTATAGTTTTCATACTTATTTGTGTCAAAATTTTAAAGAGAAGATAATCCCATCAAAATACCCACTTTCTTAAAGTAAGAAAGTGACAAATCCCTCTTTTTGGGGGAAAAAAAAATTCTAGCAATCACCTTATCTTGCAGGCCAGATTCATCAGATTGCCACCATAATGGACCGGCTAAAAAGGCAGAAACGATAACTTCACCTACCTTGAGGTCACAAAATGAATCGTAGACTCTTTCCTTGAGCCCTCTTCTGAACAATATCTGGCTTTGCTGCCACCAAGTTGTGCACCATTTTCCATATTGCCTGTCTTCTGTTTCCCCTTGATGGACGTCAGTGCCATCTTCTTGAAGATCAGCCTTCAATTTGTTACGGAGAATTTTCTTTAAAGAAGAAACTAGAATTGTCTTGACCATGGCTTGCTCCTCTCATGTTTCTTCATTAAATGATAAACCTACCAAATTCTATGAAAGCAAATTAACATTGAAAACAATATTAAAAGGAGTTTGATGGTTTTCTCCTCTAGTTTTCATTTTTTACAAATTACTTCCTATAATTGTTACAATATTTTGTTAAACTCATTTTAATTACAACAACAACTAGAACAATCATTTTTTTTTAAATGTCAAGCGGGCTGTAAGTGATAAAAATTGAAAACTGTAAAGTTAAAAGCATCAATCTTTCCGTATGACATTTAGAAATTGCCAATTGATATCAATAATTTAAACTTACCATTTGCAAGATCTAAAAGAAATCTGAAGGGGTCATGATAATTGATGGGAAAAATCCAGGGCAAAATCATCCGTAGCAGCTGATGCTTTTCCAAAATATAAAGAGTTGCCTTCAGATAGCAGGAACTCCTTGTGAAACATGTAAGACAACCCACTTGAAGGCTGATGTATAGTCAACATAATTGTCCTCCCCCATATGCTAGCTTCCCAATATGGAGATCGTCCTTTGAGCAGTTGTAGAATCAAGACCCGATGTTGGCTCATCCAGAAACATCAAGCTAGGGTTTATCAACATTTCTTGCCCTATACTAACCCTTTTTGTCTCTCACCCCCTGAAATTCCTCTTACTAACGAGCTTCCTGTAGTGTGCTATTGATGCACTTGGTTATCACCTTACTTTGTCTTTCTTAGTGAGACTATTCTGCAGCCGAAGAAGAGCAGTGTACACCAATGTTTCTTCGACAGGTAAGTGAGGGTAAAGCACATCATCTTGAGTTATGAATCCCTTGTGTCGCTTCGTTGTGTTTGAAAACGGCTTCCCATCGTAGGTTATGCTTCCTTGAATTTGTCCAAATCGAGCTCCCAATGCAGTTAATAGTGTAGTTTTGTCACTTTCTGATGGGCCTAAAATGGCTAGCATTTCTCCCGGCTTAACAATTCCTGTTATTCCCTTTCATATACTCTTTTCTTGGCAGTTTGTGTTCTTTCTGAAGAAGCTTCCTTGTTCTATTTTGATCTTGTATATAACATCATCAAACTGCAGAACATGTCAGAACAAAATTTGTTTCAACTCCACTTAACAGAAGATCAGTTCCAAATATTAACGTTTGCATAAGAATCCAATGATTTGAAAGGGATTGGGCGAGTGATTTTTAAGTACTTTTTTTTTTTTTTATTGACTACCCGAGTTGGAATCTTGAAAGAGATGGGTTAAAAATCAATTTGGGCACTAGCTCCTACCATTTTAAATACAGAAAATATATATATATATATATATATATATATATATATATAATGAATATAATTCAATATTCTAAAAATACCTAAAACTATCTAATAAGGATGGTAAAATTCCAGATATTGAAAAGCCCAAAGATTTTTTAACTCCTCAGAAGCAATGACAGACCTAGACAATAATAAAATTAACCGACAGTAAAGAAATGATAATACAAGATGTTCAACAACTTAAAAAAATAATAATAAATATAAGACTAGAAATCAATTTGATATATTATTACAATTAGGGGAAAAAAAGGTTTAGACAAGTGCGACTGCTGATTTTGAATCTGGGAATAAGCATCTAGACGAGTGAAAATTAGTAATTAATAAATTCATTTGTTTTTCGATTAAACTAGGATTTTTAAAAAGTGAATAATTATTTTGTTTATACGGCCAAAAACTGCGTAGTTGTTTAATTGTTTAAAGATGGAATAACGCTTTTTAACTTTTATTATATAGGAGTAGCAATTCGTTTAACTTTTATTGGAATTAATTAATTTCGGGGGCCTGAATGAACACATTGCAATTAATTGCATGTTCTAAACCAGATCAGTGAACTTGGAAGGAAATTTGTTTCGACCAGAACCTTCAGCCAAATGTAGCGATCGGGTAAATCCGCAATGCGGGCAGGGCCGGGCTTTTGAGCATCCCCTAAAAAGCCAGAATGTTATCTTTTATTTATTTATTATTTTTTTGGTGTTTTATAAATTTATAATTTAATTTTTTATTAGGTCTGATGGAATTAAAATTTTAAATATGTATTAAGGGTGGTTTAAATCAATATTAAAGACATATTTTAATTAAAATAAAATACATATTTTCTTTTATTTTTAATTATTTATCGAGCTTTCAAGCCAAACTCGTACTATTTATAAAATAACTTTAAATATTTTTAATGAAACATAGACACGGATACTAGTTTAATGATATGTTGAATTTTACATGATTAATTAATTAATTATTAATGTATTGCATGCTTTACCTCTACATCACTTACACTAAAAATTTGTGTGCTATAACATAACTGTCTCAAACGGTCACTAAGAATAACTAAGTCAAAAATAATTTTTCTAATTACTCCCTATTAATTTATAACATTTTTATAGCAATAAAATCAGTTTAGCATCGATATTATGACTATTAAGAGGTATAACATCTTATTTGAAACATGTTTAGAATAAATATTGAAACATATATATAATATAAGTAGCTTGACATATGGAGAGAGAGAATCTTTTGACATATATTACTAAAGTTATTAGCTAATGTTAAATATTATCGCTGGCTTCTTTGCCTTTAATGTGAGGGGACCATTTCACTCTCTTGAAAATATCAATTTGTTATAAACAATTATCAATTTTCTTAGTTTGAGCTTCAAACATCTGCCATCACATTTCTCCTTTATTTGCCCGTTCGACTCTCTATGCTTATACCAAGATTTAAAAGTTGGGGAACTATTGAATTTATTTATAGGGGAATAAATGTACTATATGAAGAAAATCAATTAGGAGAGACAATGACAGAAAACAATAATCATTTCCAAATCCTTCATCATTTCTGACTCCTGGCTTCAATAGTGTTTGGTTAATTACGACGCCACTCTTTATTCATGAGCACCTCTAGTGAGGGTTGCGTCTCCTCATCGTGACCAGTGCTCGAGCAAGCAAATAGTGTTCGGCTGCTCCTGTACGCGATGGTTCTAAAAGGTTGTTAAGGGATGTTAAGGGTTGCTCAACATAAAAGTCCCAACGGAAGATAGACAAACAGGTCGTCCCCAAAAAATCAGACATGATGCCATCGACCCGACAGTTACGAGGTCAACCACCAACTGTTCCGTAACTGGCTGGTTTATCCAATACTCGATCCACGTTTTCAATTAGCCTACGAAGATTCAGAGATGAGGGATAATGGTACACGTTCTATTACACATTCGGTTACCTATAAAACTCTCAAAAAAGTCCGATGAGAGAAAAAAGGAGAAAAGGGGGGTTGTTATTTTGAATCCAGAACCACTCATTCAATTTAGTTGTTCATTTCAGTTGCTTTCATCTCATATGCAAATAATTAAATTACACTTATTCCTTAAGTTTTTCCCAGAAAACCTAAAAACTGATTTAAGTATCGGAGGATTTTTGCCGGAAAAAACAACTGGCACCCCTTTAGCTTCTATTTGTGGTTGCAGGTGTAGCGGAGCAAAGGTTGCCGTAGTTGTGATAACCTGCTCGACAGAAAGATCACGCATGACATCACTCCCCGTCTAACAAATTTAAGTGTTGGCACGACAACCTGGTTTCCCCAGTAAATACGACTAGATTCATGCATCAACAAATAGTTTATTAGAATGAAAATCTCCATCTTTATATAATTAGATCGTTATGAAACTAGTTGCTGGTGATACTTTCTGAAAAGAACCCTAGACCTACTGGAGGAACTACAACTCGTGAAATGCATAGTTGGATTTATTTCTTTACCAACAAGACATTAAGGTAACTCGCCTTATAATCAAGAACCCGTAGAATGTAACAATCAGGTAACCATAAATATTTTTCCTATTTTGTAGTAAGGCAAACATAATGCTTTTAGAAAAGCACCAGCCTGAAGTTGCAGAAAATATAATCGAATGAGAAAACAAAACCTTATGCATTAAAAACTCTTAATTGGTTGGAACCATATACAATCTACTAATTAAAAATTATTAACTTATTGATAAACTAATAATTTATTGATATGGAGTGTATTGACAATCTAATGGACATTAGTTTAATCAACTAAAAATTCATTGACTTTCCCAATTAAATCAAGTAAATATCAATCTGTCCACTACTTATACATTAAATTAACCGAAAACTAGATTCAAAAAATTATTACAATTTGAGAATTCAATTCTAAAACTTCTGGTTGCAATAACAAATATTATAGATGAGATCCTTGTATATTTAATTTTCAGAAGAAAAAGAACATTTATATTTCAAGAAAAAAAGTAAAAATAAGATATATTCTATTTAATAAAGTATCATAACAATTATATTTATAATTTTGGTAAATTATTAATTTATAACCCGAATGGAACCACAAAATTATATAAGGATTTTCTCAACAAAATTTATCTTAGTAATTTATCAAAATTATTAACTTAGCCTATTACGCCAAATTGGATCTGTAAAAAGTTATTGTATATGTTGAAATTTGAGATCAAATCACTAAAGAAAATTCGAAGAACAAATCAATAACAGAGGACAAGTGCACTGGAGTCAGATGAATACGGAAACTAACAAACTGAGAAAAACGACACTGTTCGAAGGAAAAACTCACAAGCTTTTATTGCTCAAACTGATTGCACACTGATCACACATTACGAAAGAGATTACAAAAGAGATTATAACCCAACAACTCTCTTTTTCTACACTTAAGTCCTCAAATTCATAGCTTAACTCTTCACAATATAGTAGAGATTGTTGATTCATCAAGTATTATAGAGGTTATACTATATCTCTAGAAAGTAACGCTCATAGAATTAATTGCTTGATTCATCAACCATATATAACTAATCTTTTAAAGGTTTGAGTTCAAATAATCAAGAGAAAATCTGAGCTGATAACCATCATATTTGAGGTTTAATTTACTTACAAAATAAATATAAAAATACTTTTAGAGATTTTCTAAAAAAACTTATTTAATGAATTTATTCTTCTTGTTTGCTGACTTTCCGTTTAAATAATAAAATAAAATAATTTAATTTAGATCTTGAAACGGAAGATTTTATAACAAATTGTTAAAATTTTGTATAACATTTAAATTAATTGACCCTACTGTTTGAATTTTAGAGTTAGGATAGTTGTATGCAATTTCAGTCCGTGTTTTTTCTTATTTTATTCATTATTAGTGTTAGATAAGAGTTAGAATATGTTGTTTGCAATTTTAGGAGGTATTTCCTCTTCACTTAGTTTATTGATTGTTGGTGTTTGAGGTGTGCAGAAAAAAGAGGAGAATGGCATTTGAAAGCTGAATTTTGAATTTTAGATTTGAATATGTTGTTCGCAATTTTAAGATGTAGCTAACGCAGTGCGGTTTAATTTGGTGTTAGATGGAAAACTAAAACGCGAAGAAATTCTGTTTAATTTTAAGATGGTCCATAGGCTTTATTCTGTTTTGGTTTCAATTAAAAAAAATGTATATGAGATTAGACAAATAGAAATACAGTTTTGAATAGATTGTTGTTATCGAATAACAATACACAAAGAGCTATGTATTTAAAGGCTATTTTTGAGGTTTCATTGGGTGTAGAAAGTGAAAATCTAATATTAAATATTTAGTATTGAGTTTATTGAGTAGAATTGTGAATTCAAATAGTCCCACTCTAAACTCAATTAGTCTTTTTATCTTTCTTGCCTTATCTTTCTCTCTATCTCTAGAATCTTAAATTCTATACATCATCATCAAAAGACTCTTCAAATTTTTTTCTTGAAAATGATTGTTTGCTTATCTGTATGAAAATAAAAAAGTAAAAAAAATAAGCTCTCCTCTAAATATGAACTAGTTAATATTATTTTAATTAGATCTTTCCCTCCACCAAATTTAACTATTCTTCATATTTTCTAAACAAATTTAATTGCAGTCCATTTTATTACTTTGATTATTTTAGTCAAATCTTTATTTCTAAATAATTTTGTGATGATTTTAAATGTAATTATTATTATTATTTTATAAGTATGTTTATCGTTTAATAATTCTATTCCTTTCAAAAAAAAACTCTATTGATGTGCTCTTAACATACATTTTCCTTTATATTTGTTCATACTTAATTTAATGCATGCTAATTAAAAAACAGCTACTAATTAATAAATTAAACATAAGATATTAACTTATAAATTACTTGAAAACATATAATCATTTGGAAAAAAAAATTACAATGAGATGTGTATGAGTTTAATAATATTTAATAGGATGAAAAAATACCATTAAATAACTATTTTTTTAAAGAAAAAACAAATAGTAATTATAGTTATTTTTTCTCTTCAATAAAAAATAATAAAATATTAATAGAAGATGGAAAATCTCATTCAACAAAAGTGAAGAGTGAGAAACATATTTTATTTTAAGAATCGTAATTAAAGTGTTTTTTAAAATATTTATTGTGGATATGGCTCTTTAAATAAAAAGTAAAATCTTCTCTAAAGAGTTTTTGGTGATAGTCTAAGTGCCTTTTACGTTATTATTTCTTTGGATAACAAGTTTATATTTCAATTTAAGCTTACAAATTCTCATCTATTAACGTGTTTGAATTTTTCTGCAATCATCTTATTTGTTGCTTGTTTTCTTTAGAAACAAAACCTTGGTATGATTTCTTTGTTTATTTTTTTAAATTTTGAAAACGACCCAAATATGCAGAAGTTTAATGGTTTTCGTTCTCCTAAAAGAGAAAATCTTCAATCAATTAATAAAATTATGAAAATTAACTCAAATTTTGCAAGAGTTAAAACTCAATCGCAAAGAAAATCATTGAAGTTCTTCTCAAATACAAACCTATTAAAATTGTGGGGCTTGGAGGTTTGGTTTCCACTATCTTGTCCTTAAGATATAGGGTATTTAATCCTTTATTTATACAATTAGTTTAAAAATCATCACAAATATTTCGTAAAAAATATAAAAATACTTCGAAATAATTATAAACTATAAGAATAATAGAAGATCTTGCAAGCTAAAATTCTTTATGTACTCTCTACATGGGTCATGGGTCATGGGTCATGGGTCATGCTTTAGTCCGTCTATAATCAGATCGTCCTTTTTTAGCCTGCATATCTAACTTCAAACACGGCCTAATGTGCATGTGGTCAGTCCGTACACGTCCTGAGCCTTGATAAAATGTGCTGTGACATTGCCATACTGAAGGGAGTGTGCCATGCTCGAATAGCCACTGGACATTTCTACTCTTCACTCTAATATATACACATATAATTGAAAGCTTTTAGATGATGTTTATTGCTTCACTTTCTTTTACTGATCTTAAAAAAACTCAAAACACTGCTACCGGTAATTACACTAATTTATTTAGATAGATCAAGACTAGAATTAAACTTAATTAAGAATTACATCAAATTAATTTTAATATATAATTATAAATTCTAGAATGACCCATATCGTTATCCTATAAAATATGAAAATTTTTAGGTTGTTTATTCTTAGTAAACGAAGCACCCTTCTGGCGTAATAAAAATAAATAATAAAAGAATATCTTCTGGCGCCTTACATTTAAAGACCAAGTCACACTCTCCTCAGATCTGAAGGAAAATGAAATAAGAAGAAGATCCAAATCTTTGAAAACTAACAAAGCTGGGGCCATGATTTGCATCATTCGCGATCCAAACGCATCCAATATTTATCGACCAGCTGCCAGCCCTTGTTCATTTTATTTGATCGCTAATATTGGAAAGACAATGTATTTGGGTAATAAAATAGGGCGGCTGCGATAATTATTTTGACTCTCCTGATCCCTATTATTTTTCTTATCTAAGAAAGGGAGAGGGTTCTTCTTGTTTCTTCTTTTTTTTTTTTTTGGTTCGTTCATTTTTTACATAAAATCGTACACTTTATTTTTCCCAGTAAACCGATGATACTAATTTGAGCATTAATGCTGAAAAGACTTACAATGCCTTAAATGTTTTTATGGTTGCAGGTTGTCATGGGCCGCCAGAGGTTTCCACAACCTAAGGTCATTTCCACCAAGGATTCAAGTGATCAGAGGCTAATTCTGCGCACACGGGAATGTTTGACACAAATCCATCACGGACCGGAATGCACAGCCAACGCGAAATGCATTTAGCACTCGATACGGGTTGCGCTTAGAAAGCGAGTTAATTTAAAACAAGAGGCGGGTGAACTTAAAAGTGGGCTGCACTTAGCAATGGGCTACTCACGCAACTAAGTCAAACATGGTACGCTTAGCAACTGGCCCGACCCAAGTTCTAGAGGTTTCCACTACTTGCACATGGGCTGGAATTCTCTAGAGACTTGCATTAACAGCCTTGGCCAACAGCTCTATAAATAGGGGATGACCTCTCATTTTGAGCAACACTTCCACACACACCCACAAATGTTTCCAGCACATACTAGCACACAAGCTCTCGAGCTCTCTTGTACGAAGGATAATGTAATTACGCATTTGAGTATATTATAAATACAATTGGCCATTTAGCTCATTTCTCTCTAAACTCCTTCGGTAAATATCTCCGCTTAGGTTAGGCAGAGAACTGTTAGGCTTACTTAGCAATTTAGAATGCTAGGAAGTCGTCTAAGTGCCGCACGGGAATACCGCGCAACTACTCTCATCTCGTGATAAGGTGCTCACTATGGTTCAATTAGCGATTGTAGTTTCTGTTCGGATTTCTAGATAGTACAAAAATAGTTTTCCATACAAGTTAATTTAAATTCTGGTATTAGGATTTGATTGACAACTTACGTACTAACATGATCAGATTTTGGGGTCACCGGTCTAACTGAGAGGGAAAGAGAGTTGTGGGAGATAAAAGAAAAAAGGCAAATGTTAAGTTATAACTTATTGTAACTTACTCTTTTCACATATTACAGTGTCGTGTGGACCTCATAGTACTGTCGCACGTGAGAGGAGTAAGTTACAACAACTAAGGGGCTCCAAAAAAATTTTTTTTAAATTTTTAATAAGCCTATTTATGGAAATAGATGGATTAAATTGAAAAGTGGGACTCAATAAATAAAATAAAGGGTTAAATATCACTATTCTTTTTCTAATGTTAACCCTTATGCTTTTGAGATGCCTATCTATATACAACTCTTTATTGAATTGACTCACACTTATTTGTCTTATGTATAAGATCAAGGGTGTGAGTTTTTCAAATATTGGGAATATATTCAAATAAGAAAAAAATCAACCATTCAAATTGCATTCCCCTTTTCTATATCTTATCATTTTTTAAAATTAAAGACAAAAATTTATTTTTTTTTAATAAAAACTTAACAATCAAAAGGAAAGATAAAATTTAACACTCAAATCTCTTTTTTTTAGTGGATTTTCATTAGAGAATGAAATTAAAACCACTATCACTAGAAGAAAAAGACAGCAGTGAACGCTTGTAAAACTAATTGGTAAAATCACATATGGAGAAAATTAGCCGTATAAGCAATTAACAAGAAAAATCAAATCTAAAAATCTTGTTTCTCGTTGCTCCAATTCTCATAAGAGCAATGTAAGCAATAAGCCGATAGCCCACAAGCATTATGGCTAAAGCAATCACCGAGTAATCTTTCCTATGAAGCCCTACTTTCTTCATACTTGGATGCTCACCAACCAAGCATAATACTCCCGAATCCCCGCATGGATATGTTTCATTATAATTATATTGAGACCCCAGCAAAAGTTTGTACGTATGGTGACCAATTGATAAATATTCGATCCATGCAATGAAAGAGGGCACATTTTGAACATAATACCCTCCTGCAAGCACAAATAATTGCATGATGATTGATCCGAGTATCGTTGCAGATTTTTGTTCCATTACCATTGCACCAATGGCAAGCCCTAGGCCCTGTGACACTAGCACAGAAAATAAAAGAACAAACGAGGTTTCAAAGAAATTTGAAGCTGTTGGTTTAAGGCCTGCCATCCAATAAGTTATGGTTATAAAAACCGTGGGAAGAACGAGCTTCACTGGAAGGTCACTTGTGATCCTTGAGATGAAGTATGCTGAAAGCCTGTACATTCCTGCAGATATTTCCTTTTCGAGCATCTTTTGTTCTTGTGGGAATGTGAAAATACATTCCAACATTGGGAAAAATCCCCAAAAGTCACAAAAAAAGAAAAGTAGTCCAATCTGAGAGCATTTTTTAGCCAAAAGAAAATTAATTAATTTACCAAAAAAAATTCTATTAAATCAAAAAAATTAATTAATTATATATTTATATCCAAAAAGTCAAGAAATTGCTACCTGATCTTGTATTTGATGAATACTAGATTGCCACCATAATAGTCCTGAAAGGAAAGCAATCACAAGAACTTCAATAATCTTGAGGCAGGAAATTGACTCGTCCATGATTTCTCTGATCCCTCTTCTGAGCAACACACGGAATTGTTGCCACCAAGTTGTTGAAAATCTTCTAAATTGCTTGTGTTCTGGTAGATCTTGAGATTCATTTTCATTTTCTTCTGTCAGCTCAGCCCTCAATTTGTCGGCAAGATTTTTTGCATAGGAAGAAATTAGAGTTTGCTTGACCAGGGCTTGCTCCTTCCACGATCCATTTGATGGCACCCCTACACATTAATAATGAATGCTTTAAATAAGAACTCTTATTTCTGTTAATAATATCGAGCTAGCTATTGTATAGTTAATTAGCACACATACCGCTTGCTAGATCTAGAAGAAAATCTGAAGGGTTCATAGCAACTGATGGGCAATATCCGATGCTGGCGAAATAATCCATAGCACCTGATGCTTCCCCAAAATACAAAGGATAACCTTCTGATAACAATAACACCTTATGAAACATGTAATATAGCACACTAGAAGGCTGATGTATTGTCATCACAATTGTTCTCCCTCTATTTGCTAATTTCAACAATATAGATAAAATCTGTTGAGCTATTGTTGAATCAAGACCCGAAGTGGGCTCATCAAGAAACAACAAGCTGGGGTTTATCAATAATTCTTGCCCTATACTAACCCTTTTTCGCTCTCCCCCCGAAACTCCTCTTATCAATGGCCCTCCTATGAGGCTATTCTTGCACTTACTTAAACCAAGCTCAGTCATCACAGCTTCTGCATACTTGATTTTTTCTTTTTCGGTAAAACTATTAGGTAATTGAAGAAGGGCAGTGAATACCATTGTTTCCGTGACAGTCAAGTAAGGAGAAAGCACATCCTCTTGAGTAACGAAGCCTGTATTTCGCGTCATTTGATTCGAAAAAGGCTTCCCATTGTAGGTAATGCTTCCACTGATTCGGCCAAGTCGACCGCCCAATGCAGTTAGTAGAGTTGTTTTGCCACAACCTGAAGGGCCTAGCATGGCCAGCATTTCTCCTGGTTTAACCATTCCTGTGATTCCCTTTAATATTGCTTTTTCTTCAATCATTTTGTTCCTTCCATAGAATCCTTTCTTCATTTTTATCTTGTATACAATGTCCTCAAACTGCAAAACAATGGATTAAATATAAAGAAAGAAAAAAAAAAGTTAAGTAGCAATAATGAATCAATTAAAGAAGTTTCTTCAGTCTAATTTTTTTCCTTATTTGAATTTCAACATAAATGAGTACTTATTATTAATAATATGTACAAGATAATCCTATAATAGAATATTAATTAATTATAAGAAAATCCTTATTAATTGTACCAATGATTTTATAAAATAAGTTTGAAATAATTATAAACAACAAATGAAAGACACATCAAATACATGACGTACTTACGTACCTTCAATGTAACTGGATGTTTTGCTCTAGTGAAAACATCTGGTGCTTCTAATTGATCTTCTTTCTGATCAGTTTGTGCTTCATTAATGTCATTGGCAACCAATTCAATCATCTCCATTCCCGTATACCAACCCGGCAACATAAAATTGATCTGTAAAACAAATATTCTTTAATGCCTAGTGACTCTTACTAATTCATCTTCTGGGTGTGACTGCGAGTGTATATTATATAGGCAATGAATATTACATGTAATATAAATTAAATAGTTTAATTTTTCCCGGAAATTAGAGCTTCTTTGATGGTTCATGCTGGAGAGATGAGAGTTTTTAAGGTTATATAACCCTTGTGTTTAGCCATACACTCTTTCGGTGGTGTCAGTTTACTAGGATCCGGGCTCTGCCTCTTTTTCATCACGTATCATCAATATGTCTATCTAATGTGCATACAAAGAGTACCTAAAATTAAAATCAAAACATATTACTCAAAAATATATTAATCAATGGTTTCATTGCCACAAAATTATATCTAGAAAATGGATGCTTTTGATCTAGCTTCCTTCATCCTTCGTTTCCCATGCACATTCATTTTGATTTCAAACAAAATCCCACCATTTATATTCTAATACAACAGTTTTTATCTATATCTAACGTTGAAAATTATATACGGAAATTTTAAATAATTCTCAAAGAATATTATCTAGAAGAAAAAAATTGTTTATATGAGAAATATATTGTAATTGCTAATTGCTAATTGCTAATTGCTCCATTCTATCAAGTTGATACATGACAGACATGTCCCAACACCATAGGTAGATGAAAAATGTATCACAGATGAAAAGAAATATTATATGTTTTTTCTCTGTTGTAAGAAAAATATATAATCGATTGATTGTAAAGTTTAGAAAGTTCAGAATAGACACGTCTCAACAACTTCTGTTGAGAAGATTATCTTCCTTATTTAGCTTCGTTTGGGCTTTGTCGTATCACATAAATAATAACAAGTATTGCTTTCATTAGGTGAGAATATTTCAATAAATTAAAGATGACCGCTTTTTTAAAAATTATTCTAATGCTATCAACATCAGTCAGTCACATTCCATATCACCAAAGACGAAAAACGTGCGGTGGAATACTTATTTAAAAAAAAAAAAAAAAAGCAGAACTATGCTGGTCTGCACCATGTTTGGAATTTGGCGATGCTGAACATATTGGTTGACACAGAGATTAATTTATCAGCTTTGGCCAACCAAATCAGATCTACCCTCAACGCAAAGCTTAATTTGGTAATCTTTGATGAAAATTTTAGCACTTCTAATCTGAATCTTCATTTTGAGCTTTATGCTACTCTTCTTCAACCCTCCCCCCACCCCCCCCACCCCAACATACAAAACAAATATCACTGGTATTAAGAATCTACTCATCACAGATAAAATATCTAGGGTGTTTACTGCTTGGTGATTAAAATTATATCATTAAACACGAACTTTATTAACTGATGGAGGAGTTGACTTTCCGGAAGATCTCATTTATAGTGCACTTAGATCATCGCGGATAATATATTACCATAACGGGCGGTCACCAAATCATTTCGATGACAAATACAAAAGAAATGCAGGCAAATTATAACCGTAGATAGGGCTAAAAACGAAAGGACCCAGTAAATCAGGCTGACTTTGTCAAACAATCAACCAATCCACTGCAAATTCAACTACTTTTGTGTCCACAGCATTTTGAGCTCATTATGCCTTAGACCCATACACAATGCGGCTATATATCTGTGTGTGTGTGTATCCATTTTGCTTGGAGTGGTAGTAGTGTTGGTTGTCTCACTTTAGCAAAGGAATAAAGAAAGCAACTAATGATCTCTAAATTTCACCACTTCTCTGCTTTCCTCTTCTCCCTTGTTCTGCTTCAGCTTTGGTCTGTTCTCTTTTTAGCTAAAAGCACTTCCAATGAGAACGAACAAGTAGATCTCAAAAGGTCTGATTTCCCAGATGGGTTCCTCTTTGGCACAGCCACTTCTTCATTCCAGGCATGTCTTAGTTTTTCTTGTTTCATTATTATTTTTATTCTTTGCTTCAACCGTTGTTTGATTTTCTTTCTGATTTTAAGCTGCACAGGTTGAAGGAGCATATCTTGAGGATGGTAAAAGCCTCAGCAACTGGGATGTTTTTAGTCATATCCCTGGTAATTAGTTAAACGATACATTTGAACAAATATATGGAATAATCTTAAATTAATATGTGTGTGTGTGTGCACAGAGAGAGAGAGAGAGAGAGAGAGAGTATTTATTCAGAAATATTTGATCAATCAATTTTACAGGGAACATAGAAAATAATGATAATGGGGATGTTGCTGATGATCATTACCATCGCTTCTTGGTAAAAAGTCTAAACTTGTCATTTTTTTTTTTTTCAATTTCACTTACCTTATGGCTGTGAATTTCTTCTTATTATTGGTTTCTAAATTTTGTTCATAGGAAGACATTGAGATCATGCATTCTCTTGGAGTTAATTCATATCGATTTTCGATTTCATGGCCTAGAATTTTACCTAGTATGTCCTTCATATTATACATTGACTGTAAATCAGGTTATTATTTCAAGATTTATATATATAATAATGTTTTTGAGCTGCAAATGTAGAGGGGAGATTTGGCAAAGTTAATCCAGCTGGAATCAATTTTTATAATTATCTCATAGACAATCTCCTACTCAGAGGTAAGATACTTTTCAAGAATAAATAATTATAAATTATTTCTTGAAGGTGTTATAATCTTTGAAGACGGTGAGTTGATGATGCAGGAATTGAACCATTTGTGACAATTTATCATCATGACTTTCTTCAAGAATTTGAAGACAAATATGGGTCTTGGCTCAGTCCTCAAATGCAGTAAATCTCTGCTTCCATGCTACAATTAAGATCCATTAGTTGAATCCAAAATATTGTTTAGTAGCATTAGTTGAATCCTAAATATTGTTTAGGGCTCAAACTCTGCTACCAAAAGTTCTGATTGAACCAATTCTTGCAGGAAAGAGTTTGTTCATCTAGCCAAAACATGTTTCGAGAATTTTGGTGATAGAGTTAAGTTTTGGGCAACTCTCAATGAGCCAAATTTATTAACCGATATGGCTTATATTAGGGGCGCCTTCCCCCCAACTCATTGTTCGGCACCATTTGGAAATTGCTCTGTTGGCAACTCTGATACTGAACCTCTCATTGTTCTGCATAACATGTTGTTGTCACATGCCAAGGCTGTCAAGCTATACAGAAAGAACTTTCAGGTAATGCATTGAGCACTCTTTTTTTAAGTTCTGGAGACAAGAGTTCTTTTGACAATACTCTGTTTAGAGTCTTTGGACTTATATATCCTTAGTAATATTGGTTTGTTTGAGAAATGGAATGCTAATGCAGGAAAAACAAGGGGGTTCAATAGGAATAGTTTTGCATTCAATGATGTACAAACCGCTGAGGGATGAAGAGTCAGATCGTGAGGCTGTGAGTAGGGCCCTTGCTTTCAATGCGGGCTGGTATGTCATAAATGCTTGATTTATATGAACCAAATTATTGCAGTGGACTATTAAGGCTTTACAAATACATAAGATATCATAGATGTATACTAAATAATAATGAGGTAGTTGATTTTTCTCTTTAATCAGGATGTTAGATCCCTTAGTACTCGGAGACTACCCTGCCGAAATGCGTGAATATCTTGGATCTCAATTGCCAAGGTTTTCCAAAGACGAAACTAAGTATGTCAAAGGCAGTCTCGATTTCATTGGTATCAACCATTATTCCACTCTGTATGCCAAGGACTGCATCCATTCTGCTTGTGTTTTAGGAAGCAATCATGCAATCCGAGGCTATGTTTACACCACTGGAGAACGGGATGGCATCATGATTGGAGAACCGGTGATGTGATCATAATTTCAGCTTAGTCATTATTTCTCCAATGCCCCCCTCAGCTAACAATTTGTATTGTTTTCATATTGAGCAGACTGGGAATCCGAGATTCTTTGTTGTTCCAGAAGGTATGGAGAAAATTGTAGATTATGTCAAAGACAGATACAAAAACATCCCTATGTATGTGACAGAAAATGGTAAGTGGCACAATTAGAAGTATTCTTTTAACACTAATATATTTTCATAAGGAAAAAGAAAATTGTATTACGTAGAATGATTTTTTTCACTTTCCATTTATGTTGTAGGATATTCACCACCGAAGCAGAAAAATCAACGAGCTCAAGATTTAGTTGATGATGTCAAGCGAATTGAGTACCATTCAAGCTACCTTTCTGCCCTGGCCAGAGCTATAAGGTGAGCCGTATGAGTTGATGACCCATTATGTACAGAGAAGTACATTTTTTTTTTTTCATTTTTTTTCTCCCTCTGTTACATACTCTTAATCTTTTGTCATGTTACCACTATATAGACATATCAAATGGATCACATTAGATTGATGATGTATGATTTACACAATCAATAAACTTTACTGTTATCTATCTACTGAAATATTGTATGACTATAATGTATTGGTAGGAATGGGGCAGATGTTCGGGGATATTTTATTTGGAGCTTGATGGACAACTTCGAGTGGCTAGATGGCTACTCCGTCGTGTTTGGTCTTTACTCTGTTGATCGCCAAACGCTTGAGCGAACTCCGAAGCCTTCCGCTACATGGTTCAAAAATTTCCTCACAGACAATACTAGCCATACCACGGAAAAGAGTTCAATTTAATGTCTTTCAAGAAAGCTTTGACTGCCACTAAATCATAGAGTGGGAGGACTGGGAACGCAATGAACTTTTCATGGGCAATCAAAAGAATTATAAACTGGGCTAGATCCACAAAAATTCTGGACGGCCCAACATTCTTAATGCACCGAGCCTCGGCATCCCCAACCTTTTATATAAAAGGACTTCCTTTTACTGATTTTACTTTTGATTATTATTCTCACCTTTGAGTCAAATGACTAAACAGACAAGAGAAAAACGTCACAATTCTGCAATGGGATTAAAACAAAAACCTCATTTTTACACAAAAATTTACATCCAATAAATTAACAATGAATATAATTAATTGGTAAAATTAATGAGCTATTAATTTATAAATATAATTCTTATTTTTCTAAATTAACATATTTATAATAGTTAACATCACCACCATGTAATATCACCTAATTTATTCAATATTATAGTTATGAAGACTATAATCGAAAGATTCAATCTGCCTTAAAATTTAATTGATCTTTATATTATAGGTATGTGAATATTTTGTATAAGGCAAAATTCGTTTATTTTATTTAGGATGAGATTTATTAGTTTGGTTCCAAACTAAAGGCTTCACAGTTTGGTTCGATTGATATAATTATAAATTATTAGTTTTTAAAAGTTCGGAAGTTGAAACTCCTTCCCATATTAAAAAAACACGTTTGACAAATTTTGACTCCTCTGTTTTTAGAAACTATTATTTTGAATACCACTCTGAAATCTAGTGCAAAAATAAAAATGATAAATTAAATGTCAAACGTAATATATTTATCTAGTGTAAAAATAAAAATGATACATAAAATTTCAAACATAATATATTTATTGCTTGTATGCGGTACATTCTCTTTTGTTCTACATATTTTGGGATTTTCAGAGTAAAATTCCAAAATTGTAAAAGTTGTAAAAGTTGGGTGGCTCGAGGGAAAACCAAGTCCTTCAATATTAGACATCAAGTAAAATTAGTAAAATAGCCTCCTTATTCATTCAATAAATCTTAAAATATATATAACCATTACAAAATTGATTCCTCGTTAGGATGATCTATTCGAAAGAAATCAAGAATCTGTCAACTAAAGACCTTTTCAATCACTAAACTACGACTAACTCAAGTCGCGTTAAACTGTCACGTCCATAGCTTAAGGACTTATTCAAAGAAACTTGTTTATTACTTGCAACGGCATGTCATGAATTTTTTTTTTTTTATCGATCGTGACTTAACAACTGTTTATTATGTTATTTTCTTTCTATTTATCAATAAGGCTCCCCTCGTACCATCGAGGTTACCCAAATACACACACATAATTGTAACTATCTTCAAAAAATTTAAATAACAATATCAGCATTGTGTCAATTGTATCGAAATATTTGCAATTATAGTTTAAAGTCATCAACTTTTTTTATTAGAAGTAAGACGTTATTAAAAATTGTTCTAGGAAGCAATTTCATTAATATCTCTACTTCTTTTGTTACTTTTTCATGCTTCATTGTTCTTTGATTCAATTGGTTTACGTTTCTTTCTGATTATAGTTATATAGGTTGAAGTTACATATCTTGACGATGGTAAAACTTAAAAGCCTCATCTCAACCGGGATCTTTTTAAACATATCTCTGGTAATTAAACTGATACCTTTAATATATAGTTCAGTTTGAAGCTACCGTTGGAATAGTCCTACTTAAAGGGGTAACTGGAGTGAGTGCTCCTTTCAAAGCTTCCGGTATCCAACTGTCGTAAAACTCCATGCGCCTTCCTTCACGGCTGGCTGGCTAAGTTGGGAAGGCTGGAAAGTAAGCAAGCTCGATACAGCCATATGAACCACTTCACCCTAAAATATCTTATCAACCTCTTTTTATAAAACATTGACTTCACCATCTCTATCATAGTTTTATTTTTCCTTTCAGACACTCCATTTTATTTTAAAATATAGCCATCAGTAAGTTGTCTTTCAAGACCTTTATCTTCACAAAACTTATCAAATTCTCCTGAACCATATTTTTTGCTTTTATCACTTCTCAAAATCTTTATATAATTTCTTCTTTTTTTTTCCAACAAAGCTTTTAAATCTCTTGAAAATGGGAAAAAAATTAGATTTTTGCTTCATAAAAAAATACCCATGTCATTTTAGTAAAATCATCAATAAATAGAATAAAAGACCTATTTTTTCTTTAAAATAGTATAGACATAGGTCTGCAACTCAATTCACATGCTTTCTTTCCCTGTAACTCCTTTAGAGAAAGACCATCGATGACGCTTTTCAAGTGCACAATCTTCATAAATTCCTTCCTTGTTTTCAGTGCAACTTGACAACCCACAATCATATTATTTTGAGAGAGTAATTTCAATCTATAACAATTTAAATGCCTAAATCTTTTGTGCCACAACCATGATTCTTTATAATTGTCTACTTTTTAAATTATATCTCCCTCATATTCAAAAACAATTGCAAAGCTTCAATTTGTCTCCATATTTTTCTTTTTCACAAGATGCATGTTGCCTTTTTACCATAAATACAGCAGCTATTATCTTCAAAACTAAAGACGTACCCATGATTTAAAAGTTGTCCAATGCTAAGTAAATTTTATTTTTAAGTCAGGAACAAGTAGTACATCTTATATATACTTAGCTTAATATTAGTTTGAACCCTAATAGTTCGTTTTCCATTTACTTGTACTAAAGTACCATTCCCCATCCTTATGAGTTGACTGAAGCATCCATATTTAGGACGATCTTTTCATCATTGATCATATGATTGCTACAGCCACCATAAAGAAAACACACATTATTTTTATGTTCAAAGGTAACTTGGCAAGCAAAAAAAAAATTATGATCTCCTTTTTCCTCTTCTGCCACACTTGTTTGTTGATATATATATATATTGTTTTTATAATATTTTTTTCAAATGTCTAATTTTCTTTTTTTTTTCAATTATGACATTAAAGTTTTCCTTTGATCTAACAATCTTTTTCACATGATTGCTCCTTTTGCAAATTCTCCATCTTTGTTATGTTTGTGACCATTGTTCATCTTGTGATTTTCTATCATAATTACATCATCCTCTTCTTACACTTTCTTCTATTCCTCTACCCCTTCCTCTTCCTTGTCAACCACTGTCTGAAGAATTACTTTGATTAAAATTAAGCTTGGATTGAAATGCACTCTTAATAGATTTTTGGGAGCATCACAATGACCTTGGCTTAAAAGATTTTAAAGAATCTATCAATTTTTGAATCATGATTATAGAAAGATCTTTTGTTTGTTCTATAACAGAAATAATAAGATTAATTTTTTTAGGCAAAAATAAATATCTTTTCAACTATTTTCTAATCTTCAATTTGATATACTATTTTCTTATCCTCAATTTGATCACCATATATTTTCATTTTATTCATAAGTTCTATAAATCTATCCAAAAATTCTTGCATGGTTTCATTCTCTTTCAAATTGACATTGTCAAAATATCTTTTGAGATATTGAAGTTTAGAAATTCTCACTTTTGAGCTCCCTTCAAATTTGTTATGAAGAGCATACCATCCCACTTTAGCTTTAATTGCATCAATAATTCTTCAAAAAAATTGAGTTGAACACATGTTGAATTTTTTCAAGAGCACTATCATCTCTTTGTTTGCTTTTTTTTAATAATTTCTTTTGTGCCCATGATAAATTTTCTATTGATTTGGGTTATTCAAATCCACCATCCCATAAATCAAGAGAGATTAAAAGAGTTATCATCCTGACACACAAAAAATCATAGTTCTCACTCTTAAAGAGTCCCACTATTATTGTTATTGAGTTGTTGTCCTTGGTTCACTCATATTTTGTTTTGCTAACTTGAATTCCAAGGATAGATTTTTCTTTTTAGTTTTTTTTCTAATATAGCCCCCTTTTATTTTCAAGCTCTGATACCACTTTATATTGGTAATTTTCTTGAATAAGCTATGTCAAGGAACAAACAAGCCAGAAAAAGGAAAGAGAACAGAGCACCTATAACAGAGGATAGAAGAAAGATTTTTTATTTTTATTTTTATTTGTTGGCTAACTTTGATAATAAAGAATTAATCTAATTTGACTTAATTTAAATTATGATTTCTAATATTATTAAGATTAAGTAAACTTGAACATCACGAATTAACAAATGTCAAACAACTTAGTCCATATACCTGCAGTTACAAAACTAAATATTGTTAAATTTACAACGCAACTCGAGAATCAATGCTTGATTAGTATTTTCAATGACCAAGGACCCTTCTTTTGCGGACATATCTAAACATTAAATTAGGAAAATAATAGTACAAATTTTATTAAAAAAAAAAAAGATCGAAAAACATTTTGTCGCCAGATTTGGCTGGACGACATAGGTGCGTCCCCTGCATTGCCCAGCCAAAAACCCATGCAATGCTTAGGCATTTTCCTAGGCGACGTGGCAAGTTGCTCGCGTTCCCAAGCCGATAGCCCATGCCACTCTTGGTCACTTGGCTGGTTGACA
The DNA here is from genome assembly GCA_030449875.1 of Aegle marmelos. Taxonomy (NCBI): domain Eukaryota; kingdom Viridiplantae; phylum Streptophyta; class Magnoliopsida; order Sapindales; family Rutaceae; genus Aegle; species Aegle marmelos. The sequence goes on along the minus strand of JASUUL010000142.1, from coordinate 17,090,479 downwards.
GGGCTAGCTACCAGCTTGGCATGGCCTTTTCTTTCAAATCCTAATCTTTTTATTAAAAAAAAAAAAGAAGAAGAAGAAGAAGAAAAAGCATTCTAAAATTTCATGCCCAATCCATGTCCTGGTGCTTAACTATCATCGTTAATTAATAGACCAAGCAAGTTAAATTAATCTAAATTAAATTGAGAAAAAGAAAATACCTAAGTGAAACGCTGTTAGAAATAAAGGCTGTGGCTCGCAATAGATTGTTGAAAATTAAGGCTATAGCTCATGCAAAGTCACCATCGGAAGTGAAGGATCTCATCAAAATTCAAGCTACTGCCAACACTAGAAGTAAAAAGCTCGATGTGGGCGTAGTTGGCGATGGGAGGTGCGTTGGGCGACGTTGCTGGGTGAAAGATTGAATTTTATTTGTTTTAATTTTAGGAGCATTTTGCTCGTGAATAGTTAATGTTACAAAAAAAATGGATGTGTACTCATTCGTGAATAGTTGATGCTATAAGAAAAATGGATGTGTTTTTTGACATTAAAAGTTAGAAAAAAGGCGAAACGGATAAATTTCCCTTAAAAATATATATCTCTACCAGGAAAGAAAAAAAAAAAAAGGATATCCATTTTCGATTTCATGGACTGCCTGATATAGAAAATATCGTTTTCTTGACATGAAAATACGGAAGGAAGATTTGGTAAAGTCAATCCAGCTGGAATCAAATGCTATAATAATCTTATACACAATCTCCTGCTCAAAAGGGTATGGCAGTTAATCACTAAGAACACTTGCAGGTAATTTCTTCTGTCGATTATATTATTTATATAATTGAACTAAGAAGATGAATCGACCATAAGGCAGAAATTTAGCCATTTGAGAAAATTTGCCAACTTACAAAGATATGGCTATTGGCTCTATAATTAAGATCCAATTTGTCAATTTTTTTTCTGACCAAACTTTCTAATTTTTTGCAGGGAAGGTTTGTACATCATCGCGAAAACTTGTTTTGAGAATTTTGGTGACACAGTTAAATATTGCACAACTCTGAACGAGCTAAAAGTATTTTACACTGTTGTAAAAATCTATTTTAAATTGTCACCGAGATTGTAATAATTATCAAATGAAAACAGAATTATCAATTATTAAATAGGCTTTCTATAATGTGTACTTCTCTATTTCTATCTCTTTTATTTTCTTCCTTAGCTTATCGGTCAGTTATACTCACGGTCACATCGGAGTAAATGTTTAATAAGAAGGTTTCACTTAAGATGCAGTAATCGATTATTAGCAGTAGCTATTAAAGGGCCAAGATCCTCATGTGATATGATTTTTTTTTAATAACGTAAAATATTTTGTGATGGGTGGTTGTTCAATAAAAATATAAAATTAATTATTTTTCAAGTGTTTAAAAGTTCATCAAAAAATTTAAAACACAAACCTAGACTTACGTCAGGCCATCCCATGCTGATAAAGAGCATTTTTTTGGGGAAAAAAAATGCTGATAAAGAGTCAATTCCAACCTGAAATCAATTCCACACAAGAACAAAAAAAAAATTAATAAATTTTAATAAATACCACTTAGAGTCTGACTTAACAACGAAGTTATATAAAAAAAAAAAATTACATTAGTGGGTTTGAAGTGGAGCTCATTGATAAGGGACATATCTTTTTTCTTTAAAAAATTTTAATAACAATATTTGGCCATTTATGCTACCTCTTGAGTGGTTCATCTTTTGAGAGGGTGGGTTTAAAAATCACCATGTATTAGTTTTAGGGGATTTTTTATGAATCAAAATTCAAATTAGTCATGACCAATAAGTTAAAAGACTGGTAGTTGAGAAAGGTCACTCTTCCTTTGACCAAATGCACGTTTGTGGCAGTTAATTATAACAACCGTACTTGCATTTCATCTGCTCAAAAACCTATTCATCATTAATAATAATTTTAAAAAAAAAAAAGAAGAAGTAGAAGTAATCTTTTCACTGGGAATAAACTAAAAGCAAAGTAGCGGTAGCAGCAGATAGGGGAGAATTAATTAGAGCTTAAGGAATTAATGCGATGCAAGACATGAAGGCAAATAAATAGCTAGCTAGCTATTGGAGCAGCAATATTATTATATTAATTTATGGGCTTGGGAACAGAAATAACAATGGCAATGGTGGGGTTATGGGGAGTATATTTGCGGCCACTGCTGATGAGATATGCGGGAGAAATGGCTGCAGTTATTGGAGATGCCATCCATCGAATTGTACGAGGCAGCCATTCTTCTTTTGTTTCCTCTACTTATCTCACTTATTCTTTTCATTTCCGTTGTTTAATTTCGAGCTAATATATATTAATCAAATATGCAAGTTCTTTTTCTTTAAAAGTTGTTGCTTCTTCATTTATATTAATTATTTCAAGCCAAAATAAGAAATGACAGCAGATAATTAGGGAAAAATGTGCTCGAAGCTACAAATAAATATTATCACATACTTTTTTAATTGTACTAACTATTAAAAATAAAACAAGAACCCCAAGCACGCCGCTGCCATAAACCCACCACATTTCGCAGCCAATTTCAGGCTGCTGGTGATTGAGTTCGAGTAGGTGAGTTCAGGTTGTTATTTGACATTTGATGAAAATGATCTATTTTTTTTTTTCCCAAAAAAAAAAATGGAAATAGAGAGAGATGAAAACGATGAGATAAAATGAACTCTGCTTACAAAGTAAAATAAGAATAAATCCATAAAATTAAAAAGTTTTAAAAAGACTAAATTGAGGGCTTGGAATTATCTTTGAGAGGCTTAAAAGTGAATTTTAAAAGTTAAAATTTATTTTTGGTGTTTGATTTAAACAAAAATTAGCTCATTCTATAATATATTTAAAAGAGTATGAAAGGAATGGTCTTTCAAAATCTAATTTTAAAAATCAGTTTTATGTCCAATATCTTTCCATGTATATATGCTCAAATATATTATTAAAATCTAAAATTATCATTATTCAATTAAGAAAAAATTTATTAATTTAAAGATATTATTATTATTGCTATTATTATTTTTTAAAAATATATATATAACTACTAAAATAAAAAATTATTTTGGTATCAATTATTCCATATACACAATAAAAAAATGTTGTATACATATGTTTACTTGTGTAAAAAAAAAATTTTAATATTTCAGTCATTTATATTATTACAATAATTTAATAATATAATTTACTACATATATGATTATTTTTAAATTTTGTAGCACTTTAAAAATAAATTTTATGAAACGTTTAACTAATTCTCTTTATAGCTAATGATTTCTATATCACAACTAATAACAATTATTCTAAAAATTATAGTATTTTTAATTGGCCCTAAATATAGCAAAATAGACTCTCCTTAGTCCTAAAACGTTAGAATAGAGATTATTTAGTAGACGTTTGGTCATATGTGAATTTCTCATTATCCTATACTAAAAACTCATTCTTTCCTCGGATATATGTTAAATGTTAAGTAGAATAAAAAAATACTGCGTATGATTCATTGATAAATCATTTCTCAAAATAAATAAATCAGCTATTGAGAGTAGAAACATAACGAAAATAAAGGAGAAAAGAATAGAAAAGTAATAAGTTATCATTGATCACGTTGAATAATAAAATATAAATTTTGTTGTCTAAATGTACATAAAATTAGATAAATTAACGATTATCAGAATTCTGAATTCTTATTGAGCTATAACGACTTCTTACATGAACATAATTCAGACCCCTTTTTTATTTCAGTAAATTAATCCTTCCCCCTTTCATGTTTGAAAACCCATCAAAACCCCCATGTCATTAAAAAACAAAAGAAAAAAAAATAACATTCAGCCTTTCAAATCTTTTCCTATTTCACTCCCAATGTATAAGACCTACCGTGATCAATATTTTAGGAGTAAAATGGTTTTAGAAAAAAAAAAAAAAAGACTCAAAAAAGCTGAAAGTTAACATAAACTTCTTTTAACGGCAAGGGGTTCTAATGGATTCTGAAACACGAGAACGAGTGATTAATTTCGACAAATTGCAAGGGGATTCTCTGTTATTTAAAATAATTCAAAGTATGATATTGATTGAACAAAAATGAACAAACAAATAAAAAAATAAAGTTAAATATTATCATCAGAATTTTAGAAATCAATGGAAATCATCAGCTAGAGGTGCTGAAAGTAAGGGTTAAATCGCCATCGGAGTACAGTTTTGGCGCCGCCACTGCCTCTCCTCTTCATAGTCAATCTCCATTAAGCTTCTAATGATTGTATCTGAAGCATTTGTCACAATATCTGACCAGTTCCTGCAAGCCATACATTAAATATATATATATCACTACACACATAAAACCCTAACCCTAATTTTCTTAGGCATATTGAAAAGTTACACAATTCATATATTTATATTAATTTAATAAAATTAATGTTAACATACCCCTTTAAAGAGTCAAACGTGAGCCCTACGGTGAACTTAGCCTCTTCAAGTGCCCTGCTAAACCTCTCAAACTCATTTGCAGAACACTTTCCGTCATTGGTAACGCGAAGTTGTGAGGGTTTAACGTCACAAAATATTGGAATCACCTTCTTTTTGGTCTCCGTCATAAGAGCAAGTTCATGAAGGCAAAAATATGATTGGCAATAAGTTGGTGAAAAAACTGCGACACCAACCTTACAATTTCTTATGGCTCTGTTGATGTTGTCGAATAATTTGTCCCCCGGCTTCATGTTCTTGTTATCCAAGAATGGACGTAGATTAAGCCGAGATAGATGATCATAAAGCAATGTGGCCACCTTTCTCTTTGTGTCAATTCCTCTGTGGTTGATGAACACATCACATGGCTTTATTGCTCGGTTTCGCAATCGATTTTGACGAAAAAATTGGCGTTGCAAGTTCATGGCTGCTGAACGATATTGCATGGTGTCCTTTTAATAATAAGCTTTTTTCTTCTTTTTTGCCCTTTTTTTTTCTCTCTTTGCTTTCTTGTTTATGAAGATTTGTGCGAAGATTAAATACGTGTGTGTGCGTGTATATATAGGAGGTTTTGAGTTTTTTTTTTTTGTTTTGTTTTACTTAATGGAACTTATATGGTGTGTTTCCAGGGTTGATTTTGAATGAGGAATCTACATAAGAGAATATTGAACATCAAGGATTAACCGTGTGCTTTGATTTGACAGAAGCGATCAAGAAGAAATTATCTTGACGCTTGAAACACGTTCTTTTGACTCTCATAAACAAACAAAATTCTTTTGACTCTCATAAACAAATAAACTAGTACATCAAAAGGAAAAACTAATATTATTTTATAACATGTGCCATGGACCTCTTTTGACGACAAAAATTCAAATTTTCATCCCCATTGTCGATGGGCTGTCATTAATGAGAAACATTCTGTTAATAAAAGGACTTGCCTATACTATGTCTGATTTCTAAGCATACATGCAAGTATATGTGTAGATTCAAAATAATTTCTAAACTTTGAATAGTGATAACTCATATTCAAGACTTATCAAAATGGAAATGGTATTTTCATTTCCCATAGAATTTACTTTTACCACTTAGATCTTAGATAAATTTTTAATACCTTGTTTCATCTATATGTTAAAATATCAATATGAGAGAGAGAGAGAGAGAGAGAGAGAGAGAGAGAGAGAGAGAGAGAGAGAGAGAGAGAGAGAGAGAGAGAGAGAGAGAGAGAGAGAGAGAGAGAGAGAGAGAGATTTGTTAGTTTTCTCCTATTAAAATTGTTATCTATCACTGGCACTTATATTGTTTTCATAATACCAGCAAATAACCCCCTAACACCAAAAGTTTTATCGAAGAATAGAGGTCTTTTTTTCTTTTACAATAATAACCTTATAACAATATTTTTAAAAATATTAATAAAAGGAAAAAAGGTAATTTTTTAATAAATTCTTATTGGTTAGTTTGCTAATAAATAATTCTCGGCTAATTTTCTAATTATATAATCTTTTTATAGGTAAATTAATTAATGTTAAGGATATTGTTGTAAGGTTATTATTGTAAAAGGAAAGAAAAAGAAAGGGTAAAAATGAACATTTGTACCTACAGTTTTGTTATTGAGATTTCTTTTTTAAATATAGGAACTGAATGGGTATTTAAGTCAAAATACATGGACTAAATGAGCATTTGTCCTAAAAATTAAATACGTATTCATATTGAAAAAAATTAAATTTTATTTATTACTTTTATTTTAATATCATTTCAGTTTATAAATAATATAAAAGACTAGAATAAATAGAAAATAAAGAATAAGAAATATATTAGAATAAATAAAAAAGAAAAATATTTTTTTATATTTTACTATTGAATAATTTTTTAGTTCTAATTTAATTGATTTGATCTTTAATAAATATGAGTAATACTATATTTGAAAATAAAAGTAATACTATATAATTATGATGTCATGGGATTATTGAATATTATGAAATATTAAATGATTAACTCACATTCAAATTAATTATCCATAATCTCCATAAATTTAAAACTAGTTAATTCATTTATTAAAAGTACTCTTAAAACAATAAATTTCTTAGTCACTATTTTGATACCAGAGATAAAATAGAATAAAGGTGTATAATATACCTAAGTAGCAAACTCATTCCCTCGGGGAACTGAAGTGTCATTCTCCCTATCAATATTCTTTGTGTAGGAAAAAAAAATAAATAAATAAAATCCCTATTTCATTTCAGTTTTTGCTGCCTTCGATCATACGACTCAACCAACCAACTTAACATATATAATACATATCGTATTTTCATATTTGAAAAATTGAGCAAAGATCAAATCGAGAAATTCCAAATTCATATCAAATATTTATCTAGAAAGTAGTCAAAAAGATGCTATATAAATACAAGTGCCTGTTTTGAAATGCGGTAACCCTAGTAACAAGGTAATAATTAAGATATCTTTAGTATGCATATTACGTTAGACCTGTTTGAAATGGTCATCTTCATGAACATTCAAGAACTTCAAGTGCAATAGTTTAGAATCACGTTTTTTTTTAAAGAAATTATTTAATTATTTAGTGAAATCGATTAAGACTCCTTTTGGGCTAACTTTTGAACAGAGCTTTTAATTCAAATAATTCCTCAATTGGTAGATTGGTTTTACTAGTAGAATTTTTAATAGCAAAAATTTATTTTTTATTTTTAATGAGGGATTTTACTAAAAATATAAAAGTATTTTAACAGATAAATTCTTTTTAAAGTTACTTTATGAAATGAATGAAATAAGATTATTTAAGAAAAATAAAGGCATTATAGATGATTCAAATCTTTTCTTAAAAGAAAAAAATTCTTTCAATCTCTATATTCAAAGGCCTAATATTTGAGCATCTACTTAAATTACAACTAGATGACACCAAAAAAAATGAAAAAAAAAATTGATGTTAATATATATATTGTGACTAATGAGAAATCATAACAAACATGCACTAATAAGAATTAAGACCGCAAGACGGTAGAAAATTTTAAGGTATTACGAGGTAGTATCTCCCCCTCCCCCTGAAAACAAAGCAACAATCTCCTTTTCATGCTGTTGGAAGGTAACTCTTTGGAGTTCTCTTTATGTTGGCAATGTTCTTTAGTTTCTTCTCTTTTTTATTTTTTTGTCTTTTTGTTTCCTTCCACTTCCCGTTTGAAGGTAAATCTCCTTTCAATCCATAGGTAAAGGGACTACTTCTATGGTTACAGATCCTTGATTTTTGCTCCATTTAAACACAATTCTTTTTTTTTGGTGGTTTTAGTTTCTTTCGTTGCTATTTTCTATCAAACTGTGTTTTTCCAATGGATTTGAAATTTTTAATGTCCTAATATGAAAAAAATACAATGTGTATTGTGTACATTAATTCTTACAAGAGATCTATTACTGTATCTATTGGTCATCAAACTAATAGAGAAGATTCCTAAAAGAACTAAGGAATATTCCTGGTTATGCTTTGAAATAATTAGTACATTTATGGTAGATGTATTTTGTGAAAACTCCATTGCACTGTATTCTACTGTATTCGCCTTAAAGTGTTTAGCTGCTCAACCAATCTATCTGTTGTAATTGATGGAAATATATATACACTGACCTAATTTATAAATGATTATGATGTAATCTTATCTTTTCAACAGAAATACTGGATGAATTCTTTTTTTTTTTAAACGAATGAAAAAAAATACTTTTTTCTATAAAATAATAATAATAAAAAGACAAGAACTAAGACCTAAGCACTGGTGATACTTTCCTTGCAATGACAATTGGACTTAGACCAGCCCTAACAACCAGGCCCAAATGGTGAGCATCCTTTGTAAGCGAAAAACAAAATTGGCAATACAAAACAAGTGAATTTATTAAGACTTCTGCTGTAGGTGAATTAAAGTATAATGTATTTAAGGGCGTGCTTGGCATAATATATCATATTATTTAATGAGAATTTATTGTATTAATATTGTATTATGTTTTGTATTATATTGGATTGTATTATTTAAAATAATATTTTATATTATTATTTTTATAAAAGTAATATTTACGTTATTATTAGTATCTTATAAAAGATTAATAAAATAACATAATTTAGTTAATAAAAGATTAATAAAATAATAAATTGGAAGTCTTGCTATGCCACATATACCCGAAGAGGGTTGTCATTATCTAATGCCGCGAAATCTGCATTAATTTGAATTTTAATGCAATATAATCTCCTTTTTTCTCTCTCTCTCTCTCTTTTCATACAAACATGGGACAACATAAAGTTAATATGAACAGTATTAGAATGCTTATTATTGTCGTGTTCCAAATATACCCTAAATTTTTTTGCTGATCCCGGTTGAATAATCTTTTGCTTGGATGTTAATAGTCTTGGTTGCAACCTCATAATCAATGGACAAATTGGGAAAAACCTATGAAGAGATCAATGGACCCAACAGTATACGTCCTGGGTCAGATCACAGATGGGTGCTTTGCAATCATCATTATGGACAAAATGCCACAGCACATCCAGCTGATGAAAGCTGTAATTGCTCTTGTTTTTTACCCCCGCTTTTTGATGATCCTAGGCTTCGTATCTTAGCCACCCAATTGACGGTATGCAAATCCATGCCGACACATTCTCTTTTCTTTGCTTAATTTGCTTGGTTTTTTCTGATTTCACGAGTAATAAAAGCAATTAATTGTCCAACTACTTTCAAACTTGATTGATACATATAGGATTTGATTTCTAAACAATTAGTCATAATCCAGTGTATAAATAAGGCTTACGAATTCAGTTGTTTGATGCTAAATTGCTCACAATTATGTATAATTAAGTCTTCATTTTGCAAGTGTCGTAATGATAATGTAAGAAAAATGCTTACATGCAACGGACACACCAGATCGATCCTATATATTTTAATCACCTATAAACTCTTTTTTTTTTTGGGGGTTAAGCACCGTATTATTGTATTAGAAATATATATTCAGATAAATGATCTTCATAATGAAAATATTAAAAATACATGTCCATATAAATGATTGTCACAATAAAAGATGTCTCAAACTCATTTTATAATTAAATTGTTTTAATTAAAGAAAATTGAATCTTTGAGAACTCGAATCATTATTCTTATAACCATACTTAATTTTGAGAGTAATAATTTATCATTAAACTAAAGTCCAAATAACACATATAGACTCATTTTTTAAATTAAAAAATCATCTGAAGAGAAAATAATTTGAAATACCACACATACATTTATTACATGATTCCATTAAAACCGTCATATATACAATTTTTTTCATAAGAGAAATAAGCAATGAGCTGGAGAATTCTCTTTTCAGGAAATATAGACTTCACAAGCTTTTGACTCAACAAAAAGGTAGAAAATTTTGTGAAGTGCCTGAAAACTGAAGCTAAGCACAGATCCACTTTTCATGATTTGGAGGTAAGCAATAATTTTACAGACGGTGGATGGAAGATATATACAGATAGCAGTTAATACTAACTTGTTGGGTCTCATGAACAGCTTTACACAACCACCTACAATAATTGATATCTAATTATTGCCTTATCTTGAACGGAAACTGTGGTTCGATTGAAACTAACAAGTACATTGTGAATTAATTAGACGTAAATTATAAGGAAAATCATTATGGCCTCGCAAATTGAGTTGAATGCACTATAGTCCTGTATGTTGAAAGAAAGCTATTTTTGAACCAACAATTAAACTCGAAGTCGTTTCTTATAATAATCCTTGATACCCTATTATTACAACTTTATGTGTAATATCAAAACTAATTACGAAAATCAGAAGCATAGATATTACCAAATGTGGAAGGAGATTTAGTGATTATATATCATCATCAGGAGATCAATGTCTTTGTTATTTATAAAAGTTTCATGTACCTCAACAAATAATGCATGTAATTAATTAATTCAGAAGCCAAAAGGTTAGTTTTGACATGAATCTAAAAGAATTTTAATGATTGATTAATTTCGCATATTTTGATATATTTGATTGCACATGTTTATGACATTGTGTTGTGTTAGCATACTTACGTGATTTTAGCAAAATCCTATTAAGGTTGTGTTTGATAAATACCTGCTGCCAAAAGTTATATAATGAAAAATCTCCAATAATTTTATTATTTTGGTCTAAATTATTATTTAAAAATCATATTTATCACACATTTTTTAATTTTATTTTATAACTATAATTTTTTTCTATAACAATTGTAACTTCACATCAATATTAAAAAAACAAAACCTAAAACTCTCGTGTTAGTTTAGCATTAAACCTCTATTTCAAACCCAAAGTTAGGGTTATTATCGTGGATGAAAATGATTATTTTTCTATTTCCTTTTCTCCTTAAAATTATTACATTCTATAAATACATTACAATGATACAATCTAAATTTTTTTTTTTAAGAACAAGGAAGATCCAGGAATTTGACTTTGGTAGAGTTAAAAAATCTAAAGTTGGCAACATCAGAAACCAGATTATTCTTTGGCTACTTGCTCACTCAACTCAACCCTTGCTCCAATCAATAAACAAAAGTATAGAGGACGTGTGACAACCAAGCAAAAGCAAGTGAGAGTGAGGCTCTCTTCCAGAGCAATAATAATCACACAGAAAAATATGATCGACATAAAGTTATTTTCAACCTACTCATTTAATTATTAGATAGTAAATTAGTCAATATTAATTTTATGTTGTTTCTATAGTTGCCTTTCTTCTTAGCTATTTTTTTGTACCGTCTTCAAGTACAAGCTCACAAGAAGTAGCTGCAAAAAGTGACCACTCAGCGAACAACATTAAAACAGTAACATTAACAGTCACGTTGAGCAGAATATCAAAATCAAAGTTACCTTAGATTCATTCATTCACAATCGCAGGGACCCCACGTGCAAAAATATCATCAAAATCGCCCATCTGATCCGCAAACTCAAACTCCCATGTGCTTAGCTTCATCACCCACCTGCCGCCTGCAGCAACCGCCACTTACATTCTCTCTCTGTCTCCGTGTCGTGTAAAAAAGTTGACACAAGAACCAAGAACCAGAACATTAGTAACGCCTGAAGCTCTGAAGAAACTTGTGAGCAATTATCTTGAGAACTGCACCAAGTAAAAAGCTCTCCATGGACTCAAGAACTCGTCTTGACTATGCTCTCTTTCAACTCACTCCGACCAGAACCAGGTACTGTTGCTAGTAGAAAAATGTTTGTGTTTTGTTTTTACAATATTCTTGATGTGTTGGTTTTGCTTGTTTGTTTATAAATGTTGAATGTTTTGTGAAATGGTGAAGGTGTGATCTGGTGATATTTGCTGGTGATTCGAGTGAGAAATTGGCGTCTGGACTTTTGGAACCGTTTCTTTTGCATTTAAAATCTGCTAAAGATCAGATTTCTAAAGGTGGGTATTCCATTACTCTTCGTCCAGCGAGCTTATCAGCTGCCTCTTGGTTCACTAAAGCCACTCTGCAAAGGTATAATTCACTCAGTTCATACTTTCTGCTAATTGGGTTTTGGCTTAGATTAGTCCTTGCATTTGAGTTTCTGTCCCAAGAAGGAAGATTTTTAGAAGTTATTTGGTTGTATGTTCTTCCGAGGATTCGAACTGGGTAGCCAGCCTAGAAAGTTGTTTGAAAACCATTCGGAATGGTCCTTTGCTCCAATTTTGCTTTGAAGTTGATAGGACATTTGAATTGTTTAGATTTTTCACTTTTGAGGGATTTTTTGGGTTTTTGTTGTGTCTTTTTATGAATTTAACCAATTAGTTAGAAATTAAAAATTTTGCAATGTCATAAAATCCAGCATTTTCAAGAAATTCGGTTTAAGTAGGATCCTTGAGTGGCCAGTGCATTCCCTATATCTCAAATCGTTTATCTTCCCTACTTTTAAGTAAGAAAGATTCTTTGATGGTGTCTAGATTTTACCTCTGTGAGATTGATATTTTAGCATTTCCAGGTCATTATTCTTTTTACTAACAATTATGTGTTTAAATAGATTTGTGAGATTTGTTAGCACACCGGAAGTTCTTGAGAGATTTGTTTCAGTAGAGAGGGAAATAGTACAGATTGACAATGAACTGTCAAGTGCTGCAGCAGCAGAGGATGAAGGTATGGCTGCAGCTATAGCTATATCTGCTAAATGCTTGTTTGGTATGACTTATCGAATAGCCATAAGTGCTTATTTAATCCCAAAAGTTGTTTTAAAAGCTTTTTTTTTTTTTTTGGTTTTATTTGAGTAGAGCTCGAGGTTTTAGAATTACAGAGATGTCAAGATTTTAAATTAAAGTTTTCCCCCCATATTATGAAGACAGGATTGAATTTCCTTCTCCTGCAACTTTAGATTGCTGCTGTGTACTAACAATTCTGTGTGCTAACTTATTTTTAATGTGAAATGAATCAGCAACTGCTGGGAATTTCCAGAAGTCAATTGCATCATATAAGGTAATTCATCATTGTAAAATACATTTTTCTTTTTAATTGTTTTCTCAAAATCTCCCAACATAACTTTTGGTCCTTGTCATGCTGATGCTGCGTTTTAGACAAAAAGTGAATACAGTGGAGCCAGTGATGCAGTGCAGGAAGAAAATTCCAAGTAATTATCTTGCTTTGCAGTTGGCCATAGCCAGTGAAAACATGTTCTTTATTTCTACATTTGTATTATCATGTATTGATCCTTCAGCCTGGGATGATAAACAGGATTCGTCTTCAGCGTGTTTTAGAATCTAGGAAGGCAATGCTTTGCAAAGAGCAAGCAATGGCTTATGCTCGTGCTTTAGTTGCTGGATTTGAACCAGACTATATAGAGGATCTCTTATACTTTTCTGATGCTTTTGGAGCTTCACGTTTAAGGTATGATAAAAGCTACCTTAATTTCTTGATTGGTGAAAATAAGTTGGTTTGTTTTTAAATATCAATTTCAAATTAGTGGTTATGCTAGCTATTATCTTAAAATGAATGTAAAATGAGTTTACTAAAGTTTAGATTAGTTCACAAAAATAGTAGCGGAGTGTCACATCATTCAAGATTATTATCTTTCCTCTGTTTGAAACTGTAGTCTGTCCTGTTTCATCTAGGGAAGCATGCATAAGTTTCATGGAGTTGTGCAAGAAAAAGAATGAAGATGCTCTTTGGATGGACGAAATAGCTGCAATGCAGGCTTCATCTCGGCAAGTATTGCCTTATCTTGCAACAACTGGAATCATACTTGCTGGTGAAGATAATGATCCTAGTGGGAAACAGAATGGATCAATGGATGCATCTGATACAAGCCATGGAAGCCTAGACATGAAACATGGTATGGAAGGGTATTTTACTTCCTTTTTACCTCAAAATGATATTTCTATTTGGAATGATGGTGCCAAAGAAACTAAAATTGATGTAGGTGACCTGTCAGCTGTGTCAAATAATATTGGTTGAAACAGATAGTGCAATGACTATGTTCATACTAGTCTAGGCATCACAAATCATGCACTAAAAATGTTCTATTTTGAGAACACTCTTTAGTTTTCTCTGATGAAGGGAAATATATTTTTCAAGAGCATGAACTAGAATCATGCTTAAGAGCTTTTAGGAATAGAGACTTTGGACCAAGCATTCAAAACTCTTAATTTGTACCAGACTGAGAACTTCCATGTTCTGTGTCTACTTTTTAACAATGGCATGTTATTTCAAAACATCCTTTATGTATTGATAATAAATATTTCTTCTTAATCAGAATAGTAAATGATATTCTTTCTTTGGTTATAGTTTTTGAGGATTTCCCCTTTTATCCCAATGCACGATGACATAGAAACTAATTTAGACGGTCATTTGACAAAATTTGTGCAGATGCTCAGATGCCAACAGATGGCAAAGCTCAAGTACCAATCTCATGGCCAAACCATCTTCCTCAGTACATGTACAATTTTCAAGGTCCTGCCATGCAACAAATGCCCCCATATCAAGGTTATCAGTTTCCTGGTATGCCAATTACCTCTCCATATTATCTAGGGAACATGCGATGGCCTGCAAATGTGGAAGATTCTGGTCTTGCTTATGACTGGGAGCCAGATGATACAAGAGATCATAAATCATCTTCCAAGCAGAAGAAGAAACCTTCACGTAAAAGTCGAGAAACTTTAAAAGGAGATGAATCCACTGAGCCCGGTGATTCCGGCTCTGAGAGTGAATCAAATGAAGAGCATTCTTTGATGGAGAAAATGCATGGGAAAAAGCATGGGAAAAAGTCATCAAGAAAGGTGGTTATCCGGAATATTAATTACATAACTTCTAAGAGAGATGGAGAAAAGGGTGATAGTTCCAAGGAAACCTCTGATGAGGATGAATTTATTGACGGAGATTCCCTAAAGCAGCAGGTAGAGGAAGCTGTTGGGTCATTGGGAAAAAGACATAAATCATCCTCACGTCATCGTAGAAAACAAGATGGGGTCAAGCACCGTAATGGTTCAGATGATGTGGCTGAGCAGGATGTTAAGAATACTGGTGTGGGTAACAATGGCGGAGAGAAAAGAAACGACACCTGGGATATTTTTCAGAATCTTCTCCTGAAAGATGATGACAGAAATTCTTTTGGAATGGAACAACAACCTTTTAATTCTGAGGCAAGGTCATTCCCCCTTAACCTGGAATCTGAACAGGTTAGAAAAGAAAGAGCAATTTCAAGTGATGCCTTTGTGGTAACGAAGGCAAATACGAGTAATGAAGATGGGACTCGTTTTGATGACTTTGAAGCAGGTGAAAAGCTGCACCCAATTGTTAAGAAAAAGGATTACACACATGAGGAGTTGTTATTTTCACAAAGAAATGGGGATCCAGCATATTATTCACAAGCAGCTCTATCTGATTTTGCCACCACTTCTATAAAGATCAAAAGTCAAAGTGGAGATTGGATCTTTGTCAACCAACTGGATAGATCAGCAAATTATGATGAAAGCTCAAGTCTCAAAACATTTGATGGCGATCATGCTTCAGTAATAGTGGGGGGAAGTTCCCACACTGGTAAAAATAAGAAAGATGCTGTAGCTGATGACTCTTTCATGATCCAAGGCAGACCACAAGTAGATGATCAATCTGATTCTTATACGAGGACAGACATTATTGGGGCTACTCTTTATGAAACTGTAACACCAGAAATTTTGCATTATAAGCCAGAAGCTTTTAACACTCATGAGCCAGATGACCTCTACATGGTGCTTGGACGTGATTCAGCTACAGAGCAGGTTGTGGCATCTTGGCATCCAGAAATGGATTATGAAACCAATGTTGTATTGACCAAATCCAATGAGAAGAACTCTAATGATGAAACCACTGATTGTGTTGATAACAAGCTACCCCCTAAAGGTAAGAGTACCAGTGCTAAAAGTAAAGGCCCTCCCGGGGCAAGAGTTTCAAGTAAAGATGCAAGGTCTAAAGTCTCAAATGGCAAATCTGACATCAATTCTAGGAGCAAGAAACCATCCTCTGGAAGCAGGCCCGCAATTCTGAAGAGTAAACTTGAGAAGGTACTGAAATTTGAGCTCCAACTTAACTCCTGATTAGATCAGTTAAACCATGAGAGCACATATATCTCTATCGAGAATTCAAAGCCTCCCTTTATTTAATTCATTTGATCTAGGAAACTAGCAGATGTTAGGAAAAATAAAAAATTACATGTTATATGACATCATTTCATTAGGTGTCACATCCAATTTAACACTAATCATTATTTGATTCATATTATTTTGAATTATTTCATTCAATCCATGCACATTTTCGTTGCATGTTGTTGAACAATTTTTTCTTATGTACTTGATCTATATTTCTCCTCCCTGTCTTTCACTCATACACAAGAAAAAACACATACTTCATTTGGTGATGGCTTCATTATCCAATGGCTCCATTTAAGGGCCACTTTTGGCTTTATATATTCTATGAAATTGACGGTAATCATGTCAATTAATTTTTTCTTTTATAATTTATTTTTCCCTCCTTGTGAACAGGAAGAAGAAAATAGGAAGAAAAAGGAGGAATTACTGATCCAACGCCAGAAGAGAATTGCTGAAAGGAGTGCTACTACCGGTAGTTCAGGAACAACAAAGAGAACTCCAGCTGAAAATAAATCTTCCACTACTTTGCAGAAAACTGCAAAGAGTGGAAGTCAATCCCCAGCTAAAGAGTCTGCGAATTTACACAAACCAGTCTTTAGGAGTTCCACCATTGATAGGCTTGCATCTGCACGAACAACTAAAAATGCCCCATCAACTCAGATAAAATCAGGCCACCCTAAAAATGAAATCTCAAAGGTGAATGGTACTGCAACTGCCTTGTCAAAGAAGACTCTCCGTGCTGAAAATAAGAAATTGAATGCAAGCAGAGTAAAATCTTCAGATAAGCAAAATAGCCAAAATTTTGTCAATGAAGTAGTTCCTTGTGATCCTGATGTTCAAGGATATGAGGATTGCATGCACTCTGCAGCAGCATTACCTATTGATCCTGATGTTCAAAGAAATAAGGATTGGGTGGAGGCCGCAGCAGCATTACAGATTGATTCAGTGGCTCCGCAAATAACTCAGAATTCTGAAGCTATTGATGATAGCAAAGACATCACGGAGTTGCGTGGTTTTCTGTCCACTGAGAAGAATAAAGATATAATTGCAGAACGAAGTAACTTGGATGATGTGAGTTGCAACGTAAATATTACAGAAACACAGCCTCTGCAACCGGACCACACAAGGGATGAAGAGAAGTTATCTAAGGCACTTCCAGCTCTTTGTGAAGACACAAAAGTTCCTGAAGAACAGGGTGCACATATACCTGAAACAACCATGCATCCTGCACCGCGATCACATGAAAAAGGTTTGACCTTTCCTTCTGTTAAATTTGAAGAAAGTGCCACAATAATTGAGAGTACCCGTTCTCCTGAAATTTCTGAGATAAAAGTCTCAACACCACCACCTAGTGAATTGAACAGAGAACCAATGCATCCCAGAAAGAAGTGGAACAATGATGACAACTCTCCCAAAGCTGCCAAGGGGTTTAGAAAGCTTCTTTTGTTTGGAAGGAGAAACCGACACATTTACACAGCTTGATTGCATAGACTTCTGGTTTGTTCTTGCAACTTATCTGCGTGCATGCCATTTCATAATGCCTCTGGCTTGGATTATGGGATGTTCCAGAGCCGGAGGCAGATCCATCAAATGAATTTTTTATTTGTAGCCAATTTATGCCACCTTATGGCTATGAATGGGAAAGGTAGATAGCCGTCCTACACAATAAGGCCGTCAGTTTTTCTGCCACATGAGGAGTCATAATGTAAGTTATGCTGATTTGATATGTGTTAGTTGAGGGTTCAAAACCGCAAATGGGTATTCAATTGATTTGTTTTTCCTTTTAAATATTGACATACACTAAGAAAACACTTTTAATCTTCTGATAGTATGTACCAGAAATGAATTTTTGTTGCGGATGGGTTATTTTCTTTATATTTATCTTTTTGGTGGAGAATTGTTTTTATACTTTATTAGTTGACTATGTTCTTGTTCGAGGGGAGGGAAATCCGTTCTTGCTATGAGAGATGCGGAGTAGGCTTTGGTTTCAAGAGGAAAACAATAGCAACTTTATTGAATTCGTTATAAATAATAGTACCACTAAGCCACGCCTTGCTTCCAGATAAAGCATTCAGCTGTCATTCAATCATCTCATCTCCGGGCCTATAAAAAAGAGAAGCGTTTCCGCTGCTTGTTGCTTATGCTCAGGTCGGTTAGTTTAGCAACTATTTCTTCATAATCTGGAAGTTTTGGGTGAACCTGACCTGATAATTTTCCGTTTCTCTTCTTCAATTTATTAATTGAACTATCCAAAGAACGACAATTGTTGAATGACACTGCACTCTTATTCAAGGAATCGCACTCCCCGGTTGAACTTTCCATTTCATTGGCAATGTTTTTTGTTGTTCTATTTGAACTGGAATTTTCTTATGGTGTCTGCTATTAGAGTCAGTTTGAGAATGGCTTGAAATTGTCATAAAATACTGGAACCCTAGTTGAATACTGTGTTCTTCGGCTATTTCCTTGATCAATTGGAGTTTTTAATCGTCAGGAACGAAACTTATGCATAGATTCTGCTTCACCCTTGCATTCACTCGATTCCCCTCGAGTAATTCCACATTGCCAAAACGCCTTTTGAACAGATTCCGCATTCTATTCATTTCTGGCAATTCACCACATCTTCAGGCAGCAAATACCAAATTTGACATTGCTTCGATAACCTCACCAGGCAAGCATTCCGAGCTACAATTACAACTAGTGGCAATAGATTCTAACGTCCTTGCAAATGAAATGATAGAATAAATGGCCAAAAGTACTGAAATAGAGAATATGTTACATACCGATGACTGCAAATATGAGGCATTTTAGTGGCAATGCATTGACAACAATGCTCAATTTGATCATATGCAGCTAACAGGCACTGTTCCCTGTCGAGTTGCTTAGCCTCAAAGTTAGCCACAAAATTACGCATCTTTTGGGCACAAGAAAATGAGGACCAAAAAAAAAAAAAAAAAAAAAGAGCAAAAACAGACCCTATAAGGCTTTCTGATGCTGGTGATTTTGAAGAAGCTGAGCAATATCATTTCGGGATTGCCTCAGCATAGACTTCCCTCTTCTTCAGCGCGCTTCGACGAAACTGAACAGACTGAACTTGTTTAATCAAACTGTTCCTGTAATAGAACCAGTAAGAATCGATTAATATATGACATTAAATATGGAAATGATAACATAAAACATCCGAAATGTGCATCCTAAATACATTAGACATCTCGTAGAACTGATCTACGTGACGCGGTTAAAAATAAAATAACAAAAGAGAAGCAATGAAGTACAGATATATCACTTTACCACTTCGTTGCTTTTTGCAATCTTGAGGCTTTGGCCCATGCCATAACACTATGAAGCAAATCAAAGAACATGTTGAATAAGGAGAAGAAATACAACAAAAAAGGATAAGAAATGACTTTTCGCTTCGTGATTCTTTGGTGAGATTATAGAATTTACCAAGTAGAGATCTTTATAATCTACTAAGCAGTGCAAATCGTAATTCCAACTTGGGGAAAAAATTTACTGTCATCTGCTACTTGGCAAAGAAACTGCATATCAATTTTTTCCAATTTTGGACTTATTTTCTTCCTTTTCGATTATATTTAATGCATCCCAAAAAGGTCAATGAATAGGCATCTTTAGATAGCGAACAATTTTCACATTCTCTCAATCTCTTTAATTCTGTCCAATTCAAGGACATCGTTAGACCTAACCTAAGCGCCATTCGTAGCTTACAAGGTATAGTCATAAAAATATTAGATATATACACTTATATCAGCAGGGTTTAGCAGTTTAAATATAGCACATAATCTTTAAAAGTTCACAAGAATTCAAATCATGATAACATCTTCATCCATGATTAAAATATGTGTGTGTGTGTCTATATATATATGATTTTTTTAAAAAAAAAAAACTTTGTCAATACTATTGACATTAAAAGTTCATATTCACTACTATTATCAGTTCTTTTTTATAATTAGAACAGTATAACTTTTAAGACACGACTATTAAATACAAAATATAAGTTAAATCTTTGGCAAGAGTCTTTAAGTAATTATAATTTAACTCTATAAATCTTTCTATAAATATAAATATATTTTTATTTTTTTCATATTCAACATCTTTCTTTTAAAATAATATGTATGTGTATGTATGTATGTATGAATATACGCATGTATGTATATGTATGTATGTATATATGTATATATATACACAATATGCTAATATACCACAAACTTGATCCTTAAGTGAAACAATACTTCAGATTTCTTAAAATCATTTGGAGTTCAATATCATAGATGACACATCGTTTGTCAAGCGAGAAACTCATTATCAAATCTTCCATGAATATATAAATCAAATGACATGCCATTATCATTAAAAACACAAACGATGAATCATTTCATACCAACATCCAATATGATGAGATGCCGGCCAAATAAGAACCTATCCGTCAAGTTGTCACAAAATTTATAAAATCAATGACATGTTGAATCCTATCAAAACTTGGATGATAAGTCATCTCTTATCAACAAAAAGATGACACGATAGCTGCTGATCAAGAAAAACTCCTTTAAATTGTCCATAAATTTATAAATGATATGTTGTTTCTTATCAAAACATAGATAACACATCATTTTTTATTAATAGAAACAATGACATGTTGCTTTGAAAGCAAGAAAAACTTTGTCAAATCATCCATAAATTTATAAATTAAACTACATGTCATTTAAAATCATCTCCTATCCATGACAAAGATGATAGGTCACATGTCAAGAAAAAAAGCAAACTTTGTCAACCCATCCATAAATTTAAGAACCCAATAACATGTCGTTTCTTAATAAAACACAAACCGAGAATCATTTCTTATGAAAGTAATAAATGATAGGTTGCTTGCAAAGCAACAACACACCCAAAAATAGTATGAAACATTTATAATGAGAACAAATTGTCATTTCACATTGAAACACAGATGACGAGTCATTTCATATTAACCTCAAATATGATAAATTGCCTGTGAATCAATAAAATCTTTGTCCAATCATATGATATTTATATAGAAATTACATGTCTTTTCCTACCAAAAAAGAGACAACGAGTCATTTTTCATTAACATCAAAGATGACACAAAACTTCTAAGCAAGCCCGACTCTATCAAATCATGTATAAATTTAAAAATCTAATGATATGTCATTTCTATTCATTACAGAAACAATGACTCGCTTCCCACAAACTAAAGAGATGACATGTCTCATACCAAGCAAAGAACCCAATTATGTCTTCCACGAACTTATAACCAAAATGACAGGCCATTTTCCATCAAAAACAAGTGACAAGTTGTTCATTATTAACAAAGAAGATGACAAATTGCTCATGAACTAACCAATACTTTATCAAATCTCTAAAATTTATAAATACAATAATGTTGTTTATTTGGAAGACATAGATGACATATCAACATCAGAGTTAATATGTTGCTTGTGAGCTAGAAATACACCGTTAAATCATTCTTAAAGTTATAAATCCAGTGACATGTATTTTCCTATCAACAGATAATAAGTCGTTTCCAATCAGGGCATGTCGTTTGTTAGGCAAAAGTATTTTTTTCAAGTCATCTATGAATTTATAAATCTAATGATATTATATTTCTTATTAAACACAGATGACAAGTCATTTTTTAACAATGAAGATATTATGTTATATACTAGCAAGGATGTCTTTGTTCAACCATTCATAAATTTATAAACCAATGATAGGTTATTTCCAATCTTATGCAAACAACAAATCATTTCTAATCCACATCGAAGATGACAAGTCGCAAGACAAACAAAGATAATTTTGTCAAATAGTTAGTAAATTACAAATGTATAAAATTAATGACTTGTTGCGTCTTTTTTTTTAAAAAAGAAAAATCATAGAGGACAAGGCATTTTTCAAGCAAAAATATCTCTTGCAAGCCACTCGTAAAATGCATAAATCCAATGGCATGTTGTTTCATATCAAAATCAAACAACGAATCATTTTTATCTATATCACAGATGACGTAATGCGTAGCAAGCAAGAACTACTACATCAAGTCATTTTATAGAACTAAGGCATGTTATGGAACATAAGCGACAAGTTGTTTCTCATCAGCATTATAGATAACACAATGCGTGCTAAGCAAGAACAACTTAGTTTTGTCATCTATAAAATTATTAACCCGATGACATGTCATATCCCACCAAAACATAGACGATGAATTATTTCTTTTCAACAAAAAATGTGACAAATCGCCTTTAAAGTAAGCACATATCTATGAAGTTGTTTGTTGTTTATAAAATCGTTGACTTATCATTTTTTATTAACAAAGATTACTAGTCACTTCTAATCAACAATGAAGATGAAAAATGACATGACAAGTAAGGAAAATATTGTCAAATCATCCATAAGTTAATTAAACTAATGACATGTCATTTTTTTTAAAATACAAATAAAAAGTTGTTTCTTATCAACATATCACGTCTCACCAAATCATCTAGAAATTTATAACACAAACAACATGTTTTTTTATCTTTTAAAAAAAAAGAGTCATTATTGATTAACATTATAGATGACATGACACATGCAAAGTAAGAAATCTTTCGCTAACTTATCTATTTATTTATAGGTCTAATGATATGTAGGACAAGTCATTTCTTATCTACCTTCTAGATGACATGTTGTATCCCAAGTAGCAATGACTCCGCCTAGTCATCCATCGATTTATATAAACAATGACATGTCATTTTCTGTCATTCTTTGTCTATATTATAGATGACTGATAACTCTATGAAATGAGAGTTATGATCACACTTTTAAACTTAAATCAATAATATTTAAAGAGTTATATTTTGCATAAACATCAATTTTAGTTTATTTTTAATAATTTTTGTTTGATTTTGAATAATTTTATGCTTAGATCATATGAATAATTGTAGCTGATTGAAAGCTCAAGTTTTAAAGAAGAATGTTGCTGCAATAGGCTTGCAAAGATAAGGAAATAATTTGGCTACAAAAGATTTTAAATAAGTCTAAAACAATGTAAGTTCTAAGGCCATTGTTGTAGCACCGTTGCAGTAGCAATCTTGGAGCAATGACAAAGAAAATTCCAATTGATAATTTAGAGATTGCGATCTAAAGTTTCCATAACTGCAAGATACACTCCCTAAGCTTCTAACTTTCCTAATTCTAAGCTATAAAAGAAGCACACATGCAAACAAAAAGGGAGTCGTCAACTAAGAAGAAAAATCACAAAGAAACACAAGAAAAAGAGAATTCAATAGAAAGATTGAGGGCTGCAATAGAAGAAAAAATAGTAGAGATCTATTGAAAATTAATCTTTCTTATTCTTTTCTTATTTTCTATTTATTCATGGGGATTGTTTGATGGATAAAACTATTTTATCTATTTTGCTTTTGCAAGTCATGAATTGAATTTGATTATGGTTGAGTAATAAATAAACTTAATGATTAATTGATTGATATATTGTGTTGTTGCATATTTATTATAGCATGTTATTTTGATAATATTTATTTCAATTCACTATTTCTACTGACCACTTATTTAGTGAGACCAACTAAGAAAGAGCCTAAAAAAGCTTTACTTAGTGGAACATATCAGGCATTACTTGGTTTTATATTGGATTTCCTGAGTTCATTCTATCTCGATTCAAAAAAGGTCATGTTTTAATCTAAAATTCATAATGAAGTAGATATAAGAATTTACCTTTTAGGGTAAATAAAACCTGGATCATTTAATGCTATATTTAATATTAGTGTAAAAATTTATCACTGTTAAGTTACCTCAGATATAAGATATCTAACAAGCAATAGTTGAAGATATATAAGGATTCTGTCTAGTGTTGTGGCAAACGTTGTAGCAATAGGTTCTTAATTAGAAAAATAATCAAAACTATTAAATGAGTTTATCCACTCAACCATTCTATTTTTATTAGTTTCATTCTTGTGTTTAACGTGAGGATTTACTTTATTGCTTTTTATTTATTATAATTTTATTTAGTGAGTTTATTAGCTTCATAAATTGTCCTATTTTATTTATAACAAAACTGTTTGTCAAGAGTACTATAGCAAATCTTATAACATTAATTCCTATAGAGACGATCTTTAATATTTATTATTATATTACTTATTGTGTACACTTGTATATTAACACCTATAACATTAAATAGCCTACAACAATGACTCATCGCTTGTAAAAGTAGAATTTATATCAAGCCATTCGTAAAATTATAAAGATGATAGATCACTTGTCAAGCAAGATTATCCCACCAAGTCATCCATGGAATATATAAACCCATTACATGATGTTTCAATTAAACAAAGATAATGAGTTATTATTTTTTTCTTTTAATTTTAGATATGACAAATTGCTTGTGAAGAAACAAAGACTCCGTCAAGTTTTCCATGGATTTAATGACTAATGACATGTCATTTCTTGTCAAAATGTAGACAATGATTCATTTTTTTATCATATGGGAGATGACATGTTGTCTAGAAATTACTACTTTGTTAAGTCATCATATTATAAATCCAATGACATGTTATTTATTCAAAATATGGATGATGAGTTGTTTTTATCAACATCACAAATGGTAACTTTTCAAGCTCTGTCAGGTCATCAATGGATTTATTATTCTAATGACATATTGTTTCCTCTCATTTGCTGTTTGCATCGAGGCATCCTATTTGTACTTTTCGATTGTTTGGATACTAAGGACAACATGTTGTATATTTTTTGGGTATCAATGACATACTCAACAGTAAAAAAAAAAAGCTCATGTGCCTTTGTGCTAGTTAAAATATTTTTATCATTATTATGGTTATTGTCATTATTGTTGTTGTTGTTGTTATTGTTGTTGTTAATATAATAAGTAAGGACATTTTGATAACTTGTAACAGTTCACTCCAATTGTTAGACAAATTAGATACAGTAATGAGAATACAGCATATTTCAACTTTACATCATTATCCTGAGAATTCTAGCCTATTATGATACTAGCCCATTCTAATTGCAATCCATTCCTATTACTAATTAATAAATGGTCTATTAAACAATTAGAACTAATGTCCTTCAAAAAATTAATGACTTATCATCTCCAAAGTAAAATTTTACAAAATTTACTTTTTAAAAATAACATTGATTGCAAAGTGTTAATTAAGGGTGGGCAATTGGTCAAGTCAGTTAATATTAAGTTCTTTAGAACCAATAAGAGTACAAAAAAAAAATCGAATTGAAATCAAAGTTTTCTGTTAGGTCTGTAAATATTTATAATTTCTTAATTCTCTTATAAAATTTAACTTTTTAAATTTTTTTAATTTTCTTATGTCTTCTTAAATCAGTTCAATATTGAGTTCTTTAGAACCAATAAGAGTAGACAAAAAAAAAATCGAATTGAAATCAAAATTTTCAATTAGGTCCCTAAATATTTATAATTTCTTAATTCTCTTATAAAATTTAACTTTTTTAAATTTTTTTATTTTCTTATGTCTTCTTAAATTATGTTGTCTAGCACTATTTTAAGATTAAAAAAATTTTAAAGTTTTTTTCTCGATTTGATTCCAATTTTAAAGAAAGATACCAAACCAAAACCTAAAAATTGAATTAAATTGAACCAACAGAATTGATTCGATTTGGATGGTTTTAATGTTAATCTTATCTTTTAAAAACATATTTGGCTCTCAAAATGATTTCATACCCTTTTTTTTCATTTTACGCCTAAAAATATCCCTAATTAATTTAAAAGTATATTTTCTAATAATAATTTTCAGAAAGGATATGTCTCTTAAATCTAGTTTATTCTTGAAGAATTTCATATACAACATATATATAAAAAGAATGAACATTGTGGATTTCAATTCTCCAAAACTATAGTGCAATGGTATATTTATATTGCCGAAGTATATTATCTTGGTATTTTACTATAATCATAATTATAGTTTTAATTATCATTAATAATTTTAGTTTTAATTGAAATTGTTACTATAATTATTATTAAATTTTAGTAACTCACTTATTAGATGATAAATAAGTAATTTTGTAAATTATAAAATTTATCATATAACATATGAGTGACCAACAGTAGTTGGCACTCAAATTTTGTGGTCACTTATTTTCTTTAATATTTATTTTACAATTATAATTATAATGATTATTTTTCATATAACTTCTAAAAAACAAACATCTTTTACTTACATTAAAATCTTAAGAATTCAACCTTACAGAGTACGTGACGTTTGTGAAGCAAGTAAAAGATGTTCAATCATTTAAATGTATAAATATAATGGCATATCATTTGCCATCGAAACATATATAACAAGTCATCTATAGTATGAGTACTATTTTGTAGGGTCTATCTCATTTAGTGGATCAAAATGTCCAAAGTTCATATAGGTTTACTTGGTTACAACTATTACTAAGCTTTAGATTTGGATGAAATTTGTCATGGAATTTAGGTTTAGAAAATGTGGCTATATAAAGAAGAATAAATGGAGACGATAGAAGCTTTTTGTGGAGAAGAAAAAGAAGAGAGAGAGAGAAAGAGAAGAGAGAACAATAATGCAATATTAAATTGTAGGGCCTACTTTTTAATTTTTGATTGGACGATCCAAAGACAAAATTAATTCAATTATCTCTCAAATTTTGAGGATAAGTTGATGATACCGTCCTCTATAATTTTGCTAGTTTTTTTATTTTATCTTCTCATTGGCTATTATTTGAGATCCTAACTTATTAAAAAGACAATTATTAGGCTATTATTGTAAGTTAAGAATACGGAGATTATTGATGTGGTAAGCCTTTAGTATTATCTAGTGAAAAATTTGTGTTGTATTCCTATTGATATAGTGAATGATTATATTATACTATAGTCCTATAATTTTTCTTACTTTTAGTTTTTCTGTAAAAATATATGTCTCTTGTTATTAATTTATTACTTTAGATTTTAAGAGTTTATTTTTATACCTATTTATTTGTGATACACATCATATTTAATCACATAAAGAGGAAAAGAGTTTTGTTTCCTCTTAATTTACAACTACTTATGTGAGTCTTTTTTCTAATATATTTACACGTCTTTTGTATGAATGTTTTTGACGACCTCTTCATTATACTATGAATGACACGACGTTTAACAACGATAATGATAAAAGATGGGTCATTAGAAACACTTGTGCTACTTAAAATGCTTTTAATATTTTATCATTATTATTGTTATTATCCTTATTATTAGTAGTATTTTAATTATAATAAAAATACTAATATCATCATCATCATCATCATCATCATCATTGATGTGCTTATTTTATATATTTAATATAATATTTTCCTAACATAATTTTATGTTTAGTGTTTATTATATTATTCTTGTTTTTTAATCTTAAATCTTGTGTTTTATTATTATAGGCATATTTTGAAATATTCAAGTAAGAAGAGCATAACGAAGAAATTGGAAGAAAATCAAAGAAGTCATGGCCTAATTGTGGCAATCATGTGAAGATGAGAAAAATTAGCATTGCAAATTATCTATTTGTATCAAAAAGGCAAATACTTATGACTTATGAATCTAAAGAATAAAGGAAAAGACCAAAAGGGAATTAAAGGAGATGGCTAGCACTATTACTATGTAAAGGCTATCAATTGGAACATTATTTAAGGGCTAGAGCAGAAATTGAGAGGAAAAAAAAAGAAGAGAGAAAGAGAGAGAGAGAAACAACAGCTGCTAGGATTTATAAAAGCTAAGAGCAGTAAAAGCAGACTAAGAGAGAGATGGATCCTGAGTTTTTCTTTCTTATTTTTTTATCTATTATCTTACTGAATATTTTCCTAATATGTCTATCAATTATTTGTGTATTCTTATAAACTCATTTATTTTGTTAAGACTATAATGTAATCTAATTATGAAGATTTAATTCTATAAATCTATGTCATTTTCAGTTTATTATTATATGATTAATTGTTTGTTATTATACTTAATGCTTTTAAATTTAAGGCTAATATTTAAACGATTTGAGGGTACATAATAAGACTGAGAGGAGATTTATGTATTTTTATTTTGTGTAATGGATGCCATGAATCGAATGAAAAACAGAGATGTGTTAATGTGATTCATACAATTTTATCTAAGAATTTTCATACAGCTTAATAAATTATTAGCTCTTAGATATTTAAATTTACAAATAGATATAACATATTATTATGGGAGGATTTTTTTATATCACTTAAAAGAGGATACTAAATAGATTAGGAAAACTTACTTTTAACATGGGTAATAATTTTCATTAGCATAGATGGATGATTAAATTTGATTAATTATGGTGAAATTAAATGTCCTAATGTCTTAACCTCTTATTGAATTCAGAATTGCTTATATCTTTATTTAATATTTAGTTACTTTATTTTATTTTAATTTATAATCTAAGTTTGCTTATTTGAGTGTTCAAATAAATTTGGGTTTCAATAATTTTGATGGTTAAAAAGATATACAATCTTTGTGGGATAATACTTTACTCTATATTATATTTCTTGTACCAATTAATATACTTATTAATTTATCAATTATCAATCATCATCATCATCATCATTATCATTACAATCACAATAAATAATAATCATAATAATAATAATAATAATACTATGGACAATAAATAATTAAGGATATTTTTATAATTCGTAATAGTCCATTCTGATTCCTAAAGAAACTAGTAAACATAGCAATGGAAATAAAACCTACTTCAATTTTGATTCTTATAACTAAAGTAAATAATTTATTCTAATTTTAATTCTAACTCATTTCAATACCCAATCCATTTCCATTACCAATTGATGAACGCACTACTAAAGAGT
The DNA here is from genome assembly GCA_030449875.1 of Aegle marmelos. NCBI lineage: Eukaryota > Viridiplantae > Streptophyta > Magnoliopsida > Sapindales > Rutaceae > Aegle > Aegle marmelos. Next base: position 17,061,546 of record JASUUL010000142.1, on the reverse strand, counting down.
TGAAAGTGATATCCTTGAAAAATAAAAGACTTGTCATCTCTAAAATAAAATTTTACAACGATTGTTTTTTTTTTTTCAAATAACATTGACTACTAAACACTAACTAGGAATAGGCAACTGGTTAGTTTAGTTTGGTACTGATAACAAATAGTCAAACTCAAACTAAAATTTTTGATAAGCTCTTTCAAATATTTATAATGTTTTAATTTTCTTACACAATTTATTTTTTAAAAGTTTTTTACGAACTCTTAAATCATGCCACTAGCGTATTTTGACATAAAAATTGTTAATTTTTTTTATTCACTTCTCATATTAAGGAAAAAAATACTAGATCAAAACATGAACATCAAATTGAATTGATCTAAATGTTCTAAGTAGGTTTAGTGTTGTCTAGCCTAAATGCTAATCATTTTTTTTTATGATATTTGGCTCTTAAGAGGATTTTTTTTATTTTGTGCCCAAACCTATCCCCAATTAATTGATAATTTATTATTATCATCGTCATTTTTTTAAGAATGATAATGATGATGATTATGATGATGATAACAATTATTAAATATATTGTATTATAATAATTTTATAACAATCCATTCTAATTCTAAAATAAAATAAATATATTAATTAAAATATAGTTCATTTTGATTTTAACTCCTATAGGTAAACTAAACAACTTATTATGATTCACATTTTCCATTCTGATTATAACCCATTATAAATCTAATCCATTTTGATTTCAACTCATTCTAATTACCAATTGATAAATGCATCATAAATATAAATGATATAGTATAAAGAAAGTTCAATACTCAATATTTATCAACTTAGCCAGAAAGAGTGCATTTAGTTACAAAAAAAATATTCACTCAATGAACTAAACTCAAATGGTTATGAACTAATGATTACAAAGCAAAAAATAAAAAAATAAAAACATCAATACCATTTATGGTGTTGATGGGATAAACAAGATGATAAAGACATGGGCTCTAAGTGGGTTACACCATTTTACATGCATAATATAGTGGCAGAGCTGCTTGTGAGTTAAGACGGACTATAGCCCACTAGAAATTTTAAAAAATTTACAAAACTACCATTGTGCTAAATTTACAAAATTGCCATCATTATATATTTTTATTTACAAATTTATCGTACCATAATGTATGACTTTGCCATTCATATAAATAAATAAATAAATAAGCATTTATTTTATTCTTCTAAAACATGCTTACTTTATTTCTTGGCTTCTTTATGCTGGCACACTCTATTTCTTCTTCTTCAATTATTCATCTTCTATTGGTAAGAATATATAACAATTTATTTTTTATTTAATCATTTACAGTATATAATTAGCTCTTTGTTCTAATTTTATTGTGTAAGATTAAATTATTGTTAGCTTAAATCATTGAATTCTATCAATCAAATTTTTAAATTGATTATTGATAGATCATAGATTAGAGATAGTTATTTCTATGAAAAAAAAAAGAAATGTAAGAGCTGAATCAAATGGTTTAGTGTAGTGAGTTTTCCCTATTTATATACATATTGCTATTGCTGACTTACGACTATGGCATTTAAAAATATTCTTAAGAATAAGAAGCTTATTTAAGAAAAGCTTTGGTTGAATTAAACAATTTTTTATTTAGTGATCTTATTAAATTAATCAATTTGCTATTTAGCGATCTTATGAAATATTTCTTTACTTTTCAGGTGTTAATTAATGTCAAACAATCAATCATCAAACCCTAGAAAAACTATTCTTGCATTTCGTAAGAAAAAGATAGTGGTCAATCATCAAATGAGATTCCGTGTGATGTTGATGATCCTAAACCAAATAAGTAACTTGTATCTAAATCTTAAAGAGTTAAAGCTCAAAGTGAAAATAATATTGTGTTAGAGCATGATCCGAAGTTACATAAACCAATATGGACTTATCATGTTAATCAACAAGATGAAGTGAGGAGAATGTATATCAATATTGGTCCATATCAGTCAAAGTTAGAAGAATTTCTACCTTTATTTGACAGGCAATAGTTTCATCGATTTCAATACACTTGGTATGCACATTTTCTTAGCTTGAGTTTCTAAAGAAATCAATGGTGCATTTTGTTTTGCATGTTCTTTTTTTTATGAAAAAACAACAAAATATTATAAGTTTACAATTGAAGGGTTTAAGAGTTGGAAAAGAATTAATAATTGGGAGAATTTTTTTTTTTTACAGCATGAATAGGGGCTCACTTCACATCATGTTAAGGCTATGCTGAAATAGGGTGGTTTAAAGAATCCATCTCCAAATATAAACGGAGTCATGAATGTACAATCATCATAATGGAGTTTTAAAAAATAGATTACAACTTGAGATATCAGGCCATGTGCTTTTAGGGGTCATGATAGTCCATTAAATCCCATGATCTTAGAAATTTTATTGAAATGATAAAATATTCAGCAAGAATGAATAAAGATATTACTACAATTGTCTTAAAAAATGCTCGAGCAATGCAAAATATACTTCACTTGATATTCAAAAAGAGGTTCTGAATATCATTGCCAATAGAGTGCAACAAAAGATCCATAAAAGAATTGGAGATGCAAAAGTTTGTATTCTTGTTAATGAAGCACAAGATAAATCTAAAAAAGAACAAATCGCTATTATATTGAGATATGCTAATTGTGATGGATTTGTTCATGAATGATTTTTTGAACTTGTGAATGTGAAAAAAAAAAAGCTCGTGCATTAACTCTTGAAAAAGAAATATACAATATCCTTATTTGTTATAATCTTTTAGTTAAAGATTTACAGGTACAAAGATATGATGGTGCTAGTAATATACAAGGTGCATGAAATGGATCACAAGAGAAGATTGTCCTTATGCATATTATGTTTATTATTTTGCTCACTGATTACAACTTGCATTACCTAAAGTTTCTAAAGATATGTCTGATGTATGAATTATTTTTCAACATTGAATTCTACTGTTAATTTTTTTTTTCCTTTCATAAACATGATTCTAAGTTGAAACCAATAAGAGAGGCCAAAATTATTGATTTGATAGCTTTTGGGGAGCTTGAAACTAGTGCAAGAGTTAATCAAATTTATTCATTGCGATGACCTGGAGCAACTCGTTGGAGCTCTTATTTGGAAAAGATGATTTGCGATGGATCCAATAATGACATGTGAGGGGAAGCTAAAGGTATTTATTATGCAATGTGAACCTTTAAATTTTTATTTATTTCGCATTTGATAGATAACATTTTAGGAATAAGTGATTTACTTTGTCAAGCATAACAAATGAAATCAAGACATTTTGAATGCTATGAATTTAATATCAGCTACAAAATTACCTCTTCAAAGCTCAAGGAAGAGTGGTTTGGGAAGTTTTTATTAAGAGTGTGATATCATTTTGTGAACATCATCATATTGATGTGCCTTGAATGAATGATCGTCATACGAAAGGTATCATATGTTCTTGTCAGTACAAAGATTATGTTACAATAGAGCATTATTATCGAATTGATTTATTTATTGTAACAAATTTTTAGTTGATAGAGTTAAATAATAGATTTACATATAGGGACAACAAAATTTGGGTCTAGGTCCAAGTTCAGCCTTTTTGGTTCCAGACCTGTATACTAATTTGTCTTACTAGATACAAATTAAAATCTAAATTTTGTAGCTACGGGTCTGGTGTGAGTTCAATTTAAAAAAATAAAAAAAATTAAAAATTAAAAATTAAAAAGTAAATATGTAATTTCTATAATTTAATTTCTTTTCTTCTTTAAATTTCTGTAATTTTATTTTTATATTATTTTAATTCCTTGAATTAATTTTTACAAATAATTTTAGGTTCTTTTCTTGTGTTTTTTCAAAAAAAAATTCTATAATTTAACTTTTATCTGTAATTCAATTTCTTTGTAATCTCTAATTTTTTTTGAATAATTTTAAAAAGAAAAAGAAAATAAATTAATTTACAGGAATTGCTTATTCACTTTTTTATTTTATTTTAAATTTTAATAATAATTTTAAAAGAAAATAATTAAAAAATTACTTAAAAAATTCTACTAACTAATTAAAATAAATTAACAAAATAAAACGAAGAAAAATTACCAAAAAAATAACTTGAAAATTAAATTACATAAATTTAAAGCAATTTAAATTATAAAAATTAAATTACAGAATTAAATTACAAGAAAACAAAAAAATAAATTCAACAAATTAAAATAACTTACTTCTCTGACAACAGCGCCAAACCCTTATTGTGTAAATTTTATTGAATTCGTAAGTACATGAATCTATTATAGAATATATTAATGATGACAAGTGTCGATCTCATGAGGAAATGGATTTTAATTATGTGTTGAATTAATTTTCTAAATGAGTAGCTGAATTATGATGAAATTTATTTAATCTATCTTAAAATTAAAGTTAGAATGATAGAAATAAATTAAAGTAGCAACTATCATAATAAAGCACTTGGGTATTTGGATCCACATCAACATGCATCATGGCTCAATTTCCTTATTAATACTAATTAAATCATGAAGAGGAAATCCATTCCTCATGCACCATGCTCTAATTGAAATGGTGCTAAGGACTTATCGTACCAAACAATAATAATTATATTATTACTATCTGTCGACGAAAAGTCAAAACATCTACAGAAATTAAAGAGGAAAAGAAAATAAATTTACCAATTAAGCTCGTGGAATATGTTGAGACTTCACTTTCAACCTAAACTTGAAAAAAAATTAGCTATTTATATTTAAACAAGGGGTAAAATAGAAATTTTACTAAAATACATAAAAAATTATAAGATGGAGAAGGAATTAGAAGAATGGAGCTCAAAAATAAATTTAAGGGTGTAAAATTAGAGGGGAAGTCATTCTTTTATAGATATAACGAGTAAATTATGGCCATTAAATTAAAACGCTTTGGATGCATAGGATTGCACCACGTGGTAAGTTCTAATTGGTTTGAACACATCATTAGGGCTATTATCCCGTATATATGCATATACCGTACGCATATTTTTCTGATCCACTAACATACTGCCACATCATCGGTTAACAATGCATAAATATTTTTATCCAATAAGATTGTGATACCTTATCAGTCAAGTCACGTCATCAGTCAACGCCACATAATCAGTCAATGTTACTTTATTCTACCAATCAAATATTGTCACATCATCGGTCGGTGCCACGTCATCGATCAATGTCATGTCATCGTACAATATACATGAACAATGTCATAAATAGTATCATAAACATTACCGTACATGTGAACAGTGATATTTATACTTTTATCCTTCTCCTAAAGTTTTTTACCATTATGAGTTTAAAATTACAATCCATTTTATCATTTGATGTCTCGTTTATTGTAAAATAACTGTGATACTCCTAAAATACTTAATTATAATAAAATACACAAAATTAAAATCACAAGAGACTTAAATATATAAAAGTAAAGAAGTTAATAAAATTTAAAGTGTAAAATGATAATTTTTTCTTTTATGAATATACATTTTTTCTAGTACTTAACACCTTTCAATCATTTGGTTGATAATGATGGATGATGAACGACGATAGAGCTTGGTTATTGCTCTTGATGATTCAAATTGATGTTGAGGATGATTTAAATTGTTGTTTCTCTTGATATTGAATTAGCAATGATGATGGATGGATAATGAATTTATGTTGAAGATAACGAAGATAGAGGGACAAGAAAGATAAAGGTGGGTAGCGGCGGCTAATGTGGGGGCTCTAAGGTTTGTGTGCTTTTTGTTTTTGTTTTTTTTATAACTTTTGCTTTCTATTTATATTTAATAATAATATTATTAATTACTTAATTAATTAATTAATTATAAAAATTATAATCCAGGTATGGGTTTTAAAGATCCAAATTAGCTGGACCTAGAACCGGACCTGGATACATGCAGGTTTTTAAAAATACTTTCAAATCCAAAATTTTTTATATATCTAAGCATGATTAAACCCTAACCAAATTATTTGAGTTCATCCGAGTCTGGGCTGGATCTAGAAAAATCTATCATACCTATTTATAAATCAAATAGTGAAACTTCTTACTTTGAGTTGGCTTAAAATCTTATTGATTCTTTCAAATCATTTAATATTGATGATATTTGTAATCTTTCAGAGAGATTTTATCCTCAAGATTTTACTCAATTTGATATACTTAGCTTTGACAAGACAATTGAATGTTTTTAGATTGGTGTGCTTCATCGTGATGAGTTTTAGTGTATTTCTTCACTTTATGAATTATGTTGACAATTAGTAAAAGTCTCAAATTTACTTATTAATATACATATTGATTCTTTTAGTGTTAACTCTTTTTGTTTCGACTGTAATGACTAAACGAGCATTTTCAGTTATGAAGTTTATCAAGACACCACTTTGAATAAGATTGAGAAATAGTTTATATAAGATGTATGATTATCTACATTGAGAGAGAATTTGTAGTTACTATTGATTCAAATTTGATAACAAATAAATTTATTTCTCGAAAGTGACGCAAGACACAACTTAAGCAGTATTTAATTGTAATTGAATTGCTTCTTAGATTTGATGTATTTTTATATGTATTAATGAAATTTCTATTAGTATTTATATTTTTAATAGCGATAATATTTGGACTTGGAAAAAATTTAGCCTAACAAAAAAAAATTCTAGCTTTGCTCCTGGCATAATATAAAAGCCAAAATGATTAGTCTGTGGGAAACTTGATCAACAAAGATCTTTTTTTCTTTTTCAGAAATGAAGTCTTCATTTGTTTATTTATTTCTTTCTTTTTTTGAGAGAGAGAATGAGAAATTTTTTTGGGTTAAAGGATGAAAGAACCTTTTTATTTTCACTCTTACCATCAAGTGACTGTATAAGCTAGTCCATCAACCAATTCCTGTCACCCTTTTTAATTTTAGCCACTAGATTATGTAAATTGTAATCTACCGATAGAGTTATAAAATAACAAAATAACGTGTATCATATTATTGTGAGAATAAAGTCTTATATATATATAAATTTTTTTTAGTATAGGTATTCTTTTTTTATGTAAATATATTATTAAATTATATAATTTAATAGAATTAATAAAAAATATTATTAAATTACAGGATATTATAGAATATAATTTAATAATACATATGTATTTAAAAAAAAAAAAAAACCCCCTCGTACACGATAGTTATGCGCGCGCGCGCACATCCACTTACAAGATCTTGACCGCCAGTTGATCCAAGTCAAGACCATGGTACCGGCCCCACGTCCCCTCGCTGGTGGGTATCATACAGCGCGTAATAAACTGTATCCACACTGTACTAATCCCCAAATCAGCAAATCAAATACTCACGGTACAGAAACAGACAACTAACATGGAAAGCAACGGCTCCCATGCCTTCTCTCATTCCCAGCGCCTGTTCCACGCATCCTGACAAAGCGTAACATCAACCGTCGGATCTAACAATTGCGTCTCAACCAAAAATAAAAGTAAATAACATAATATTTATTTATTATTAATAGCTGGCCAACTTTTTGTAAATAGAAGCATCCAATTCTCCTCCACCGACAACCATCAGTCTCGTCACAAATGTGAAATGCCCGTGATACCCTTTTGACAACTAACTTCTCTTGTCGGAGAAGGATCAATGGCTGAACATGATTGTACTTTGTGGTTTGAGTGCTTGTACCGCAATCTACAGAAGTTGTGAACTGTGCCATTTCCGGAAACTTCCAATGGTTTACTTTCTGGTGGGAACATATCCATTTTTCCGTATGCCCAAAGTACCCCCACGGCGAACCACACATGACACGTGTCCCGGTTGGGGATTATCTTGGTGTTCGAGTTTGACGCTACTATGGTGTGAATAAGAGTGTTTGAATTGGGGTTGTAAAAACGTGTTTTCTGAATCGGCTTCTTATGAGTTCCGGTTTTGAATTATTTTACTTTTAATATCTTCCGATCTTCTACTCTCTTCTCTATATATTTTGAGAAAATGATAAAAATTGAGATGGTGACAAAATAATAACTTAATAGTCAATTATTAGTGGAGATTACAATTTTATAAATAAAATATTTAAACCTACGTCTGATTGCAGTTATTTTGGTCTCTACCTTATCTAATTTTTCTGTCCAAATATTAGTGCTTTATATTTTAAGTAAATTTATTTTCTTATTTTATTCCTCTCTTTTTTTATTATCTTTTTAAAAAACAATTATCAAGAGCATAAATGAATTAGTTTTATAATTAATGTTCATGTCAATTTCAAGTTGATAATTCGATGATCAGGAATTAAAAAGACACATAAGGTGTTTGTGCCTCACTAATTTCTTTAATAGCACATAACAATTACTTGCTCTCATCATATTTTTAAGGGTCTTTAGGTAATTCACGTATAACGTGAATTGCCCATATTCAAGTAAAGCTGGTGCTGTGTCTTTTTCTTTAGGTGGTGAAAGTGAAACCATAAAATTCTTATTCTGTGGCTCTGTGCCATTTCATGTTGCGTCTTCAACACTGACGTTGATTTTGTATATTTAGAGATACAACTTGACAACACAAAAGCTGCATTGACACAGAAACAGATTAGATCTTGTAGTTAAGCTTTGAGCACTTAAGTTGCAGAGCCATGGCCTCAAAGCTTCTGATTGCCACAGTGTTTGTGTTTGATCTCATTGCTTTCGGCTTGGCTGTAGCGGCTGAACAGAGGAGAAGCACTGTGAGTTTTCTTTTCCATAGATGCATCATCATCTCGTCATCTAGGCTCATTTGCTTTCTGGGTTTGTTGAGTTATGTGATTCTTGTTCGTTGGTTTTTCCTGTTGTTTCTTTTGAAATTTGAGTCTACTACTGTATTGGTATAGCAGAGATAAAATTGTCAGATCTACTGATACAAATGATATGCTTTAGCTAAATTGCAATGAAAATGTCGGAATGTTTTTTACTGTCAATCGGACACTGAGAGACACACACGACAACAAATTCAGAAACAGTTGTATTTCTTGCCATCAAGGAGTATTATTGTGAGAACAATTAATGCAATTAGTTTTTATAACTAATGAAGGAATTAATTCTTGAACAGGCCACAATTCAAACGGATTCTGAGAAGAATTATAATTACTGTGTCTATGACTCGGACATTTCCACCGGCATGGGTGTTGGTGCATTCTTGTTCCTCCTGGCTAGCCAAGTCCTTATAATGTTGGCAAGCAGATGCTTCTGCTGCGGAAAACCTTTAAGTCCTGGCGGTTCAAGGGCTTGGGCTGTTATCCTTTTCATCATCTGCTGGTATGTGAAAATTAGTCCCAATTGCATTGTAATCTATTGGACACTATTAGATAGATTTGGACAAATTCTACACATATATATGTTGATCCTTGCTATATAATCTTTTTACAGGGTGTTTTTCGTTATTGCTGAGATATGCTTGTTAGCGGGTTCAGTGAGGAATGCGTATCACACCAAGTACAGGACTATTTGGGGTGAAAATCCTCCCTCCTGCCAAACTGTGAGAAAGGGAGTTTTCGCCGCAGGGGCAGCTTTCGTTTTCTTCACTGCCATTGTCTCTGAATTCTACTACATTTGCTATTCCAAGGCTAGGAACAGCTTCCAGCTATATGGTGGAGAGACTGGTGTCGGCATGGGAACCTACAAATAAGCTGCACTAGGGTGTGATCTTGAAGTAATAGCTGAACTCAAAGCAACGATTTGCTTTCTCTGTTTCTGATTTTGGATCTTGCATTTCATGTTTAACGGTTCAGTTTAGTTGTTGATAGATTGTAATCTAAGATGCATCCATGACTTTTTCTTTTGTTTTTAATTTTTGGTTCTTCCTGATCTTCATTCATGTTACCATGAAATTTTTGGGTGACATATAGATGCAAATAATATCAGAATGTTCTGTTTTGTGCCTATACTAGATGTAAAGTTCTTGATGAATGTATTGAACAAGGCATATGTTCTTATCTTGAATTGCCAGTAATCTATATTGCCCGGTGTAATTTGCTGTGACTTTTGGTTCATCTGAAATCTGTTATACTTGTGAAGAAACCAAGTTGTCAATTCTCTTTTCAACCCTGATCTGAGAAAAAGCCTACTTCTTCTGAATATTCTCCCCGAAAATGTTTAATGCAAAGAATAAGGAATCAGCTCTGAAAATGTGAAAAGGCCAAATTGGAAAGAGTGAAATGTAAGGATTGTTTGTAGTTGAGTCACTCAATTAAGTGAACTTTGTACCTAAACCTCTTGATAACTTCCCTTTGAATCTTGTAGAGAAAGCGCCACCACACCGTATTATCTTGCATGATTCGTGGCTACAATAATGGCACATTGGCACCAGATCTGTGTGCAGTATCAGAAAAGAAAAATTGTCTTTACACATGATTTTCACTGTAATAAGAAATTTTCCAAAGCATACGCATGAATGTGAAAATTGTTGACCATGTAAGGCTTAAGGAGGCGTTGTTAGTAAAAATGTAATTTAACATGCTCAAAGCAGACAACAAATGCATCACTAGTTTTTGCGTGAATAGTTGGTTTTTATGAAGTGGTTGGCCCTGCATTTGTTGGCAAAGAGAAAAGCTATAGTGGGTTTAGCTATTGATTAGTAGTTCTTTAATCATGTAATCCGCAAAACCTGTATGCTATGCTGATTAAAGTTTTAGGGACATGATCAAATTCATTTTCTCTCTGTCTGTCCAAAGCTTGTTTGTATTCCTGTACGTGATTAAGATTATTGAAAATGCTCCACTACCAAGGCCCAAGAAAGATTGTTTGTACAATTAGACCCAGCTTTTCAACAGGCCTCAGAGTTTTAAGGAACAACCAGGCTCTGGCCCAAAATCATATTTAAAAGACTTCTCTCTTGGGCTTGAGAAATGCGAGTGCAATATTACAAGCATCAAACGCCAGAACCAAGTTAATGGTAAGTACAAATTCTTTATTTTTCTCTCTAATTAATTACTCCTTATATGAGTAATTAGAGAGAAAATGATATGACAATTTATGATATTTATCTACAACCACTAGTGGGGTAATTATTGAGACTTCAATTAGGAGGAGTCAACTACTCGGACCCCTAGCATTATTACTCCTCGTATGTGACATTGATTTGGCACACCCAACATTACTAATGAAGGTGGAATTGACATCATCCATAGGCTTAGTTTCTCTCCACTAAATAGACAAGTTTTGAGTGATAGAACCCCAAAAAAAAAAAAAGTACTCGTGGCTGATGGAACAACACAATATTTGCTTAGTTATTGGCCCAAGTCATGGCTCCCACTATATAGCCAACTATTTTAGGCCACAGCAAGTAACATTACTTCTATCCAATCAGGTTCTGAATATGCACCAACTGGTTTGCGTTGGCTGCCCCATTTTTGCAGAATTATAAAAGCTGCAAGGTAAGGATGATGCCTTTGGGACAGCCGCGGCTGCCACAGCACAGTCACTCCACACATCCAATTTCAGAGGGATTGGCGGTGCAACCGGCCCAAACGCAAGCTTTAGTCTTTTTATTAAGACGACTAATTAAGACTAAGCTTTGAATTTTGAAATTAACAATTAAGTCAACCTGTTTCACCTTATTTACAATTAAGCTGATTTTTTTTTTTTAACTAGATTTATAATACTATGAAAAAATAGGAGAGAATCCTAATTCTCAAATAATGGGAGTGCATAAGGTTATAAAAGCTCCTGCTAAGAATGAAACCAAGTATAAATTTTCTACCAACTGATTTGACCAATTTAGAATCTGGACAAAAAAAGGGGTCCCTTTAGGCCTTCACATCGTATGAAAACTGATAGAAGGCCATGCGTTTCATGTCAATTAGCCTTCTTTTTTTTTTTTAAATGGAATTTAGTCCTGCACTGTCCTGTACTTCTTAACATTCACATGTGCTTTTCAGATTCCATGAGACGATTGATTCACTGCATTTTAGGCTTTCGGCCATCTTCTCTCTACTAGCAGCCCATCACAGCGGATACTCTGGCCCAATTTGATTGCTTTGGCACCGGTTAAGCAATCTTTTTCACAAAGCAAATTGACAACATTTTGGCGAAGCACGTCCAAAAATTGATCACTTGCATACTTTTTCTGTTTTTTTTTTTTTTTTCCTTGGACATATTCAAGGTAACTACGACAAAAAACTCGTACACAAATTATGATAAATAAGTTTCACAAATTCTCGATAACTGATTATTCCAAAGTAGTAAGACCCTACATTTAAAAAAAAATGGCCTACAATAATCTTCTAATATGATTCTTGACTGAGACTACATTTTGTACTTGAGAACGTTTTATATAAATTGGTGAAAAAAATGGGTTTCCTTGAGCTCTTCAAAAATTTACTTCCAGCTAGTTTTGTTCTGCTTCTAGTCAACATTTAACATACAGGACTGCAGTACAAATATTATCTACTACTCGTATAATCTGCAATGGCTCCATTATAGCAGCCGACAAGTTGATTTCTTTTTTGTAATCTAACAACAGCTCATAGGCTTAGCTATAATATTTATTAGCTCATATTAAAGAAATTTATAGAGAAACGACAGATTAGTCTACTAAATTTGGCAGACACAAATGGAAATAAAGCAATTAATACAATGCCTCTAATACGTCCATAAGCGCGACAAAACTGTTTAAGTAGATCTATTTAATTAGTCACTGGAATTTAAATCTTGAGAGAGGTAAATAATTAAAGCATTGATTTCCTTTAATTATTTGTCATACATTATTTACCAATGGGGTGGAATCAGGGCAAAGAGTTAAAAGAAAGGGGATTTGTGGGTACCATCCAGCACACTTTGAAAGTTAAATAAATATGTAATCGTTGCAAGGATCCAGCATCGAAGCTTTGATAAGAAGGGGGGAAAATAAAAATAAAATGTTGTTTTAAAGATATCAAGAGGGCCAAAACTAACTTCGCATTATTTTCTGGTCCAATGTTCGCTTCACAGCCCTCACTTTAATCTTCAACATTTCAACTGACACAGCTAGTAAAGTGCACATGCAGGGCTTTAAACAAGCTAAGGATTGTTAGCAGAAGTTTTGTTGTTATGTCACCTCAACTAATTGATTATAGCTCCCACATGCTCTGAGTTTTCTGCAGGCAGTGCATTTGCAGCTCGCCAGCTGCGGCCCTATGATATATCAATGATCTTACATTGTTGTTGTTGTGACATTACGATATGCTGAAACATAGTCCTTTAGGCTAGCTAGAATCATAACTAGCCACAAATACAGAAGAGGGCTACTGGGATCATATATCTGAGCTGGGCTACAGATAATTAATGTGAGATTTTGTGCAAAAATATCACTTAAATATGCCAACAGACATTCTCGCCGTGACTCATTCATTTTATTTTTTTTTTCCCCCTTCTTTTTCTTACCCTTAAACAAATCTATAATCACACTAAATATCGCATGATTTAAGGACCACAAGCTAGCTTATTTCAAACCTGTATTTTCAGCATATTATAGTTCACAATTATTAGATTTATGAAGAATTTGACTTTTTTTTTTCATTAATGCGTAGCACGTTACATCACTGTTACAATACAACTTGATGAAATTTCTTCTTTTTGTCTATGTTTTTATTAATTTGGGAATCAATTTACAAGCTTAAACTAGCTGTTGGTGGAGTCAAGCCACATGGCATGTTTGTACTCAATTTAATTAGTATATTAAATTTGCTTCATTCGGTTGCTTTTTATTCTAAATTAATGCTTACACGATCAAAATGGTGCAAAATGGGAACTAAATCTAGCTAAACAATGCATGCTTGAGTAATTGACAGTTGTTTTTTTTTTATATTTTCAAATATCATGAAATTATTGAAATAACTGATACTAAATTTTTATTATATTCTTTAATTAATTAAAGTAGTTTTGGCTTTTTTTTTAAATTTTTGGTCGAGGTTGTGGAACGATTTATGTCTCTAGCTTGTTTGACCTGACATACCCACATTTTAGACCAATTTATGATATCATATGAAATGGAACAAAGGACATTAACCTGCTTTTTACGATGAAAGCATTTCTGTTTTATGTCAGTTTTTGAAGATACTATGAAGATGGGATTCCTAGCAAGGAAAATATGTTTCTACTAGCCATAAATATTTTTTAGGGGAAAAAAAGTGGAAATGGTTTGATATTTCATTACGGTATAGTACCCAAAGGGTATCTTACCCTACAATTTGAGTATCGTTAGATCGACAGAAATTAATAAAAGTTAATAAAATCTAATCATTTGATGGTTCCAGATAATAGGGTATTGGTATCCCTGAGATACCATAATCATTGCCTTAAGTAATTGGTAAGTTCATTAATAATTAATATTTGAAAATTATTCAACAAATGACAATAATTAATAATTAGATTCCATTTTAACGAATAATTAACTTATTAAACAAATATGGATGTTTTAACTTATTAAATTACAAGGGATTCTTAGCACAATTGGTTCTTATTCAACAACAGATCGATAATTGCCATTAATTGTTTATGTTGAGTGTAATAGTTATACATGGCTTGTGTAGTGAATCTCAAAGAGTAGATTTGGTCATGATATTAATCTCCCATCTCCATGATGTTATTCTTTCTTCAGCTTGAAAGTGGCATGAATCGTGCACAGCTAGCGAGAACAACAGATTCATTGTAATTTGCCAATTTAAGGCACCACCCAATACCTAAAATGCAATAATGATCATAAAATTTTCGTGTAGTCAATTTCTATTAGTCGATTTTATGTTTTTGCAGGGTTTGGTTTGAAGTAATAGGAGCCATGATGCTTGCCTCGTTCTTTCACAAAACTAGTCAGGCACAGTTTATGAAGTGAATGCGCAAGCAGTCAACAGGCATGGGCATCAAAAATGCTGTTTAAAAATAAATAAAGTACAAGACTTCCTTGAGTTTTCATAAGCCAAGGGGGGATGTAAGGCCAACATGATGAGCAGAGTATATTCCCATGCAAAGAGAACATGAACAGAAGAAGGAGAAGTTATATATATATATATAATTGAATAATTAGTGCTAGCTAATGATTATATCATCAATGATGAAGATGCAAAACTTGATGGATTTAACTTGCACTTAAAAATATAATCTGAAGTTGAGGATAGTTCAAATTGTTTATATTTAATTTAAAATTCAATCTTAACCGGAGTAAAATAATTTCGTAAAATTATATAATCTTTAAGCTGAATGGCACCCCCAACAATAAGACATTTTATGAGACAATGGCCATTTCACATTTTCACTCGCTTATTTAAAGATTTGTTTTAGTTTTTGCCTCATCCTCTCAGAAGTTAAAGCAGCTTATGACTTTTTCTTGGATTGCTGAACAGAACAGTAGAGAAAAGCACTTTTGTTTTAAGTAGAAGCAGTTTTCACTCGGTTGACAAGACCCTGCAGCCCAGCATTGTGGTGGCTTTAATTTTCGAGTCTTGTCCGATTCACTGACAGTTTCGTTATTACAACGACATTTTGATTTTAATAATATTAAATAAAAGTCAGCGATAGGAGTAAACTTTTCTTGGTCATTAGTGGCTTCATGTCAACATCCCATTTCAACTTTTTTTTTAAGGAATTATTTTGGGTAATTGGTTATATATATATATATACACACACACACACATACTGAACAATGTTCGGTTTCATTTTTTATTTTAGTTTAGCCGGCTCAATAAAATTAGTTTTCACTTCATCTTGTCTATTTTTTTTTTAATTCACTCACTAATTCACAAAAAGAAAAAATGTCAATTGTGTTAAGTGGTTTGTGATTTAGTTGTTTACTAAAATATAAGTTCTCAAAAACATAATGCAATACAAAACCTTTTTTTTTTCTTTTCCTAAGAATCAACATCAATCTTTATGGAGGAAATATAAAATTATTCTCAAGAATTAATTTATTATTAAATTATATGAATTAAGATTCATTTAGTAAATTTCTCATAAAATATTTGAAAATAATTTTGACAAAATATTTTTTAAAAATAATTTCATAATAATATCGTTTGATACCTACTTCAAACTCTTTCATAAAATTCACTTCATTAGTGAAAACGAATCTAATATACCATATGAATCTTTAATTATCTCAAATAAGTAGATACATTATAATTCAAAACATATAATCGTAAATCACAAATAAAAAGAACATGTGAGAGTAAAAGATTTAAAAAATGATCTATGAGGTTTCAAAAGCAGAAAATATTGGAGAATGAATTCCTTGATTCAGTAAATTTTTTTCCTATATTTGATCATGAGCGTAGCTCATTTTTTATGATTTAATTAATCTTTTCAGCATAAACCCACCTGCGATTCTCTTATATAATTAGCTAATCCATCACATCACATTAATATAATAAGCACTTTTGAGTACAAAAACGAAACCGAACCCATGTTTCTTTTCCCATCCCAGACATCTTGCAGAAGCATAATTAGCTTTGTTTCAGTCTGGCTTTTTAAATAAGTGCTTTTAGGCCACCGACTCCTCTTCTTTCTTAGCTTCTTCCTCTCACTTTTGCCTTGCTTTAAAATTTGAAGAAGCTCCACATACTTCATGTGCAAAAATGAGTTGTAGTGCTTCATGGCAGTACCATAGAGGGTTCAATTATTAATTGAATTGCCTAATCAAAATTATTGGACTCTTAAGCATGTTTGGATAAATTTGATCTGCGTAATTGGAGGCCATATGAACATTGTTTTATGAATAGTAATTTAGTAACGCAGCTTACAATTTGTTAGATGCCAATTCACTTTCAAAACCCATTTGTATTATTTTCACCGGATTCTTTAGTTAATTTTTTTTTCAAATTAACGAGGCAGTTCTACTAATAGAAACATTTTCACTAATTAATTATTCTTTTAAAAAATAACTTCTAAATATTTACCTAGTATGGTTTTAACTTTAAAATATATTAAAACTCAAATTCTTTTTTTGTATAACAAAAAAAAAAATTATAAAGCATTACAATTGTGCCGTTACTATTGAATATTACATTATAATTTTACTAATATTACAATTAAGCGTCTGTTAGGACTGGCCTTTGTTAATGTAACGATAACGAGCATGTCCATAAAATCAATCCAAAATCAAAGAAAAGTGCATCATCACCAACTTTGATAAAGATGATAGCAACGGGTGCAATATGAAAATTGACTTTGAAATCAAAGTTTACTTGTAATAAATAAAATAAAATGGTCGTAATTTAATAGAAGAGAGGATTGAAATCCTTCCCTAAAATTTAGAAAAAAGAGATTCCCAATTTTTTTAAAAAATTTTTTTAAAGGAGTGGCCTTGAATTTAATTAGGAGTCTAGGCAAAAATTAAAAAATAAAAACAAAAATGGAGTAAAATCAATATATTAAGTACGCCTTTGTCTATAACAAGTACACAAACGCTAAGTATGGGTCGTTTTCAATGTAATTGAAGGTTATAGGATTAGGGGTCTTCCACACTACACGTGATTGAAGGTGCGTAATAGTAATTAGCCTAAAACGTGGGAATCAATAATTATGTCTTGTTTTGACTTTTGTGCCATGTTGTTTCCTTTTGTTATTAGCAAGCTAAAGCTAAAATCTCCGAGGCTACTTATTAGGCTCTCGTAGGCCTTATGTTTTACTCATTTTGAGGATGCTCCATTTATGACCTCGCATTACCGTCCGTATTTAGAAATCTCTATTGCTCGCTTGCATTGTTGCTTGGCTTTGATGCACCTTCCACTTTCTCATAACTCAATTTGTTAGAAAGAATTAAACTTCAATAATTTTAGTTTGAATAGAAGTGATATCTTATCGTGTGAGATGATGCACACTAAGTTGACTTACTTGGTAAAATTTTTAAATTCGGCACAAAAATTTTGAAGTTTAATATTTGAGATCTGAGATTTTATGATTCAAAAAACTTTCATTAAGTCCTTGAAACACTATTGAGAAACATTAAATAAATTTAAACAAAAGAAAAGATAATTTAAAACTAATCCTTAAATATAGGGGTAGATATAAAAACTTTATTCATTTAGAATAAAACTAGAATAAAAATTAATTGTTTATAAAACAGACACCAAAACCAAATGTTTCTTTATAAATTCGCCCCAGTTTGACAAAAATTTTTAAAAATTATGAAATGGGGGATTTTTCCTTTTTTTTTTTTGAGCGGAATCAATTACAGATACTAGCTTTTATGCATATCTCACCCATCCTTAAATGTATACTTACTCTAATTTTTAAAATAAAACAAATAAGATATTAGCCTAAAAAAGAAATTATCTAGATAAAATATCCCCTCATAATTTCAATAATCTGCAATGGGAAATAATATTGACCCAAAAAAAAAAATAAAAGACGAGAGGGAAAAGGATCCTAGAAAGTGAGCGAGAATGAAGAAAAGGTGGATGATGTAATTAATTAGTCGGATGGCGGCCATTTCATCTTCATCCTCTTATTTTGGTTAAAAAACAATGCAAGGATGGTCCCAAAGAGTGATTGAAGAAAGCATTGGAGTGTCGTTATCAACTTCACTTAACAGTAATGGGCTGGACAGCATGTGTGTGATGGGGGGTTACAGCTATATTTTGCACATCCTCTAGCTGTAATTGGAACTGGCTCCTATGGGCTTGTTGTAATACGAAATTTATCAAGCCCAAGTTAGGTGTCAGTTAATGTCAAACATTAAATTAAAAAATATATATTATATTAAACAAATCCAAATAATAAATGTCATCCTTTTTCTTTTTTGGGTTAAAACTGATGACCCCAGAGAAACAATAAACTATTTCTTTTTGGGTGGGGGGGAAGAAAGGTTTTCACATTGATATGATCATGCCTATTGTTTTGTATCATTGGATTTTGTTGAATCTAACATCTCTCTTTATCATGATTAGCCCCCAATTTGTAAGATTGTTAATTTAATACTGTATCATGTTATTTAATCATGTCATTAAATAGTTGAATGAAATCATGTCATTACTTTTGGTAACTCATTGATGCCTCTTCCTTTAGAAACTAGAGAATTGTTAGCGGGTTGGTGGACAAAGAGGGAGAAAGTTATAATAATGTTGTATGAAATTGAAGAAAGACAATGTGAGAACAATAGTATAAAGTTTTTTAAAGTGTGATTCCCAATTCTGAAATGTCAATTATTCACAAATAAGAGAAGGTTACTTTTGTTTAAGAATATTTTTATTAATGGGAATTTAATGTCAGTTGTGAATGGAAACTCATTGCAAATTAAAAAAAAAAAACACACACACACACTCTCTCTCTCTTCAGTTACTAAACCTAGTATTTATCACAAATTTTACTTAAAAAATATACATATAATTTCAAAAATTCGGGCGAGAGTAAAGCAAAGTAGAATCGCTTGCTCTTTCATTTCGTCTTTCTTTTGTCATCTTGCATTGCTTTTGCGCTTGCCACATGATCAATCTAACTAGAAATATTGCTCAGGTCAGGTATATAAAAAAGTAGATTACATTAAATTCAAAAAGAGTTATTTTAACTTTTTTCTTGTCTTATACCCTCTGGACTTTTTTTTTTCTTTTGCCTTTTCAAATTGTAATAATGTAATTTGTATGCAAATGCTAGTAGCACTGTAAACCAAAAAATAAAAAGGGGCCAAAAATTAACCCATGATTATTATCATTATTTTTTCTTTTGCAATTTACAAAAACGTTTTTAATTATGCATTAACTTATCTAAAATAAGATCGACCAAAATAGAAATTTCTCCCCCCTGTTCATATTTCCAATAAAACTACATTTCTACTTGCCAATACTTTCTCACTACAAACAAACAAACAAACAAACAAACAACAAAACAAAAAAGCAAAAACCAAAGCAGACCAAAATCTCTCTCTTTTTCTCTCTCTCTTTCACATCTCCACACAAAAACATCACCAAACCCCCCCAACGCAACACAACACAGCACAGCATAGGGCTTCGCTCCTCCTCTTCCTCCTCCTCTTCGCACATTCTTTCTTTTCCCCCCATTTTTTTTTTCCTTCATCGGATCTGAAATCCCCCCCTGTCCCTAAAACGACATCGTTTCCCGCATTCCCCTGATCCAGTTGTGTTGTGTTCCCAAATCTTGAAATTCGCCAAACCCATCGTCAGATTCTCTCGGAAATTAAAACCCACGTACGAAATCGAATTTTATCAACTGGTATCGATTATTTTTCTTCAATGGGCATGCCCGGTCGAGATTATGAAAACCTACTAAAACGAAAACAAGGACTGAAACTATGAGCAAGACTGGCGGTGGAGGAGGTGACGAAGAAGACGAAGACGAATGTTTCTACGAGTCACTTGATCGCTTGGTTACTTCGTCGTCTAATTCTTGCACAACTTCTTCTTCTTCCGATTCAGAACCCGACAACCCGAATCGCAATCCGGACTCTCCCAATTATGAATTCCGGGTACCCAAATTCCCCATGGGCGTCTCTACCAAGTACGACGTTTGGATCTCCGAGCCCGTTTCGGTGTCCGAGCGGCGGTCACGACTGCTACGTGAAATGGGTCTCAGTCACGACCGGGCTTTGGCCCGGGCGAAACCCGGATCCGATGGGCGGGATAGGGGAATGACTAATGGAGATTTAGGACGATCGGCGTCGACCGATCAGTTGACTAAGCAGGATCAGGTTAGTTCTTCGTCTTCTTCAAATATTCGTGATGGTGCTGTGAGTGTGACTATCGTTCGATCAAAATCCGATGGTGCAAAGAGTAGTAGCGGTTGTGATCGTGATGGTAGTGGTCGGCATCGTCATCAATTATCTGTTTGTTCGCCTTCTATTCTTTCTATTCATTGTTCTTCTTTAGATTCACCGTCTGTAAATAATGGTAACAGTAACGATAATGATAGTTGTAATGTTAGTTATAATGTTGATCAAAATCAAAGTGTCGTTGTTCGTAAGTCACCTAGTGGTAGTAGCAATAATGGGTCGTCTCCAGTTGCTAGTGCTGCTTTGTCAAATAAGCCACCCACTGGCAGGAATTGTAAGAGAGTGGATGAGAGTCGGGGTGATTCCATGGGTTTAAATGGGAATGGAAATTATATTGGGAATGGTGGAGAAGTTGTTGATGATTTTGATGGTAATGGGGCAGCTGGCGTTGATGAACAAGTCTGTTTAATAAAAAATCTTGATAATGGAAAAGAGTTTGTGGTGAATGAGATTCAGGAGGATGGGACATGGAAGAAGGTGAAGGAAGTGGGGACTGGTAGGCAGTTGACAATGGAAGAGTTTGAAATGTGTGTGGGACATTCGCCAATTGTTCAAGAGTTGATGAGGAGGCAGAATGTGGAGGAGGGTAATAAGGATAGTTTTGATTTGAGCAATAATGGGAGTAGTGGTGGTGGAATGAAGTCAAAGAAGAGAGGAAGCTGGTTCAAGAGTATAAGGACTGTTGCTAGTAGTGTGACAGGGCATAAAGAGAGGCGAAGTAGTGATGAGAGGGATACCTCATCGGAGAAGGGTGGGCGGAGGTCAAGTTCTGCCACAGATGATAGCCAGGATGTTTCATTTCATGGACCAGAGAGAGTGAGAGTGAGGCAATATGGGAAGTCGTATAAAGATCTTACAGCACTGTACAAGAGCCAGGAAATACAGGCGCACAATGGATCTATTTGGAGTATTAAGTTCAGTTTGGATGGAAGGTATCTTGCAAGTGCTGGTGAGGATTGTGTTATTCATGTTTGGCAGGTTGTGGAATTAGAGAGGAAGGGAGAATTGTTAGAGAAACAAGAAGATGGGCATTTGAACATGTTGCTACTGGCCACTGGATCACCAGAACCAACTTCATTGTCACCAAAACATCTTGATAACCATCCTGAGAAGAAGAGAAGAGGGAGGTCTATAAACCGAAAATCATTGAGCTTGGACCATATTGTGATGCCGGAGACTGTGTTTGGGCTTTCAGAGAAACCCATTTGTTCATTCCAAGGACATCTTGATGATGTGCTGGACCTGTCATGGTCCAGGTCTCAGGTCAGTTCTCATTTGGGTTTCTGTTAGATGTTCTTTTTTGTTTTCTTCTTTTATATGCTGCAGCATGGCTAGTTTAATTGGTACTTGCCTTTTATCACCCAAGTATGAAATTTTTAGTAAACTTCAAACTATGGATATGCATTTAGTTACCTTTAGATATGTAGTGCTAGTGATCAATTTAACTTTCTTTATGGCAAACAATTAAACCATTTATACTTAAACATTGTGGTATTGGCTCTTGTTTGGTTTTTATCAAGGCGGGGAATGGTTGAATAAGAAGATTTCAATGACAATTGAGAAGATATTAAGTAGTCAGGGTTTTGATAGCTACTTAAAGTTTGTTTGAACTTATTTTTTATCATCACAATTTACTCATTACTTGGCCATGTAATTGGTAATTGTGGAGGAGAGAATGGTAGATTGCAGTTCTGGACAGATATCTGGATGGGGGACCTTTGGGAGGGGAGTTGGGGGGTGGGGGGGGAAGCTCTTTAAAATTCAATGTATAACTTGTGAAATTTGACTGATCAAGTTATATTTCTGAAGGGACATGGCACTGAACTCCTCTATCAACAAAGAGTGTGGCATCTGTTGCTCCTTAGTACAAATTGTTTGCTCTTTCTAGTCTCAACATTTTCTCTGTCATTATAAAATTTTTATTATTGGGCTTGTTGAATTCGAAAGCAGAATGCAAAATGTGTTCTGAAACTATGGAGCTGAACAAGAAAGATAATCTGTTGTTCATGATGAGATCTTACAAAATATGGTAAGTTAGTATAACATCAAATCCAAGTTTAGACTCCAGTAGTTCAAGGGAATACTTGTTGGCCGTTTCACGGGACATTCCTGAGTAGTCGTGTCAAAATTGGCAGCTATCAGCTAATATCTCATATGTCGAAGAGCTTCAACTACTTAAAGGAATGTAGTTAAGCTTGACATTAGTCAATCAGCCATAAAGGTGTAGGGTTACCCGTTCAAAAATAGCGTATCAGTTTTGACTGTTTATACACTATGCTAGTTATATTATATTTGGCTTTGTTTCCTTAGTTCGTATGGAAAACAAATGAAGAATTAAATATATTGGGATATCCACATGCCAATTTACGAGCTGAATAATTACTTGAAAAATTCACTATCATCACTTTCATGATTTTTCTTGAGAGTTATCCATCTTGCAATCAAAGTTCATGATACTATGATCGGTTGGATTTTTCTTGTGGCAATATTAATACGAAAGGCTTGAGACTTCTTTGTCAGACCATCACCACCCTTTTTCCAAGTAGTATTATTTAATTCTTTGCCCATGTGTTTCAGGCACATATAAGAATTGATGATGTGGTTTGCAGTCCACTGCCTTTACTTAAAAACCAGCAACATGATTTTTCACAACTTTGGTGACTGGAAATTTTACTTTGATATTCCTTTCTACATAAATTCTGATTCTTTCCCCTTAACTATATTTGGCTTTGTTGTTGATAGCCACTTCTTGATACTCACATGGGATTTTAAGCTATTTCATTGATTAAATCCTCAAAATCAGCTGGTATCGGATGCTGTCATCTTCTGGGTCTTATTTCCTGGATTGTTCCCATACAACATAATTTAGGAATTCATTAAAAGCTGAGTCATCTGACACAAATTTCAAGCTACTGGATAATCTATTCACTTTTGCGGTTTTTAATTGTTTTGACTTAAATAACAATAGATATGTTCCTGAACCAAGAAGGACCATCTTTTAGTTTCATGAGTAATTAGAATATCATGCAGAATAAAATTAATATGAATCTTTGGTGTTTTCTTCAGCATTTGCTTTCGTCTTCAATGGACAAAACAGTGCGGCTGTGGCACTTGTCTAGCAAGACGTGTTTGAAAATATTTTCTCACAGTGATTATGGTAAGTAGTACTGACCAATTTCTCTTCTATTTTTGCTCTATTTCCACCTTCACTGTCTAGATTTAGTGTCTTTTAATTAAAAGACCACAACATGAACTCCATTTCAGCTTTTCTTTGTGGAAGTATCAACCTTAGGATTTATCTCACAGTTAAAACTTAGTGTTATACTACTAGAAAAATGAAGATTCTGATTAGTTGCACATTAAGCACAATTTTGTGGATCCTCTAACAAGTGCGATTTTCTTTTTCCTTTTTCCTTATTCACTGTTAGGAACCTGGGGCTTGTAGAATTATCTAAAATGGCTTCTTGTTTATCTGTTTCCTTGAGTTATTGAAGTAGTTTATGTATTGCTAATTACACTCTGTATTTTTTTCTCTGCCTTGACACAGTAACTTGCATCCAGTTTAATCCTGTTGATGATAGATATTTCATTAGTGGATCACTAGATGCTAAGGTTCGCATATGGAGTATTCCTGAACGTCAAGTAGTTGACTGGAATGATCTGCATGAGATGGTCACTGCCGCTTGCTATACACCAGATGGTCAGGTTGGGTGTAATTTAGTTTTGTAGTTGTTCTATGCATATAATTTTCAGAAAGAAAATATAATATATGGCTGAATGAAATTTTTGTTGATTTCTGAAGGGTGCACTGGTTGGGTCTTACAAGGGAAGCTGTCATTTATACAATACATCTGGTACTTGTTGCTAACTCTTTTTTCCTGTCTTTCTCTTTCTGACTCTTAACTCTGTGATTGCAACTGTGTGGAGTCCCTGCAAGCTATGTTCAGCTGGAAGTTGATTATCTCTTTGTATGTATCTTGTTCAGAGAATAAGTTGCAACAGAAGAGTCCTATCAACCTGCTGAATAAGAAGAAGAGATCTCATCAGAAGAAAATCACTGGTTTCCAGGTATAATGCCATTCCATGCAGCATCTGGGTTTCTTGAGATGATATATCGAGCTAAGATGCTTTCCTTTCTTCATTTTCATTCTCTTCAATCCACAGATAATGAGTAATCGGTTGTTTATTTACACACTCTGCTACTAGTTTATTTAGATCCTTGTTAGTTGCTAATTAGCTTCAGAAACCAGTTTGCACCAGGAAGTTCATCAGAAGTGCTCATCACATCTGCAGATTCAAGGATTCGAGTTGTCGATGGCATTGACTTGGTTCACAAGTTTAAAGGTGAGAATTATGTTCAATATATGGTTTGTACTGTTCTTTTTTTCTTTTTCTAAACTTTTTTAGGTGTTTGAATTTAGATGATAAATTGCCCTTGTACACTTGATACTAGTGGTATCACTAAAGTTGATGCCACTGGTTCTTCATTTCCTTAAGTCATCTCCTGTTACGAGCAGTTGATCACTATGATGGGTTTCAATCCACTCTTTAAAATAATTGGTCTAACTTAATTTTTCCTGGTGTATGATTGGAATTGCATTGAAAGTTATTGGTAACCTTATAACTAGCTGTGCTGCAGAATTAGCTCTCTAGATGATGCATCCATGGTTCTTGGAAAACTGTATCCTATCTTCTTCATGGAATAAGTAGGGATCTTTGCCTGACCTGTATGACGTAGATATCAAATCTCTGAATTATTGAAACTAGGTATAGTTGTAGGAAGCTAAAATTTTCCATTTTTTGTCTGATCACACAAGTAAAAGATGCGTTCATGGAGAAAGGTTACATGCTATGTGGAAAATATTAAAATTTCATCATCTGAAGATCAAGTTATGTTTTTTTTTTTTTTTTTTTGGTGGGTGGGGAGGGGGAGAGGGGGACATATACATGTGCACTTCCGTACTGTTAACATTTTCACAGGCGAGTTGGTGTTCTACCATGACAGGTTTTCGCAACACAAATAGCCAAATCTCCGCATCACTCACAGCAAATGGAAGATATGTGGTCTCTGCTAGTGAGGATTCTTATGTATATGTATGGAAATACGAGGCTGAATCCCGACCTAGCAGAAACAAAAGTATTACTGTTACGCATTCATATGAGCATTTCCATTGTCAAGATGTTTCTGTGGCCGTCCCTTGGCCTGGTGTGGGTGACACTTGGGGGCTGCAAGATACATATCTTGATGAGTTTTCCACTGCTAACCATCCTCCTACACCTGTTGAGGATATTAGTGGTAACGAGGATTGTCGATCTGCAATTGGTTACACCAATAGTCCGCTAAATGGAACCATTTCTAATGCAACCAACAGCTATTTCTTTGATAGAATCTCAGCTACATGGCCAGAGGAAAAACTTGTTTTGGCTGCTAGGAATCGAAGTCCTCGAACCAGTTTGGATATATCCAATGGGATAAGTTCAAACATCTCAGCATGGGGTATGGTGATTGTAACTGCTGGCCTTCGTGGGGAAATTAGAACATATCAAAATTTTGGATTGCCGGTTCGAATTTAGGGTCCTGGAAACGAAAGGAAATTAAAAAAAAATGACAGGAGCCTGAGAGTGCTGGGTTGAGTATGATTTACGGGTCAATTGCCTTCTGTTTCCGCTCATGGTTAAATGTGTACAGAGAGATATTGGGTGAGATTTGTAATATTAGCGAGTTCCATTGTTCTTTCTTCGTGCTTGTGCTCATCGGAATGGAACACATGGATAGCCATTCTGATTGAGCATTGAGAAAAAATATAGATTTGTTAAAAAAAAAAAAGGGAAAAAGGAAGAAATCTACACCGTGAATTAGAAATTAATGTAATTCCGGTATCGGGAATTGTAGAGTTATGAGCATGGCAAAAGCTTATTGGATTGAAATGAAATTCTTTTATGATTCATCTTGCCAATCTTGTTTGTTATTCTCATCAGCAGGCTGCTGGGAATGGAATCAGGTCTTGATATAAAAAATATGGTCACTGGCACAGTAGCACTTCAAGTTGACGCCTGTGTGTATGAGAGCAAGAGTTTTTAGGATCAGCTGTAGCACTTCATGCCTGAACCGTTGTGCGCAAGTATTGGCCCCAAAATTATGTAGGATGGGTTGAAGCTGAATCATCCAAGTACTTTGTGGGCTGCCATTGTAACATTCGTAGTCATATTGTTTGGTACACTTTGTACAAAGTAATTTAAAAATTTTGCTTTGAGATCAGTTAGTTATAGTCAGTGTTCCATTTACAAGTTCAAATGTTTGAATCCGGGTTTCAGCAATGCATCAATTTGTCAGTTTATTTGAACTTGAGAGTCCAGAGTCATCCTTGAAGCCATGATATGCTAACGCAAGCTAAAAGCCTAAATATGAAAGAAGTTTTAAGCCATAAACACTATCTGTTTCAACTTATTGAGACTCTCAACCCATAACTATTGGGAGTGGTATCTTTCCAAGATTGGCCAAAATACCCTCATAGGCCCACCAAGAAAGTTAAATAAAATATGGCATAAAATATCGCGAAATCCAAACCTTGAATTCTCATTGGCGGCTGAGAATTGATGTGGCAGATACTTTTGCTGCCAAATTATCTTATCCTCTCTGCCACTCATATCCAATTATGCATAACTCATTTTTGTCAAAAATCATGTGGACTTGACTATAAATACAACGTACCGCTTGATATCTCTTTCATTCTCTCGACACTGGCCAGAACAAAATATCCTACAGAAAGGAAATCTTAATACTAAGCTAGTTAATGGCTCTCCAAGCTGCTGCTTTGGCTCCCTCTGCTTTCTCAGCTCCCAAAGAGGTTTATTGGTTTTCATTTTTGGGTCTGAATTTTATTATGAGCTTTTTGTTGTTCTTGCTATTTTTGGTGAAAAAATAACAGCACACGGGGTTGACATTTTTGTACGTAATATCCGTTGCATGCAGGGCAAAACTAGTGCATCTTTCAAGGACTCGAGTCTTTTTGGAGTTTCATTCTCAGAACATGCAAAGGCTGATTTCAGCTCTTCTGCATTTAGATGCAAGGTATGTTGTGACAGCAAAAATATGGTCAATTATGCACAAATAAAGAACTTATAAGACCTTGATGAAAATTTTAGCTTTTTGTGTGATGATTTTGGTGAGGGAGATTGTAGTCTCAATCACGAAGCAATGAGTGAGATTATCTGGAAAAAAAAAAAAGAATTATTATAGATAGCTTGAAATTTATCTGACAGTCTTGAATGCCTTGGATTTTACAGACGTTGGCTACATGTTGAGATGGGCTACAAGTTGTTAATTTGTTGTTATTTTGGGTTTTTTTGTGTATGCATAACATAATTGAATTTACACTGCAGAGGCAATTCAGCCAAAGAAATGGAGTGGTAATAGCCCAAACGATGGCTACTGCCTCTCCAGCAGTCAATGTTTCTTCCCCACAAGGGAAAAAAACTCTCAGAAAAGGCAGCGTTATAATCACCGGTGCATCGTCTGGATTGGGGCTAGCCACAGCTAAGGCTTTAGCTGAAGCTGGGAAATGGCATATAATCATGGCCTGCAGGGACTTTCTCAAGGCTGAAAGAGCAGCCAAGTCTGCTGGCATGGCTAAGGAGAACTACACTATCATGCATTTAGATCTGGCTTCCCTTGACAGTGTTCGCCAATTTGCTGATACCTTCAGGCGATCAGGCAGGCCTCTTGATGTGCTAGTTTGCAATGCTGCTGTTTATCTGCCAACTGCTAAGGAGCCTACATTTACTGCCGAGGGATTTGAACTTAGTGTTGGAACCAACCATCTTGGTCACTTCCTCCTTTCACGGCTGTTGCTTGATGACTTGAAGCAATCTGATTACCCATCAAAGCGTCTCATCATTGTTGGTTCAATCACAGGTACTGATATTCATATACAATATGCATTTACAGTCTATCAAATGTAGCAAAATTTTGATATTCATATAGCACTACACTTAATGATGGATGATAAATCAGGGAACACAAATACCTTGGCTGGTAATATACCTCCTAAGGCCAACCTTGGGGACTTAAGGGGCCTTGCCGGAGGCTTAAATGGACTAAACAGCTCATCCATGATTGATGGTGGAGATTTTGACGGTGCCAAGGCCTACAAGGACAGCAAAGTCTGCAACATGCTCACCATGCAAGAGTTTCACAGGCGGTTCCACGAGGAAACTGGGATCACATTTGCTTCCCTTTACCCTGGCTGCATTGCCACAACAGGCTTGTTCAGGGAGCACATTCCTTTGTTCAGACTTCTCTTCCCCCCATTCCAAAAGTACATCACCAAGGGCTATGTCTCTGAAGATGAAGCTGGAAAAAGACTTGCTCAGGTAAAATAACATGACTTGGTGCTCTGTTGTTTTTATATTATGCATATATTTGCGATTGATGCCTAGAGGGTTTTAGCTGACTGGTTACTTCTATTAGGTTGTGAGTGATCCAAGCTTGACAAAATCAGGTGTTTACTGGAGCTGGAACAAGGACTCGGCTTCATTTGAAAATCAGTTGTCTCAGGAAGCCAGTGATGTTGAGAAGGCACTTAAAGTCTGGGAGATCAGTGAGAAACTTGTTGGTTTGGCCTAATTCAAATCCTGGAGGTTCTGATCTACCAGTCTTTATGTCACGGGAGAGTTTTACGAGCTTGAAGGTTTCGCTTGAAGGTTTCGTAGGTAGCGCGGAGTTTGGAATGCTTTTCACTTGTAGATGTAGATGGCCTTTGAAAAAAAAAAATGTCAATAAATCACTCACGCCTGTTGCAAAGTGATATTTATTTTAGAGTCTTGCCTTTTTCTCATTCAATTGTAGTCTCCCGTATGCAAAGTTTGGACATACAGGTCCGGGTCAACTGCAGGGTGATTTGCTCTTTGTTTTCGTGAGAGAAAGCAAAAGCGCTAGGTAATGATGAACAGAGAAACATCTCGGGTTCATGTTAATTGTGTGTCCAGGCCTTCTTAAACATTTGGGATTTGGCTGAGCACTGCTGGCTTGATATATTAAGGGACTGCAAAACTTAGAAGAATGCCAGGTTTGTCAGCATAGTGCTTTGAGTGAAGTGCGAGTTAAAGAAACTCTTTTAACTAATTAAATTAATCACACTGCAAAGAGGTAAAACATATACAGCAAGACGGTAGACCACCAGGAACTCAAGATTAAAAAAAAAAATTCAGAATTTAGAAGTGCGCCCTAATCTAATTTACAGAAAGCAACTTAAAGTTAATAACCAGGGAACCTCGCTTCCGCAGGTTCAATCATGTCCAGAAAGAGATAAGCCATCCCTCCTATACCTTCAAATAGTGAATAAGGGCGATCGCCTCCATGCATCTTCCCTTCTGCTATGAGCTTTTGAGCTTGACCATGCAGAAAGCATGCAAATGCTTTCGCCCTGTACAAGTACTCGACATTACCAGTCAATCGGTAGAGTGATAGAAAAACATAAGTGTTCCCACTGATGCCATGACAGATGCCAACTCGCTTAAGTAGACCCCTTTTCCATACCACCTCCCCAGCATCCACAGCCGCTTGCAGGAATTCCTTCTCTCCAAAAACCTGATAATTTAACATTGTGAATAAGAGTTTTCAGATCCTAAAGATGTTTTTCTCGACTACCAAGGGTTAAAAGGACTAACATAGAGACTTGAGTATCTCAGCGGGAAAAGTTAATACCAGCATCAGAGTAAGGAAGTCATAACTTCGCTAAATTTCATGTTTAATCATAAGAGTACCAACAAAATAAAAAGGCTGGCATTCTGTGGAATACAAATGGTTTCTCCAATATAATGTAAATGACAGCACTCAACATTGGAAGTCACCTCATAGAACAATAATATAGACATCTACAACAACAATATGCATTACCTCAACTTTTCAACAACTGCTAAAATGTTAAATTCTCTTGAAATACCAGGTGTGAACTTGTGATAATTTTCTGAAGTGATTTTGCTTAGACATGCCATTCTTCCTACTTGGGAAAAAGTGAGCAAATATACACCAAATTTCTATTGGAGTGCACACATCAGTTAATTCCTTATTTTTATACGCCATCAAGGCCAAATAAATCATGTTTATGCTTCTAAATCATTTAATTCTTCATTTCTCTATACTATGATGACTACTTTAAATTTGATAAAATAGACAGCAATGAAAATGACAAAGCTCATCAAGAATCACCTGAGCTGCTTTTGCAAGGGTTAAAGTGACCCCAGGAGCACCATGGCACCAATGCACAAGACGATCAGATTCACTTCCTTCACTTGAAGGATAGTTGCCACTGGGGAAACGGTTCTTTATCATGTAGCGAAGTGTACCCTTGACATCCTCCACCTCATCAGGTTTCAGTTCCATGTCCATCAAAACATGCATAATCCCTGCCAGTCCATGGGCAGCACCCCAATACTTTGACCCATGCCATTCATACATCAAGGGGCATCTTCCCCTGTTAGCTAATTGCCTACCAGCCTTAATAATTTCATCCACAACTGCTCTCTGCAAAAACATTAATGCAATTAAAAGAGGAATTTATTTGTACCAATTACTTGAGACAAAACCAGAAGAAGAAACAAGAGCACATAAAATTTACCATTTGGCCAGTAGATATTGTGTCTTTACTAACATGCTTGTTTAAGAATGAACAGGCCCATAAAAACCCCACTCTCCCGTATAATAACTCATTTGGCAAATCACTGGGGAGTTTGATCTGCTTTAGTGAAAAAATAGAGTATCAAAAGTTAACAATCAAGTATGTATAGGGGAACAATGTCATCAATGTTGGAAAAAGGACTAGCCAAACAAGTACCGCTTTAAACTTTGTTAAGTAGTGATCAAGTAGCCTTTCATCACCAGCATGTTTTGCCAAGACAGCACCAAGAGCACAAACACCAGCCCGCCCGCATATGAACGTCACACGCCTACATCCATGCATCCCATAATAAATCCAGAAAAATCGGATAAATCATTTCTAATGGTGTCCAGCTAGAGCTCAATCTACAATCAACTGCATAATTCCAACTAGGCAGAGGAACTCACATGCCACGTTAGAACCCTTTCCAATTTGATTCTATCTTTTTCATTTCTTTTAGAAGTATTTTTCAGCCTTGGGAGTTACGTCTAAGTCCACACTCAGTCTAAAATTTCCAAAAGAGTAATAATATAGCCACAAACTCTTGTACAAATTTCTTTTGTACAAACTTATGTATCATGATTGAATTGGTTAGATTAAATATTTTTTGGTCCACATGATTTGTTTTTATTATTTTGTATATTTATTCAATCAATGATTTAATGCTAAATCAATTTGTACAAAATAAATTTCTTCAGGAGTTTGTGATTGTATCGTCACTCTTTCCAAACATTTGTAGATATCACTTAATTAGAAGGCATTTTATTGAATTTCTCACTTCCCCTAAGGAGGAATTCAGATCCAGCACCCCCAATCAAGTTGATCTCCACAGTCAACCTAGCTTGACAAATTCAGCAAGCACAAATATCACATAACACTTCAATATATTCAAATTGCTAAATTCCATTGGATGAAACTCAGGGTCAGAATTCCTCCCATTTTGCACATTTCCACCATCTAACAAACACCTCACGCTACCAAACCCAAACCCATTTACACTCTCGAAAAGATAGACCACAATGGGGTAAAATAAATTCCAGGGTATTTGAACAATCCAACATATCAAATAACATCTTTAGTTCACTGATTGAGCTGAACAGTGATTCAAGCAACTTAGGCACAAAGTAATTACAATTTCAATTGAAAAACATTAGCAAATTTCCCATTCAATTTGAACTAAACAACACCTACCCTCTTCAAGTAATCCTAGCATATACATGTGTTCATGTGTTAGTGATAGCATAAAGACAGAGAGAGTACCCAGAATCTCTAGAAGCAGAATCACAGGCCTTGACAATATCACAACACAACTTAAGCTCATTGTCATTCTTGGTAACTTGGTAAGCTTTAAACAGCAAGTACGCAGTCCCAAGAGCACCCGTATACAAAGTGTAATCTTGCACACGCTTTCCGCTCACTCCCCATGTCTCATTCACAACCTAAACAGCAAACCCCCCCCCCCCCAAAAAAAGAAAAGATTGTAAAGTGAAAAAAGAAAAAAAACATAAATTGCGAAATGGGAAAGTTAAAGAGACGGACTTACTGTTTGTTTGAGAGCCAAAGCTGAGTTTTGGAGCGTGTCAGTAAGTGCTGTGTACGGAAGAGAAAGGAGCCTGGTGAGAGAGTCTTTGGCAGTTGTTTCATGAGCTGCAACTGCAAGCGATGTTTCTGGCATTTCATTTGGGAAGAAACGATCAGCCATGTTTGATGCTTCCGTAGAGATTGGTTGCTTCTTCTTGCGCGATATGATTCCTTCTTTGTGCAGAGAGTAGGGCGGGATTGCAGAAGCTTACAGAATTTTGCAGAAAGGTTCTGTGTATGTGCGTGTCGTTGTCACCGCCGCAGATGTCACTTGCTCGGAGAGTGAAGAGTGTGGTAAAGGTAGTTTACAATATTCTCACCAAGCCCCTCAACTTTTGTACTTATTTTCCTAACGTTAGCTATTTAGAGATCTAGGCTTACTAGTCTACATTATAATTTTACATTATTGTCTTTAAAGTTATAATAAAGATGAGTAATTTTCTATTCATTATATTACAGTATTCTAATATCTATATATAAAAAAAAAAATTCTGCTGAAACACTGTCTAAAAAACTTTGATAACAGCAAGAGAAAATCTTCTTCACTAAATAATAACAGTAAATTTTTTACAACATTAATTTATTTTTCTGCTTTATAATGAACTAAATCCCTGTGTCATTGTAACTTAAAATTTGTTTGCTTCATTGTGTACTAAAATTTCTTGATGCGGATTTAAATTTTTCGATCATTATGTGTTGACAACTTAGCAATTCTAATGTCAATTTTTGATGATAAAGTTAAATTGAGATTTTTCACCAAACAAACAAATTTCTCAACTTATAATGAGATGAAATTTAAAATAGAGATGACAAAAGTTCCCATAGACTTTGAGAACTATGAAAACCCATCTCATATCGGTGAATTTAAAATAATTTTTGAAGAATAAAATAAAGAATGAGTAAAAAATAATTCTTCAATTATTAATGAGGAAAGATTTAGTTTTGTACTCTTTACTCCATCTCACCTCAATTCCATTATATATAATTTTTTTAATTTTTATTTATTAAATTTTTATTAATTAAATATTAATAAGTAATTTTTTATTTTTATCCAATATAAATTAATAAATATATAATTAAACTAAAATCCTAAAATATAATTCTTACTTAATCTTAAAATATTATGAATTTTCTTTTGTCTCGTGGCTGCCACTTCCTTGCTCCTTTCAACCAAATCTAACCTTATTCTTCGAAAATTTTCAGCAAAATTCGATAAGTTGAAAATATTTTGCAGTAGAGTAATATTTTTATTGTATTGTAGCTTGGCATCCACTTGAAGTTATATATGTTCCTTTTTTTCCCCTCTCCCTTCGTTGGTTTGTATTGTCGCTTTCATGCTTGATATAGTCAAAATTTCAAAGTGTCCTTTCTTCGTTCTTTATGTGCTAACGTAACAAATAAAACAAAGCCATTATTTTGTCTTTTTCTCTTGAAATTTATAAGAAGTAATCTGACAAAACTTATTTTTATCTTAATTTATTTATAAAAACTTTTGTTCTAGGAGCGATTAATTCGATCGTATGGCTCATGGAATGTGGTTATTGTTTTAATAAGCGCATGGGAGTCAGTGCTCAATAAGGGAATCGATTATTATTATTATTATTATTTATTGATTTAACCTGCGAAGCCATAATGCATTATAGGAAAATTGAAATTAAGATTAAATTTTTAATTTGTGAACATGGTGATTGAATGTTTAATTTCTCTTATAATTCAAGTAACTTGTTGGGTCACATTATGTCATTAAAAATTTTTTAATTAATTGATTATTAATTGCAGGAGAATAATTTTTGTTGCAATTCAAGTTAAAAAATGTCAGAATAATCACATGAGAATAAACAAGATGGCCAAGTTTCAACTGATATTGTTAATGTGCCGATGCATGGAGAAATTCTTGATAATAAAGGTTGAGGATAATGACACTCCAAGGAGAAATTTAAGATGTGTGATATGGAACCACTTTAAAAAAATAAAAAATGAATGGAGAATAGAAATGTGTTTATAACTACTGTGGTAAAAGGCTAGAAGGAAAAATTGATAGCGGGACCAAACACTTGCATGATCATTTCAAAATATGCCCTTTGTGGAGACAAAAAAATGTAAAAGCAATGTCGAAAGCCACAAAAACAGTTGAGGGAAAAGTCAAAATTAATACCTATAGTTTTGACCAAAAAAGCTCACGGAGAGAGAGCTTGTGAACTTGATAATCATGCATGAGTACCCTCTTGCCATGGTTGAACACATTAGATTTTGAAAGTTTCTTAGTTTTGTTTAACCATTATTTTAGGTGATTTCCCATAATATAATTAAGAATGACATTTTAATGATCTATGATTATAAGAAGTTTAAAACAATGAGTTTGTTAGAAATTAACAAAAACATAATTGCTATTACTATTGATACATAGACTTCCAACAATTAAAAAAAAGGATTTATTGCCATCACAGCACATTTCATCGACGAACCGTGGAAATTGCATAGTCGAATAGTGAGGTACTTTCTATAACATAAAATTTATTTTAAATTATTTTTATACCAGATAATTAATTTTTTTAATATCTTTGATAATATTCACTTTTTAATTAGTCATTATTCTTCATTCATAGGTTTGTTTATGTTCCATGTCCACATACTTCTATGTTCTTGCTGATGTATTGATGCAATATTTATTGGATTCGAATATTGATCGGAAACTTTCTACTTTAACAGTAGATAATTATAGCACTAACGATGTTATGATTGAAATTCTTACTGAGAAATTATCTATTAGTTCACTTTTATTCGATGGAGAGTTTTTTCATATGTGTCGTTGTGTCCATATCCTAAATTTGATATTGAAAGAAGGATTGGATGTGATTAGTAATAGTGTTGAAAGAATTTGTAATAGTATTGCTTATTGGACAACAACATCAAAAAAAGAGAAAATTTTTTTTGAAGTTGCTCGCCATTTGAATATCCAAAGTAGTAAGAAGTTATCTCTTGATTGCAAAACTAGGTGGAATTCTACCTATTTAATGCTTTATATTTCTTTCATATATAAAACTATTTTCCCTCGTTTAAAACAATGGGAGTCTTAATATAAATATTTGTCTTCTGAAAAAGATTGGGTGTTGGCTAAGGAGATTTGTGATAGATTGAAAATATTATTTGAAGTGACTGAGTTATTTTCTGGTACCTAGTATTCTACAGCCAACCTTTACTTTCTAAATATTTGTCAAATTAGGCTATCGATTTTAGAGTAGCTAATTTCTCCAAATGATGTAATAAAGGATATGGCATCATATATGTTAGCAAAATTTGATAAATATTGGAATGTGATTCATGAGATAATGACTTTGGCCATTGTTTTATATCCAAGGTTCAAGATAAAGTTATTAGAGTTTTACTTGCTTTTTTCATATGAAATTGATAAAATTCGTAAGATGTGTTATGAGTTGGTGATAAAATACTAGTTGAAGAATAATAAAAGAGAAAAAGTTTATCAATATACAATTGCTTCATTTTCTCAATCAGACTTGGTTTGGGAAAAGATGGGTCCTTTGACATCATTTGACTTATTTGTTAGCAGTATCTCTAGTGATGAGAATGTTAAGTTAGAGCTGGACCATTATTTAGGGGAATCTATCTTACCTAGGTCTCCTAACTTTGATATATTGGCTTGGTGGAAAGCAAATAGAAGTAAATATCTTACATTGCATACTATTACTAGAGACATTTTGGTCATTCATGTTCCTACAGTTGCTTTTAAGTCTGTTTTTAATACTAATGATAGATTTGTAAGTTCACATCGTAGCAGATTACACATTAAAGCATTGGAGGCTTTAATGTGTCCTCAAAATTGGTTATAGGCAAAAATTAAAAGTACGCTGGATAAATAAATAATTTGCATTAAAGATGTATATATATTTAATTATATTTTATTTTTATTTGGTTTTAGCAAACTATTAGTTTGTTTATATTATCAGGTTCTAGTTCTAGTTCTTTTACAAAAAAATAGATGCGACTGATTTTATGAAGATACAGATGAGATAATTTTTTATTTGAATGAGATTAATCATCTTATTTATTACAAGTATTTAAAAATGACATATGAAAAAACATTTTTTAAATAAATTTGGAGCAAACTAATAGTCATTAATTTTATTATTTGATATTACAGGATTAAAGTGACAATTATAGGCTACATAAATAGCATAGAAAGAGGATGAACACACAGGATTAAAGTGGGATTTTTTTAGTTATTATTTATCTAAACATTTTGTAGTTTTGACATTATTTTAAAATTTTGAAGTGTTTTCAATAATATACATACTTTATAATATGGTGATGATTTTATTTTATCTAAGTTTCTAATTTTTTATTTATTGAAATTATGTATACATATTTATTGAAAAATTATTAAATAAGTAAATAGAAAATATGGTGGGGATAGGAAATACATTTCCATGTGAGAATTCTCCATTTCCACCCCCACTAAATTTATTGAGAAATATGATAGAGAATAAAGGTCAAATTTCTAATAGGATGGGGAATGTGATAAGCCTTCTTATCCCCAACCCACCCCATTGCCATCCGTAATTTAATATTCTATAATTATTCCTCCATTGTGATCCTTTTGACTAACACAACAATTGAATTGCGATTTTATATCAAGAGGAGCTCTAACACCAAAACCACTCTTTTAAATCACCCTTTTAAGTCACCGTTTTCCCACCCACATAGTTATTAAATACAT
Source organism: Aegle marmelos (assembly GCA_030449875.1). NCBI lineage: Eukaryota > Viridiplantae > Streptophyta > Magnoliopsida > Sapindales > Rutaceae > Aegle > Aegle marmelos. The sequence goes on along the minus strand of JASUUL010000142.1, from coordinate 17,023,846 downwards.
TCTCAAACTTTCATATTTTAATACTAAAATAAAAATAAAACTAAAAGTACTTATGTGCCAATTAAATTGATTGTTTTTATATTCTATACATTTAAAAAAAATTATATATATATATTGAGTTTGAATAGCAATCTTGATCTGGCCCGAATAGAAAGCCCATTAATTCACCAAGAGCCCATAACCCGTTAAGCCTCTCCAGTTTTGGTTCCAGGTTTAACTAGGGTTTATCCTCTCTCTCTTCCTCCTCCATTCTCAGCAGCAGCAAAAGCAAAATCAGGTAAATGAAAAAGAAAAAAACCAAAAAAAAAAAAATCTAAGCAACCCTTTGATCTCTCTGGCAGTTTCTCATAATTTTTACTTTATTTTTCAAATTTTTATTTTATTCATTTGTTTACTCTACACCGTTTAGGTTATGGGGAAGAAACGAAAGCACACTGAAATTATCGAACCCACAAAGAAAGATGACAGTGTTACCGAAGAGCGGCCAAAGCGGACGCTTTTGGGCTGGAAAGACAAGACTGAAGTGAAAGAAACTGATCCCCCGGGTGTTTTTAGAAATAAAGAAAAGGTTTTGGTTACTTGCTCGCGTCGTATCAATTTCAGGTGAGAGCTTTCTTTTTATTTGAATTGAATTTTGGGTTGTTTTTTTTCATTCAAGGGGTTGAATTGGGAATTGGGTGTCATTTGTTTTGTGGTTTATGTAGGTATAGGCACTTGATGTTGAATGTGGTGTCGCTTTTGCCTCACTGTAAGAAAGATAATAAAGTTGAGGCTAAAAGCAGTAAAGGTGCCACTTTGAATGAGCTTGTTGAGCTCAAGAGCTGTTCTTCCTGCTTGTTTTTTGAGGTAATGTTTTCATAAGTTTTGTTCTGAATGTTTAGTTCTAATCTATTATTTGTTCAAATGCTGAATAAGAATGAGAATGGAATTCTGTCGATTAGAAACATTCATGAAAATACATCATGCAATATAATGTGGGGGATGTAGACTTTGTCCTCCAATTACTGGACTAATGTTTAATAATTTGCAAATTTATTGGAGTGCTTTTAGAGTGAAATTTTGATTCAAACTTGTAGGTTTAATTACTGTAATGTGCATATGTAAATTTGATGTCTGATTCTGTATTCATCTGCCCTGTTTATTTCAGTGCAGAAAACATAAAGACCTTTATCTGTGGATGGCCAAGAGCCCCAATGGTCCATCTGTGAAATTTTTAGTAAATGCTGGTAATTTTTCTCTTTAGATCTCAAATCATATTGTCTTAAGAGCTTTAGTTTGCATTATAAGTATAAAGTTCATGATTTCTGAATCCATATTTGAATTTAATGTGCATCAGCTCTTGCGATTCTGAATTATTTCTTCTTCTGTGGGTACATAATTTTGATACATCTCATTTGTGATTTCTAGTTATAAATTTCAGAAAAAAATTAGCTAACTCATAAGAATTGTCTTCGTATTATAGTGCACACAATGGAAGAACTGAAGCTTACTGGAAACCATTTAAAAGGGTCACGACCTCTCCTGACATTCTCGTCTAATTTTGGTAAAGATGTCCACTGGAAACTTATAAAGGAGATGATCATTCAGGTACTTTGGTTTTTGCTTCCTCCCTTTAAAGCAAGCAGTATTCTTGTCCTGTCTGTGTTTTGCATATGGATTCTGGCTTTGGGAATGGTCATCTAGGCTTTTCCAATACTCTACACAAAATGTAATGTTAGTCTAGAGATGTTTCATGAGCAATACTTGTGCATATGATGTATTCAACATTTTTGTTCTTTTGCAAATTCTTGATCATTGTCTATGGATGTGGCATCCTTATCCATGTGGCACTACACTGACAGCTAATTTGATTGCCTAGTTTCACATCCATTGTCCTTTGACATATCTGTCTTATCTCATTCTTTTATTAACTATCAGATAAAAGTTAATTTAGGTTGTGGGGTCTTGTATTTATGGCTTTTATAATACATGGAGGTAACTTATAGGATGCTTCATGCATGAAAACCCAATTACTCAATTTTTGTTTCAAGAGTGTACAGTTCTATAATTGTTTTGATTAGAAAATAGTTTCTTGAATGGTTGTCTGCTGATTTAGTCAATGTCCTTTAGATATTTGTGAATAGACCCTGTTGTATTCTGATTTTCATTTTTCTTCTTTTTCCTAGATATTTGGAACTCCAAAGGAACACAGGAAGTGTAAGCCTTACCATGATCATGTTTTTGTTTTCTCCATTGTTGACGATCACATATGGTTCAGGAATTACCAGGTTGGTACCTGTTCTAGTTTAATTTTGTGAACTCCTCATACTGTTGTGCTCCCCCCCCCCCCCCCCCCCCTCTCTCTTGTGGAAGCTTGCTGATTCTGATTCTGCTTTTTCTTCACAGATTACAGTTCCACACAATGAATCAGATAAGGTGGCTCGGGGAGGTCTGGACAAAATGACCCTTGTTGAGGTTTGCAGTGTATACCTTTCAGTGGAACTTGTGGTAGCACGTATAATGAGCGTAGCATAATTTTGGAAACTGTTTCTGTACAGGTTGGTCCAAGATTTTGTTTGAATCCAATCAAGATATTTGGAGGCAGCTTTGGAGGACCAACGCTATATCAGAATCCATTTTATGTATCACCAAATCAGGTCAGAAAGGTTTTAAGTTTTTCTTCATTTTGAGTGCAAAAATTTATGTAATATCTACATAGCCGATTAAATAGTGCTCAAAACTTTTATGGATCTGTTGGGAATAGAGTAGGGTGCCTTTGGAAATGCTAGGGTATGTAGTAGGCACCATTTTCTGTTATTTTATTGAACTTTAGCACAGAGGTTCTTGCCATCCTCACCTTGTTTAAGTACAAATTTACTTGTGTGCAATAATGCAATATGCTTCTTGTTTTAATGCTTTCAGATTAGGGCACTGGAGAAGAAGAATAAGGCTGGGAAATATGCTAAGAAAGTTAAAGCTAAGACAAGGAGAAAGATGCACGAGCTTTCCAATCCATTGGAACCTGATGAATTTGCTGATATGTGGAAGGACTGATCTTTACATGATGCTTTCTGCTGCGGTGAAACAAGAAGCAGATTGAATCACCTTTTGGTAGACATTCTTACGAAGGATAAAACATTGACGACCTCTGCTGCCTTTCCAGACCATTTTCTATTTTTTGATCCCTGTGTTGATCGCCTATATAGTAGAATTAGGAAATTGGTGTTTGCTGTGGCATCGTCTGTATCTTGAATCATGTTCCTCATTATTCTTGTTCAGTTGAACAGTATGGATGATTAAAATTTCTCTGAAAAGGTACCAAGATTATTCTTTTCAAAAGTTCTCTGCACCAGTTGACTTGACAAAATGATGAGAAAATGAAGCTATCACCGGCCTACTTGTAAATTATAAGAGATTTTGCGAAGTGTTGTTGCCTGCAATACTGCGGAGAAATTACTGAGTGGGTGAAAAAGAAAATTGAAAAGAATTCCCTGTACAAATTATATTATTGTGACCTTGTGCATATAAAACAATGTTTTTTGGTTTTCTTTTTCAAGGCATATAAATAACATTAAGTTTGAGTTTTTAACCTCCGAATATTCGACAAGATCACACAAGCGGAGCAGTAGTAAACTTGATGAAGAAAGCAAAAGAACTTAGAAAATTGTTAATTCATGAAATCATGCTATTTTTCATTCATGAGGGAATGCTATATTAAAATAATAATAAAAATCACTTTATATCATTATTTTTTCAATTTGGAAAGGAAATAAAAGCTTAGGTTTCTAATTTTTCAAAATTTAACAATGCTACAAAATCCAATTTGTATGTTTGAAAGTTTGGTACTTTATTAGCTGATGTCCCTTGACAGAGATTTGGCGTGCCATTGAACATACACCAAAATAATAAATTATTAACGGCAATAGTAATGCTTTTTAAGCCACAAACTAATGAGCACCAGCTTCATTCCATTACACGATTCAAATTAATTAGAACCCAAACATGATTAATAATATATATATGTACACAATTGCGGATTGCCCACGTAGCAAGAAAGACACTCATCAAATAAAAAGGTCAAAAGAACCTCGAAGAGTGAGTTACAACTTTATTTTTAACTACATATAAGGAAAAATGAAAGGTAGTAGTTTCAGCGCTTGAGTTGGAAGTAGGCAGATTCACAGGAAGATCGATCAAATCGAGCTTTAATTAATTAATTAATTAATGTGAGTCCCATTGATGAGTCCAGTCTGCTTCACTTCCCACACGTGGAATGCTGTTGATCCTAGTGTACTTATCAACCTTGAAATTGGCTCCACACATGACCCCTTCACTATCTACTCTAGGCATTGCCCTTATCTTGTTCATTGGATGCTCAAAGCTCATCAATCCTCCTTCACTGTGGAACATGCACCCTGCAAAATGCAATTGTGCAAGTGTAACACACCCCAATTTCATCATCTTATAGCCAATAATGGAGAAAAAAATTGACTTACCCTGTGGGAAGGGAGCAAATGACTTGGCACATCCCTCTTTGATGACCTCCAAATCATCAGATATCACCACAGATCCATCAGCTGCAATTCCCCAGTACAGCTTCACTCCCCCATCAGAACCCTGCAAAATTAAATAATTCATTAACAAAAAGGATCTTCTGTGTAATCATTTCTGAAACCAAAGGAGTCTCCGTGTGCATTCAAGCAAACCCTAACCTACCAGAGCAGTGAAGACCGTGCCGGCCTTGCTATCATAGACGACGAAAGCAAAGCTCCCATCAAGATCCTTGACAACCTGGTCAGCTGGGTAAGGACCCCGGTCTCTAAGCGTACGATATGCCTCGATCACAAACATGGCCTCATCGGTTCCCTTCGACAACCCATATTGCCTGATCAGTGAGCACAAGTTGTTCAAGGACCCCATGAACAGACAGTATATGTCCTCAAACCCACAAAACAACCTGCAAAAGTTAATTAGTAAATACAAAATTAATCATTCGCAGTAACTACTGCAACTACTACTAATAATAATAATAATATCATCGTACAGGCATGCCGTCACCTTCGGTCCTTGGAGAAAGGGGAGTGAGGGCGGACATAGGCAAGAACAGCAGCCTGGCCAAAGTTCATGGAGAAAGTGTTATCAGGGTGGCGGGAGAGGAAGTCACTGAGGGTATCCTCAGGAAGTTTAGGCCTCTTCGAACATTTTTGAGACGCAGGGCTATTAAGCTCCTCCGGTGGATTAGCAAACGTCTTGTGAAAAATCGCCAACATATCTTTAAACAAAATTTCCTTCCCTGACAAATTAAGAATGTAACGAGTAATGAGAGAATGAAAGAGGTAGCCTTGATGTCCTTTTTATATATATAATAGGGCCCAGGGGCGTGCGGTTGTATTAATGATTTGTCATGCGGCAATATTATCTTTTTATTTTATTTTATTTTATTTTATTTTATTTTTCAAAAAGAAAAGAGGGGTCAAGAGGCCGGATGGTACTGTCGTGGATAAGGATTATGGAAAATTCTCACATTCCGAGGTATTCTTATCCTGTACGTTCCAGTCCCACTTGCAATTTTGTTGCTTCCATCGTTTCTCTTGTTTTTCTTTGTTTCCCTTGAGTATGGTCATCATGGCGTCGTTACCGTACCGTCCTCTTTTTCTAGTGTGTCTTATGGCGTTACAATGCATTTTAGGACCCCGTATTGTGTTGTTTATTAGTTGGATTTTGCTGGCTTACACTTTACGTAAGATACGACCGCTTATAAAATGAATTTATAATCCGCTCCTAATTATTTATTGGCTCATTTTTATTGCTCATTTTGACTTGGTTGTATTTTACACAAACTATAAGGTAGTAAGACCCATATTGGTTTTACCATTATATATGATAATATTTTAAATTTTATATTAAATTAATAATTTAAGATTTATTTTTATTTTTACTCTTATTTTTTCTTTACAAAATAATTTAAATAAATAATTTTCACTGTTAGCCACCATACGCGCACGCTGGTAGCTATATTTCAGTGCCATTTAAATTATATTATAATATTATTAAAATTTTTATTATTAGGGTTATACAACGATGCTAGCTATTATTAAAAAATTAATTTTTATCTGTCGTAAATTTACCCTTAAAGTTTTAACTTATAAATATTTTACTATAAATCTACAACAAATCAAAGTTTTTTTTTGTCATTAATAATTCCACCATTACGTAGTCTCGACAATAAAGATTCTCATTACACTAAATTTCAGTGCAAAGCATGATTTTATGTGGAGGTCACCGGTAGTCGGCTGCCTTCGAACTATCTCATCAGGAACATATTTGAGTTTTTAATTTTATTAAATATTATAATATTTTTATTTAATTTTATTATTTTAATTAAAGAATTTTTTTAAAAAATCAATATAAACAGTGAGTATTATATAAACTAGAGCCCTCAAGTTTACTTAATGCAGCACTGTTTTATATTAGGGCATATTGTAATACGCCATAAAGTGAACAAGAATATTTATCAAGCAGGAAATTATATTATATTAATTAATACGATCTCATATAACGTGATATGCTAAATACACCTTAAATATATAAATTAGTGATAAAGTAATAATAAAAATAAATTTAAAACGACATTTTTTTTGAGTTTGTAATGGTATCATTAATTTTTTATTATAACTATCACAGCATTGTAGTTAAGAAATAATTTTTTGCTACCTATCACAAACATTTTGTGTAATTAAACAAGCCATCGTTGTTATTAGGAATTATTATAATCATTTTCTATGCGACGAATGCGCAAATTAATAATTTGGACATGGTTTGGTGTGGACAGACAAAGCTTTATCCAAAGCTGGTAGATGAAAGTGACAGGAAGCAGAAATTGAGAAACCGGTGCTTGCTAGCCAGCGTTTTCACGAGTAAACTGTGGATGAATGGATTTGACTGACATATAAATACGCTGTAATTGAAATTTCTTATCTTATCTACATAAATAGATAAATGTGTAAAAATGGTTGGCCGCTAACCCCGCCTCCCCCAATTCCACCTCCCCGATCCCTTGCCAGTTTCCAGTTTTTTTTTTTTTTTCAAACAGTTTCACAAAAAAAAAATTCAGCATTTTATTATTATAATTATTATTTTTAAGTTCATACTAGCTATCAAGGAACTTCTTGGGTTGTTGTTTTAGGTGGCAATGAAGTTGGCGGGTCATGTTTATGTCGATTTCATGTGGTGTTAAATTTGAGTTCACTTGCACTCGGATCTTAGAGATAGACAAATTATTATATCAGTTTTAGATTAACTTGATTGGATTTCAATTAATTAAATTGATAAAAAAATAATTAAAAATAATTCAAACTCAATCTAAACTTATAATCTTATTTAGTCTGATTTAAATATAGTTTGAACCGGTCAAAAATAACCCACATTGAGTTAGAGTCATCAATATCCAATCCAAGTCCAAATTGTTTGGATTGAGTTGGGTCAAGTTATTTACCCATCCCTAGTTCATTCATTTATTAATTGTATACAAGTCTAGTTCTATTAACTCAATTCAATCATTATAATGTTATAATCGAGTTACCGCTTAATAAATTTAAATTTTTTTTATAAAATCTTATCTTTAATATTTGTAGTACTACCTTCTTAAACTCTAATTGATTTTGTTATAAATATGACAAATGTAATATATATCTATTGACTAAAATATAAGTCAATATAATACAACTAGTCATGGCTTAAATAAGTTAAATGTGTTAAAAACTCTAAACTTAAACTTAAAACCAAAGTAACACGAGTATTAATAATTTAAATCAAATATGACCAACTCTAGTTGTCTATCCCTTATTATGGAACAAGATAAAACCATGATTTATTACAAATAAGTGTGCATCCCATTGTTTTGGCATTTATTTATTTTTTTCCAATGGTGTAAACATGGCATGAGTATTGGTGACGGCGGGGTTTTGATTTTGCTTCTATATCCTTTTGGTCAGCTTATTGTTAGGATGAGGTTTTTTATTTATAAATTTTTTTAGCCTCTCGCTCTTTGCCTCTCCTCATGTAATGAGCAACTAAAATTGAGTTAAAGTTAGTATTTATTTTATTTTGTTTATAATTAAATTAATTTTTTTCCATCAATTATAAAGACAAAGAGAGACGAGGAGAGAAAAAATAAAAGGAGTGGGTGGTGAAAATGTTCTAGTGATTTAACTAACTTTGACGAATGACATCGTCATGGATTTATTAGTCAAAGAAAGCAACATGCACTTAATCATTCGTAGGCTTGAGCATCAATCTAATTTTTTAGGCCTTCTTATGGGTGTTAAATGATAGGAAATTTTAATCCCACTAAGATTTTATGAACAAAAATATCAAATGAATAATAAATAGAAAAATAGATGAAGAATAAAATTAAGAATATAATATAAGAATTTACATAAAAATTCCTATAATGAAAAAAATACTGCTGCCAAAGATGATAAGAGAAAAATTTATAATGTAAAAAATTATTATAATCACTATAGTATTTTTCTTCACACCTAAGACCCTAATAACACTCAATCTCTCAAAAGACTTACTGTTTCTCTTATATTAAAAATTATCTACTTATAAAAAATTGATTGTTGTATTGTACAAATAAATGAATCAACTTACTTATATGTAATGATTATTTCTTGTAAGAGAAGTAATTTTTTTCTAATACTAATAATATTTCTCCTACAAAAAAAGAAAATATCTTAAGAAATTCTTATTCTTTAAATAAGGATCCTATAAAAAGGAAAAATATTCTAGAAAATCCTTATTCTTTAAATAAGACATATTTCTAATAATCTCTACCTTGACGAGTTTTTCATTTAAGTGATAAAAAATAATCTACCGTATAACCACACAATCATATCGTCTTCACCTTGTTTACTGCACCAAAACTATACTCATATACGACTTATGAGAATTATTCCACCATAAGTAAAAATCTTATCTTCTATTCAACAACCATAATTCTCTACACTAAAAATTATCATACTACACCTTATCCAAAATATACATATCCGACACATACACATATCCGACACATGTCAATCACCTTGTTGAAAATAACTATTCTTATATTTGGCTTCCTTAGACTCCTCTGCCATCAACATGAAAATTACACTGCACATTTTGCTTAAATATCAAATCATGCCTTATATGCAAATCTTAAGGACCCTCTGGCAGTGGTATCCTATGGCACTAATGGGTTGTCATAAAAATGTTTTTGCCATCTATTATAAGGCATTATCATCTCCCATAACAATTAGATCGATTGAAGTTGGAATCTTTATCTACATTTTAATTCTAACTTAAATTTTTCATATCTAAGATCGAGCTATTTTGCCCATCTGTTGTTGATCCATTTATTAATTGTACAAAAAATCTAATTTGCTCAATTAATTCATTTGTTATCATGATGAAGAGTGAGGAAACATGATGGGGAGCCGAAGAGAGAGGATGGAGAGAATGAGGAAGTGCAGTGGTGAAGAGTGGAGTGATGGGGATTTTATTGGGGAGGGACGATATGGGGAGAGGGTGGACAAGAGGTCGAGATAGAGAGTAGTCGAGTGATGCAGTGAACAAATTCAGTTTTTTATCATTTTCCACTTTTTTTTTTTTTAAATAAAAAATGACTAGAACACTGAGAGAGGGAGAGAGGCAAAACGACAACACAAGCTACCGTCTCTCTCAGTCTTTTCTCAGCATTCTAGATACTTCCCATGACTCTATTTTTTCTAATGGTGTAATCATGACATGAGTTCAGGCGTTGGTGGTTTTGATTTTGCTTCTTTATCCCTTTGTTCAGTTTATTGTTTCTTTACCTCTCCTCATGCAACAAGTGGCTAAAATTGAGTTAAAGTTAGTATTTTATTTTATTTATAATTAAATTAGTATTTTTTTCACTAATTATAAAGATATAGGCAGACAAGGAGAAAAAGAAAATAAAAAGAGAGAATAGTGGAAATGTTCTAGTGATTTAATGAACTTCGACGAATAACATCACTGTGTTATGGATTTATTAGTCAAAGAAAGTCACATGCATCCAATCATTCGCAGGCTTGGGCCTGCATCTAATTTCGTAGGCCTTCTCGTGGATGTTGAATTTGAGTCTCTTTACGCTCAGATTCTAAGGATGAGTAAATCCATATTTCGATCAGGTTTAGCATTGGGTTTCGAGTTAATCGAGTTAGAAAAAAAGATAATTCAAACTCAATCTAAATTTGTAGTTCCATCCTATCCGACCTTAATATACTTTAGATTGGATCAGATAAAAAAATTTCTGTTATATATTGTTTGTGTGTGCATAGAGTTTCAAATTGGATCGGGTTCACAATCAGATTTGATCAAATTGACCATAATCCAACTTGATTGGGTTGGAGTCATCATCTGCAGTTAGTCTAAACTTAAATTTTTTAGATCTGAGTCAGGTCGAGTCATTTTGCTCTAGGGATGTTAGAAAAGTTCTCCCGGCCCGGACCCGGTCAATCCGGTCCGGGTTTTAACACGGAAACCCGGACTGTATAAAGAAAAAATCGAATCCAAATTTAAAAAATTTAAACCCGGACATTTTTAGTCCCGGATCTAGACACAATATAAAAACATGGGTTTTAAGCCCGGACCCGAGTTATAATTAAAAAAATAAAATAAAACCGTAACAAAATAAATTAATATTAGTATTGAATGTTTTAGAATTTTTATTGAATATTTTAGAATTTTTATATGTTATATTAGTAATTGATAAACTTATAATATATTAGATGTTATTTAGATTTATTTATTGATTATTATGTTGTTGAATTTAAATTTTTTTGATATAAATAGAATGAATATAGGTTAAAAATTTTGTGTTTCTTAAAAAAAATATAAGTTAGAAATTATATAAGGAAAATAATAAATTAATAAATTTTATTTTTATTTCTTTAGAGATTTAGATATGTAAAAAATATTTAATATTTGATTTATATGTTTTTATCAATAAACATTATGAATTAATAATTTTATTATATTAGTTATCAAAAAGTACATAAATATTAAAAATTAATATTTTTAAATTAATTGGGCTTAGAAACCCGGATTAAAAAATCCAAGCTTGGAGTGGTGCCGGGCCCTATCCGGCCCGTACAAAAAAATTCAGGTTTAAATCCGGGTCCGGGCTTCATTCCTCCTTCATCCGGACCGGTCCCAGACAACACCAAATCCAGCCCGGACCCAACTTTTGCCAAGCCTATTTTGCTCACCCCTTATTGATCCATTTATTAATTGCATGTGTGTGTGTGTAAGTCTAATCCTCCGTAACTCAATTCATTCATTTCGTGCTATCATTGAATCACCAATTTAATAAATTTAAAATTTTTTTTATAAAAAATTCGTATTTTGAATATTTGTAATACTATCTTCTTAAACACTAATTAATTTTGTTCTAAATATGACAAATACAATGTATATCTATTGACTAAAACATAAGTCAATATAATACAACTAATTGTATCATAAATGGTTTATTATGTCATAAACTCTAAATTTGAACTTGACATAATTATTAACCGGAAAAATACAAATATAAACCGTTTAATAGTCTTATCAAATTTAACCATTCAAACTCATATATCCTACTCATACATTCCTATCGAACTTGTGGTTAATTTAGAAATCGTATCAAATACTACCAATTCTTGTTGTGTATCCTTTATTATGGATCAAGATAATTTATATAAATGCCATGAACAACAATTATGGTTTATTACAGGTGTGTATCCCATTGTTTTGGCATTGATTTTTCTTTTTGTAACGGTGTAATCATGACATGAGTCTTGGCGCCGGTGGGTTTTGATTTTGCTGCTTTATCCTTTTGTTCAGTTTATTGTTAGGATTAGGAATTTTTTTTTTTTTAGGGTTTCTTTCCTCTCTCTTTGCCTCTTCTCATGCAACGAGTGGCTAAAATTGAGTTAAAAGTGAGTATTATTTATTTATTTATAATTAAATCAAAATTCTTCACTAATTATAAAGATAAAGAGAGACAAAGAGAGGAAAAAAATAAAAATAAAAGGAGAGGACGGTGGAAATGTTAAAGTGATTTAACAAACTTTGACGTATGACATCACGAGGTTATGGATTTATTAGTTGAAGAAGAGCCACTTGGACCTAATCATTCACAGGCTTGGGCCTGCATCTAATTTCTTGGCCTTCTCATACTCCACGTGCGTAACAGAAATTCGATCCAACTGTAGAAACAATTTCCCTCAGAAATAAAACGAGAGATTCAATCTTATTGTGATCTAGGTTATAAAAATTATTTATACGAGAATGACACTTTCATGTCTCCCAAAAATCACTACTTCAATCTATAATTAATTTTTATAGCTTTTAATGTCCCTAATGTAACACACGAGTTGAGAAATAGGGAGAAAAAGATCTGTTGAGAGGTAAATATGATATTTTAATATACAAATTAATTATTGATATACTTAAACTAAAATAAGAATACTAAAATAATTCTTCTTTATTAAAAGAACTTTTATACACCTATACATCTTATACAAGTTATTTTTGTGCAAACTAATGTGGTCTAATATAGTTGATTGAATGAAAATACCATATTATCTACATGATTTCTTTTTATTTTTATTTTTATTTTATATTTTTACTCAAAAAACCTAATGTCATGTTAATTTATATAGAAAGAATTTGTATGGGAGTTTATAAGTATAGAGCTCCTCATATTAAAATGTCAGTACAAAGAACAAAATGGAGTATATGTTATGAATCCAAGTGATGAACAAAGTTTTTATAATTATAATATGAAACTTGTTTTCTCTCTGTCTCCTTGTAAACAAAATCTATAGAACCAGCAAAGCCAAATTCTTGATTCTCATTGAAGTGGGCCAATAGGCCCATTTTACATTTGGGCTTTAAGAATTTCCCCATTCTCACAATGTCTCTCCCGCGAAACCAGACCAAAATTCATTTTACCTCGCAATCTTAATCAAGAAAATGTCATTCTATAAATTCTCAACATCATTTTGAACTCTCCAGTTCAAATTAGCAAAGTTTAAATGCTTAAATAATAAAGACAAGTTCACCATGATAATTAATTGATTGATGATATAGTTAAAAACTCTTGTATATATTTATTTTTATATAAATTGATGTGGCATTCACTAATTGATTAAATAAAAATATAAAATAATTAAAATAAATCATGTGAGCTAAGAGATATTTAGTCCATATAAATTAAATCATGTTATATTAATTTGTATAAAAAAAAAAATTTGTACAAGAATTTGTAACTATATCATTACTTTAATCAATTACTACATCAATTCAAGTGAGTTTTTAAACAAAAATTATATCATGAAAGAGTATTTGATCATGTCATGGCCTCCTCTGAGTAGGATCATGCATCATTTCAATATACAAATAAAGTTTGGTTAGAATGAATACATCATGTCCTTTGAGCATTCATCTATTATAATTTATGCTGTGTCATTTTATTTTAAAAATAACACTCAATATCACGTGACTCGATAAAAATCACACACATGTGTACTAAAAAATAACGGTCAAATATTTAAAATTAAGAGACCATATTAATCCTTAGAAGCAAATGAACGAAATTAGATAACAAAGAAATACTTAATCTACTAGCCAAACTTTGAGCACATATCTATAAATAGCATCTAAAGGGAGTAAAACATATCTTTTTTGTATCTTTTTTTTTTTAGGGGGATAGCCAAATTTCATTAGAAAATAACAAATCATTTATTTAATTCGGGCTGTAAAAGAAAATAATTTAAAGAAAAAAAAAACATACAACGACCAAGTTGACAAAATTAATCAGCAATTTTTTCAATGGACACCTACCAAAACTGAACCAAATATGGAAAGGCCGTATAAGTACGTACAATGACAATAGTTAGCCTTAATAAAATTGAATTAATAGAAGCAAAAATGCAGAAAAACCGAAAGCCAAAAGCCAAAATGAGCCACAGTAGAATCATAAGATTAGATAAGCAGCTGCTCCTTTCAGTCTCCCCCCTCCCCTGCCTGCTGGCGCATGTGAGTGTGCGCCAGTTATAATGTACTTATCTTTTGCATGTGAAACGTACGATCCATCCATGACAGCTCACACATCACCATCTTCATTATCCTTCATTTGTACCCGATCACGTGGGCTGTGTCAGCTTCTGCTCCTGACATTTTTGACTTTTGCTTATTTTCTCTGTATTTGGGATATTGTCGTGCCCTTGTGATTTTCTCTCTGTGCCGCGTTTGGTTCTTTCTTATTCATTTATTTACTTCTAGATGTTTTGGTATTCAATTTGAATTTGATTACCTTCTAACAGCAAATTTGCGACAGATTCTAATTCAATGCCAAAATATCCATCTAGTCAAATTAGCTAGCACCTGCAGCAATATATACAGTATTAATTTATTTTTTACTTTTGAATTTATTGAGATCCGTTTAGAATTATTTTTGAGGGACTTAAAAATAATTTAAAAAAATTAAAATTATTTTTATTAAAATTAATTCCTTCTATAATTAATTTTAAAAAATAAGAAAAGAGTCATTTTTAAATTCTGATTTTGAGAATTAATTTTACCATTTAATATATTTATAAATATTCTTATAATTATTAACTAAATTTAAAATTATTCTTATTTAAATTAGAAATAAAATTAATATTTTAATAATTTTTTATTATAATTCACACATTTCTTTTGTTCACCCACTCTATTTCTTTTTTATATTTTAAATTATATCAAAAGTTTTCTGTGGTAATATAATTTAAATCTTATTTTTAATTAAAATTATTATAACACACAATTAAAATCAATAGAGTATAAATTTTATTTTTAGCTAATTTATTATAATACATAATTAAAAATATTATATATACATATTTTTATATGTATAAGTAAATATCATCATACATATATAAATTTTAGTTATTTATTTTTTTACAGTAATTTAATAGTAAAATTTATCAAATACTAATAATTACTTTAAAAACTCATAATACTTTTAAAAATAAAATTTATCAAATACTTAATTGATGTTTGTTACAATTAATTATTTTTACAATACAGTTAATAATAATAATTTTAAAACTTACACCATTCTCAAACTGGTCTTAAGGTAGAAATTGAGTCCCATAATTAGACAAATTGAAGTTTATAGATTAATCACAAAAATTATGATAAATCATTAATTGTTTATTATGGTCTTTTAAACGTTTTGGTATTCAATTTGAATTTGATTACCTTCTGACTAATAATTTTGATAACTTTATTTTCATAATCGTGTGTTTTGTTTCGTCCTTTCAATATTTTCGCGCTCAAGAGTTGAGAATAATGCTTTATACGTCATAGGCTCACAGGAAGCAAAACATGTCCAGTTGGCATTCAATTTTAAAATTTGATTGAAATTTAAATCAATTATAAAAGCAGTATGGCTTGGGGACATTAAGTCTTCGTTGCAGAACTTATCAGTCAATTTGCAAATCGAAAAGTCATAAAAGGAATCTTGATTAGCTTTCATACGTTAAAGTGATAAGTTACGCTTATTTTCATCTAATTTCTTATTGTATTATTGGATCGGTTCTGTCCTTCTGACTCTCTGAAAAGCCTAGATTAGATTAGATTAGATTAGGGGAAAAAAGAAAAGGCGGAGTATTACAATTATTGAAGTCCATTAGATTTAAATTAATCAATTAATTATATAACCCTCCATTAATTAATTATATAACCCCCACCCCCACCCCCCCCCCCGGGACCCAAAAAAAAAATTGTAATAGAACTATAACATTGAGATTTTGCATGTGATCTACCACTAATCCACATTAGCAGCTAGTTTGAGAATATAGTTACAAAGAAATGCTTTTTTTGATTTATTTTAATGCAATTTCATGTTCACAAAAAATTTCTTATATACTTAAAATGAGATTTATAAAATACAATACACACAAGCTCGTGTGTACACACACTTATAAATTTTTAAAAAAACTTACATTATTATTTCACTACAATATACTATTTCTTTTCACTTCTCCAATTCTTAGTCGAACATAATTTATGAATTTTTTTTTATCTCAATGGGAACTATTAAGTTACAGCTACTGTAACTTACAGTCTGTCTAAAAGCTACATAAATAATGTATTAATATACACTGTTTGTGTAATTTTTGAACAAATTATAAATTATAGCAGCTGTAACTTAACAAAATCTTTGTCTCAATATGTTTATCTTATATTCTAATTGTGGTTTTTAAAAAAGAAGAAAAAAAAGAAGCCTCACCCCCACCTCCACCCCTCTCCTTTTCTTTTTCTTTAATGTCTAATTGAAAGAATATTGTATGATAAATTTCTTCCTGATTCACGACTTCAGTATATAATTGGTTAGAGATGGGTTCTAAACTTTTACATAAGCATCAATTTAAAGGATCCGGATCTTCGTAAAATAAATAAGAAAAGAAACAAGATTATTTATTTATTAGTATTGCTGAGTTGTCCAGACTCTAGAGCATCATATGTTCAACTTGACAAGATAAGGTCATTAGATGCGGCCCATATTAACTAAAAACAAGTGGGAATAACTATGAATATAAATTATTGTAAGAAGAAAATGTTATAAAGTGGAAACGTATTCATGCTATGCATACATCTCAATTAATTATTAAAATTGCAAAGAACTTATTGAGGAATGGAACTTGAAAATCTTATTAAGAGAATTTGGAAAATATAACAAAAATTTTGTTGATGGTAAAAATTTATATATATACAGTCGATATATATTCTAGCTTTATTTGAGGATGGACGCATATATGAGTGGGTGTGTGTGCAGTCTTTCTAGTGCGGTATTCTCATTTTTTTTAGTACAAACATGTTTTTAAATAATGAGATTTAATAAAGAAAATTTTTAATACTATTAAATCGCATGTCTTTTGTAGTATATTAAAAATTAATTTTATTAAGTCGCATGACTAAATAAAGTATCAATATTAAAAAAAATGAGGGCATCCACACATAAGAATTATATTATATATATATAAGAAAAAAATAAAATAATGTTTTATTACAAGAAAAAGATTATTAATAGAATACAAGATTTGATGACTCTAAGATTTTCTGACCCAATATACTATCAGGAAATTCCTTTTATAGACATGGATGTAATCTTATTTTACTATTTATATTATTATACCTTATCTTTAATGAATCTTCTTTATAACTCATCATTTATTTTATTTTGCTTTATAGTATATCCTTGGAATCTTACTTTACATTATGTGATATAGAACATACTTTACACTTATTTATTGGTAACTATTCACCATTGCTTTCACTGGCACGACCCACTAATACTTCCACCTATTTTAAACAGTTGTCCCAATCACTCCATGTAGGGTTAGGTAGGCAACTTCGGTTCAGATCAAATTCGGATGAATCTAATCAAATTTTGATTAATTTGGATTGAAAAAAATCCATTTGATTTTAATTTGAACTTCAAATTCAATCCAATCCAATCTAAACTAATTCAAATTGATTTCGATCGAATGAATATTTTTGATAAGTTCGATATCTGATCGATTTAGATTGAATTCGAATTTAGGACCTTTTTAGTGATTTTTGTAAATATTTAATGAATTCTGTGATTGGTGAAAATATAACTAATATCCTTAATTTCTCCATATGTGATTTAACAAAGAGAGCCATCGAGCATATATAAATAATAGCATAGAGTTGGATTGATAGCTAGAAAAATTATGCATTTCTAGCTAGCATGTATGAATAAATAAGGTTCGATAGTAAAAAACTAAAAACAAAGACAAAATTAACACTCAATCAAAGTAATTACATGTAACTAGCAACTCGCCAACATCACATACTTGGTTGTCACTCGTGGGTCGCGGTTGGGATTGGGTTTGATTGGTTTAGTCATGGCTCAATAATGTCACCATCGTCATGGTCGCCATGTGCAAGCCGTCAAGTTGTAGCTTGTGGGTGTGATTAGGTTTGATTTGTTTGGTTGTGGCTCACGGATTGTGGCTGGGATTAGGTTTGAAGGTTTTAGTAGTCGCTTAATTGTGCCGCCAGTGTCATAGTCCACTGTGTGTGTGCTGTGAGGTCATGGTTCATGGCTATTATTGGGTTTGATTGGTTTGGTGGTGGCTAGGATTATTCATATGATTTAAGAACTAGGTTTTCATTTGTTTTTCATATTTATTTTTTGATGCTTTTATTCTTTTTTCAAAGCATTGTAAATTTGATCGAATTATTGGGATTGACCTGAATTCGATCCGATCTGAATCAAATCCGATTGTAAAAATTATATCTAATGGGATTGCAAAATTATATCCGATCGAATTTAAAGTTAAATCCACATCCAATTTGATGCCTAACCCTATATAGGTTTCTGTTGTAGACATAATTTTCTTCCAATTCATCAATTTTTCTGCCGAACAATTCTTTATCATCCATTGGTTTAGGCAGAGAAATATCTGATGGTTGTTGTACTAGTTGTTCTGGTTGTGGCCATTTGCCATAGTTTAAACAGTTGTTCAGTTTCGCAAATTGGTCCTCTGAGCCTTCTATTTGAGGAGGTTTTCATGGATTAATGTCTTATGATCTATTATGTCACTTGAGCCAGTCAAGATATCTTTCTTCCATCTCAATTTTAGTTTCTTCATCTTTATGCAGTCGAGTATTTTATTTTATCTCTTCTTTGTAATAGAGCTCTAATGTTGATTGGTCCTGCAGAGAAAGACAGTAGTAAATATTATACATTGGCTCGGTATTATAGACTTTTGTTAAGGCCTTCTTAGGGTTAAGATATCTATGTCACATTGAATAATTTTCATCATTCTTGTGATCATATTCTACGATTAGGATAAGTGTTAGTTTATTTCTACCCCCAAATATCTCTTAATTTTACTATAACAATAGTACTGTAGGCCAAGCGATATATATTGAGGAGTTTAGGGGTAAGAATGTCTTCAAAAATAGGGGCAACCATTCTATTGAACCATCTACCTTTGTTGTATCTTTGATTAGTATGGATAAGATTAGACTCAAATAGTATGGCTACATGATATATATTTACCCAGAGCAAAAAAATACAGTACGCTTACGATGATATGTCACAAAGTACATAGTATCCCCAGTTTGTATTCTCATCTATCATGTAATGAAATGTTAGACAGATTCTGAATATTGTTTCATGCATCTAGTCCTATTATGAAAATGGTTTAAACGGTCAATGACATCTTTATCCTCTGATAGTGTGTTAAATTCCTGTATCTTCATAAGTGTACAAACTCTCCATTAAAGAGTACTATTGTCTGGATTTTCATGATCATTATCTCCTGTTGCAGAAAAGAGATAAGGGTTAAGAGATTCTATATAAAGGAAATTCTTTCTATATACATTTTTTTTTTTGGTAACATTCTACTGGTTGAGACTATTGAAATGTTGTTATTGGTTTGAAAAGAAAATTTACTACAATATTTAATTCTTTCTTTATATATTTCACTTTAAACTTTAATCTTGAAAGAGACATAGACTACCTTGCTAACTAAGGATTTGAAATTTCTTCTTATATCCTTTTTAGCAATCCCTAGAGATATTTGTAATATATTTTTATCACGAATGAAGTGTAAGAGAGGGAAAGAATTAAAATTTCTTGATTGCCTTAATGACTGGTAACACTTCTTTATTTTATGATGGATAGTGGTACTAAGTTCACTGAACTATCTCGATTTATAGCCACAGACTCTCCTATTATAATTAGATTCCTTAATCAATATCGCACCTTAATAATGATCATTAACATCTGTTCAGAGGATAAGGTATTTATTGTCAAGAATTTTTAAAGTTGGAAGTGATAGACATTTTTGCTTTAGTTCTGTTATTGCATTTGTGACTTTTACCAACTACAGTAAAGATAATTTATTTAGATACTTTAAGATCTAGCTTGTCAGCTTTGAGAAATTCTAGAGAATGATCAATTGTATAGTTAGTAATATTAAAAAATTATTAGATCTACTTTGTACTTAATAATTCATTGGAGAATTGAGATTGGTTGAGAAATGGTGTGTCCATCTTTGATGTAAAGTCTTAAAAAGTTAATTTTTTCGAGGGCAATTTTCATCTTTGATTTTGACAATACCAAGCTACACTTAGTCATGAAATACAAACTAGGCAACCCAAGAAGGGAGATGAATCGAGTTTTTAAAACTCTAATCAAATAAAATCACACAATAACATAAATTAATGCATTAATGAACCAATAACTATAAATTTAACAATGCACAAAATAAAAGCATAAGGGAAGATAAAATCAAACACATATATTTTTACTTGGTTTGGTTGATCCTGCTTATATCCATGCCTCCAATCTTGCCAGACTTGGGGATTCCATTAATTAAGCCTTCAAGGCTTCAAGACTACTTATAATTGACTTTATAGGTGTTAATCAATCTTTACACTAAGAGATTATCTTCAATATCTTAACTTAGGTGTATCATAACATTTATAATCACTTAGGAATAAAGATTATAACTGAATTTTCTCTCATACAATGTATATAATTACAATTACAAACTCAAAGTATGAATGAATGAAGTAAGAACAAGTTTAAAACTCAGTTATAGATGTATTCTTAATAAATGATAGCTCTTGAATTTATTTTTTTATTTGAATTTAATTGAGTCATTTTATAGTTGGGGATAAAAATTAGCCATTGTTGAGTTTTTGAAGAACAAGTTTAAGACTCAGTGATAGATGTATTCTCAATAGTAAACTCAATGATAACTCTTGAATCTCTTTTTCTATTTGAATTTGATTGAGTCATTATATAGTTGGAGCTAAAAACTAGCTACTGTTGACTTTTTGAAGAACAAGTTTAAAACTTAGTGATAGATGTATTCTTAATAGTAAGATAAACGATAACTCTTGAATCTCTTTTTCTATTTAAATTTGATTGAGTCATTTTATAGTTGGAGCTAAAAACTAACCAATGTTGAATTTTTGAACAAAATGGATTGCCATTAATTATTATCGTTTAACTGTTTTAACTAGTCTAAATAATTATTGGACTGGAATTTTAAATAAATAATTCACCATTTTGAATTATCAGTTAGCTGTTAACTTTTAGATTCTTGCAAAGCAAATTTGGCTTGACCGCTCGTGCTAAACAATCCACGGTTAGAATGTAATTTCATTTTGAAAATTATTGGTTAGCCATTTATAATTATTAATTAGTCATTATTTCTAGAAACCTACAAAACAAATTGTGTTTTTCCATTCTTACTAAATGGTTAAAAGTTAGAAATCAATACCTTTGAAAATTATGAGTTAATTGTTTTAAGTAAACGATTTACTAGTATTTTTTCAAAATTAATATTTTTATAGATTTTTATAGATAATGATTTTTCGATTAAAGATAACAATATCTAAATTTATAAATATATCTAATAATATTATATGGCTTTTAAGAATTTATTTATTAATGAAAGTTCCAACATATTTAATAAAAAACATATAAAGGTTGTTATCATCAAAATCAATATTATAAACACATACATGTTAACAAGACAATTCTTTGAATATTAGAAGATGTTTAACATGTTTCTTTTTACTGTTGCTAATGATTAAGGCATCATCAATGTATACTACACAAAAAATGAGATAGGCCTATAGATTTTTTTTTCATTTTATGTTGAAATTCTGATAGGACATTCTTAAGTCTAAATAGCATGACAATTCACTCATAGTGTCCATATGGCACTACAAAACTATTTTATGTCTATCCTTATCTTTCAAACTTGGAATAAATCTCAGCAGATGCCATTTTTTTTTAAAAGATGAGTCTTTCTAGGTATAAGATACCTAATGTCCTGTAAGTAATCATTTAATTTCTTGTAGTCGATTACTAATCTCTTTTTACCTCAAATCTGTTCTGAGTTCTTGTTGATATAGAATGCTAGGCTAACCCATGGGCTTGGATGACTTGATGAGCTTGAGGTCCAGAAGGGATTAGATCTCCTATTTGCATAATTCTTTGTCATGGGGCACTCTTAGATGAGAGGCTATTTGATGCGACATGACCTATCTATCTTTATATGAGAGAGAAATAAAATATTATTTCTTAAACCAAAACTTATTTGAAATATCTACACAGTACTTTAGAAGTTCTTAGTACTCAAGTTCAAATTTATGGACTAGAGTTTTTTAAATTTTTACCTTATCACCTCTCCTAAAGAAGGATTTTTGTTGTACTTATGGAATGAGAAATAACCAAAATATAAGAAAAACCTTTAGGATGGAAAGTGATTGGAACAATGAGGCTAAAAAAATCTATTCTAAGCAAAAGATCTTCTCTTGATTGGTTAGGTAAAAAACCTAAGCCTTTTACAAAAAGGTGAAACCTTAATTGGTTGTATTTATGATTGTAAAGCTGGTCATCACTTGCTGCTGCAAAAAAGATTTATATAGGAACATGACAGTACTTTGGTAGACATTTTCCATGAATAACTAAACATACAAATTCAGTATTGATAGGAGTAGTAAGAGTAATCTTTTTATCATTTCAGACTTAAAGAATCACTTTTACATATAGTTTGAATGATGGTTTGGATTGGATAGTTAGTCAACATGTCTGTCTTTAGAGAATGTGAATACTAGTAATAATCTTATATCAATAGTATTTGTGAGCGACTTCGACAATAATTTAAAATAGGTGAAAGCAGTGGTGGGTCGTACTAGCAAAAGCAATGTTGAATAGTTACCAATAAATATATGATAAGTGTGTAAGTCACATACATTACATGTGTGAAGTAAGATTTTCTAGAAATAAAGATATATATAAAGTAAAATAAAGTAAGTAACAAGTTGTAAGGTAGATCCTTTAGAGATAAAGTGTAATGATAGAAATAGTAAAATGAAATTCCCTTACTGCCTATGAAAGGGACTTTTTGGTAATGTGTTGAATCATGTGGTCTTCGAATCATCGAGTCTTATATTCTATTAGTAATCTTTCTCTTATAATAAAATCTTCGTTTATATTTTCTTCTTTTTAAAACTGGTATTAGAGTCAGCACTCTTAAAAAGGGTTTTCTATAGTTTTCTATAATAAAAGATACTATGTGGTTATTGTCTATACAGATTATCCTTATTAGAAATATTATAGAAAATTAAAGGAAGTTTTTTTTTTAGATTAGGTTATTTGACTAAGAGATATGTAAAAAAGATTTTTCTGAGAAGTGTGGTGCCTGGTTATTAAGCCAAGGAGAGCCGTATGTTTTAGGCTAATCATTAACAAGAATAGTCTACTATGTATCCTCACAAATATTAAGATCGTAGTCAAGGTAGTCTAAGACCAAAGACAACTAGGATACAACTTAATTTGAGCGGTGTTTCTAATATAAAAGCTTCCTCTTCTTTTTCAAATGACCCTTTTTTTATCATAAATTTTCATTTTGAAACCCAAAAAGACAATAATAAAAAAGCCATCCAACTTTTTAGACTAGATCCCTTAGATTCCTATAAATATTACCATATAAGTACCATAATCTCTTCCTTTAAATTTGTGATACCTTTCAAACAATCTAAACTAAAACTTATGTATAATTTTTCTGAAATTCTCATACAATTTATTTTTTCTAACTCTAAGGAAACCTATCTCTCTATTCTTTCTCCACAAGATGTTAACAGATATAAAAATGAAGTTACAAAGGATTGCATCTTAGTGCTATCAAAGTAGGACTTCAACTATTATTCCTTGCAGGCAAAGATATCACATGCTTCTTAGCCATCCTTGATAGAAGATGGAAAACCTTTGAAAAATTACTAATCTTAATATTAGAAGTAGGGCTTAACTAGGGATATATCGTTATTTAGTTGGAACCAAATTTCACCCTTGATCTGCATAAACCATCTCTTTAAGAATCTATAAAAATTTTGATCCAGTTAAATGGAGTAAGCATGAAACCATATGAGTCAGATCTTACAGTTAACTGTTGTGCAAATTTTATTGAACTCGCAAGCGCACGAATCTATTGTAGAATAGATTAATGGTGACGAGTGTCGATCCCATGAGGATGTTGATTTTAATTATATGCTGAATTAATTTTCTTTTAATGGGAACAATTAAATTATGGTAATTTTATTTTAAATTATGAATTAAAATGACGGGAATAATTAGAAATGAAATTGTTATAATAAAGCACTTGGGTATCCGGATCTGCATCAACATGCTCCATGGGCTAAATATTCCATATTAATACCAATTAAATCATAAGGGGGGATTCCACACCTCATGAACCACTCTTCAATAAGTATGGTACCAAGGTTTTATTGTGCCAAATAATAATAACCTTATACTAGGGTGCCGGTTTAATCAGGACTGTATCTAGACAAGACTATTATTATTTGTCGACGAAAAGTCAAAATAACCACAAATATTAGAGGGGAAGAGAAAGTAAATTTACCAAATTAAGCCCATGGAACATGTTGAGACTTCACCTTCAACCCAAGTTTAAAAGAAAATTAGCCACTCATATTTTAACTAAGGATAAAAAAGGAAATTTTATTAAAATACAAAGAAACTACAAGAAGGAGAGGAAATTTCAGAAATCTAAGCTTAAAAATGAATTCAGGGGTATCAAATTAGGGGGGGAGAGCCCCCTTTTTATAGATACATTGAGTGAATCGTGACCATTGAATTAAAAACAGTTCAGATGCTCAGGATTGCGCCACGTCATCAGTCAACAGTCAACAGTCAACAGTCAATATTTGCACAGTAATGCCGCCTGAATAGTAAATAATCCCATGTACGCGCATGTACTGTACACACGATTTTTGCTCCACTGAGATGCTGCCACGTCATCGGTCAACAGTTCATAAGAAATCTAGCCCTATAAGATTGTGACACATCATCAGTCAATGCCACGTCATCGGTCAATGCCACGTAAGCAATCAATGCCACATAATTCATCCAATCAAATATTGTCACGTCATAGGTAGTTGCCACATCATCGGTCTGTATATACAAATAGTGTCATGACCATAAACAGTACTCCGTGAACAGTACCGTATGTATGAACAATGTCGTACATATAAACAGTACCGTATATGTGAACAATAATTTTTCCTTTAATGTTCTTCTTAAGGTTTTCGACCGTCTTGAGTGCAAATATGACGTCCGTTTTGCTGTCTGATCACTCGTTCATTGTGAAACGATTATTATGCCCCTAAAATACATAAAATACATAATTATAATAAAACATATATTAAATAACAAAATCTTAAATAAATAAATAAAAATAGCGATGTTAGTAAGATTTAAAGTGTAAAATAACGATTTTTTCCTTTATAAATATACACTTTCTAACACTCAACATTAACCATGCCATGACCTATAAAGTCCAAACCTATAGGTTTCCTATGAGCGCCATAATATTCTTCCTATCATTAAATTTAGACTAAAGGAGGAAGAATCATTCAGTTTAAAGCCCTTCAAACAAAATCAATTGTCTTCCTACCTAGATGGATCAATGAATACGGAAAGAATAGTAAACCCTACAAATCCATGAATATCCTTAAATCGGTTGGCTCACTGAAATAAGGATCTCAGTTTCTTTTCTAAAGAAACTAGACCTTTATATTTATATGAAAAGTACTACATTAAAGGCAAACATCCAGAATCCTATCCATATTTGATGAAGAATGAATAAGGACTCTACAGTGCTAAGAATACTACAAAAAGCAACGAAACAAGATTTCTTAGAAAAGAGACAAGCCTTCCAAATCAATACATATCGGGGAACAAAGTTCTTTTGGTAATAATGAACAAGCATTTTGAAGAAGCTACGAGGTGCCACCTGTACACTCATGGTCAGTTATGGCTACAAGTTGGGAAATTGAAGATTTAGCTAGTTCATCCGATAGTGCATTTAAATTTAATTAAATAACAGAATCCTTTCATTCTTCTAAAAGACCAATAATGATGGAAGAAAGACTGCATTATTATGTTAATCCAACATACGTGGACACAAGAAGGAGATTTTCTAAATCGTCTATGTTTGAGATATGCCAATACTCAAAGGTAGCCTCATCAATTGATCTTCTAGAAAGATAGCCTCCACAGCAACAACGATAGCCAGAACAAATAGAAGACCTTATGCAAGAAAAGGAGTAGGGACTAGGAAGCACAAGAACAAATTTCTCATGTATTGGCAACCAAAATGTTTGGGAATATTGATAATATCAAACCCAAAAGGATATAATTTAATTGATAAGAGGAAGAAAAAGAGTAAAATTTTTTCACACAATTTGTTGAAATAAATGTTTTTTTTTTTTGTCTCTAGAATCAATTGTGTAATTGGAGTTAATTCCTCACTTTTAAAATCTTTTTTCAGTTGTATTCATCAATGAGTTGATTGTGGTATAATAGTATATTGAGGGGGAAGAAAGGTCTAGTGAGAATATTCGTTTATGAGACAAGCATATGCATAAGCTGATATTATGATAAAATAGTTAGCTTATCAAATAACAATTAACAGCAGTGCCAAGGCATAAGAATTTTTTTTTTTTGAAAACTTCTCTCAGCATCTATATATATAATCAAAACTTAACTACAAAGTATTTTTATAATTTACATGATAGATTATAATTATTCATCTTTCCAAGTTTTTTGTGATTAATTAAATCTTTATAAAATCCAAAGATTCTTTGAATTAGTTTGATTACATTTGTAGATGACCAAATTTCTATAGTCAAATTCTATTATGCCATAAGTTATTACCATTAAATAATAAAAGATTAGAGTGCTAAGTCACATTCAATTGTAACTTACTCCTCCTATATGAATAGTATATATATGCTAACGCCTACATAATTTATGTGAAAATAGCAAGTTATATCAAATATAACTTAACATTTGTCATAATAATAGAAAGATGAATAATAATTAATGAAAAAGAGAAAGTGAGTTTTCTAAACCTACAAAAGGAGCACTATCAATAATAACTATATTATTGATATTTTAAAAGTCACAAACTTTCTTTCTATAAAAGTAGTTATTAGTTTTTATAACATCCTTAATATGAGATATTTCCAAATTTCCTTGGTACCTCTTCTGTCACGACACTGACCATTAGAAATAAATAGTTGAAGTGTTTGCATCACCTTGAACATAACGCATATGGAGGCAAATATTGCAGTCTCTTTCAGTCATCCTGATATTGATTCTTTCTATTTAATGAGAACAAAGTTTTTGAGGACTCCAGTTCCATTCCCATCATTTTCTTAGCTACCAAACACAATGACTATTATTAAGGCCACATAAACAAAATGGGTATGAAAATATCGATGCATGGACGACCACAATGGCTCTTCAGTACAAATATGAGGTTACATTTCGTATTCCTTATTGACTTGTTACTATCAACTACCAAACCTACCTTCAAATTGTCATAATCTTTCGATTTGATAAAGAGAGTAAAGTGAACAAGCCTATATAATTAGCACAAGATTGAGCAAGTTGAGCAAATTATGTCCGCTTACTATTATTTGCTAGAAATACCCCCACGTTTTCTCACATTCGACTTATGGTATATCAACTCTCAGCTACAAATATTATTTTGAAAGAACAAATTAATTGGTTTATTTATTTATTTATCTATATTTCATATGAGCAATAATTCTTATTTAAAAAAATTATTTTTGTTTAAAAAGATTATAATGGTAACTCATTATTCTTGAATTTTAAGATTTAATTCTCTAACCCACGTGTGTTAGTATGTATATGAGTATATATTTTTTTTCTATTTTTTCGTAATAGATTTTTGAATTAGATCTTAATTTTAATAGATGAATGCATGTTCCAACAGATATTGAATTAGAATTTAGGAATCTAAAATGATTTCTTCTCATATATTTATATTTATCACTTGAATGACAAATATTCAAAAAAAATGGAAATGTTGAATGACTGATTCAGTCGGGCCTATTAATTACAAATGAATGACATATATGGGCACGTGTGAAAGCTTAATTTGTCCTTCATAATTAATGAGAATGTAACAAGCGTAAAAAACGGGTATGGAATTGTCGCAATCAAAAGCTTAAAAAACAACAAGAAGGAGGATAAACTTCGTGAGAGTCACTTAAATATACAGTAAAGATTATATAAAATATACTAATGCTGCGATAGATTGCTTAAGAATATAAAATAAACTTACTTTAAAAGAATAAATAAAATAAACTCAGTGACGATTACTAGTTTACTATTTATGTAATAAAGCGCCCATTGTATAACCAAGATATAATTAAGACATAAACAAAAGACAAAACATGCCTTTCAAAGGCCAGCTAGCTTTAATATATGTATGTATGTAAAAACATTAAAAAGTGAAAAAAAAAATTTCCATGTATCAATAAATGCATGTCATACCCATTGTGTATATATTGCTATAATAGAACTGTATTTGTCTATGTAACACTTAATTTTTATAACAACTCATATTTTACTGATAAAACTTCAAAGATAGTGAGTGCACTAGTTATTTCATAATAAAATAAAAGGTCACTTGTCTATGTGTTCGTGAGATCGTCGGAGAGCGTAAATTTACCCATAAAGAGTGACATAGCGATTTATCGAATGATTATTGAATAATTTTATTTGATTTATTATTAGAGTTTGAATTTTAAGAGAAATAGTGACTATATAATTTACTTATGTTTTGTCCACATCTTTATATTTAAGAACATAAATTTATTATTCTTGTAAAAAGTTATTTTAAGGGAAAAATTAATTTGAATTTGTTAAATCATTTTCAAGGATTTATTTAAGGACCTCACTAAGTTACATTTAATGTAACATGTGATCAAGTAAAATTTATCCATTAATCTACCTTTTTTTTTTCTTTTTTAAATATTAATATATAAGATTATTGGATTACAACTAATACAGTTAATATTTATAATTTTATGGAAGCTCGAATCTTATTTCACATATTTTGAGCTTAAGAATTCTTTCATTAGATCAAGGACCCATTAATACCCATTATTCACCTAATTCCACTCATTTGTTATTCATTTTTATAATGAAAAGTTTAATTATAATTTAGAAAAGAATAAGTAACTTAAGAAAATCATTTGTTTAAATATCACCATTGGTCCTAATTATATGCAGTTTACAAAGTAAGCGAGCTGGCTCACTCACTACAACAAAAGCGCAAACAGATCACAGGGGTAATAGTTTAATGTTACAAAAGGTAAAAATAAAAGAGCTAATTAACCAAACAACTAGCACCATTAACTTAAAAAATTAAAAAAGTGATGGAGAAAGGTTGGCCATGGAAATAATTTCATCTGAAGCCATGAATGGGAGTATGAAAAGCCAAATCTAGGAGAAGGCACCTCATCCATGACGACAAATAATGCTTTAGTGGCCTTATTTTTTACTTTACAATTAACTTTTCCGTGGATAAGCATCGCACTGGGCTTGAATAATTTTCAAGTTATTTTATTTAATTAGATATTTGAAATTCGAATTCAATAAAAAAATATTGTCATTGATGGTAGTGGTTCGTGTAGTTCTCATTACCAACAATTGTTAGCATTTTGTTGTGCCATTAGTCTTAACGTCCCCTACCTTTATTTATTATTTTTTTAAAACATTATTTAGGGTAAACTTATAGGACATGTAACATTCTTGATGCCAGCATTATCGTGATTAATGTTTGTGGCTCACGTAATTTTCCTTATCAACAATTCTTAATTAACATTGTATTCTGACATTAGACTTAATGTTAAGAGCGATGTTACACATCCTAAATAGTATGCTAAATTTATATCAAATGATATGTCATGCGATATCTTCATTGATCAAATGGAGGAATTCTACAATATATTAGCAGTAATATAATTAATTGATGTAGGTATAACATGTATAATTGAATTTAATGTAATCCTATTTGCTTGGTATTTTATAAAATAAATATACATATGTCATAATATCATTTACTTATTATATAACTGATATAGTACTTTTGATGCATTTTATAATTTCTTTATTAAGTAAACTTAATCTTACTAAAACAGATAAATTATCTCATTATTGTATTATAAAGATATTAGTAATTCACAAATATATATATTGAGTTGTTCCTTTGAGTGAAGTTAGAACTATTTAGTTATAATCATTACAAGGTTGCAGTTTATCAAAGAAGAAACTATAAAAGTTAAGTTAAATAAAACTGAAACCTCATTTCCAAGTGCTTGCTCGGAGAGGGCTCGCTCTACACAGAACATCAAACTGAAAACAAATGTGCATTTCAATGAATTTAATCATTATTTTTTTAGAATCTCAAATTCATTACTGTAGGAGTTGGACTTAGGCTTTCCCTAGCCCCTTCTCATCAATTAACTCTTGATGTATATGAAGGAGTGCAGTTCATTTATAAATTTTTATCTCTCTATCTATCGCAGTTCATTTATAAATTCTTACCTCTCTATCTATCTCTAAGATGGCTGACTAATATTGCACACCATAGTTTAGCTATTGTAATTCTTTACCTGATTGCGGGGCAGATGCATAAGACCAACTAGAGGATTGATGAAAAGTCAATCCTTATTTATTAACAACACATTGTTGAAGTAAATCTAATTCTCTCTTGCTATAATCTTAAAAAACAACATGAACATTATATGATTTCAAATTCAGGGCAATATAAATTGTACCCTCTTTAAATTCTACTAATTATCCTGTCATTCCTTTATCTTACACCAAAGATCTTACCATTTTTGAAGGAAGTGGAGTTACATCTTTTTTCCATTTCCATTCAAGAGTTCTTATGTCTTGCTATGCCTCTTTAAGCCCCCGAAAATTTGACCAAACGAGACCTAATATCTTATAGTGGTAATAATATCAGCAAAAAAATGTTCTCATGTGCTTCTACACATGTTGAGATTGTCTTATTCAAATCTCCAATTATAAAATCCCTTCTCTCCTACTTCACACCTCGAAACACATCATGTTATGACAATATAATATTTCATAGTTTAATGAATTTTCTACTTATTTTGATGGATGGTTAAGAGATTATTTATGATTAAACTGTTCCCAACTAATCAATGGGTATAACTCGTTTGATATGAATAGCTTATCAGTTTAGGCGTGGATATACATACATACATACATATATGTATGTGTGTGTGTGTGTGTAGAAATGTATAATAATAAAAATAAGTGCGAAATTTGTTTGATTTAGTATAAGTTAGTAATGAACACATAAGGACAGAGTCTAAAATTACTAAGGGAAACAAGAAATATGCCAAGGATTAAGTGATAATCTAATTTTTGTGATGAGTATTAACTAAGAGAGTGAAGTGATATTAAAAAAGTGGGGCACTTTGTTATGTAATTCATACTTTTGCTTGCGTGTATGCGTGCGAGCGCGTGTATTCCAATAGGACCAGTTTTAGAGTTTTTAATATTTTAACTGGACCTTTTTACATATAAAACCTAAAAAAGATTTTAAAAAAACATAAATATCTCAAAATTCATTCCACATTTAGTTATTAAATTTCAATAGTAATTAAGAAGATCTTAAAAATTTTTAAAGAGAAAACCTAAAAAAATAGTGAAGAATATATCTTTCTACTTTCATTAAAACCATTACAAAAATAACAAATAAATAAGTAAATAAATACTTTTTTTTAAATAGAATATTTAGAATTATACCATGTAGAAATTTGAGAAGAGGAATTGATGATCAGATAATTGATAGAACTTTATATTTCAAGAAACTAACTTTTTCTTTTTCAATGAACTAATGAATATAATAATTTTCTTTATAGATAAGACACTAAGAAATTGTTTCATCTATTGATTTTTGAGATTATAGTTTTTCAATAAAAATTAAAAGGAATATTAAAAGTTAAAGATTCTAATATTAAAAGGAAGATTAATAATGAATGAACTAATGGTTGGACAATATTATTGGTTATATCTCTTCAACACTATAATTAACAAATATAGATAGGTTTTCTTGCAATCTGTAATTAAAAAAATTATTAATTAGATAATTATTAAAAAAATGCTCAAAAAATAAAATTTTCTCAAAATATGAGATTTTAAGTGAATACATTATTTGTTTATACTTGAAGCACCATTGTCTTCCAAAATAATTTTAAGTTAAAACCCGACATTTTGTAATAACATTGAAAAGGCAGCTGGCTTTATGGTATTTTCATAAAAACACTTAAACTATATTATTAGATATGAGGCAATTAAAAACAAGGGAGATACGCATACGAAGTTCAGACCCGATTCCTGAGCTTTCCTACCGTACGATAGATTCCGATCTGGGCCCCACTCTGAGGTGGCACAAGGAGTAAATATGACTTACCAACCACCACGTGGTGGACCCCGACCAAAGTTCTTCCAGTTTATTTTATGTATGTATATTTTACAAAGCTTTCTAATTTTCATAAAAAAGAAAATAAAAAAAGTTTCAA
Source organism: Aegle marmelos (assembly GCA_030449875.1). Taxonomy (NCBI): domain Eukaryota; kingdom Viridiplantae; phylum Streptophyta; class Magnoliopsida; order Sapindales; family Rutaceae; genus Aegle; species Aegle marmelos. Next base: position 16,991,314 of record JASUUL010000142.1, on the reverse strand, counting down.
AAATGAAAACACATTAAGGATTTTGGATTGAATTAATGATGATCGGAATAAGTTGCAATTAAAATTGAAAAACTACAATTAAAATAAAATTACAAGTTATATTTTTCAAAAGTTTGGACTATCACTCACTCAATAGGCATATTCATATTATTAAAAGTTACTATAAAGAGAAAATTAGAAAAGAAAATCATAAGGTGTTTTGCATATATCGCCATTTCCTTCTAAATATTGACTTCAATTTAATTCAATATTTAGAATTTTCAATAAGTAAGTGTGTATGGAATTGAATATATGAACAATAGTGAGTATAAAAGATTTTCAAATTGGGTGAATTAGGTTAAGTTGAACAGGAAAAGAAAAATTGAGCAAGTATCAACAATTCCTAATGATCTTGAAAGTTTGATTTACTTATTCAATTGATTAGTTAATTTGATCTTTAAAACTCAGAATACCCTTACTTATTTATAATAATAAAAATTTTTGTTTCAGTTTTAATTTTTCGTTTACATTAATCAATAGGATAACTAATCCTCAGTAATTTTTTCGACGTAATAATAAGCTTTTGCTTGCAAATTTTGAAACAATACAGCATTAATAATATGCCTCCCACTGGTATTCCTCAAATAAGAACAGTCTTGATTAATGTAAAGCTCAAATAAACTTTAGAGAAAAGCATTCCATAAATGTAAAGTAAGAATTATAAATTATTAAATTGAAGAATTATAAATTATTAAATTGAAGAATTATAAATTATTGAATTGATTCATGGTCAAATTAATGCTTAGCTAGGTAACCCGTAGCACCATGCTGTCCATGCATATGTTGGTCGAATACAAAAATACGATTCTTCAAATTATTATATATTTTTGGTGAATTGGGATAGGCTTGCTCTATTTCATAAAAGTTTATTATATAATGTGTGTATGGATCGCTGGAGTGATTTATCAATTGTATTTATAATTATTTAGAATTTTTAAAGAATAGATCAGTTGGTTGTTTGACCTATATAATAAAAGTAATAATAAATAATTTGTGTAAAAATATTTAAATTTAAAATTGATACAATTATAGCACAATTTAAGATCTACAAAACCTAACTAGAAAATTTATGCCAATAAAATCGAAATCCACCTTATTATTATTGAAATTATTTCCATTGAATTATATTAGGCCTTTCACATTAAACTCGGAAACACTCTTCTTTGTATTTGATGGACACAAGACATTTTGGTGCATTCAAAAGAACCTGCATAGTTTCAATTAATTGATATTAACTAGTTTTATTTATATATGTAGTTAACGTGAATTAACTTGAGTTAAAGAAGTAGTGGTGTTAATCTTATTGTATCATTTAAATTAAATTATCGGTCTTTGATTAAGAGTGTAGTTATCTCAAATTTACCTATCCTATTTTCTTAAATTATCTTTCTTATTTAGTGATTAAATTTATTTGCCACTAATTTAAACAGGGCTGAACCTTCAAAATCTTTTATTTCAATTGGAGAGATTTTAACAGCTCAATTAGATTAGTGAGGTGATTAGTGGCCGCCGAACCTTATCTTAATAAAATAAAAGAAGAACTGTGAAAAACATGGTGCGGTTATTTCTAAATCATATCATGAGTGATTGGAATCAAGTAGTCGACATTTCAATCAAATTAATTTTATTGGTGATGTATAATCACGACTTTTCTTTCGAAATAATTAATGGTCCCCGCCGTGTGTACAATCCATGTGCGTTTTAAATCGTTCGATCGAACATGTGTTTCTAGCGAAAATTTTTGTTCATATTTTTGTGGGAAAAAGGAGACTGTCAAAATATCCCTTAAGCGTTTATATCTTTTCATGACTCATGCCGTGGACAGAATTGCGGATTTTTCCTCAACGAGTTTTTGTGTAATGGTTTCGTTTTCTACTGTATTTTGAAAACGGGCGACTACAAAATAGTTTTCAGAAATGTAAATCTGACGCCAGTGGCAGTGTGCTTTATGGTTCACATTGTTGCTTATCAAATTCATGCATTATTTCTTTAAAGGGGGTTGAAATTGTTACAAATTGTTTGACTCGGTGGTCGCTACCTCGACAGGATTTGGTGTCATGCAGTATAATTTTCTCGAGAAATGATAAAGGAACGTCATGGCCACGGGAACGACATCACCAGGGTGTTTTTCTTGTTCTTTATTATTACGATCATGTCAAATGAACAGTAAAAGGACGATATTATGCTTATTTATTTTTGAATATTTAACTCTCGTTTATTTTATTTATCACAAATATAAATAGGTCTAAATTAGTTTGAATTTTAAATAAAACTGAGTACTTTAATTTGAATGGTACATTTGTTTTTTTTTCGTCTGAATCGTTAAAAATAAATATTAAATTATTTTTTTTAACTTAAAAAAGTTTAAAAATTAATAATTTTATATTTATGCCCTTCTAAATTATAAATATTAAGTAAATAATAAAAATATAAGAAAGATAATAAATTGCCATAACGTAAATCATTTTCAAAATACAACTCTCTAGTATTTTATACTCTATATGTTAATCATTTTTATTATAGTTTAAGATGGTTTTGTATGAAACATTTCATAAAAAAAAAAATTATGAGGGTAAAAATTAAGTAATCCTAATTTGAAGAAAATAAAATAATAAAAATAATAATAGTCTACCACTATATATTATCACAAGTTATATAGAGATGGATAATAATTTTTAGTTAGTCAATTTTATTTATTTAATGATAAAAATTAATTAATTAATTAAATAAGAATATTTAAATTTTTTTATGATATCATTCAGACTTTTTAGATTAGCTTAGTAATATAATAATGCCTTAATGACTAAAAATTTTTATTAAGTTGAAAAACAAATAAACTTAATGGTTTAGCTGATTAAAATTAAGTTAATTAAATCATTAAGTCAAACAACAAACGGCCACTTAGTTCGTGTTCTAGTTAATGCGACATTAATAAAAATTGAATAATTATTTATTACTTGAATTAATCAAATAGTAGCATACCATTTACAACATCATTTGAGATACAAATTAAATATCTCAACTAAGTAAACATAATATTATTGATAATAAAACCACATCTGAGGATTTTGCTTATGATGTCATGGTGTCCCTGTTATCATTTCTCTAATTTGTAGCTCTCTTGGGAGTGTTTGCCCCACTTTCCTCGGAGCAAATTTCTTCCGTTAAACTTGCGACGACCTTGGTACACATATCCGTACAAGTTTTTGTATTCTATTATTAGTAGACTCGCAATGTAATGTTAAGGGAACATTATAAAAAAAAAATTAGAAAATATTCTACATTTTAATCTGAGGGGTAAAATGTAGAATAATTTAATTTTGTGGTAACCTACTCTAAGTCTCTAATAATGATTTACTTGCCTACACGGCATTGTACTTTATTTCCGGCCTACCTTACCACCTTCCCTCTAATAGTAGCTAGTAAACCAATTAATGGGATTTTTAAATTCAATATTATTTGTTAAAATTCGTCAATTGAGTCCCGCAAGCCTATTCCAATTGTTTTCAGTAAAATCCAAGGCCAAGGAAGATAGAAAAATTAAAAAAAGTGCTGAACTCGCGACCTTTATTATTAAATATTATAATATAATATCTATTATTATAATCAAACACCGGGCGAGACCTTCCTTGATATATAAATCATTTGAAATCCATCCTACATTAAATTAAGAGAAATTAAAAAACTACAGAGGGTAAGATAAAAGAAGTGTGAACCGCTAAATTAAGAAGCAATTGACCGAATTCATATGAGAACACTAATTACATTCTTACCATCCAACGAATCCACTAAGCCATAATTAACTTTTCATTGCAATTGCCCAATAATTAAATTGATTAATCTAGTAAGCTGTCTTAGTCTTATGTAAACAATTTATGGATTTTTCACACACAACCAACCGAGGTTTGTAAACTCGTTCACAAATAGTTGAAAAAAAAAAATCATAATCTTGTTTCACCAGTTATATAAAATCCATGTGAATCTTATGTAACAGTAAAATTATATAGTAGTCAATATACTCTGTAGGTAATGTCTTCATGATCATAATTTACTAAATAAATAAATTTAAATTACTGGATGAGATATAATGCATGCGATCACGCACATTATAGTGTACGACAATGCGTACAGTGAGCATTCGTAGAGAATGATAAACCAGACAGCAAATTCCTCAAATAAAAACTCATCACAGCACATTATTGTACACCATAATATATACGGTGACGCGCACTAGATGGAGCTCCTTTAAATAATATGAAATCATTTATATGAACAATTATAAGGCCACTTGCTTCTTCTTGAATATTTATACCTAAAAAACGTTGAACATTTGAAGCAAATACATAAATGCAGCAACCTCGGAAGGGCGGCGGCGTGGGATTACTTATGAAGTGCTTTCATGATCCATTTTCATGCTTCAAAAAACGTTCTTTTTATTAAAAGCTATCTCAAATAAACAAAAAAAGATTATCTTAAATATCGTACGATTTTTGTTTTTGGAGCAATGATACTAAAAAAATTAATATTTTAATAAGTTAGTTATGGTCTCTTCTTTTAAAACTTTTTTCTATAAAAGAGTTTCTTTAAAAGATAGTGATAAGGTATTTTCTAAAATTCTAATGCGATGCTATTGAAGTACTGATGTTTGAAATATTAAGTTGCGGAGTATCCTATGCACTTGTGAGAGAGATTTTTCATTGCCGGACACTGATATTTTTTAACCTTCAGATTAAAAGAGTAACACTAGATAAGTGTTTGCGAGACGCTGGTACGTCGTATTAATTTCAATTTTATTATGAAGAACCTTTTGTCCTTTCGATTTGTTTTTTCTTTTAAGAAATACCCTATAAAATTTAGGCCTTCTTCTTTAATTCATGAATTGCACGCGACAATGACGAGTGAGTGAAAAATGATCATCTAGGTAGGTATCCATTGTTAAAGCTAATTTCAGAAAATTTTAAAATGTTGATGTATAGAAAAGGCAAGTACTTTTCACGGCCTAAAAGCACTTGTAACTTTTTGATATTAAAAAAAAAAAAAGAAAAAAGAAGAAGAAAAATAATCACGCTTTTCGAAAGTAGCCTAACAAATTGGCATATAAAATCTCCTTTAATACCATATAAAAACAAAAGAAAAACAAATGGACCCCACGTTGGTTTTAGTACCGCGTAAGTACCCACCATATACGAACCGATCGTCTTCTATTATAAATACCACATTCCACCGCCTAAACATTTCACCAATTCCTCTTCCTTCTCCGCCGACGGCCGCCACCTCCGCCGCCGGAAACTTCACCAGCCCCTCGAAAGATAACAACCCTTTTTAACCCTTCCTCTTAAAAAGAAAGAAATTCGAAATCAGTCTTTGCATGGCAGTGAGCTTGCTGGCAGATGAGGTATCTGAGCTCTGTCTCGGCAAGCCGGCGCTGAGAGCTCTGTCGATATCCGCCACCATTGCCGACGCTCTTTACGTTTTGAAAAACTCCGACGAGAGCTTCATAAGCGTGTGGGATTGTAGTTGTTGCAGCAATCGTCGCAAGGTGGCTGATTCGTTTGAGTGTCGGTGCGTTGGCAAAGTTTGTATGGTTGATGTGATTTGTTATCTTTGCAACGATAGCAACTTGTTGTCCCCTTCTCTTTCCTTGAAGCAACCTGTGTCCGTTCTCTTGCCTCAGCTGCTTCCTCCTCTTGTTATGCATGTGGAACCATCTTGCAGGTAACTGATTCTTTTTCTGGGATGATTTTCTGTTTAATTTTGAGAGTTTTGTTGTTGTTCCTATTTTCCATAGATTTCATTTTTTTTAATTAATTTTCCAAACGTGTTCTAATTTGAATTTCATCGCATTTTCTTTTTAGCTCATTCAATTTAGAAAGAATTCAATGCAATTGAAGTTTGAAATTAAAGGTTTCAGTTTTAATGTTTATTGCAGCTCAATTAATGTTGATATTTGTTTCTGTTTCTGATTCGGCAGCTTACTGGGAGCCATTGATCTGATGCTGGGAGGTGCGCAGAACTTGGTAGTACCAATCAAGAATAGCCTTAGTATCAAAAGAAAACAGCAGCAGAAGCTGTCATCAAGCAGCCTCACTAGCCACAACGGCCGCGAATTCTGCTGGCTGACTCAAGAAGACATAATTCGGTTCATTCTCAGCTCAATTGGCCTATTCTCTCCGATCCCTGCACTCTCCATTGACAGCTTGGGCATTATTAGTACTGATGTTGTGGCTGTGGAGTATCACTCCCCTGCCTCGTTGGCCCTTAAAGCGATTTCTCGGTCACTCATTGATCAAACTTCTGTGGCCGTTGTTGATAGTGATGGTTTTCTGATCGGTGAGATCTCGCCCTCTACGCTCGGATGCTGTGATGAGACGGTCGCCGCAGCCATCACCACCCTGTCAGCCGGGGACCTCATGGCTTACATTGACTGTGGAGGTCCCCCGGAAGACCTTGTAAGGGTTGTTAAAGAAAGGCTCAAGGATAAAGGCCTAGAAGGAATGCTTGAACATTTTGACGCGTCATCAAGCTTGATGTCGTACTTGTCGACATCTTCATCGTCGGATGACGAATCAACGGCGACTTCTAAGCTGACAAGATCAGGGAAACATAGCAGATCAATGAGCTATTCTGCAAGAATGGTGAGAAGAGCCGAAGCAATAGTGTGTCACCCGAAGAGTTCACTTGTGGCAGTTATGATTCAGGCAATTGCTCATAGAGTGACTTACGTCTGGGTTATAGAAGATGACTGTACCTTAACTGGGATTGTTGCATTTTCTGATATGTTAAAAGTTTTCAGGAAACATTTAGGGACTATGGCCTGAACAGATGATGAGGCTTTTATCAAAGTTTTAGCTTTATCCTCTGATGGGTCTGGGATGCTGACAGGGCTTGTGATGAAGATGACTAGAGTGGGAAATAAATTGTTAGGAATGTTGTGTGAATATGGGACTCCTTTTTGTTTTTAATCATTTCGATTGAGGAGTTTTAAGATCTGTTGTTGTCGTCTGGATGATTCTGTTGATTTGTATTTGTAGTTTTCTGGTATTAATTTGTGTTGCTGATCCTGTAAGCTGAGTTGTAGTGAAGCAGGCAGGAGGAGATTCTAATCTTGTTCGTTCCTCCTCGTGCTTATTTTAAAAAGAAGGATAAATTTTCAATATTGGCTCATGGTTCAAAAAGTGTTACACGTTTGAAAACTTTATCATGTGCGTAGTGGTGGGTGAAATCAATTAAAGAAGGATCAGAATCAAGTGACGAAGACAAGAAAGGACATAGAAGCATGGGGTGAATCACCATCACATGTGAGCTCAGTTAAATATTGAGTAAGGGATTTCCCGACTGACGGTTGTTGGATTGAACTGCTGCATATAAAGTCTTTTATAGCATATGTCTGTTTGGAATTATTTTAACCAACAGCTTCTGCGGTGACAATGACAACGCACAAATTACAAATAGCATTCAGCTTTATCGTCCTTTTATGGGCTGCAACACTAGACCATGGCGCATGGGATTCCCCAAAACTTAATTGCCTGGCCACACCTTTAATGATCATCATCACGTTGTTATTAGGATGTGTGCAGATGCTTTGTTTGGTTATAGCTTTCTGGAAAAAGAAATTAATAATGCTTTCTAGTCAAGAAGCACTCCAAATAACCAACATTAATACATGAACTTTTTCAGACAGCATTAAAAGCACTTTTTAAAGATAAAATGGGCTTTTTGTTTTGCGCGTAAGAGCTTCTAGTTAGCTTTTCAAGCCTGGAAGTTTAAATATGGGGGTAGAGTTTGAACTCAATGAAAATCAACAAGGTGATTGTATGGTCCTATAGACAGTGGAAGATAACCAAGATTCCATCAATTTAAATTTTTAAGTCTGCATTGGATAAAGGACTAAGACGCCTAAAGCTGATTCTGTTCTACTTTTAGTCCATGAAAATATATGTGTACTTCCAGATTGAGGATCTTCTCTCTTTGCTTGTTGCAGAATCTTTTTGCGGAGTGGACTGCAATGGCCTTAACCCTCGTTTTACTCATGCTACATAATCCAGTCAACTTGCTAGATTTTTACTTATACATTTTGAGAAAATTCAGCATCATTTCAAATTTCAAGCCTTCATTGTTACAGAAAGTTTGTCAATATCCACACAATCTTCACAGGCGATTATGATAACATTAATAAACATTATTGTCAGCAAAAAGCCAAAAGGCAATTTAAATGTGAACTGAATTCCAAGTTTTCCAAGACTAAAGGATCTCCCTACAGCTGTGAAAAACAAAATAGAGTCCTCATTCCAGCTACATCAAAGCTACTAGAGGGATTGAGAAATGTCCAAACAGTCGATTTCTGCAAGTCCAGATACGGATGCCAAAGCCACTTGTCCCATATGCTGAGTTGTGGAAAATGCTTGAATGGTATAAGCATAATGTTTTTCGTCGTCAGCATTCTCAAAGCACACGCAAGTCATTCTTGATATTTTATATATAACATCTCAAGGGTCATTATCTGATGTTGATCAGATCAAAACAGGATCATAAGATGTATCAGGAGAGAAACAATCATGACTATGGGAGAGATAATGAAAGGGAAAAAAAAAAAAAATCGTATCATAAGATGTAGAATTGAATTGTTATCAAAATGGCTGGCGGTGGATACTTTCGAGAAGATCCAAGTTAATGAAAAAGATGTTTAACTGAAATGCCTACCTGGGTTTTTTGTTTTTCTTAACAAACAAGACATCAAGGTGACTCGCTCAACAATCCATGTTGCTGACAGCGGAGAAAGCAAGATCCAATAGTGCGTAATGACAAATTTGCAACAGTATTTTCAGGTAACCAAATATTTTTCCTATTTTTGTAGTTCGAGAAATATTTGGAATGTTTTTAGAAAAAGCACCTGGAACTCTTGACAGCTATATATATGAGCATTTTTGCAGAGAAAGTAATCGAACAAGAAACAAATCGTCATATCTCTAGAAAGTAGGATACCATAACCAGCCCTCAACCAGAAAATACTTGAATGCTCCACCAATCTACCTAGTTTATGTCATAAGTGCACTGACCTCTTATAGGTTTGAGTTCAAATAATCAGCAGGTTCTCTGTGCTGAGAATGAGAGTGAGATCACAATTCCCATGACAGGATCATTTAAAGTAAATACAGAATATGATTGAATTGCATCCATGCACGTATGATCCCCAGTGATGCAAAGGATTTTTCAGTTACTCATATCATTTATGACAAATCTCATGGTTATAGGGCGCTAGAGAATCTACAAAGAAGTAAATAATTGGCCAGGCATAATCACTACATCAATGCATGATAGAGATGTTCAGTTAAAAGCATTACAGAAAAGTGCTTCTTAATTCAGAAAACCCAAAAAAAAAAAAATAAAATAAAAAAGTTACAAGCTCCAATGTTCTGGAATCAGCGAAAGCACAACTTTCTTAGTTATGATATATTTCACATTGATTTTGATAGTATCAAATAATAACAAGCTTATTTGAGAGGGAAAATCTTAAACTGTAGTACATTTGTTGCAGTATTTCCAGAAAGCAAAAATTAAAAAAAAAAAAAAGAGAGCCAACAATATTTATTCATGCATTCTTGGCGAGATTCCAACCATAGAACATTTTCCTTTTTCACCTTCTCTTTCAGGCTACAAGAACCACTTAAAAGCTAGTTAGCAGAATAGAAACAACAAAAAATTGGAGAAGAGATGAGTTGATAGACGAAAAGAACCAGGAGAAAGAAATATAAAGTCAATGGAAATTCTTTGCACTTCGACGACTAAAAATCATAGTTCACAACAAAGGCAAAGAACAAAAGAAACTATCGCGTGCGACATTTTTTTCCCTTAATACAACAGCGACTTACCCTGCATTCAGGTTACAAATTTTACAAGAAAGCTGATGGGAAATAATCTCATCATTCATGAACAAAACAATACCACAAAACTAACCTCCACAAAGCAGATCATAGCAACTTGTAGTAGATTACCCAATTTGTCAAGCAAGACCTGTGTCTTCTTCCATTTCTTGAATAAAAATTTCAGTTGGCTCAAGACATCCTCTCAAAGTGTCATGCCCAAGTTGTGCTCGCTCATTGTCTCCAAACCCAAATAGTCGTCCCCGGTCAGTGACTACAACAGTGTGGTAGAGACCTGTGCTGATTTGAGAAACATGGTGACCTCTTAAGCTATCAAGGATTCGGGGCCTCAGCACTTTATCCGAAACTCCCCTGTCTGGAAACCCAAGGCTTCCAAAGCCCATCCATCCGAAGCCATACACAGAACCAGTATCGATCAGAACAAATGTTTTTCTCTTTCTTGCACAGACCTACAAGATGTAAAGGAGAATAGGCAGTAATAAGCAGTCTCAACATTAAGCATTGAGAGAAATATCTAAAGCCTGCTCTCACTCAGTAAGAGCATTGAGCATGCCAATGCATTGCATGATAATTTGTGTTCCCAGCTGAAGGAAAACTAAGAAACCTGGCAAAGCAAACCTGGGTTTCAGGCAACCGCACTGCCTTGAGGCTCATTAACAACATTTGCAAGCCAAGACTGACATGCTAGAGTTTACAAGACATCAACCACGTGCAGGTTAAAAAATAATGTCATGACCCAACTCAAACCTAGCAAGATATTGTTTACTTTGGGCCTTAACAAGACCTGCATGGTTTTGTTTCTGGGGCATCCATACAACCCACTACTTTCTCCAATTAACCGAACTTTAATCATTCAACATATTAACTAATGTAAAATAATATATTCTATAAAATACATATAAAAGAAAAGTAATCAAAATGAAACTTTAATCATTCATTTAAATATTATAAGTATAAAATGCTCCATTCTATTACATACATTTCGAGCACGAAGTTTTGAGGAATAAGATGAGGTTTTAAATTTCGAGTACGAAATTTCTCTTAAGGAGGGGAGAAGTCGTAAAACCTAAAATTTGTTCCTTTATATATATGTATGTACTTCTCTTTAATCTCTGCCTCTCATTCCCAAGAAGTTTCTTTCACAGAATGATTCGCCAACAAACTTTCACTAAAGGTACAATTCTTTTTATTAAAACTTGTTCCTTACTGTCCAGAATCTCCATCGGTTGCTCCTCGTGTGACATATCTTTCAAGATCTAAATAGATTGGTAATCCAGGATATAAGAAGGATCAGTAATGTACTTTTTCAACACCGACATATGAAACACATGGTGAAGCCTTGAAACGGTTGGTGGACTGTGCCAATTTTCTCCAAAATCTCAAAGGCCCAATAAACCTAGGGCTAAGTTTACTTCTCTTCCCAAAACGAAAAACTCCTTTCTAAGGTGAGACTTTTAAGAAAACATAATCCCCAACTTGGAACTCCATATCACGTCTTCGTTGATCAATATAAGTTTTCTTCCTACTTTGAGCTGTATAGACGCTGTTGTATCAACTTAATTTTGTCAGTAGTAATCTGAATTAAGTCTAGTCCCAATAGTTTTCCTTTTGCCAACTCCGTCCTAGCAAATAGATGACCTACACTTCTGTCTGCATAAAGTTTCAAAAGACGTCATTCCTATGCTAGAGTGGAAGTTGTTATTATAAGCAAACTCTACTAAGGGCAAACGTTCTTCCCAATTACCTCCTAAGGTCAACACACAAGCTCGTAGCATGTCCTCAAGAGTTTGGATAATCCTTCATCCCAAATTCCTTTGGAAAACCACCCTAAAAATTTAAGGTGAATTGTGGATCTTTATTTGAAATAATGGTCATTGGCACTCCATGTACTTTCATTATCTCATCTACATAAAGTTGCCCTAGCTTCCAAAACTTGTCAATACTCTTCATTTGTTCCATTTTTTTTTTATATACGTATTTCATAAAATAGAATATTTTATACTTATGTGAGTGAATGATTAAAGTTTCATTTTGATTACTTTTCTTTTATATGTAATTTACATAATATATTACTTTATGTTAGTAAATATGTTAGAATGGTTAAAGTTTGGTTAATTGGAGAAAGTGGTGGAGTGTACAGGCGGCCTAAAAAAAAAAAAACCATGCGGCCTTGTGAAAGCTCAAAGTGAACAATATCTTATCAGGTCTGGGTTAAATCATGACAGATAGTATTAGAGTAGTTCTGTGTGTTCTCTTGAAAGATGGTGGGGCAAACCTTTGTGAGGACACTGACTCTCCAAGGGATCATATGTAACACCTTCGGTAAATTCCACATCGACAAAGCATGGAAGAGATACTTGGTTTATAAGGGGTGATCCACACCTTAATTGAAAAAACGCATTTCAAGGCGCGTTTTAGAGTGTATGGGGGCCCTAGAAATAAAATTGTGTGGGCCTTATTAGGTTGAGTCCATGACAAATACATCTTAGCTCAAGTAATGCTCAAACTCTTAGTTCCTTTTTTTTTTTCTTTTTTTGGAGTGATTACCGCAGCCTAGGACAAAAAATCGGAAAGTAAAATTCTACTTCACTAAGCAAAATGAAATGAAAGGCGATTACCTACAAACAAGACACTAGTATTGCGAAAACTTGGACTAAAATGTTTGTAGAATATCACGAGTAATCTTAGACTTTTTGAATGGGGCAGTTCTTTGGCTGTGCTTAAATGCAGCAGCAATGTGCCAAAAGTTCTCTAGTGGTTTCTCATAGTCAAGAATCGAATGGGTTGTATGGGTTTTATTGTAGAGCTTTAGTTATCAATTGCTCCAAATTATTCTTTTTAAAATCCTAATAGGTAAAAAAGGAAGGTAAACTCAAGTATGAAGCTGTAATCCACAAAATCGATAATCAAGAATTTTCAATTAGAGTCTGATTAATGGAGTAATGATAGCTCTATTCACCGAGATAAGGGAAGCACCTTGGGTCAACCAGATGAGCAAGCAAAACTGAAAATACCAAACCCATTATTTGGGACTACAATATCTATATTTTCTAGGATCTTATGCTGGAAGGGCCCATCTAGATATATTCAAGAGATCAAAATTGGAAGGAGTCAAACGATTATTCTGATTCAAGCTTCTTACAAGTTACATCTGCCCTGTTGCAACAACTAGAATATGCGATGTTCTTAATAAATGAGAAACAATAAATTCATTCATTATACTCAATCAAGAATAATAAAAGTTACGAATGAGCTTAACCTGCACAGAAAGGTGGCTCTTGAGGCTGCTCAAGGGTTCTGGAAGATTCTTATCAATCTCGTCACCATGGCCTAATGCACCACAGTAACCTTTGCCCCAAGTATATACCTACAGCCAGTGGAGAAGAAAGTTACAAAACATTCACCAAAAGTAAGCACTCAAAAGAGATAAGCAGACCAAAAATAAAAAAAATAAATCGTCTAGGAGCAGAGACTAACATATCCACTTGAATCAAGAGCCACTACATGTTCATCACCAGCAGAGACACGAACAACATGAATGCCCTTTCTCCTAAATGTCTGTATTGCACGTGGCTGGAACTCATCATGCTGCTCTCCGTGTCCAAGACAGGAATTAGAACCAGAACCAAAGGAGTAAACAACCCCATTTCCAGTTACAGCTAACATATAACTTGGACCAGCCGCAATCTGAACAACAGAGCCAACTTCCTCAAGCAGTGCAATGCTTTTTGGTGTTGGCCTATCTAGAGTGTCACCATGACCAAGCTGCCCATGGGTGTTGCTCCCACACGTGTGAACATGACCTTGCATTGTGAGAAAGCCTGTGAAATTAAGTCCTGCAGTGACCTGAAATATACATTTATCCTCTTAATTTTGACACAAAACATGGTAGAATAATGATATTTCAATTGCAAAGTGGGAAAGAAGAATTCTTCAAAAATTACTAATAGACAACCATAATCACATAAGATAGAGATGGGATTACTGATCTAGTATGAAAGGAAGGCCAAACACCCACTCTAAGGTCGTCATTAGTTTTTCACCTCCACTTCTAAACATGTCTTCAATATGTGAATAAAATGATGCAACAGTATATAAACAATCACTCAGGCTTTGAGACCTTCAATATGGTCCATTTGTATCACTGCAAAACTTGGCTTCTGAAGTCTTGAACTGCTTAGTAGCAGAGATCCTATGAGAAGTTAAAACATGTCAACAACTACTTTTCTGTATTGTGTGTCACATATATCAAATACAGCAGAGAGATTGTTACAAACACAGAGCTAAGATAGAATTTGTAAAATCCCTACCTAACAGAGGATTGTTACAAATACAGAATACTAGAGCAGTATCAATAATTCCCAAAGCCATCCTTATTGATATCAAAGGACAAAGAAGCAAGTATACATGCAGACACAAGCCTTGACCTAAAGTCAACAATACAAACATTGCTTTTCGTATCATAATGAAACTCTCCATCCATCTTAACAAACATTTAATTGTGAACTTTACCTGCTTGCAAGGAACTCCCTTCAGCGCGTCTACAAGCCTAGGCCTAAATATGGGGCGGTTTGTATCTCTATGGCCACAGCAAAATGATGAATTATCTCCACACGTGAAAACCTGCATTTATAACAGGAAATCAAATAGAGTTAGGTATGGATCAGACTGAAATTTGTAACCAATAGGCAATGGTGTATAAAGAATTTTAAACAATACGAGAAACATGACCCAGCTTTATTAGAATTGCAAGAAAGAATGAAATAAAAAATTCCTTTGTAATTATGGCATTTGACTATGTAAAAAATAAATTTTCCAGAGCATGTTATATAGCATACATTCAACAATGAAAAAGCAACACCAGCTGAAGGATGAATTACAAACCTGTCCAGACTGCAAAACAAAAGCAGCATGATTCTGGGAGGCTGAGACTTGGACCACGTGCGCAGCAGATGGAAAGTTAATACGGGTAAATGACACACATTGTGTTGTTTCAGGACCATGACCAAGAACACCACAGAGACTAGAACCACAAGAGAAGACCGATGAATTACTGATAAGCAATGTGTGATATCTTCCAGTAGTAATCTGCATCTGCTGAGAAAAAATAACAATTAGTAAAAACATAACGCTTCTACAAGTGTATACCAAAGAAGAAAGAAGGGTAGGGTTGAATAACAAGCAGGAAAGAGTAGCGTGAGAAAATGAAACATTGGAATGACATGCTATTCTGTTGAACTAGCATTATCTCTGCAAATTCTGTTGAGTTTTCATTTCACAACATTCTCAGGGAATGCAATAAAAAATTATCATCCAAGTTATTTTAAGTCTTTTAGTAATGAAATTGCATTATTTTAAGTCTTTTAGTAATGAAATTGCATTTTTCCTAATTCTTTGATGCAACCATCATCCAATAAAATTGGACAAAGAAATAAGTAGCATATCATAATTAACTAGGATTCCAATAACAAAACTTATCAGGACACATGCACGATATGTTCAAAAGGAAACTGCTGCTTTGTTATTTTAAAACCTGCCTTACAAATGAGCTTATAATCATTCATTCAAAAATCAAAATCAAAAGCAAATATATCAAAGAAATAGTACATTGCCTGCAGAGGTTTCGACAATGTCAGATGAATGCTCCACCGACTGCAAGAACCTCAAAACCCGCTTCCAATTCCCATTACACCGATTCAAGAGCTCTATTTGTACATTCCTACTCATCCCTGCATATATGCCGTGCAATGCACAAAGCTGAGATGCTGCTAAATCCACCAATGACCGAAATTTTTGGGGGTACAACCCATGATTTCCTCCAAATGTCTTAGAAGTCAACTCTAAATATGCAAGGTCAACAGCAGAAAGCCGGCCAGAGGTCAAAATCTCAAAAATCAAATGAGAGGGCAATTCCTCTATCGAAAATGACCTATATCTGTCAGCCATTTCTCAATAATTTTCACTATGCCAACTCCAAAAGACAACTTAGCAATTAATCGACAAATGGAGCTGAAATTTTTCCACCTTCAACTCAACCAGATAATTATATTCCTCAAAAAAATCTAGTAAAACCAATAAGACTCGAAGTAAACAAATTCAACGCCACTTGAGGGAAAATTATGGACTACAATAATGAGCCAAAGATCAAATTTTTAGACGAAATCTAAGGCAATTGATACAACAAATAAAGGAAACATCAAAGGGAAGAAAAGCATATGAAATTGAGCTCAATAATGGGGGCCTAGAAGCGAACTTTACGAATGATTGAGACACTGATCGGAAATAACAAAACATCAGAAGAGACCAAACCAATCACAGTTTCCCAAACCACGTCCTGAGATGAAATTATAGTAAATACGAGAAAAATTCAGACCCCTTCACCTGCAAATTAAGCACAAATGAATCAGACAAATGGCAGCGAAATTAGAGTAATTATGTTACAAGTTTGAAACTTTACCAATAAAAAGCAATAATTGGTTGCTTTTCGGTGCTGATCTCTCCTTTTACTGGTTGCTTTAACCGAAAAATCACGAAATGAGGATTAAAAATTGCGATTGATTTTCGAAAAGTTAGGGTTTTGCAAGCCCTTTATACGACAATACGCGGTTGAGGTTCGGTTCAGCACCGAAGAAGGAATCTATGTGGACAAAGGAAGAGTTCACTATAGGCGTCATAAGTTGATTCGGCTCGTCGTTTATTGGTTTCTTAACTGGTTCTGTCAGTGTTAGTGTGACACGTGGTGAATCGTCATTCTTCCACGTGGATGGAAGAGTAGGAGAGTGAGGAGAGTTACGTCATGTGTTACTTATTCAACGACTCAGAGTTAATTTACAAGCAGAGGAATTCGTGTAAACGCAATGACAATGCGACACGTGTTAAAGTTAATTGAACGGTTGAAGTTTCGGCGCGTATGCCAGTGGCACGCGAGAAAAGCATAGACCGAGTAGCCCGGTGATTGTCTACTCAAGTCATTTCCTTAGTGGCTAATTTAAGTACTTTTCTTTTTTATTTATTGTGTGAGTTTTTTTTTTTTAAGTAATTAAGTCAAATAAATATTGTAAGGTGGCTAGCCCCAATTGATCCCTACGTTTTTTTGTTGACCTGTTATCACAATCACACTTATTTTTAAAATAAAATTATTTTAAAAAATAATGTTAAAATTTTCAAGTAATGTAGTTGAGTCTTTGGGGGAATGTTCTTCACATTGAAACTAATGTAATAATTAATTAATAACAAAGAGTTAAAAGTTATAATAGTGATAAAAGAAGCCTAGTACTTATTCTAAAATTAAGTTTAATGAAATTTATGAAAATTTACTTTTAATATTTTAGGCTTTTTAATTGGAAAATCGATCCTCAATTGTATGGGCCTATAATCGGGCTATATACGGACCGTTTTATTCCAGCCCCTTTGGTTTTGTATTATTTATCAACTTTTTCTACGCAGAATATTTTCCAATTGTTCTTCTTTGCTTAAAATCATTACAGCAAAATTAAAAATTTCCTCCATGCAAGTAAATTATAGCAGAATCCCTTAACTTACGAATCACAACCTAAGAAAATTCTCTATTTTTTCCCCTCTTTTATACTATTGTTTTAGTATTCATACTTTATATTAACGTAATGTTTTGCAGTTGCACTATTCATTCTGTATTGATTGACTTCTTGTTTTGTATAAGTTTTTTAATTTTTTTTACTGTGTAGCTTACTATTTGTGTTGATTTTTTTTAATTCTTAAAAAGTCTTGAAAAGTACTATTTTGTTTCTGTGTGTAAGTGATGGAGGCAAATGCAATGCAGCAGTAGGGTCATCACCAGGGTGATAAAGAAGAATTTGTTTTGCTTGATCTTGATGTTTTATCTGGCAATTTTAATGTCTCATCAAATGCATCTTGTGTTTTCTGTATGTGGTAAAAAAAAATTTGTTTAGTCCCTAAAAACTCTTGTTGTTTAGTCATAGATTAATAATTTTCACTCTCTCTTTGAGTTGATTACATTATATTTGGCCTCTGAAGGGTTTGTCTTTTGAAATTAGAGAATGTGTTAAACAGATTAGGACAATTTATGTGTACCCATCCGACTTGAAGTTTCATAGCTTGAGGCATTGTTTTGGTGATGATCCTATTTAATTACTAGTAGTTTTCCTACATGTATGCTTTCCCATGCGTACACACTGTTTACTTTAATGTAGATAATAATGGCTTTTTAATTCTTTTTATGGGTGCAATATTCTGTATGCTTTATATGCTTTTCATATGATTATTCTACTGCTTGTGTTATATATTAATTTTTCTCTTGCATTGCAGGATCTAAACACTTTGAATCCCATATTGGTTATTGATAACAAAATAAGGTTGGTGAGTTGAATGTTTGTAAAGTCCTGTATTTTACCTGTTATTAACTACATCTATGCTTAAAGCAAATGTGAGGTCACAAAACATGTATTGGCAATAATTTTAAATATTATGTATAATATTATAATCATGGAAAATGAGAGAATTCTTTATGTAAGTATGGTAATACTAGTTTATCTATGCAGTAAAGTCAATTTTCTCATGATGATTGTTTGGTCTACAGAGTAGTTCTTGGCAGTTAAGGGATTTTCTATCTTTATTTTTCTTTATTTTTCTCTTTAAATTAGTTGTTGTTTAAACTCTCTTAAAACCTATTGAACATATGTTGCATGATACATATCTTCTTGTATTTTGAATAAAGGTCCAAGAACTTGATAAGAATGAGTGAAGTTGAACGTTTTGATTTTAATTAGAGTCAATTTGTTCTACTTTTGCTATTGTATGACCACACCAAGCATTAGGGATTGTCTAAAATTTTTTAAAACGAAGTTAAGTTTGTTCGATTTACACTCTTTTCAAATTGGCGAATTTAAAGAAACAATTGGAACATGCTTTGCCTTCGCTGAAGATGGTGAGACACATTATGTTTTATGTATAATTCTTTATAAAATAGCTTGATCTAGTTTTCTTGTTCACATGGGCTACTCAACAATCTAATTTCAAGAGATGTTTATACTATTTCACACAACTTGATATTACTCCGTTAAAGTTCTTGGTTGAACTCTAAGTCAGTAGAGGCATTTTTAGTTTAGCATAATAAGTAGCATATAGTAATTTTATTACATGAGCATGAAATGTGTACCTCGTTGATTTTTTTATTACTTCATTTTTGTATTTACCTATCACAAGACTTGCTGTATTTGCATCAAATGTCCATTGCAGTTATTTTCTCTTGTCAAATTTTAGTTGAAATTTTTGATAGAAAACTTTAGGATTCTAAAACAAAGGCCAAGATCGAATGAGTTTGATAACTATTCCCAATTTTAGTTTTCTTTTTATAAATTTGTTTTGGAGTCATTCCAGTCTTTTTTTGGTTGATATTCCTTTGATGCATTCAATGATTAGGAACCTGATAGACTGAAAAGGGGAATTAAAGGTGAATTGTAGGTATGGAATCAATTTTATCATTTTTTAGTGTTAAAATATTTAGCCACTTTTTGTACCTACTCCAATTAGAATTACATATTTGATACCATGATTCAAGCATGTATTTTCAGTTGATAAACCAGAGTACTTATTCACAAATGTATAAGTTCATTAGTTATTTTCTTTATTACTTTTTCCTCATTAAGCAAAGGGTTACATAACACTTGTATTACTACTTGGACTAATTATATTATATTCACAAAACCAAACAAGGAAGCAACACTATAATTGCATATTACAACATCATGAATAACTGATGGCAAGAGTTGGATTTATACTATGATAGGGAATGGACGTGTGGAGATGACAGTAAAAGATTTAAAAAGTTAGAGGAAAAAGAGAGAGTGTTTGAATTTTTATTGGTTTGAATCTAGATTTAGATGAAGTTAAAGGATGAGTACTAAGTAAAAAACCTCTTTTTGTAATTAGAGAAGTCTATACATATGTGAGAAGAGAAGAAAGTAAAAGAAACGTTATAATGAATAGCTCTAATATTGATAATTTTGCCTTGATACTTGTGCAATTGATTCAACATTAGTAAGTGAACAAAAGAATATCAACAAGAAAAAAGATGACAAGAATAAACTTTGGTGTGATTATTACCATAAGCTAAGACATACCAAATAGTTTTATTGAAAGCTCTATGGAAGGCCACAAAACTCAGGGAAGGGTAATAAGTCTTTTGGACAAAATTTAAAGCACTTTCAAGCTACAACTGATAATACTAGTACAAATGGAGGGAATCAAGGATTAAATCTATTCACTAAGGAAAAACTTGAGCAACTGTCAGGTTTATAAGTCAAACACCTTTTTCCTAATCTAGCCTAAATAAGTAATTTTCTAAATGCTTTCAACATCTCCTCAAACACTTCTTACCTTTGGATCATTGATTCAAGGGCAATCGATCATATAACTAATTTGTCCAACTTATTCTTTACCTACATACCTCTTTCTAGTAAACAAAAGGTGAAAATTACTGATGGGTCTCTTTCTTCAGTTGTAGAAAAAGGTTCAATTCAGTTTCTAAAACAATGATCTTAAAATCAGTATTGCATGTCCCTAATATGTCTTGTAACCTTCTATCTGTCGGTAAATTTACAAAGGATCTAAATTACATAACTAAATTTTTTTCTTCCCATTGTGAATTTTAAGACCTATGTATGGGAAAGAAGATTGGCAGTGTTAAGGAGGTGGATAGACTTTATTATTTCGAAGAGGAGTTTGAAGTTTTGAGTAATCTATCCCTTGTTGACAAAATTATTTCTCTAGCGCTTAATGAAAATGAAATTAGTTTGATATATCTCAGATTAGGACATCCAAATTTTTCATATTTAAAGTTGTTGTTTCTGACATTGTTCAAGAATAAAAGTGACATTAATTTTAAATGTAAAGTGTGTGAATTGTCCAAACATCATCGTACTCATTTTCCTGTCCAAATTTATAAAGTTTCACAACCCTTTTCTCTTATATATAGTGATGTATGGGTTAAATAATTTGTCATTTTTATTGATGATCACACTAGAGTTTGTTGGATGTATTTATTAAAGGAAAAATTTGAAGTTTCTAAACTTTTTAAATCTTCCATAAAGTGGTTCAAACCCAATTTGATGTAAAAATTCAAGTGTTTCAAACTAACAATGGCAAAGAATTTTTTTTCTTTTATATTGGGAAACTATTTGACTGAGAATGAAATTATTCATCAATCCTCTTATGATGATACTCCTTAACAAAATGAAATTATGAAAAAAAATAAACATTTACATGAAGTTGCTCGATCTTTAATGTTTACTATGGGAGTACCAAATTACTTATCGGGTAAAATAGTTTTAACTGCCTGTTATCTTATAATAAATTACCTATTAGTACTTTAAATTTAAAACCCCAATCGAACTTCTTTAGCAATGTTATCCTATATCTCGGTCTTTTAGTTCTCTTCCTCCTAAGGTTTTCATGTGTATTGCTTTTGTTCATGATAAGAATCATAACAAAAGTAAACCTAATCCTAGATCTCTGAAGTTTGTGTTTATGGGTTATTCTCTAACACAAAAAGGGTATAAGTGGTTTCATCTTTCAATTAAGAAATATTTTGTTACCATGGATATAACTTTTTTTAAACTAATTCTTATTTCTCCAAAACCTCTCTCCAAGGGGAGCAATATAATATGCAAGATCAGTTTTTTAAATTTTTTCCAAAATTCACACATTCAAATGAGTCATATTTTAGAGATAATATCATAAATTCAACTCCTCTTTTAATAGTTTGCTCTCCATAAAATTTGCCACCTTCTAGTAGTAATCAATAAAAAGAAGCACATTGCTCTTCCCCACTGAAAAAGTCTAACCCAAGTGATGGTTAACAATTGCCTTCGCAAATTTAGTCATCCACTACACAAAATCAAGAGGATGCTCAAAAGCTAATGGTGTATTCTCAAGGAAATAAAACAGTTTGTACATCTCTTAACTGCCATGATTCTGAATTAAACATAAAGTTATTGGAAAACACAAGTACTGTTAAATCTATATTTAAATTACATTCAATTTCTCTTCTTTCACTTGATTTATATTTACCTATTGCCCATAGAAAAGGTATTAGAACTTGTACTAAACATCTTACTTCTAAGTCTATTTCTTATTATAGATTGTCACTATCATTTAAAGCCTTTGCTATTAATCTGTCATTTATAACTATTTTTAGAACAGTATAGGATGCTCTTGTAAATCTAAAGTAGAGAAAAGTGATTCATGAAGAACTAAGAGCATTGTATAAAAATAAGACTTGGGCTCTTGTAGACTTACCTTTTGAAAAGAAAACTATGGGTTGTAAATGGGTATTTATAGTTAAACATAAGGCTAATGGATCAGTTGAGAGACTTAAGGCTAGACTAGTGTCTATGGGATAGACCCAGACATATGGAATTCATTACTAAGACATATTCATGTCTGTTGCAAAAATGAATTATATTCGGGTCCTATTATCACTTACGGTAATTTTAAAATGGCATTAAAATAGCTAGATGTGAAGAATGCATCTCTCTATAAAGATTTAGAATAGGAGGTGTATATGGATCCACAACTAAGGTTTGAGAATATGTTTGAAGGAGGAAAAGTTTACAAGCTGAAAAAGTCCTTATACGAGCCTAAGCAATCACTAAGAGCTTGGTTTGACAAATTTGTAAGATTTATTGTCAAATATGGATATTAACAAAGCCACAATGATTATATAGTGTTTCTTAAATATGGTAAAGAAGATAAGCTCGTTGTCCTTATTGTGTATGTGGATGATATTATCTTAAAAAGAAATAATAAAAATGAAATTGAAAGACTCAAGCTATTGTTAACCAAAGAGTGTGAAACTAAAGACCTAGGTTCTCTGAAATACTTTTTTGAAATTGAAGTGGCTAGGTCTCGAAAAAGGATATTTTTATCACAAAGGAAATATACTATGGATCTATTGGAAGAAACTGAGATGTTAGGATGTAAGCCTAACATCTCAGTTTCTTCCAATAGATAACAACATTCCTATTTAATCCAATCATAGACTTGGGGCAACTACTAAAAATAGTTTGGTTAATAAGGAATAGTACCAAAGGTTAGTTGGAAAGATAATATATTTGTGTCACACTCAGATATTATATTTGCAGTAGGCGTGGTAAGTCAATTTATGCATTCTCCTAATGTAGAGCCCATGGAAGCTATGTTTAGAATACTTAAATATTTAAAGACATCTCTAAGAAAAGGCATTTTATTATATAAGAATAACCATCTAAGAGTTGAGGCATATACAGATGTAAATTGGGCTGAATTCTTTATTGATAGAAAGTCAATATCAGGTTATTGTACATTCATTGAAGGGAATCTAGTTATTTAGAGAAGTAAGAAACAGCTAGTGGTTGCAAGATCAAGTGTTGAAGCTGAGTTTAGAAAAATGGAATTGGGGATTTACAAGCTTTTGTGGCTGAGAATGTTTCTAATGGAGTTGAAGATATGGAAAGTTAGACCAATGAGACTATACTGTGATAATAAAGCTACCATTAGCATTACTCATAATCTAATCCAATATGATAAGACACAACATATTGAGATTGATAGACACTTTATAAAACAGAAGATGGAGAGAGGTCTAATATGCATTCCATATGTTACTACTTAAAAGCAAGTAGTTGATATTCTCACCAAGGGATTTTTCAATCATTAAATTCCAAGCTGAGAATGATAGATATCTTCGAGCCAGCTTAAGGGGGAGTGTTGAAAATCAAAGATTATAGCCTAATTTTGTGTGTGTGTGTGTGTGTGTGCACGCGCGCGCGCGTGTGTGTAGATATATATATTCTTTCCTTGTATAGCTTATTTTTTCTTAACTACCTATGTTTTCCTTATATAGCATAGTCATATTAGTATATAACGTAAAGACTGCAAATTCTATGTATAAAAAATATCTTCCTAATATCTTTTCTCATATATAGATGAAGAAATATCAAATTTGAGAAAATGGAATACAAGTTTGTAGTGTATTAAAGAGATTAGACTAAAGTCAAATAATTTCCACTAGATAAACACTAAGATATTGGAGGTATACTACAAAATCCAGCGACCTTAGTTTGGGGAAAAAAGTAAATACGTGTTGCCTTTCCCATCCAACGGTGATTGCTCAGCCTTGCTTAGTGTTTCTTTAGACCCAATGGCAATTGCCTTGGGGATGCAACAAGCAGTGCAAACTCTCGTGGCATGCAGCATGCTCTTGTTCAGCATACACAGCACACTTGTGGCAAGCTGAGAGCATCCAAGCTACGCTTACGTAGGCAGACAGCCCACGCTCGCACTATGAGCGATATATAATTCATTGTTGATTAGATTTAATTGTTTACTTGATAGCAAGAAAATTTAAGTTTAATATAGATATCATAGCACGAGCCTATTGCAAGACAATAAGCTTGTATCCAGCATATGAAAAACATCTCTAACTGAAGAATGCAGGGAAGATGAATGCTAAAGTGATTTATGGAAGCTTACAATAAAATGAAAGTGCTTAAAAAAATGGATGATTACTGACTATTATTATAACGATGATGTACTTGGACAAAATCCAAAATCTTTCAAACTTATTCAGGAATTGTTTTTCTTTTTACTATACAATCTATATATTATTTAACCAATTAATAGTAGTTTATTTTATATAAATTCATATTTACAATTTTTTTAAAATAATAACAATAATAATTGTTGATGCTGAAATTTGGTAAAGTCAGTTAATAGCTTGATATTAGATCCTTTCATTAGTATTAAATTTATTTATTGAGAAAGTGATTTTTTAATTGTCAAGAATGCCCAATAACTGTTAGTGAATAATTTACGAATACTTGAAATCACATAGGATGGTAAGAGGTACTGAAAATTTTTCTGACAATAACACTTCAACACTCAAGCTAGTTTATGAGTTCATTGAAAAAATAAAATATATAAATAAATTATGTCTAATTTTCTTTGTAAACATAAGTAAAGACTTTGCAAGAGTGTAAAGAGTAAAAATAAAAAATATCATAGAGAGAGAGAGGCTGAACCCTCTGGAATTATAAGAAAGACCATTAATTTTTAACCCATTAAGAATGTGGTCTCTAGTATTTAGAAGAAAATAAATGACATTTATTTTGCCTGAGTCTTACTTTTTGGTGACCTCTTGGTCAAGGTGATTTACTTGATATCATCAAAATTACTATTTGGTCGAGATGATCTACTCGAGATCATTAAAATTACCATCTAGTTAAGGTAATTTGCTAAAGATCATCAAAATTACTATCTAGTTAAGGTGATTGGCTCGAGATTATTAAAATTACCACTTGTCCAAGTGATCTACTTGAGATCATCAAAATTACTCCCTTATTGAGAGGTCTGCTTAAGGTCACAAAATTTTCTCTTAATAGGCTATTAATTATTTGTTCATTTTTTACTTAAGGAGATTGTAGTCACCTTATTTATTCCCCAAACAATAATTAAGAAACTTTTAAAAAATAATTAAGAAATGGCAACAAAAGAATTGCAAAAATGTTCTTCGCTTAGAAAAATAAAAGCACGTATAAGCATTACTGTTTTTATTCTTATGTTATGTTTATGGATATAAATAATGTCTCAAAAATAACTTAAATACTTTAAAAGATTTAATGATCGTCAGTTATACAAATTTTAAATAATAAGTCAATAACTCAGCAGAATACCAATTGTCCACTCAAATCTTATCGGTTGATAAACAAGAATACTGGTAATATATAGATTCATTAACTTTATCCTTTGTAACTTTTTCAAATAAAGAAGGCCCGTGAACACTTATATTATTTTTACTTGGATTATTACGTAATGTCATTCAAGTGCTTTTAAATTCATGTTCAAATTTATTTTACATTCCAAATGCTAAAAGATTAAACTTTACTTTATTTAATTCTCTCTTTAATTTCTCAAACCTTATAGCATATATATTTATCATTAACACACACACACACACAAAAGCACAAACATAGAGAGAGAGAGAGAGAGAGAGAGAGAGAGAGATTGTTCAAAGGATATAATTTTAAACACAAGTTTATAATTATTTTATATACAACTTTTATAGTTATTAGATCATTATATATTTTAGTAATTTACATAGAGTATAGTATGAATTTTTTAATTAGTGAAAACAATAAATAAGTAGTGTACCTAATCTCTTTATATTTTATACAGTAGAATCTTTATAAATTAATACTCGATAAATTAATAATCTCTATTATATAATAAATTTTCATGGTCTTAACTTGGGCTAGTGGGTAATTAATAATTTTAATAAAATAATAAGTTTATACTTTTCTTAAAAAATCTTATATAACTTTGTGGTTCCATTCAAATCATAAATTAATAATTTAATAAAATTACAAATGTAGTTGATTATAATATTTTAATTATATAAAATATGATTTTATTATTACTTGTTTACATAAAATATAATTATTTTTACTATTTTTCTTAAAATTTAAATTTGGTTGGATCTCGTTTCTTATTTTTCTTAATGTATCTAAAAGTTTTAGAGCTAATTTATCAAATTACAATAAAAAATTATGAAGTCTTGTTAATGTTTTGAGTGTTTCTTTGTACACAACAAATCCAAAGCTACTATCATCAACTTCTTTAATGAGCTTTTCTTCGATGTTAACAATGATTTCTTTTAAACTTCAAGAGGTATTTTAAATCCACTCTATCATAGCAATTTGATTCTTAATTGTTGTCTTAAGTTCATGAATGTCTTCTTCATCAAAAGATTAATCTAGGCTTTTAAAGGCCATTTCTTCCATAGAATACAATATTAAAATTATTTTGATATCAAATTAAAGAAAACTTGGGTGTTTACTTATATAAATATTATTTTTAGTCAAATTCATTGAACACATTTAGTTAAGTTAAGTTTACATAAATATAATTTAATTAAATATATGGATAAGCACAAGTTATTGATTTTTTTTGTTAAATGATTAGTTAAATACATTACATATAATATGAATTAAATTATTTTTAATATAATTCATTGAATACATGTTAAATTAATGTAACATGAATATTATTAATTAAGTAGTTGTGCATTGTACTTATTATTTTGGTTAACTGAATGCAAAGTTTAATTCATATTCAATATTATTAAAATACATTGAATGTTTAGTTATTAAATATATATTAATCACATTGTAAATAACTCTATAAATTAATAAATAATTAATCTATAAATTTTTAAATATATTTTACATAGTCTCCACCCTATTAATTTATAGAGATTCTACTATTACCAAACTTTTAAATAATTCATGTGATGACATTAATTCCCACTTAGCTAGCCAATCCAGCAACGTTTAATGGAGGTGAGATGAACATAAACAAAGCAACACATAAGACTTGTAATAGAGGTTCTCATAAGAAACCATGATACCAACCACAAAGAACAAAATATAATAAAGATTAAAGTATTAAGAAGACCTATAGCTACTTTTTAAGAAGGCCCTAACACCCAATTTTTCTATTTCTATAAATAAGGAACTATTATAAATAATTATAGGTTATCTACTTTATGGATTCCACTAACTCTACCACAAACTAGCTTTCAAAACAAACTTCACCTACATTATATATACATGTTATAAATGCACTCCCATTTGCTAAGGTGAGTTAGTGTGCTATTTTTGCACTACCTCAATTCTTTTCCCCAAAACTAGGATTTATTTAGCATGATGTGGGAAAGTACGTCTCTGTTCTCTAAGAATGAGGCAACCATTACCTATTACCCTAGAAGCAAGGAAATTATAGAGTATAACTATTACTATCTGTTTCCCTTATCTCAATAATTCTAGACTCGCACTCGAAGGTCATGTCTATCACTAGTTGCACCAATAACTACTTCCTCACGCTTGTTTTTAAGACACATATTCAGAGAATTTTCAGCCAACATAACATGCTTCACGCTTATCTATTACTATCTGAATAAAGCCTTAAGTGTATAATCTGAATGTCTTTCATATTCATATAATTTTGCATTGTGCATGCCCTTATGTGTTGCATGTTTGCGCACCATCCCTACATGCATTTGGTTTACTGCCTCGCACTATTCCATATTCTGCCCATTTGGTATATGCTCTAACCTTATATGTTCTATATATCGACGCACCCATTAGCTTACAAGATGCTGCACGCGTTGTCTTTACTCGCCCTTGTCATGTTGTCTTGCACTTATGTGCTTATCTTAATAGCTAACACTTGTTATCACGTCTGAACCTACGTGTCAGTCTTGTCTTACTTTGAAATCTGATAAATTTAAACATCTTCCAAGTGATCTTAGGAGTTCTTTAAGCTGATTACTTGAACAATCAAACTTAGATGATCACATGAAATTGAATAAGTCAAACATTAAAGGTTTGAAATTCAACCTTCATCTACATTAGCTTTCTACCAAACAGATGTATATTATTCACATCACCAAATTAACAACAATAATAATGATGCGGCAATAATGAAGACAAATGATAAATTTTTGGTAAAAGAAAAAGACAACGCTTACTTGACAAGGGCGGTGGATGAGCCATTCTCCTCTGGTATTTTCACAATTAAATTAAATGATACATCTAATGACTTCAGCATGTGAAGCCTGTCAAATACATAGAGAAGAAATCAAAAAATGAATGTTCTACAAATTATGCACAGACCACAGAATTCAGCCCGACATTTTCTAACAACTCACTCTCCAATTGCAGTTGGAAGTTCTGAAAGTTTGTTGTGGCTAATAACTGTCAGCAAAGGCAAATTCCACAAATCCTCTTTCAACTTTTCAATTTTAATATGAGCCAAAATTAGCTTTTGTAAATCCATAGCTTGTAAATAACCAACCAAAACAAGGAAACAACAAAAAAGAAAATTTCAAATATAAATTGAATGAGTAATGCATAACATACAAAGTTGGGATCCCACTAATGCAGAAAGTGAACAAACTACGGATTCCTACATCTGTAGAATAATGTTATCGAAATAGAATACCTCCCACCACTTGTCACCCTCTCCTGCCTCCTCGAAATTTTTGTACACCTCATTGGGCACATCCCTAGAAAAATGAGATTCAAATTTCTGACATAAGTATGAAAAATTCATTAAGTTTTTGTCTCAAAAAAAAAATGCATCCAGTTTGCAAAAGTAAAACAAAGCTGATCAGAAGGACCTGATCATCTTAACGCGTTTCAGTTTTCTAATTGATAGAAGTATAATTCAGATAAAAATTACGTACAATTATAAAAATAATAATGATCGTCAATGAATGAATGAATGAGAGTGGCATTTGTTTAAAGAGGGAAGGTGGCTTGCCTGAGAGAGCGATTTGATAGGTTGAGAGAACCGAAAGTTCTTGCAGCTTTCAGTATCCGATCCATGCTCTGTGTTTGTGTTCGTTTTTATCTCGGACAACATGCAGCTTCTTTGCCTATGTTTGCTTCGAGTTTCAAATTTCAAGATCCGACAGGGTATGTGAATTTGTTTTTGCTCTTAGTATAATGATAGTGGAGCAGGGAAAGAGATGAGTTGTCCCGTCACTGACCTCTGTTGCGTCACCCATTTTTCTCGTCCGATAATTGTAATTAATCAATAGAATAACGATGGAGAAATAAATTTTTATATAAATTTATTTTATATAAATTATTATGATATTTATTTATTAATTAAATAAAAATATAAAATAATTAAAATAAATTATATGAGTTAAATAATATTTAATTTAATTAATTAAATTATGTCACATTAATTTTTATAAAAATAATTTATATAAATTTTTAATTTATAGGTTGAGAGAACCAAAAGTTCTTGCAACTTTCAGTATCCGATCCATGCTCTATGTTTGTGTTCATTTTTATCTTGGACAACATGCAGTTTCTTTGCTTATGTTTGCTTAGAGTTTCAACTTTCAAGATCAGACAGGGAATGTGAATTTGTTGTTGCTCTTATTGTTGCTCTTATTGTAATGATAGTGGAGCAGGGAAAAAGATAAGCGGTCCCGTCACTTACCGCTATTGCGTCACCTATTTTTCTTGTTCGAAAATTGTAATTAATTAATAGAATAACAATCGATAAATAAATTTTTATATAAATTTATTTGATATAAATTATTATGATATTTTTTATTAGTTAAATAAAATATAAAATAATTAAAATAAATTATATGAGTTAAATAATATTTAGTCCAATTAATTAAATTATGTTATATTAATTTATATAAAAATTTATAACTATATTATTATTTAAATAATATGAGAAGGCAATTGATAAGTGTAATTGACTTTTAGTACTAAAATTTCTATATGAGAACTAAATTATAGTAGATGTATCTTAGCATGATGTATATGGAAAACATTAGAAAATCTTTTTTTCCTCGATAAAATAATATTAGGTTACGTAACTATCAATATTTTTAATATAAAAATAAATCGAATTATCAAAACTTACTAATTTAGAAGAGAAATTCATTAGTTAGGGCAGATTTGAGAATACTGTATTTTTTAAAATAATTACTATTAGTTGTGTTATAATCAGTTATGAAAAAAATCAATTAAGTGGTTAGTAAATTTTATTTTTAAAAGTATTATGAATTTTAAAATATTTATGTATTTTTAGTAAATTTTGTTATTAAACTGTTGATAGAAAATAAATGAGTAAAATGTATAGAATGAAAGATAAAATTTACTTACAAATATAAAAATAGATATATATAATATTTTTAATTGTGTATCATAATAATTTTAACTAAAATAAAATTTATACTATATTAATTTTAATTATATTTTATAATAATTTTAACTAAAAATAAAATTTAGACTATATTACTATAAAGAACTTTTGATGTAATGTAAAATATGAAGAGGAAATAAGATAAACAAAAGGGATGAGTGATTAGATGAAAAATTATTAAATATTAATTTTATTTTTAATTTAAATAATACAAATTTTAGATTTAGATAATAATTGTAAAGATATTTATAAAATTATATTAAAC
Organism: Aegle marmelos; assembly: GCA_030449875.1. Classification (NCBI taxonomy): domain Eukaryota; kingdom Viridiplantae; phylum Streptophyta; class Magnoliopsida; order Sapindales; family Rutaceae; genus Aegle; species Aegle marmelos. The sequence continues at coordinate 16,960,360 of JASUUL010000142.1, read as the reverse complement.
GATAAAATTAATATTAGAAATTAGAATTTAAAAGTTGTTCCTTCTTTATTTTAAAAAATTAACTATAGAAAAAACTAATTTTGATAAAAATTATTTTAATTTTTTTATCAAACACTAAAATTAACTTTTAAATTTCTAAAATTACTTTTAAAAATTTTAAAAGTAATCTCAAACCGACACTTAGTATTTGTAAGTTGGAATTAAAAATTACTATTGTTTCTTGTAATGATAAAGCTATTTTTGCTCCACACTTCAAGAACGAAATTTGAACCTGTAACTAATATTTTATCTCAAAAAATATTTTTCCACCGTAACTTTAGAGTTTTTGGTGCCTTAGACCAATTTTTTTTATGAGATTTTTTTTATTCTACAACTTTAATACTCAAATAAATATAAAATATTTCAAAATTTGTTCCCCCATTTAGTTTTTGAATTTTAACAATAGTTAAAAAAATCTTTAAAATTTTTAAAAGATAAAGACCAAAATAAATAGTGAAGTTTTTTTTCTTTTTTACTTCTATTAGAACCATCGCAAAAATAAACAATCAAATAAATAAGACAAATACTATTTTTAAATAAAATATTTGGAATTATAGCACATAGAAGGTTAATAAAATGAATTGATGATTAGATTATAAAATTGAACTTTATATTTCAAAAAATTATTTTTTATTTTTTAAATGAACCAATGAATGTAATTATTTTCTTTGTAAATAAGATATGAAGAAATTGTTTCATCTATTGATTTTTGAGATTTTAATGCTTTTAATAGAAATTGAAAGGAACATTAAAAGTTACAGATTCTAACATTAAATAATTAGGTTTTCTTAGAAAAATAAAAGGAAACAAAAGGGTAAAGAATTTAATTTTTTTCTTGAAGAAACTAATAATGAATGAATTACTAATTAGATAATATTATTAACTAATCTCTTTAACACTAAGGTTAACTAATATATATATACGCTTTCCTATTTTATATAAGTTAAAAAAAGAATATTATCATTTTACCACTATAGTTTTTTTAACATATTATTTTAGTACCATAGTTTATTGAAAATCTCATTATCAATTTATCACCTTTTAATTCAAAAAATGTTAATGTTTGATAGACAATGAGTTAAAAGTAGATTTTACCCTTTAAAAGAAAAAAATAATGAATAAAAATAAGATTTAGAAAATAACTAAAAATTATAATTAACAAAAAATATTGAACAATATGCATAATTAAAACAAACGATAAAGAAAACAATTAATATTAGAACCTATGCAATTCAAGTATTAATCACAACTAAAAATATTAATAATTTAATAACAATTTATAATTAGAATAACAATTAATAAGATTTAGAAAATAATTGAAAATTTTAATTAATAAAAATAATGAACAGTATATAAAATTACAACAAACGATAAAGAAAACAATTAATATAAAATTATACTTTAAAGTTATTATTATAATATATGAAATTCAAGTATTAATCACAATTAAAAATAATAAAAATTTAATTAAGAAAAAATTAATGAGAGAGAGGCGCAGATTTTACGATTATCAATTTCTTAATTCTTTAATTATTTCTCATGAAATGTTTTACTTTATTTTATTATTCATTTTATATTTGTAATGCATCATTTTAGCTTCAACAGAAAATGTCTTTGATGCCCTTATGATATTAATAAATTTTTAACCTTTTTAATGGAAAGGTGATAAATTGATAACGACATAAATATTTAGTGATAAAATATATATTTTTCAAACAAACTATGATACTAACATAATATATTTAAATAAATTGATAGTAGAATGATAATATCCCTTTAAAAAAAACTTATTAATTTAGATAATTATTAAGAAAATACTAAAAAAGAGGTATTTTCAAAATATGAGGTTTTAAGTGGCCGCTTTATTTGATTTTACTTAACGCTACCAATATCCACTATTGAAGAGATTTTACCATTTAAAACCACATGATCAATCAAATATACAATAAAATATCTTTATAATTATATTTTTAAGATTAATTAATTTTATTATTATAAAAAAGTTAAAACAAGTTTAGATTTAAAAAACTTATTATTTTGACTTATTTATCTTTAATGTAAATAATATAGAGGTAAACGTTAACAATTAACTAATGAAGTATGTAAATTTCATGAAGCTCCAAAAATACTTGAGAAGTAGAAATATTTTGATTTAGAGATAAAAAGTCCATATTAACAAGTTATTATGATCTAGCATCCAAATATGTGGTAGCAACATTAAAGAATAAATAATTGTCTCAAACAGTTTTGGGAAAATGTTTATTTCATGTTAAAAATTTAATTTAATACATATTTTAGCAATATATAAAAAATTATTACTATGTGAATATAAGTTACTTAATACTAGATCTAAAAAATACTTATTATAATGTAAAGTTTATTTTTATTTATAACTAATCAAAATTAAGATCAAAATCTTTTATGACTATATAAAATTTATTTCTATACAGAATAACACTATATATGAATAAATAATACCAATTTAGTGGATTTGAATAATTGTTCTTTAGAAAATATTATATTTATATGTTTATAGAAAAAGGTATCTATCGCAAGGAAGATAGTCGATAAGCTATTTTATTAATCTTATAAAATCTTTGGTAAGATTATGTTATGTTTATCGACTTAAATTTTTTAAATAAATTCTACGGTAGATTAAGAAAAAGGTAAAGATACTTTATTTGGAAAAAAAATCCACACTTAAAGTTTTATAATTTTGTGTTTGTTATCTAGGCCATGGTTTTTTTACTCCTAAAAAAAAGAAACTTCCTTTTTGGGTTGATTATAAGTGAAGAGAGTTTTGAAAATCAAAATTATCGATTATTATCACGTGTTATAATCCTCTAAGTTAAAGGTCCTCCCTTATCTTTATTAAATTTGTTACTACGAATATCTTTAAAAAAAAATCTTTTCTTTCTTCTGCCATTTCTATTTTGAGTTAAGAATATAATCTTTTGATTTTAAATATGTGTTATTTAATTACATTTGATTTTAAATATGTGTTATTTAATTACATTAAATCAATGAAACATGGTGACGTCACAAATTTAAATAAAAAATTTAAGCTAAAATATCTTAATACACGCACTTGAACATAGCTCAATTATTGGTATGGAAGTCAAAAATCAACAATAAATACAAATTGAAATTCCGTCCAGATTTTTGAGACCCCATGTGTTTGTTTATTACGAATTCGCAATAACGAACCGGGCTTAATTTGATCTAAACCGGAACCGAACCCGTCATGTCGTGCTGTTTTTATTTTTATTTTTAAAAAATCATTAAATCAGGGAATGAGAAAAGGAAGAAGCCTAGCCCCAAATTGGCAAAGCAAGCCGCCCACTTCTTCTGTGAACTCAGAACTCAAATTGGCGCCACCTCCCTTCAAGAGCTGAAAGCTGCAATTTACTTAGCCTTCTGTCATCTTCCTTAACCGGAATCCGTCGCCTTTACTCACCGGTGAACGAAAATGGCAAAGACGAAAGAGAAGAAAGTGAACGTTTCGGGCAAGCCGAAACACTCGCTGGACGCGAATCGTACGGATGAAAAAAGTGGTAGCCGAGGTGCGTCGACGGTGCGCCGCCTCAATATGTACAAGTCGAGACCGAAACGCGACCGTAAGGGCAAAGGTTTGCAGCACGAATTTCAGTCTCAGGAGCTGCCCAACACTCGCATTCAGCCAGACCGCCGCTGTTTCGGTATGTCGTAGACAGCATTTTTCGAGCTAAATCAACTCCTGCAAATGCCCTTTGGGTTAAAAAAATGAAATGAAAAGAGCTTTTCAGAAAGTCACTTTTGAAGAAGCATAATGAAGCATTGATTTCTTTTTTTTTTTTTTTTTGTGATGTTTGGCTACTTGAAAGTGTATGATAACATTGTAAAAAGATTTCCCAAACACATTAGTAGTTCTGTGTTGAGGTTGCATTAATGATTTGATTTTAAGCTCTGTAGAATTGCCCTTTTTTTAATTGTGTAGGAAATACAAGCATTGTGAATCAGAAGCAGCTCGAATTCTTTCGTGAAGAGCTACAGAGCCATATGTCAAGTAGCTACAATGTTATCTTGAGAGAGAAAAAGCTGCCCTTTTCTCTCCCAAATGACCACCAGAAGGTATGAACTGCTAGTTTTTGGAAAATCTATTGTGGTGTGCGAGTGAATGCCTAGTTATTTCTAGTTTTTGGAAAATCTATTTTTAGTAAATTTTGTTATTAAACTGTTGATAGAAAATAAATGAGTAAAATGTATAGAATGAAAGATGAAATTTACTTACAAATATAAAAATAGGTATATACAATATTTTTAATTGTGTATCATAATAATTTTAACTAAAATAAAATTTATACTATATTGGAAGTTGTCGAAATGGTGAACTGTCAGGAGCCAGTGATGGATCAGGTGAAAATATAAAACATACAAATGACATGACTTCATATTAGTTCAATATTATGTACAGACACAAGTCATACAGTTTTCTTACTGTACTACAGCGAAGGGAAAGCAAAAATATTGTAACATAATTTGAAATGTGATTAGTGATCATGTTTTATCTCAGCTATTATGTCTTCATGTTAGTATTTCTTTCTATTAAAATGCATTTTTTAATTATTTTAAAAATATTTTTGTCTGTCTATAACAAAACCTCAGCGAAACCCATCATAAAATAACAAAAAACAAGCAACTTAAGAAAATGCTTTCGATTGTTAGAACTCATGTGTTTGGTTTTCGGTTTTATTTGGTGTTATTTTTCTGTTCTTATACTAGAGAAGAAAAAGGTTGTTTTCAATATGGCCTTTCTAGAGGAAAAAAAAAAAAGTGATTTCAGTATGATACCTCTAAAAATAAAAATGATTTGTTTGTATATATATTTAAATTGACATTAAACCTTTATTAATAATGTGAGAGAAAAATTCTAATTGCTCATAGGCACCAACTTAATTTTAACTACTAAAGGATTTGGTAAATGCGTAATGATAGTTTAACTTTGATAGCAAATAAAATTGATTATCTCCCTAAACTCATGTGCCAGACCTTTCATTCTACAAGAATTGTGGCTTAAAATTACACTATAGTACCAATGACAACAAAGACCTAATCATGTTCATATATTGACTTTTATTGCTACTTAAAAATTGAGACTCAGCTCAAAGGCCCAAATCGACTCATCAACTATGCATTCTATGGTGGACCCAAGCTGACTATACTTGGAGGCTATGGTTTGGAATAGATGATGCGTCAAAGAGAGATCTAATTGGAAGAACATGGCACATGAGGAAATGTTTTGTGGAATGGACTAGTGGAGAACCAATTATCCTAAAAAGCCCAAAATATGAAAATAGTATGAAAACCAAAGAGCCTATGTTCTTGATTTACACAGTATTGAACCATTGTAGTATGTGGACCCAATATTATTCAACCTTCTATGAGCCTTCCTTAAAACCCTAAATTTGGGCTACTACCTTCCTACTCTTATAAGGGGTATGTTTGTCAGCCAAGAAACCATGTGGACCATGTAAATTAGGATTAGTAAAACCCGAGTCCAGGTCTGGGTATGATGAGAGATATAGCATGCAGAATATTGCACCCATAGAAGAATTAAGAAGCCCTTATCATCTACATTAAAGTAAACAGTGCAAATGCATAGGAAAGCATACATGTAGGAAAACTACTAGTAATTGAATAGGATCATCACCAAAACAATGCCTCAATCTATGAAATTTCCAGTCAAATGTGTACACGTAAACTGTCTCAATCTGTTTATCACATTCTCCAATTTCAAAAGACAAACCCTTCAGAGGCCAAACATAATGTAATCAACTCAAAGAGAGAGTGAAAGGAGAGATCAGCACCGAAAAGCAACCAATTACTGCTTTTTATTGGTAAAGTTTCAAACTTGTAACATAATTACTCTAATTTCGCTGCCATTTGTCTGATTCATTTGTGCTTAATTTGCAGGTGAAGGGTTCTGAATTTTTCTCGTATTTACTATAATTTCATCTCAGGACATGGTTTGGGAAACTGTGATTGGTTTGGTCTCTTCTGATGTTTTGTTATTTCCGATCAGTGTCTCAATCATTCGTAAAGTTGGCATCTAGGCCCCCATTATTGAGCTCAATTTCATATGCTTTTCTTCCCTTTGATGTTTCCTTTATTTGTTGTAACAATTGCCTTAGATTTCGTCTAAATATTTGATCTTTGACTCATTATTGTAGTCCATAATTTTCCCTCAAGTGGCGTTGAATTTGTTTACTTCGAGTCTTATTGGTTTTACTAGAGTTTTTTGAGAAGTATAATTATCTGGTTGAGTTGAAGGTGGAAAATTTTCAGCTTCATTTGTCGATTAATTGCTAAGGTGTCTTTTTGGAGTTGGCATAGCGAAAATTATTGAGAAATGGCTGATAGATATAGGTTGTTCTCGATAGAGGAATTGCCCTCTCATTTGATTTTTGAGATTTTACTATTTGTGTTGATTTTTTTTTTTTTTGAATTCTTAAAAAGTTTTGAAAAGTATTTGTTTGTTTCTGTTTGTAGGTGATGGAGGCAAATGCGATGCAGCTGCAGGATCATGACGAGGATGATGAAGAAGAATTTGTTTTGCTTGATCTTGATGTTTTATCTGGCAATTTTGATATCCCATCAAATGTGCCTTATGTTCTTTCTGTATGTGGTAAAAGTCTTTTTTTTTTTGGTCTCTGAAAACTCTTGTTGTTTAGTCATAGATTAATAATTTTCACTCTCTCTTTGAGTTGATTACATTATGTTTGGCCTCTGAAGGGTTTGTCTTTTGTAATTAGAGAATGTGCTAAACAGATTGAGACAATTTACGTGTACCTATTTGACTTGAAGTTTCATAGCTTGAGGCATTGTTTTGGTGATGATCCTATTCAATTACTAGTAGTCTTCCTACGTGTGTGCTTTCCTATGCATTTGCACTGTTTACTTTAATGTAGATGATAAGGGTTTCTTAATTCTTCTATGGGTGCAATATTCTGTATGCTTTATATGTTTTTCCTATGATTATTCTACTGCCTGTCTTACATATTAATTTTTCTCCTGCATTGTAGGGTCTAGACACTTTGAATCCCGTATTGGTTATCGACAACAAAATAAAGTTGGTGAGTTGAATGTTTGTAGAGTCCTGTATTTTACCTGTTATTGACTACATCTATGCTTAAAGCAAATGTGAGGTCACAAAACATGTCTTGGCAATAATTTTAAATATTATGTACAATATTATAATCATGAAAAATGAGAGAATTCTTTATGTAAGTATGGTAACACTAGTTTATCTATGCAGTAGAGCCAATTTTCTCGTGATGATTGTTTGGTCTACAGAGTAGTTCTTGGCGGCTAAGGGATTTTCTGTCTCTATTTTTTTTTTCTTTCTCTCCTCAAGTTAGTTGTTTAAACTCTACTAAAACCTATTGAACATATGTTGTATGGCACATATCTTCTTGTATTTTGAATAAGGGTCCGAGAACTTGATAAGAATGAGTGAAGTTGAATGTTTTGATTTTAATTAGCATTAATTTGTTCTGCTTTTGCTATTGTATGACCACACCAAGCTTTGGAGATTGTTTAAAATTTTTTAAAACGAAGTTAAGTTTGTCCGATTTACACTCTTTTCAGATTGGTGAATATGAAGAAACAATTGGAACATGCTTTGCTTTCGCTGAAGATGGTGAGACACATTATGTTTTCTGTATTATTCTTTATAAAATAGCTTGATCTAGTTTTCTTCTTCACATGGGCGAATCAACAATCTAATTTCAAGAGATGTTTATACTATCTCCCACAACCTGATATTGCTTCTTTAAAGTTCTTGGTTGAACTTCAAGTCAGTGGAGGCATTTTCAGTTTAGCACAATAAGTGGCATAGAGTAATTCTATTACATGAGCATGAAATGTGCACCTCGTTGGTTTTTTTATTACCTCGTCTCTGTATTTGCCTACCACAAGACTACTTGTATTTGCATCAGATGTCCATTGCAGTTATTTCCCCTTCTCAAATTTTGGTTGAAATTTTTGACAGAAAACCTGCAGATTCTGAGACAAGGGCCAGGACCGAATGAGTCCAATAACTATTCCCATTTCCAGTTTTCTTTCTATAAATCTGTCTTGGAGTCGTTCCGGTCTTTTCTTTTTTTTTGTTGATATTCCTTTGATGCATTCAATGATTGGGAACCTGATAGACTGAAAAGGGGAACTAAAGGTGAATTGTAGGTATTGAATCAATTTTATCATTTTTTAGTATAAAAATATTTAGTCACCTTTTGTACCTACTCCAATTAGAATTACGTATTTGATACCATGATTCAAGCATTTATTGTCAATTGATAAACCAAATTACTAATTCACAAATGTATAAGTTCATTAACTATATCCTTTATTACTTTTTTCTCATGAAGCAGAGGGTTGCATAACGCATGTATTACTACTTGGACTAATTATATTATGTTCAAATTTATTGTACATTCCAAACACTAAATGAAGCTTTAGTTTAGTTGTGCTAATGTGAGATTCTCTTTTCAGAAGCTGCTCCAATGGTTCATGAAGAGGCAGGATCATCTGAACTGAATCTTTTTTCAGGCAAATGCATAATAGATTCAAATCAAGCTCCAAGAAAGCAAGTGAAACCAGTTGCCTGCCTTCATAAGATTCTAAAGTTCAGAATTTTACTAGACGATGATGTTCAAAACACAACTGGACTGAGTGTTTGAAATTTACAAGATGATGCGGCAATCGGAACCTTTGTATATTGATGAGCAGCTGGTTGACCGTAATGAAGCATATTTATACCCAAGTAATTTGATATGATGTGATCTGCCTGTTGGTTTTTGTGTATGATGTTTAGATAAAATATTGAGAGATCGATGATTGACAATATTGATAACAATTAGTCAGTTCTTGACCCGAATGATTACAGTTGAAAAGAAGATTCATATATTTACGTTCTCTAGTTAAGTTTCTCGTCTTGTAGCAAATACATCACAAGGTCCTTCACATTTTTAATTTGATATTTGTTACTTCACCTTTTGTTTTTCCTAGAGTAAGACACAATTCAATTCAATGACATTAAGTCCAAGTTTGGTTGGAAGAAATGTTAAGAGATGAGAGCAATGAAAAGAAAAGGAAAAACTGAAAATAGGAATAGTTGTCGGACTCATTCGGTCTCGGCCTTTGTTTCAGAATCTTGAGGTTTTTTTATCAAAAATATCAACCAAAATCTGACAAGGGGAAATAACTGCAATGGACATCTGATCCAAATACAGCTAGTCTCGTGGTAGGTAAATACAGAGACGAGGTAACCAAAAAACTAACCAAGTGCACATTTTATGCTCATGTAATAGAATTACTCTATGCCACTTATCGTGCTAAACTGAAAATGCCTTCACTGACTTGGAGTTCAACCAAGAACTTTAAAGAAGCAATATCAGGTTGTCGGAGATAGTATAAACATCTCTTGAAATTAGTTTGTTGATTAGCCCCTCTGAAGAAGAAAACTAGATCAAGCTATTTTATAAAGAATAACACAGAAAACATAATGTGCCTCACCATCTATAGCAAAAGCAAAGTATGTTTCAATTGTTTCTTCATATTCGCCAATTTGAAAATAGTGTAAATATGACAAATTTAACTTCATTTTTAAAAAATTTTAGATAATCCCCAATGCTTGGTGTGGTCATACAATAGCAAAAGCAGAACAAATTGACTTTAATTAAAATCAAAACATTCAACTTCACTCATTTTTATCAAGTTCTCAGACCTTTATTCAAAATACAAGAAGATACGTGTCATACAACATATGTTCAATAGGTTTTGGTAGATTTTAAACAACAAATTTAATGAGAGAAAGAAAAAAAAAATAGAGACAAAAAATCCCGTAGCCGCCAAGAACTACTCTGCAGACCAAACAATCATCATGAGAAAATTGACTCTACTGCATAGATAAACTAGAATTACCATACTTACATAAACAATTCCCTCATTTTCCATGATTATAATATTGTACATAATATTTAAAATTATTGCCAATACATGTTTGGTGACCTCACATTTGCTTTAAGCATAGATGTCGTCAATAATAGGTAAAATACAAGACTTTACAAACATTTAATTCACCAACTTTATTCAAAGTGTCTAGATCCTGCAATGCAGGAGAAAAATTAATATATAACACAGGCTGCAGAATAATCATAGGAAAAGCATATAAAGCATATAGAGTAGTGCATCCATGGAAGAATTAAGAAGCCATTATCATCTATATTAAAATAAACAGCGCAAATTCATAGGAAAGTATACATGTAGGAAAACAACTAATAATTGAATAGGATCATCACCAAAGCAATGCCTCAAGTTATGAAACTTCAAGTCAAATGGGTACATGTAAACTGTCTCAATCTGTTTATCACATTCTCTAATTTCAAAAGACAAACCCCTTAGAGGTCAAACATAATGTGATCAACTCAAAGAGAGAGTGAAAATTATTAATCGATGACTAAACAACAAGAGTTTTCAGGGACCAAAAAAAAAAAAAAAAAGAAACTTTTACCACATACAGAAAGAACATAAGACGCATTTGATGAGATATCAAAATTGTCAGATAAAACATCAAGATCAAGAAAAACAAATTCTTCTTTATCATCCTCGTCATGACCCTGCTGCTGCATTGCATTTGCCTCCATCGTCTACACACAGAAACAAACAAGTACTTTTCAAGACTTTTTTAAGAACTAAAAAAATCAACACAAATAGTAAGCTACCCAATAAAAAAATAAAAAAACTTATACAAGGAGTCAATTAATACAAAATGAATCGCGCAACTGTAAAATACTAAGTTAATATGAAGTATGAACACTAAAACAAGAGTATAAAAGAGGGAAAAAAACATAGAATTTTCTTAGTCTGTGATTCATGAGTTATGGGGTTCTGCGATAATTTACCTGCATTGAGGAAATTTTTAAGTTTGTTGTAACGATTTTAAGCAAAGAAAAACAATTGGAAAATATTCTTCGTAGAAGAAGTCGATAAATAATACAGAGTTAAAGCGGCTAGAATAAAAGACCTGTGTATAACCTAATTATAGGTCTATATAATTAAGGATCGATTTTCCTATCAAAAAGTCCAAAATATCAAAAGTAAAGTTTCATAAATTTCATTAAAATTAATTTTGGAGTAAGTATTAGGCTTCTTTTATCACTGTTATAATTTTTAACTCTTTATTATTAATTAATTACTACGTTGGTTTCAATGTGAAGAACGTTCTCTCGAAAACTCAACTACATTATTTGAAAATTTTAACATCATTTTTTAAAATAATTTTATTTGAGAATAAGTGTGGTTGTGATATTAGGCCAATAAAAAAATGAAGGGGTCAATTGGGGCTAGCCACTTTACAATATTTATTTGACTTAATTACTTAAAAAAGAAAAAAATACTCACACAATAAATAAAGAAATAAAAGTACTTAAATTAGCCATTAAAGAAATGATTTGTGAGTAGACAATCACCGCACTACTCAATCTATGCTTTTCTCGCATGCCACCGACAAAAGCGCCAAAACTTTAACTATTCAGCGAACTTTGACACGTGTCACATTGTCATCACATTTACACGAATTCCCCTACTCGCAAATTAACTCTGAGTCGTTGAACAAGTAACATATGATGTAGCTCTCTTCAGTCTTCTACTCTTCCATCCACCTGAAAGAATGACGATCCACCACGTGTCACACTAACACTGACAGAACCAGTTAAGAAACCAATAAACGACGAGCCGAATCAACTTATGATGCCTATAGTGAACTTTTCCTCTATCCACGTAGATTCATTCTTCGGTGCTAAACCGAACCACAACGACACATTATCTTATAAAGGACTTTCAAAACCCTAGCTTTTAAAAAATCAATCGCAATTTTTAATCCTCATTTTGTGATTTTTCGATTAAAGCAACCAGTAAAAAAGGAGGTCAACATTGAAAAGCAACCAATTATTGCTTTTTATTGGTAAAGTTTCAAACTTGTAACATAATTACTCTAATTTCGCTGCCATTTGTCTGATTCATTTGTGCTTAATTTGCAGGTGAAAGGGTCTGAATTTTTCTCGTATTTACTATAATTTCATCTCAGGATGTGGTTTGGGAAACTGTAATTGGTTTGGTCTCTTTTGATGTTTTGTTATTTCCGATTAATGTCTCAATCATTCGTAAAGTTGTCATCTAGGCCTCCATTATTAAGCTCAATTTCACATGTTTTTCTTCCCTTTGATGTTTTCTTTATTTGTTGTATCAATTGCCTTAGATTTCATCTAAAACTTTGATCTTTGAATCATTACTATAGTCTTTAATTTTCCCTCAAGTGGCATTGAATTTGTTCACTTTGAGTTTTATTGGTTTTACTAGAGTTTTTTCAAGAGTATAATTATCTGGTTGAGTTAAAAGTGGAAAATTTTCATCTCCATTTGTCGATTAATTGCTAAGGTGTCTTTTTAGGGTTGCATAGTAAAAATTATTAATAAATGGCTGATAGATATAGGTCGTTCTTGATAGAGGACTTGCCTTCTCATTTGATTTTTGAGATTTTACTATTTGTGTTGATTTTTTATATAAGAAATATTTTATGTATAAGAAATTTATATCTTATGTATAAAGACTGTAACTTTTATGTATAAGAAATATCTTCCCAATATTTTTTCTCATAGTATCAGAGCCTAAGTTAGGGTTTCTGAAAAAGTTATTTTGTCAATAAACTTTTAACCGCCAATACATTTAGGGTTTTATCTTGTCCTGTAATTTTTAAATTCTAATATAGAATGTCCGATGTCAGTGAATCCAACTATGGTGTCAACATTAAACTATTCGAGTTAATTGTTCCATTGACAATCCTTCGTTGCAAATTACAACTCACAAATTAAATGGCCAAAATTTTCTGTAGTGGTTACAGTCTGTGAAGGGAAAAGGAAAAATGAGCTATCTTGTTGGGTTAATAGACATACCAAAAGTTGAGGATCCTTCATATAAAATCTAGGATGAGTAGAACTCTATGGTAATGTTATGGCTTATTAACTCAATGGATCCTTACATTAGTCAAGTATTTTTTTTCTTACCATCAGCATGAGATTTATGGTATGTAATCACGAAGACATATTCTGATATTAGAAATACTACATAGTTGTATGAACTTAAGTATCATATTCATAAAACCAAACAAGTAAGCAACACTGTAATTGCATATTACAACATCATTAATAACTTATGACAAGAGTTGGATTTTTACTACTATAGAGAATGAAAGTATAGAGATAACAGTAAAAGATTTAAGAAGTTAGAGGAGAATGAGAGAGTGTTTGAATTTTTAGTTGGTTTGAATCAAGATTTAGATGAAGTTAGAGGACAAGTACTAAGCAAAGAACCACTTCTCGCAATTAGGAAAGTCTATGCAAATGTGGGAAAGGAAGAAAGTAGAATAAAGATTATGATGAACGGCTTTAATATTGATAATTTTACCTTGATACTTGTGCTACTGGTTCAACATTAGTAAGTGAATAAAAGAATATGAGTAAGAGGAAAGATGACAAGGATAAACTTTAGTGTGATTATTGCCATAAGTCAAGACATACCAAAGAGTTTTGTTGGAAGCTCCATGGAAGGCCACAAAACTTAAGGAAGGGTAACAAGTTTTGAACAAAATTTAAAGCATTTTCAAGCTACAATTGATAATGCCAATGCAAATTTAGGGAATCAAAGATCAAATCTATTCACTAAGGAAAAACTTGAGCAACTTGTTAGGTTCATGCATCAAACACCTTTTGCTAATCTAGCCTAAATAAGTAATTTTCTAAATGCTTTCAACAGCTCTTCAAACACTTCTTGCCCTTAGATCATTGATCAAGGGCAATCGATCATATAACTAGTTTGTCCAACTTATTCTCCACCTACATAACACTTTCTGGTAAACAAAAGGTAAAAATTATTGATGGGTCTCTTTCTTCAGTTGTAGAAAAAGGTTCAATTTCAGTTTCTAAAACAAGGACCTTAAAATCAGTGCTACATGTCCCTAGTTTGTCTTTTAACCTTTTTTCTATCAGTAAACTTATAGAGGATCTAAAATACATAGCTAAATTTTCTTCATTCCATTGTGAATTTTAAGACCTGTGTATGGGAAAGAAGATTGGCAATGCTAAAGAGGTGGATGGACTTTATTATTTCGAAGAGGAGTCTGAAGCTTTGAGTAATCTATCCCTTGTTAACAAAATTGTTTCTCTAGCACCTAGTAAAAATCAAATTAGTTTGATGCATCTTAGATTAGAACATCCAAATTTTTCATATTTAAAGTTGTTGTTTCCAACATTGTTCAAGAATAAAAGTGATATTAATTTTACATATGAAGGGTGTGAATTGTCCAAACATCATGGTACTCATTTTTCTACCCAAACTTATAAAGTTTCACAACCCTTTTCTCTTACACATAGTGATATATGAGGTCCTCTCCATTTTTTTAATAATTTTAGAGTTAAGTGGTTTGTCACTTTTATTGATGATCACACTGGAGTTTGTTGGGTGTATTTATTAAAGAAAAAATTTGAAGTTTCTAAAACTTTTTTAATCTTTCATAAAGTAGTTCAAACCTAATTTGAAGCAAAAATTCAAGTGTTTCGATCTAACAATGACAAAGAATTTATTTCTTTTATGTTGGGAAAATATTTGACTGAGAATGAATTATTTATCAATCCTCTTGTGTTGATACGCCCCAACAAAATGAAATTACAGAAAAGAAAAATAGACATTTACTTGAAGTTGCTCGATCTTTGATGTTTACTATGTGAGTACCAAATTACTTATGGGGTGAAATAGTTTTAACTGCTTGTTATCTCATAAATAAATTACCTACTAGTACTTTAAATTTAAAACCCCAATCGAACTTCTTCAACAATATTATCCTATGTCTCGGTCTTTTAGTTCTCTTCCTCTTAAGGTTTTCATGTGTATTGCTTTTGTTCATAATAAGAATCATAATAAAAGTAAACTTGATCCTAAATCTCTGAAGTATGTGTTTGTGGGCTATTATCTAACACAAAAGGGGTATAAGTATTTTCATCCTTCAATTAAGAAATATTTTGTTACCATGGATGTAAATATTTTTTAAACTAATTCTTATTTCTCTAAAACCTCTCTCCAGGGGAAGCAATATAATATGCAAGATCAGTTTTTTTAAATTTTTTCCAAAATCCACACACTCAGATGAGTCATATTTTAGAGATAATATCATAAATTCAACTCCTTATTTGATAGTTTGCTTTTTACAAAATTTGCCACCCACCAGTAACAATTGACAAAGGGAAGAATATTGCTCTTCTCTACAGAAAAAGTCTAACCCAAGTGATGGTTAACAATTGCCTTCACAAATTTAGTCGTCTATTACAAAAAATCAAAAAGATGCTCAAAAGCTAAAAGTGTATTCTCAAAGAAATAAAATAGTTTATACATCTCCTGACTGTCAAAATTCTGAACTAAACATAGAGTTGTTAGAAGACACAGGTATTGTTCAGTCTAAATTTAAATTACATTCAAATTCTTTTCTTTTACTTGATTTAGATTTACCTATTGCTCATAGAAAAGGTATTAGAATTTGTACTAAACATCTTATGTCAAAGTTTATCTCTCATCATAGATTGTCACCATCATTTAAAGCCTTTGCTATTAATCTATCATCTATAACTATTTCTAGAATAGTATAGGATGATCTTGTAAATCTAAAGTAGAGAGAAGTGATTCATGAAGAACTGAGAGCATTGTATAAAAATAGGACTTGGGCTCTTGTAGACTTACTTTCTAAGAAAACTATGGGTTGTAAATGGGTATTTATAGTTAAGCATGAAAATAAATGGATCACTTGACAAATTCAAATAATTGAATAAATAAATACTCAAACATAAATAAATTGATTAGAGAAGAGAAATTTGTGCCTGTTGCAAAAATAAACTATATTCGGGTCCTATTGTCATTTGATGTAAATTTAGAATGGCCATTAAAATAACGAGACGTGAAGAGTGCATTTCTATATAGAGATTTAAAAGAGGAGATGTATATGGATCCACTACAAGGGTTTGAGAATATATTTAAAAGAAGAAAAGTTTGCAAGCTGAAAAAGTCCTTATATGGGCTTAAGCAATCACCAAGAGCTTGGTTTGATAGATTTGCAAGATTTATTCTCAAACGTGGATATCTTTCAAGGTTAAAGTTCATAGTGATTATGAATGAATGTTTCTTAAACATGGTAAAAAAGATAAGCCTATTGTCCTTATTGTATACATTGATGATATTATCTTCACAAAAAATAATAGAAATGAAATTTAAAGAATAAAGTTGTTTTTAACTCTTCCATCCGACAAAAAAAAGACCTAAGTTTCCGTTAATACTTCAAAATTAAAGTGGCTAGGTCTCGAAAGGGATATTTTTATCACAAAAGAAATATACTGTGGATCTCTTGAAAAAAACTGAGATGTGAGGATGTAAGTCAAACGACGTTGCTATATAATCCAATCATAGACCTGGGGCAACAACTAAAAATAATTTGGTTAATAAGGAATAGTATCATACGTTAGTTGGAAAGATAATCTATTTGTGTCACACTTAGACATTATATTTTAAAGTATTTTAAAGAATTGATGATTCTCCTAATATAATATTATAAATTAACGATTAGATATTTATAATATCTCACAAAATATCATTTTTCACTTCAACTTTTACTAACTTCTTTACTTTTATATATTCAAGTTTCTTGTGAATTTAATTATACGTGTTTTATTATAATTAAGTATTTTACGTATTTTAGGGGCATCATGGTCATTTTACAATAAACAAAATATCGGATAATAAAACGGACGATAAATTTAAACTCAAAACGGTCAAAAACCTCAGGAGGAGTATAAAAGTAAAAATATCATTGTTCAAACCGTTTAATATAATCGATTAGCTCGTTTTTATACTCATTCATTTAACTTACAAATTGTTCGTGTTCTTGAAATGTTAAATACTACCTAGTTTTGACTCTCAAAAGAATACTTGAAACTTTTGTAAGTCTTAAAACACATTTATTAACTTAAATTCATTGTTTGTTATCATCAAAATCAATTACCAAAACATGTATATGTTAACAGGGCTCTTATAGACTTACTTTCTGAAAAGAAAACTATGGGTTATAAATGGGTATTTATAGTTAAGCATGAGGCTAATGGATCAATTGAGAGATTCAAGGCTAGACTAGTGGCTCAAGGATATACTCAAACATATGGAATTGATTACCAAGAGAAATTTGTGCCTGTTGCAAAAATGAACTATATTCGGGTCCTATTGTCATTTGATGTAAATTTAGAATGGCCATTAAAATTTTAGTGAAAGTTTCATTTCTATCCCTAGTTTAAAATATGAGGAGATGTATATGGATCAACTTAAGGGTTTGAGAATATATTTAAAATCTCAAAAGTTTGCAATTGGTAAAAAGTCCTTTTCTCTATTTTTAAGGATGTTTTGACTTTTATTTGATAGATTTGCAAGATTTATTCTCAAACGTGGATATCGACAAAGCCATAGTGATTATACAGTGTTTCTTAAACATGGTAAAAAAGATAAGCCTATTGTCCTTATTGTATACATGGATGATATTATCTTCACAAAAAATAATAGAAATGAAATTGAAAGACTCAAGTTGTTGTTAACCAAAGAGTGTAAAACTAAAGACCTAAGTTCTCTTAAATACTTCAGAATTAAAGTGGCTAGGTCTCGAAAGGGATATTTTTATCACAAAAGAAATATACTGTGGATCTCTTGAAAAAAATTTACACAAGGATGTAAGTCAAACGAATGTATGTTTATAATCCAATCATAAATATTTAAATAATCTAAAAAAATTTGGTTAATAAGGAATAATATCATACGTTAGTTGGAAAGATAATCTATTTGTGTTACACTTAGACATTATATTTGCAGTAGGTGTGGTGAGTCAATTTATTGCATTTCCTGGAAGAAATGTTATTTAGAAGATATTTATAAAGTGATTGCAAAATCAAGTCATTTTTTTAGAGCAACTTTTACTAACTTTTTAGTTTTTATGTATTCAAATGTTTCTTGTGATTTAATTGAAGGTGTTTTATTATAATTAAGTATTTTACTATTTTAATAAAATCATGGTCATTTCACAATAAACAAAATATGATAATAAAAACATATAAATTTAAACTTTAAAAACGGTCAAAAACCTAAAGAGGAGTATAAAATGCAAAAATATCACTACTCAAAAGCAAATAGCAGATATTCTCACCAAAGGATTTTTCAATCACTAAATTCCAAATTGGGAATGATAGATATCTTCGAGCCAATTTAAAAAGGAGTGTTGAAAGTCAAAGATTATAACCTAATTCTGTGTGTTTATTTATTTATTTGTAAACATCTAAAATCACATAGGATAGTAAGAGGTGCTGGAAATTTTTATGACAATAAGATTTCAACACTCAAGCTAGTTTATAAGTTCATTGAAAAAATAAAATATAAAAAAAATTATTTCTAATTTTCTTTGTAAAGATAGGTGAAGACTCTATAATAGTGTAAAGAGTACAAATGAAAAATATCATGGAGAGAGAGAGGCCAAACCCTCCATAATTATGAGAAATGTCACTAATTTTTAACCCACTAAGAATGTGGTCTCCAGTATTTAGAAGAAAATAAATGACATCTATTTTGACTCGTCATAAAATGATGACCTCTTTACCCCTCAAATTTTACACCCATGTCACCAAAATTTTTAGCTCCATTTTCGAAATGATCTTCTCTATCTTATAATTTCATTTAATTTCGGTGATTTTCTTTTTATCCCTCAAAAATTACTACCTAGTTAAGGTGATTGGCTCGAGGTCATTAAAATTACTACTTGTCTATGTGATTTAATTGGTAAATTTATTTTATTTTTCCCCCTCATTTTCTGTGGATGTTTTAAAAATTTCTCCTAATAGGCTATCAATTATTTGCTTATTTTTTTACTTAGAGAAGATTGTAGTCACCTTATTTTATTCTCCAAATAATAATTAAAAAACTTTTAAAAAAATAATTAAGAAATGGCAACAAAAGAATTTCAAAAATGTTATTCGCTTCGAAAAATAAAAGCATGCATAAGCATTATTGTTTTTATTCTTAATTATTCTATGGATTTAATTCTCAAAAATAGGATAAAATCTACTTTAAAGGATTTAATGATCGTCACTTATAAAATTAATTATAAATAAAAGTCAATACTTCCTGGGATCGACACTAATACCATTAATTTATTCTTAGATCTTATCGAGTTGATAAAAAGAATTTACATAATATATAGATTCATTAAATGTTATCATTTGAATACTTAAATGAAAAACATCTAAAAAATGCATATTATTTTTAAGAACAATTATTACGTAATGTCATTCAAGTGCTTTTAAATTCATGTTCAAATTTATTTTACATTCCAAACAATAAATGATTAATCTTTACTTTATTTAATTCTCTATTTTAATTTCTCAAACCATATAGCATATATATTTATCATTAAATTTATCCTTTATTAATTGTTATCTCATTTTTTGTTTCCGCCTAAGTAAGGGAATACTTTTACCCCCCAAAATAAAATAAATTAAATTAAAAATTAAAATATTGGGTGAAGAAAAAGAGAATCCATAAGATGACAAATTTAGTGAAGATAATAAATAATTCAATATGATAAGACAAAACATATTGAGATTGATAGACACTTTATAAAAGAGAAGCTAAAGAGAGGTCTAATATGCATTCTATATGTTACTACTCAAAACATAGAGAGAAATTCTTACTAAAGAGATTTTTCAATCACTAAATTTAAAAGTTTATAATTATTTTATATTCGACAATTTAAAAAGTTATTAAATCAAATATTTTATAATTTAATATAGTATTTATTTATTTATTTGTAAACATCTAAAATCACATAGGATAGTAAGAGGTGCTGGAAATTTTTATGACAATAAGATTTCAACACTCAAGCTAGTTTATAAGTTCATTGAAAAAATAAAATAATAAATTTTCGTGGTCTTAACTTGGGCTAGTGGGTAATTAATAATTTTAATAAAATAATAAGATTATATTTTTCTTAAAAAATCTTATATAACTTTGTGATCCCATTCAAATCATAAATTAATAATTTGCTAAAATTACAAATATAGTTGATTATGATATTTTAAGTATATAAAATATGATTTTATTATTACTTATTTATATAGAATATAACTATTTTTACTATTTTTTCTTAAAATTTAAATTTGGTTGGATCTCGTGTCTTATTTTTCTTAATGCATCTAAAACTTTTAGAGCTAATTTATCAAATTATAATAAAAAATTATGAAGTCTTGTTAATATTTCGAGTGCTTCTTTGTGCACAACAGATCTAAAGCTACTATACCATCATCAACTTCTTTAATAAGCTTTTCAGTAATGTTAACAATGATTTCTTCTAAACTCCAAGAGGTAATTTAAATTCACTCTATCATAGCAATTTGATTCTTAATTGTTATCTCAAGTTCATGAATGTCTTCTTCATTTAAGGATTAATCTAGGTTTTTAGAGGCTATTTCTTTCATGGGATACAACATTGAAACTATTTTGATATCAAATCAAAGAAGACTTGGATGTTTACTTATATAAATAGTATTCTTAGTCAAATTCATTCAACACGTTTAATTAAGTCAGTTTACATTAATATAATTTAATTAAATACATGGATAAGCACAAGTTATTGATTTTTTTGGTTAAATGATTAGTTAAATACATTAAATATAACATGAATTACATTATTTTTAATATAATTCATTGAGTACATGTTAAATTAATGTAACATGAATATTATTAATTAAGTAGTTGTGCATTGTATTTATTACCTTGGTTAACTGAATGCATAGTTTAATTCATATTCAATATTGTTAAAATACATTGAATATTTAATTATTAAATATATATTAATCACATTGTAAATAACTCTGTAAATTAATAAATTTTTAATTTATAGCTTTTTAAATATATTTTACATAGTCTCCACCCTATTAACTCTGTAAATTAACAATAGAGATTCTATTGTTACCAAACTTTTAAATAATTCATGTGATGGCATTAATTCCTACTTAGCTAGCCAATCCAACATTAAGGTGAGATGAACACAAACAAGGCAACATATAAGACTTGCAATAGAGGTTCTCATAAGAAGCCAATTATACCAACCACAAAGAACAAAAAATAATAAAGATCAAAGTATTAAGAAGATCTATAGTTACTTTTTAAGGAGGCCCTAACACCTAACTTTTCTATTTCCATAAATAAGAAAATATTATAAATAATTATAGGTTATGTGCTTCATGGATACCACTAACTCTACCACAAAATGGCTTTCAAAACATACTTCACCGACATTATATATACATGTTACAAATGACACTCCCATTTGCTAAGGTGAGTTAGTGTGCTGTTTCTACACCACCTCAATTCTTTTCCCCAAAACTAGGCTTTAGTAAGTATGATGTGGGAAAGTACATCTCCATTCCCCAAGAATAAGGCAACCGTTACCTACTACCATAGAAGAAAGAAAGTTATGGATAATTATCACTATCTATTTCTTTTATCTCTATAATTCTAGACTTGCACTCGAAGGTCATGTCTATCACTGGTTGCACCAATAATTACTTACTCATGCTTGTTTTTAAGATATACATTCAGAGAATTTTCAGCCAACATAACATGCTCCATGCTCATCTACCACTATCTGAATAGAGCCTAAGTGTATAATCTAAATGCCTTTCATATTCATATAATTTAGCGTTGTGCCTGCCCTTATGTGTTGCATGTTTGCGCAATATACCAATATACATTTGTTTTACTGCTTCGCACTATTCTGTATTCTGCCTATTTGGTATATGCTCTGAACCTATATGTTCTATATACCCATGCACCCATGAGCTTACAAGATGCAGCATGCGTTGTCCTCACTCGACCTTGTCATGTTGTCTTGCACTTATGTGCTCATCTTAATAACTAACACTTGTTATCACATTTGAACATACATGTCAGTCTTGTCTTACTTTTATTCTCACCCACAAGCATATCTATGTTGCTGCTATGGCTTGGCATAAGGCTATAATCCAAACCTTATCATTGGTCATCATGACTTATGACAATGATAAACTTTCCCTATCAGAAAAGCCCAATGTCCTTATTGGTAGGTTAACCAAGTCTATCATTATCTCACCCTTACAGATCTATAAGAAAGCTTGCACTTATATCTCCTAAACATACTTGCATTCAACATTAAGCTCATCACGCACCTACTATATTATCCTTAATTCTCTCGAATGTCTACCTATATAGAACTAT
This sequence comes from Aegle marmelos, assembly GCA_030449875.1. Lineage (NCBI taxonomy): Eukaryota > Viridiplantae > Streptophyta > Magnoliopsida > Sapindales > Rutaceae > Aegle > Aegle marmelos. The sequence continues at coordinate 16,937,905 of JASUUL010000142.1, read as the reverse complement.
TTACTACCCATAATATATCGATAGCTTTCTTATTAGTTATTTTCCTTGAGAATATATTCGCTACCATTAATTGTTCTCTCTTGGCTTTTCTAAGTCAAGGTGTCTGCATAAGCGCATGCTCGTTTTATTCACAAACCATATGATAAAGATTCGCATTTAATGTAATGTTGTCAAGGAATATGAACTATTTATAAATTTGGTAGCCATATATACCTTCCTCTACTTTAGGCCACTAAATTGCACTTTCTTACCCGATATACAATGCTCACTCCACACAAATATACACTAATAAATTGAGAATGATATCCTTGTTCCCAACAGCATCAACAAGAGCTAAATAGCTAAACCATGAAACTTTAGAAAATTCTCACTTGTTAAGGGCTCAATCTTTTATTCTAATTTACTTTTTCATCCTTTTCTTCTTTTAGCAACTTGTCTAGTCGATGTCCTAACAAATCACTAACTGTAAGTTCTTTGGAAGCCTTGGTATACCTATTAAGTACCTTTTTAACTCAAAAGTGATCTTAACAATCAACATCATTATAAAGTTGTTTGATCTAAACCATTAATAGTAATCCTGAGTGATGGTTTTAACTAATTCAAACTTCTATACTCGTTTTAATTGTGCATGGCTCTTTTATGCCCCCGATCGAGGTACATGACACGTGAGAAAATAAACACACTTTGTATTATATAGGAATTCCTTTCTTAATATTATATCAAATATCAAATCTTGTCACAACCATAACCATAAACCTGGCTTTAAGTGCCACACTTGGGATGGCTACTACTTTACCATTTAAAACCACTCAATAATCTTATGATGATATTAAGTTTAGTGACCTACAGCCTAAGGTGTGGTATTAAACTCACCCTTAAAAAGTTTGTTGTTGCACTTGTGTTTATCATTACCTTCACTTTAGCCCCGTTAACTCTTATCATTATACATATCAATCCTTTTTGTTAGGATTCACTTATAAAGACACTCTTCAGCATCTCTTTATCCATGGATTCCTTTTTTACATTAACAACCTTATTGTTCAATAGCTGTAACCAACTTATGGACATGATACTTACTTTAGTTACTAAAGGTTTTAAAGATCCCTCTTTTGTTTCCTTCACTAAATCATTTAACTTCTCATATTTTATACAATCTTTATTCTATCTACCATTTTTCTTCCTACCATCACATAAAAAATTAGTTTTCTTTTCATTCCTTGATTTTTTAGATTTAGAGAAAGAAATGTTTACATATGTAAAACCCACCAAGTCATTAGTAATTGTAATTACTTTCGGCAAGTCCCTCATAACTTGCCTCTATAACTCCATTTGAGTTGATGATTGCAAATCAAAAATGAAATTGAAAAGTTTTTCCTCACCTGACATGTTTTTAATATTCATTATCAATGAATTGAACGCTTTGATGTAATCTCTCACTAATCTTGTATGTTTTAACTTCTTCAAGTTCTATTTCATGAGCTAACTAGCATTTTTAATAGAAACTAGCCTGTCAATTCTCGTTTAAGTGTGTCACATGATTCAATTACCAATTATTATACTTCAGTATCCTCTTAAGAAAGAAACTTTCTTGACCACTACAACTTAGCATCCTCTCCTAAGCATATGCTTGTGATAGTAATTAGCTTTACTTTAAGTATTCGAGCAATTTAAAAGTGTTGTTCCATATCCCATTAAAGATTTTCTAAATTTTTAACATTCCAAGTTATTATAATAAGCCTTAGATTCGGCCACCTTGACCTTTGAAGGCCAATCCTCTAATTAAGAAGTGTTTCTTACTACTCGTTTTAGCAACCAAAATTCCTCTTCAAGATCCTTAATATTTCTTTTTAGCATATCTCATATGCAACAACATCCTCAATCAGTCTATTTAAACTTCTTCGATAACTCATTCACATGTTTAACATAAGTTTGTTTTATGCTGCGATTTGAATTCAGCTGGATTTTATGTTTTTAGTCAAACTCTCCAAGTTATAAAATAGCCATAATAGCCATTAAATACATAATTTTATCCCTTGTTAACTCCTCTATCATATTAATTTTTTACAGTTACTTACACAACTATGCACTGTTTTTAATTTTCCTTAAAATTACACAACTAGCTTTTGCATCATAGCTTCATTGAAACCATAAAATTAGTTATCATTGAATCAATTTTATTCGAGTCTTGAAATTAGTTTCAAATACAACTAATTTTAAATATGTTTCAACATTAGCTTGTTCTAACAAATGGTGCAACCATTGTTCTCATACTAATTATCTTTACACAAATATGGTAACTTGTATGATGATATTAAGTCCTTATTTAGCCAACTAATCCAACAACACTTAGCTTAAGTGAGTCAAACACAGATGAAGTAATATATAAGACTTCTAATAGAGGTTCTTAAAGGAAACTAGCTATACCAACCACAAAGAATAAAAATAGCAAAGATCAAAATAGAAAGAGCACGCATAGTTACTTTTTATGAAGGTCGTAACTCTGTAAATTTTCAATTTTCATAAATAAAAAAAGATTACAAATATTCTAAGCTTTGTGTATTTAAGAGAGTTCACTCACTTTACTAAAAATTGGTTACCAAAACACACTCTACCTACACTATATAAATATGTTGCAAACGACACATTTATTTGCTAAGGTAAACTTGCACGTACCTTTGCACCACTTCAATTATTTTCTTTAAAATCAAGCTCCACTAAGCATGATATGGGAAATCTGCAATCCCAAAGGATAAGGCAACCATTGCACATTAACTTAGAAGTAAGGAAGTTGCAAACCATGCAAACAGAGGAGAAAAGAAAAAATTTTCTTTTTTATTTTTTAAGTGCACTTACAACTTGTACAACAAAGTTAATTTATAGGACTATACATTCTTAATTTAACTTCATAATTTAAAGAAATATAAACATTTATAATAACTGTACAAATCAGATAAATCCAACAATTAATCTAAAAAATTAGAAAGATCAACTAATCTAATCCTTTTAAAGTTTCTACATCCCCTTTAATTCAGTGTTTAAATATTGATTATGCTTAACTTGCCAATGAAAGATTCAAACTTTGGTTTAAGCTACTCCTTAGTAACAACATCTGTTGTTTGTTACTTTAAAGTGATGAACTGCATATAAATAACTCAGTTCTCTAACTTTTCTTTAATAAAATGCCTACGAATCTCAATGTGCTTTATATGATCTTGTTGAAATGGATAATTCATAATGCTTATTACTGATTTATTATAATAAAATAGTCTCATAAGTGTTTCAACATTTAATTCAATTCTCTAAGGACTCTTTAAATCCACATCACCTCTGAAACTTCATTTTCTAAGGTCTTAAACTTAGCCTTAATATTACTCTTATCAACTATGTTTTGTTCTTTTACCTCATAAAGTAACGTACAACAATTAAAAGTTGATCTTTTATCTAAAATTGAGCTTACTCAATCTATATCTGTGAAGACTTCTACACTCTTTTGATTACTCTTTTTAAATAACAACCCTCTTTTAGGCATACTATATAAATACTTGAGAGTCTTATAAACTGCCTCTAAATTAGGCAAGTGCATCTATTGAGTTACAACTCTAATAGCAAAGGCAATATTAGGTCTTGCATGGGATAAATAAATGAGTGTCCTTACAAGACATTAATACTTACCTTTATCAACTAGAACTCCTTCAAAATGCTATCTAAACTTCTAAGATTCGTGGCTATGTCACTTAGTCAACAACCATTTATTCTTGTCTCTTATAATAAGTCTAGAATATACTTTCTTTGTGATACAAAAATTTTCATTCTGGAGCTTACAACTTTCATACCAAGGATATAGTGAAAAAAACTCAAATCATTAAATTCAAATTGCTATGCCAAATATTTTTTCAACCTACTCATCTCATCATCATTGCTTCCAGTAAGTATTATGTCATCTATATATACAATTAGGATAGTCATCTTTCCATTATCTGTGTGTTTCACAAACATTATATGATCAAATTGTCGTTGACTATATCTTCTTTTTTTTTAACAACCTAGTAAGTCTCTTAAAACCCTATACGAGGAGACTCTTATAGTCCATAAAAGGGTTTCTTCAATTTACATAACTTTTATCCAAACTTGTCTTCAAAGATAAAGGGCATACCTATATAGACTTTCACTTCTAATTTTGTACTAAAAAATGTATTTTTAACATCTAATTGAAACAACGACCACTTTAAATAACAACTATAAAGAGTACTAACTCTATAGTTGTTAACATGGATATAGGAGCAAACATCTCTTAATAGTCAACTCTATATGTCTATGTGAATCCTTTTGGTACTAACCTTATTTTGTAGTATTCTAAGGATTTATATAAGTTGAATTTTATAGTAAAAATCTACTTACAACCAATAATAAATTTTTCTTCAAGCAAATGAACCATCTCCCACATTTTATCTTTTTTTCCCCACTAGAACCTCTATTCATTTAAGAGCAACTTTCTTACATTCAAAAACCTTTAGCACTTCTCGTATAGACATTGATATATGCACATTGGACAATTATAAGAGTAAAGTATGATAAGATGATGGTAGGTTTTTATAAGACATAAAATTAAAAAGAAAATGCTAAGTATATGATCTAATTCTTTTTATAAGAGCATTAGAAAGATATAAAAAGTCATAATATTCTTGTAGAATAGATAAAAACTCAAACTGTATAGATTTAGAGATTACACCTGGATTTTCATAATCAACATACTTCAAATTTGGAATTGGATTAGATTCTCAATGTTAGGGAAGCATAGGTATATCTTTGTTCCTTTGAATCTATTTCTCTTTAGTATAAGTTTTTTTGAACAATCTCTCATTATTAAAGCATGTCTCATATATAATCCTAGTGTCAATTTTATGTTTAGGCACTAAGGTACCATTTCATCCTCTTTATTTAAGGTAGTAAGATTAAAAATTATAGTTTTAGTATTTGTCTTACAATTTGAATCATTATTGCTCAAATCAAGCTCAACATCAAATCCTCATGTCTTTTCCCCTTGAAGAGGAAGATTGGAAGAACATTTAGGCTTAAAGAATGTAACTTCCATCATATGTGTAGGTATATATGTGTGTGCTATTAGGATCGATGCCTTTATTCCTTTTTTTATGGGAGAATAACCAAGAAAAACACATTTTATATCTCATGGATCTAGCTTATTTCTATTATGATTATGCATATTTATAAATACAACACATCCAAAGACCTTTAAAGATAAATATGAAGCCAGATGTAACATTGGAAAGAACTTTTAAAAATTGTTATTGGTGTATGAAAGTTCAAAGCTCTTGATGGCATCATATTAATAAGATATATAGTAGTAAGAATTATTTCCCCCATAAGTATTTAAAAACTCTAATGGTGAACATTAAGGACCTAGCTACTTCTAAGAGATGATAATTTTTTTATTCTACTAGCTATTTGGTTAAGGAATTTCAGTACAAGAGCTGTGATAAACAATCTTTTGGTATTTGATTAAAGTATTTCTTCCTATTTTCATTTTAAAACACTTGAATTTTTGTTTGAAATTGCATTTCAACTATACTATAAAAGTTTTTACAAATATATTCTCCTTCAATTTTTTTTAAAGTAGATAATCCAAGTTGAGCATGTATGATCATTAATAAATGTTACAAGCCTTTTTTAAAAAAATTAGTTTGTGTCCCAGAGCGATCCTATAGATTACAATGAATAAAGATAAAAGGGTTGGGTGTTTTATATGGTTAAATAAGAAAAAAATGAATAATGATATTTAGCTAATTGACAAATATCATATTGAAAAGATAATAAAATTTTATTACAAAGTAAGTTTGGAAATAAAAACTTTAAATATAGAAAGTTCAGATGGCTTATCCTATGGTGCCATAGCATTAATTTAGCATCAATAAAACTAAAGCATACTTTGAAATTGGAAAGTTGTAATTGTTGTCACATAGAATTCCGATCATCAAAGTAATAGAGACCGTGATACTCTTTAACATTACCAATCATCCTCCCCGTATTCAATTTCTAAAATTCATAACAATTTTAAAGAAATTTAAGACAAGACTTTAAATCATGAGTTATTTTACTAACAAATAAAAGATTACAATAGAAATTTGGAATAAAAGACATCATGAAGAATGAGAGCATTAGAAATAATAATTGACCATTTCCTAACAATTACCGAGGGGAACCATTAGTAATATTATTTTTTTGATTGCTTGCACAAGGACTATAAGAAGAAAACAATTTAGAGCAACTTATCATATGATCATTGGCACCTAAATCTATTATCTATAAACAAAAAGAAATATTAGACAGATTAAAAGATAGCATATTGAAGATAATTACCTTTATGAGCTAAGGAACAAGAAGAGGATACTAGATTAGTCAAATATGTGGACTGAAAAAGTTTACACAATTATTCTAACTGTTTCTTACTGAATGAAGGCATTGTATTTGTGGTTCCTATTCTCCTTAATGGCTGAGTGGAAGGCTTTTTACTCATAATTTGATTGATTAAAATTTCAGTAGCTCTCCGTTATGAGATTTTTATTGTATACCCAATAAATCTCCCTAGTGTGACATGGTTTGTGGCAGTGATTACAATATACATTTTGTCTTTTATTATTCTACCATGCCTGGGATAGGCAATTATTGTGATTGGTCCCCATTAAACCTTCTACAGCAAATAAGATTTTTTCTCTTAATATCACTTTTCATAAACCTTTCTCTTGTTATGTTTTTTAAAACATTTTCCAAGTTGATGACAAAGGCATTCTACCAATAATCCAACCTTGAACTTGTTTGAACTTGTCAAGAGCTCATAAACATGATCATCTTCAATTCGTAACAAACACAATTTATCATGCAGACCAAATCATCTTTATAGCATAGATAAGCTTTTGCCGTATGGTCTCTATCTCATTATAATACTTAGAATCCTTATGATTAGTTTGCCTAGTTTGTTATAGTCTTGTTTTCAACTTGAAAATATATAATGAATTTTTGAAATCAAAATATATTTTTTTAGATTGCATCCTACACATCTTTTACAATGGGGAAAAAAATATGTCTTCCTTATTTAAAACCTTTATGGAATTGATTAACCATGATATAACTCTAGATTTTTTAAGTTTCAAGCCTTCGATGTCGGATCAATCTTTTCTACTTCTTCATCTTACCAATGATGTAGCTGAGTATGCCTTTGCTATTGACCACTAATGTAATGGATTGTGCCTATTCCAAATAGTTCTTATGTTCAATTTGTGACCATTTAATTGCATGGGAAAACTCTTACTTCCATTCAAGTTAAATCTCAATGGCAAAAGCTCCTCTCCGCTAGTTCTAGTAGATATAGCAGTAAAACTAATATCATCAGTCATTGTAACCTCAAGCATGGTGTTTTGCGCCATTACAACATTACAAAGAAGAAAGAAACAATGCTAACAAGATGGGAAAAAATATTAAATATAAATAATCAAAAGAGAAACAATGAACAAAGTTGTACAGGGTTGAACCATGCTTAAATTTGCCATAGCTTTGATACCATGTAAATAGAAGAAAAGAAAAAAAAATCTGCTCTTATTTATGTTTTAAGTACATCTAACAACGAGTACAATATATAGGACTATATATTCCTAATTTATCTTTCTAATTTTAGGAAATCTACAAATTAGCAATAGTTGTACAATTCAAAGAAATCAGACAACTAATCTTATAAATCAAGAAAGTCAATTAATCTAATTTTTTCACATTTTCTATTAAGCCTATTTTCATAGTCTCCACATTTCTAAGCACATACTCCAAGGCCATGTCTTCCACTAGTTACGTCAATAACTACCTACTTATGCTTATTTTTGGGACCTAATTTTAGAGAATTTTTAGCCAACATGCTCCTAATACCAATTGTCAGTAGGCTTTTCTTATAAATGTGATAACTCGTGTAATGGTGTTAAGTCCTCCCTTAGCTAACCAATCCAATAACGCTTAGCAAAAGTGAGTTTAAAATAAACAAAACAACACATAAGACTACAATAGAGGTTCTTGGAAGAGATTAACTATGCCAACCATAAAGAACAAGAACAGCAAAGATCAGGGCACTAAGAACATGCACAATTGTTTTTGACGGAGGCCTTAACTCCCGGCTTTTCTATTTTTTGTAAATAACAAAACATTTACAAATAATTCTAGGCTTTGTGTTAGCTATCACCTGCACATGTGGCAACTCGCTTGATGGCACCGAGTCCCCACTTGTCCAACCAATCCAACAATGCTTAATGAAAGTGAATTAAACGCAAACGAAGTGACTTACAAGACTCACAATGAAAGTTCTCACAAGAGATCAATTATACCAACCACAGAGAACAATAGCAAATATCAAAGTAGCCAGAAAGCATATAGTCCATTTTTGGTAGATTGAGTGGAATCGTTTAAGCCTAGGGCTATTTTTAAAGTCCAAACTTTTCGTGCTTAAAGGACACCATTCCTTCCATTAAAAGCCAACCTAGAACTATTTGTGATCTTTTCTTGTTTGTAGAAATAGAAAGTTGAGGGTGGGGTTCTCCATAAAAAGCAACTGTGCGTGTTCTTGCTATTTTGTAAAAAGCAACTATGCGTATTCTTGCTATTTTGTTCTTTGTAGTTGGTATAGTTGGTCTCTTACGAGAACATCTATTGTAAGTCTTATGTGTTGCTTCATTTGTATTTAATTTGCTTATGCTAAGTATTATTGGATTGACTGGCTAATTATGGACTTAGCGACATCACATGGATTGCCACATTTATGAGAAAAGTCTCGTGACAACTAACAGTAAATATATATTGAAACAACTAAATACCTGCTGCCACCTACTTTAACATATTATATTTGTGAAGTTTGTAAGTAGTTTATCACAATCTTTTCCCACCATATCCAAATATGGGAGTTTAATAAGATATAAAAAATTTTCCTATATTAAAAAAAAAAAAGGTCATATCAACTATGAGTGTTTTTAGCTTCTCTCTCTCTTAAGGAAGAGTGTTTCTAGTTTTATTGCAATCACAACGTATAAAATTGAGACCAATTTCAAATACTTGCATAGCTACAGCTGAGAGACTAGAGGTGTAGTACAAAATTAATAATTCGCAGCTGAGGAACATGAATTGATAATTTGGAGAAGGCTCACTATTTTGTGTTGTATGCAGGTCATAATTTTTGTTACTTAATTACAATTAAATAATTTTAGCTTTCTACGTTTGCTTGAAGAAAATGCTTATCTAATTCCATGCCTCTAATAAAAAATAAATTTTCTCCGTCCAATTTTTCAATCTATCTAATCATTATCAGCAGGCCCTTCTTCCACTAATTTTTTCTATTCAATCAAGGAATAATGTAGAATACTTTGTAAATCTAGATCAACTAATTATTCGCGAATAGTAACTGCTCTAATAAAAAATTTCTCGGTTACTAAATTTATCAAAACCTTGGATAGTTTAAAATAAAAAAAGAGTAAGATACTATAGTTCTATACTCTATATGTGTGGTTTGTTTAGTTATATTCTTTGCAATTGCTTAGATTGTAAATTGAATGTTAATTGAATCTCTAATTGACAAATTCACAAACCCATCTATTTTGTAAACTTCTATGTTGATTTACAATGTCAAACCATTAAAACGATAGATAATATTATTATGATTAGAATCCTTTCGTTGGCTAACAAATCCACAAGAAAGTATCCACATGTTTGTGTATTATTTCTTGTTTTTTGATATGGAGATTTGGAATTTGCGAAGAAGAGACATGCCGTAAACTTTAAACATTCACGAGATGAAATTACTAACGGCCAATGTAATTATGTAAAAACTAACAAGTTCTTTATACGAAAAAAAGGTTTAATGATTTGGTTAGCAAAAATACAAAATTTGAAGCACAACATTGTCTATGAAAATTCTTGACCAATGCATATGTGATCTATTTTTTTATTTTTATAACCAAACAAAACTAGTGTAAATTGATGTAGAATAAATAAATAAAATATTAAATTTTTCCAAGGGAAAAAAAAAACATAATATCAACCTTCTAAACTAATAAAAATAATAGTCAAATGACATTCCATGAGGGGGAAAAAAATTGCAAACAACTAAAGATGCATGTTTTACCGAGAACAGAGAAAATAAAAAGGCATTATCATTTTCATTGTCAATGCTACATTTATCCATATAAACAACAAGAGCATAAGTAGTGACGTACGTTTACTCAACCAATCTTGAAAGAGAGGAAGGATGGCAAAGGGCAACAAACTAGTCCTCTGGAATTTTATCCTTCAAGTATTTCAGAACAGCTTTGGTACCTCTATCTAAAATTGTCCTCCGGATGCTGCAGAACAAAACATTTTAGGATGGAAGTAAGATGAAAAACTATGATGAAACCAAGTTTAAGGTTTCCAACTTCGGAAGATTATACTATTTGAAATCATAGTTTACACTTATTAATTTCATTTTTATCAGGCGTGTTTTATTTCACTCTCCCTGGCTCAAAATTATCATTAAAAATATTCTGAACTGGAAATTCTATTGGAGTTTTACAACATGCGCCTCTGAATGCTCAGCAACATCTGAGTAAATTAAGTAAAAATGGGTGCATTACAAAAGGATATTTATTCACTTTCCTTTAAAATACGATAGAAGATAACCTTTTTTCCTCAATAACCAAATACAACTTCTACCATTTGGGTAATTTATTTTATTTTCCTTCTTGCTCTTCTCAATGGATAAATTTTGGTTTTTGCTACCTCATAATCTTCCTTATACTAGGAAATTAGTTATTCAATGCTTCAGAGTTGCACAATGTCATGTCCACTGAAATTTCACCCGCAGCAAATATCAAATAAATGATTTCAAGTCGAAGACAAAAATAAATATCTAAGAAGCAAGAGATAAAAATTACAATGCACCGTACCTTCTCAATGGATTTCCATCTAGTCTTAAAGCCTGTAGACTAGGTTCAAGCAAACCCTGATGAAATTAAAAATTTTTAACTTAGAATGACCAATGATCAATTCAGAACAACATATCATGATTCATGCGCACCAGTGAATAATCCATTACAAAATATGCTTAATAATATAAAGCAGAAGTTGCTACTTGCTAATAAACAAATCCTGCACATTATTCATTCAGGTTATGAGAATCATCACATCGAATTGTTAGAGATAAGATTGTTCCCCTTCCACCAAGTGGTTATCTCATGCCTAAAATCATTAGAAAATACCTTTTTCTTTTTCTTTTTGTTTGTTTTCTGTTTTTCTTTAAAGAAAAAGAATTACTTTTATTTTGTTTTGGTCGTTTGTGTGCTGTGCAAGTTATCAAACACTGACCAGCTCTGGGGGTAGTGCAGAAATGTTATTGTCTGACAGATCAAGCTCAGTAAGAGAAGTAAGGTTTTTAAACGCCTGCAAACAAAAATTAACAGAAAAAAACATGTCAAGGAATCAGTGCCAATTAGTGCACCAAAAAGAGAAGGCAAAAGTACAGATTTCATCTGGGACAGTTCTTATGATTTGAAACTTGAAAGTATATGTCCAAAGGGGTCAAACAGAGCCTCAATGTCTAGGATATCTGGGCATACTTAATTATAACAATGTAAAATGTCCCAGTGATATGCTGATTGGCAGGTCCATATATATTTCAATTGTCGGGATGTCTAGTCCATATGACACCCAAGGCAAGACATGAGAATAAACGTTTGTAATTTGAATTGCATAGAATTTAATAATGACAAAGAGTACTTATATTCACTAATCTGTTCATAATGTAAACCAATGAGCACTAGAATTACTTTATTATAGAATTTAAATTTTCAATTAGGCCGAAACAAAAACAGAAATCCAAGCCTGATAGATCAAGGAGAGAAGAATTGTGAAACAGAATGTATTACGTAAATCCTCTACTCGGTCTCTCTCATATCAATTAAATCGAGGAATAAATTGTTGATTTTTATCAAAGAGCTCTATATTAATAGTTTTTTCTAAAAAAAATAACATAAATGTATGTTACCTCAGGAATTGATTGAAGAGAGTTTTGACTCAAGTCAAGGATCCGCAGTTGTTGTAACCTCAATATATCTGAAGGAGCTTCACGAAGTTGCATTCGTCTGTAAAGTCAATAAAGAAAATAAATACCAAAAAATTTGAACAAACCCCCAATTTATACAATTATATACAAAGAGCAAGTGTATGGTACAAAAGTGAGTGCATTCCATAATGTCCTGACCTCAGGTAAAGCTCCTGCAAATGAGATAAGCTGGAAAACGGTGGATTCTCAGGTAATGAAGCAATGTTATAACTTAGATCCAAAAGCTGGAGCATAGGAATAGCTTTGAATCCATCCTGTGGAATCTAGACATCAAGTAGATATGACGGTAGTCAGCCCACAATTATCAATAAACACAAAAACAATAAAATACAAGCATATGTTTAAGCATTTGTCATAGATGGGAGTTTTATCCTCACTTTTACAATAAGGTACCTCATCAAAGCAAAACTTGCTGAGAGAAATAAATGAGTTCAGTAAACACAATTTCAACCCCATGAGAACTGAAAAATAACAAGTACTTTAAATTTTTCATGATTTAGATACGAGGACCACAGATCAATTACAGACACTAGAATCAGATTACCTAATTATGATAATGTGAATGAGTACATGTGTCCGTCTGTGTGAATGGGGGGTTACCATTGTAAACTAGTACTAATAAGAAGATGAGAAAACAAAACAAAAACAACCAGTCAATTTCATGTTTCAACTGCACCTGACCTTATTTCTACAAGATCTACTTTACCTGTCTGAGAGGGTTATTGTCCAGCTTCAAACAAGAGAGGCTAGAGAGTGACTTTAAAATTGCATCTGGCCAATCTTTAATCTTGTTCCTAGATAAAATCAAAGTCTGCACATCCACGAACGGTAATATGAATTAACAAAAAACCTTAAGATCTAAAATCAACATACAAACTTGCATATAGTATACAATCCCCCAGATTTGGAACTCAGCCAACAACAATTAGCCACTTCTTGTTTTTACTTTAGGTAAAAAAAATTTATAACTGTAAAATATTGATTTGCAAAAGAGTATTTACCTATACACATACAAATCTAGAATCAGTCTTAAATCATTGGAGACAACATTTAATTACAGATATTAAACAATCAACTGTTAATTGTTGAAAAAGTCTGAAAAAATTTATCAACTGCATAACAAAGAAGCTCTTCCTCCAGATTTCATAGACATCAAACCAGAAAGGCTTCTACATTTTATTATAACCACCACAGCCCTAGTCCAGAAATTAGATCTATAGAACTGAAACAAACTGAAGTTTAACAAAAGGAGATCTATAGTCCTCATGACTGTGAGGAGTTAACTTATTAGTAACTGTACTAAAGATACCAGTACAGATAGCAACCACTAATGCACTACTCTTTGTTAGTAACTAGATTTGAGAACTTTACCTGGAGCGAGGCACATGAAGAGAGTTCAGGAGGCAGTTCTTGGATGGAATTCCGAGAAAGATCAAGTTTAGTAATTTCCCCTGCTTCCCATATTTCTGAAGGAATAGCACTCAGATTCATTCCTTCCAAAGAAAGTTCCTGAAAATAGAAACGCTAGTAGTTTAATGACAGGTAAATTAAAATGAAGTCTGAGCTTTCTGCCGAAGTAACAGCGTATTAGAAAGGATAAGAGGAACCGCGCATAATCAACAAAAGTGTAAAGTACAGATTAAATACAAACTTATGAAGTTACAATTTGCATATCTCACGTACAGATATAACACATTCATTCTGGTTCAGATCTCGAGTGAAATATCGTTTCTATTTTTGTCTATGAAAAAGAAGGCGCAGGATCTATTGAAAAACAAAGTCTGCTTAACCCCAGAACCATAAAAAGGCTAAAAACCAAGGTCAAGGCTATTATGATGTATAAATGGCAAGTCATTAACAGATGACACAAGATATCAAGATTTTAAAGTACAGTCGTCAAAACAAGGCCTGTGTACTTTCAAGTATATGGCACATTCACCCATTCAATGCTGGAGAGACAATGCTCATCCCCTGTGCATCCCAGTATAACAAATGCATCTCTTGGCTGACAGAAAATTGAACTCCCGAAATAAGCATGCAGAGCAGGGATAGCCTTGAGTGCAGTTTTCTTTGAACAATTTAGCCAAAATTACAAACTAATAATTGCCTGAAACTTACGGCCTTAGTAGGAGCACCATTAGGTTCCACAGCATGGCTCGTTTGCCTTAATTATACTTATTATTATTTCAGGAACTACATATTCAGTAATAAAACTTTGTCTACCAAGGAAAAGTCCAAAGGATAAATTTAGTTGGCTGCATTAACTGGACCTTACATACTAATGGATGCTCTTCTATTTTTTCATACAATCAAACCAAGGCAACCTCCATAACATAAAAATCTTAAGCAATTTAACCTCAGGCAAGACTGATTCCCCCCCCCCCCCCCAAAAAAAAAACAAATTTATAAAATAAAAAATAAACAAAAACTTGCTAACTTAAAAAATTCAAGTAATACCTTTGAAGTAATGGACAACCGAGTTGCCAATGTGATTAAATCTTCCTTTGTAGTACTAGCTTCAGGATCTAAATGAAAGCTAGAACCTTATAATTTGAACAAAGTAAATTGATTACAATAAACCAAAACAAATTTGACAACAGCCAACATACCTTCACTTTCCGAAAGTCGACTTCGAAGATACTTCAGTAAAGCAGGTGTGGGCCCATTAACCAATGAGCTGAGGGATAAGTACATTGATTGAGTAAATAGGCAATTGAAAGAACACTTGAACATGCAAAAAAGAGAAAAGATGAAATTTCACACCTTCGCAAAGTTCGCAAAGGATTGCCAGTGAGTAACAGTTTTCTTAGTGTAGTCATCTTGCCTACGCAATAAACAAAAATTATTATCCATTACGTGTTAACTCATTAATACTAAATACTGGATCATCATTATACTTTTTGGATGTGTAAATAAAGGACAAGAAGGTGAAATGAAAGCATAATAGAGGAGAAGGTAATTAAGGATTTTTTGGCTTAGCTGAGTTTGTCAAGGAAGATTAAACCTAAACAATTGGACAATGTCCATCCTCATCAGGAAATGGCAAATAAAGCATAAGAATTAAGGAAACAAACTCAAATGGGACAAAAGAGAGTCTGCTTTCCCGTAAGTAAAAGCTTGACCCTAATGCAAAATTTAAAACAGCTAAATGAAAGGCTACAAGGAGATATCCTTCATTCAATATCATTATATTACCACTATTGCCATTACAGAAACATTTTATTAATAGTTACAAATTACTTCAGACAAAAGACGGATTTTGCTCCATGAAAATATTATGCAAATATAAAGATCTGACGTACTCAAATTGCATTATACTACAACAAGCATAAAGAGTTAGGCTCCCTCACTGCACATTCTTAGTTGCTGACTTATAGAAGTATAGAATCACCAGATCTAAGTTGGAATCAAGCATATAGCTTGCTAACCTTACCAATCTCAGCGGGTAATCCAGACAATGAATTATTAGAAAGATCCAAGAGTGAAAGACGCAATTGGCATGCCTCCACACAGTATTCCTTTAACTGCATGGATGTGAAGTAATCAGCAAACAAGTCACAGCTTTACGTTATTTTCCTAAGATAAGGAAATTAAAGAAAAACATGCAAAGATACAAATAAGGAGAGACAAATACGTAAACAACACTATTGTACGTGCTGAATCTTTTTATTAACAAAAGGGATCAAGTTTTGAAAATGATATCGAATTGATAAATGCATGAGACGACATTATTTTATTAGCTCAATCAACCATATCAACCCAGCTAACCCAATTCAACCTAGTTTAACAGGCCAGTTTGCAACCCAATCTGAAACAGACTTTCGCCTATTATTCAATCTTTAATTTTGTATTCTATTAGTCATCATTCTTCAACTAACTTTGTAGTCTCGCCCAATTGCACTAACAAAAAATTACATAAGGATATTTCTTACGTTGTAGCATCTATATATATAGAAGTAAAATAAAACTAAAAGAGTAAAATAAACTAGTTACCTGGTTCGAATGAAGATCTAATGTCCCTAATTTGGAAAGTTTCCCCAGCTCTGGTGGCAAAGCAGACAGCGCATTATTCCTAAAATTTTGAGTTCACAATTAAAATGATGTTAAGGGAAAAACATTTGAAAGATTTACTTTAAAAATTCTAAACACATGTAATAACAGTTGAGAATATAACCCCATATAGAATTCTACAAGGGAACAACATCCTGACATTGAAGATGGGATTGACGAAATTCCTGCAAAGGTGATACATGCAAGACATATCAGAAGATTCAAGAAAATATCTTAGACACCCAAAAATGAATATATTTTTTCAGTTAGCATGCACGCCACCCTCACTAAACTAGTCCCACCCCTCGCCCCCCCGCCCCCCCTCCCCCCACCAAAGCATTGGTTTGAGGGGGTTCAAACCCTTGACCTCTAATTTTCATTGCAAGAAGCAAAACCTACTAGGCTGACCTCTAAGGGACCCAAAATATGAAAATTTAAAAAGACAATTCCTTGCTTAGTTTACTCACTGTTCTGATGAAGGTCAAGACGAATGAGACGTGAAAGACTTCCAATGGTCTCCGGCATGCCATTTAGCAAATTTTTTGCTGCACAGATCAACGGCATTTCTATGTATATACTGATATCAAAATGAAAAACTAAATATTATAGGATCATATAAAAAGTAGCAGTGCCACAGATAATTTACATGCATTGAGTTCTGTCAGCATGGTCCATGATGCTATCAAGTTGCTGGATAGAACTGTTAGCTTGTTCCCCTGGCATTAGAAAAACATTCTATAACTATTTCTCTATTCTGAAATAAATTAAGTATTTTTGGAGAACTGTCTACAGAAGTTCTCATTCATACCTCAACATCCAGTTTTGACATTTTCGAACAGTTTGCAAGATCTTCTGGCAAGCTTGTTATACAATTGTTTGATGCCTGGCGAAAAATTAATAACGCATCAGCAATTACCACCCATTTTATTATTATTTTTTTCTTATTACATGAGAAAGTAGCTTCTACAAATGATACGATGTTTCAGCAATAGTAAGATAGCTATTGGATATATCCCATCCAGGCTATCCCACCTCTATAGCACATTCACTGGCAATTAATGACCAACCAAGTTATGTGAAAGCATGAACCACCTGAAAACGAATAGCTGAGAACTACTATATCACAGCAGCAATATGCTGTTGCATGTTATAAAGACCTATCGATAAATAGCCATTGCAAAGCATTACCTTCAAATCTGATAAATTTAAACATCTTCCAAGTGATCTTGGGAGTTCTTTAAGCTGATTGCTTGAACAATCAAACCTAGATGATCACATAAAACTGAATCAGTCAAACATTAAAGGTTTGAAATTCAACCTTTACGTACATTAGCTTTCTACCAGACAGATGTATATTATTCACATCACCAGATTAGCAGCAATAATAATGATGCGGCAACAATGAAGACAGATGATAAATTTTTGGTAAAAGAAAAAGACAACTTACTTGACAAGGGCAGTGGATGATCCAATCTCCTCTGGTATTTTCACAATTGAATTGAACGATACATCTAATGACTTCAGCATGTGAAGCCTGTCAAATACATAGAGAAGAAATCAAAAAATGAGTGTTCTACAAATTATGTACAGACCACAGAATTCAGCCCGGCATTTTCTAACAACTCACTCTCCAATTGCAGCTGGAAGTTCTGAAAGTTTGTTGTGGCTAACATTCAATACTGTCAGCAAAGGCAAATTCCTCAAATCCTCTTTCAACTTTTCAATTTTATTATGAGCCAAAATTAGCTTTTGTAAATCCACAGCCTGCAAATAACCAAACAAAACAAGGAAACACCAAAAAAGAAAATTTCAAATATAAATTGAATAAGTAATGCATAACATACAAAGTTGGGATCCCACTAATGCAGAAAGTGAACAAACTACGGATTCCTACATCTGTAGAATAATGTTATCGAAATAGAATACCTCCCACCACTTGTCACCCTCTCCTGCCTCCTCGAAATTTTTGTACACCTCATTGGGCACATCCCTAGAAAAATGAGATTCAAATTTCTGACATAAGTATGAAAAATTCATTAAGTTTTTGTCTCAAAAAAAAAAATGCATCCAGTTTGCAAAAGTAAAACAAAGCTGATCAGAAGGACCTGATCATCTTAACGCGTTTCAGTTTCCTAATTGACAGAAGTATAATTCAGATAAAAATTACGTACAATTATAAAAATAATAATGATCGTTAATGAATGAATGAATGAGAGTGGCATTCGTTTAAAGAGAGAAGGTGGCTTGCCTGAGAGAGCGATTTGATAGGTTGAGAGAACCGGAAGTTCTTGCAGCTTTCAGTATCCGATCCATGCTCTGTGTTTGTGTTCGTTTTTATCTCGGACAACATGCAGCTTCTTTGCCTATGTTTGCTTCGAGTTTCAACTTTCAAGATCCGACAGGGAATGTGAATTTGTTTTTGCTCTTGGTGTAATGATAGTGGAGCAGGGAAAGAGATGAGCTGTCCCGTCACTTACCGCTGTTGCGTCACCCATTTTTCTCGTCCGAAAATTGTAATTAATTAATAGAATAACGATCGAGAAATAAATTTTTATATAAATTTATTTTATATAAATTATTATGATATTTATTTATTAATTAAATAAAAATATAAAATAATTAAAATAAATTATATAAATTAAATAATATTTAATTTTATTAATTAAATTATATCACATTAATTTATATAAAAATAATTTATATAAAAATTTATAATTATATTATTACTCTAAATAATATAAAAAAGTAATTGATAAGTGTAATTGGCTTTCAGTACTAAAATTATAAAATGTGATGGGACTTGTATAATTTCTATATGAAAATTAAATTATAGTAAATGTATCTTAGCATGATGCATATGAAAAATATTAAAAAAAATTTCTTTATAAAATAATATTAGGTTATGTAATAGTCAATATTTTTAATATAAAAATAAATCAAATTATAAAAACTTACTAATTTAGAAGAGAAATTCATTAGTTAGGGTAGATTTAAGAATATTGTAATTTTTAAAATAATTACTATTAGTTGTGTTATAATCAGTATAAAAAAATCAGTTAAGTGCTTAGTAAATTTTATTTTTAAAAGTATTATGAGTTTTAAAAATAGTTATTTATTTTTAATAAATTTTATTATTAAACGGTTGATAGAAAATAAATGAGTAAAATATATAGAATGAAAGATGAAATTTACTTATAAATATAAAAACAGGTATATATATATATAATATTTTTAATTGTGTATCATAATAATTTAATAAAAATAAAATTTATATTATATTGATTTAATTGTATTTTATAATAATTTTAACTAAAAATAAAATTTAGACTATATTACTATAAAGAACTTTTGATGTAGTGTAAAATATGAAAAAAAAATAAGACAAACAAAAGGGATGAGTGAATTAGAATAAAAATTTTATTAAAATATTAATTTTATTTTTAATTTAAATAAAACTAATTTTAGATTTAGATAATAATTGTAAAATTGTTTATAAAATTATATTAAAAACTATTCTTTCTTTATTTTTAAAAATCAGCTATATAAACAATTAATTTTGACAAAAACTATTTTGATTCTTTTATCAAACACTAAAATTAGCTTTTAAATTTTTAAAATTACTTTTAAGAATCTCAAAAATAATCTTAAACTGACACTTATTATTTGTAAGTTGGAATTAAAAGTTACTATTGTTTCTTGTAATGATAAAGCTGTTTTTGTTCCACAATTACAATTCAAGAACAAATTTTGAACCTGTAATTAATATTTTATCTCAAAAAATATTTTTCCAATGTAACTTCAGAGTTTTTGGTGCCTTAGACCAATTTTTTTATGAGATTTTTTTTCTATAACTTTAATACTCAAATAAATATAAAATATTTCAAAATATGTTCCCCCGTTTAGTTCTTGAATTTTAACAATAATTAAAAAACTCTTTAAAATTTTAAAAGACAAAGACCAAAATAAATAGTGAAGTTTTTTTTCTTTTTTACTTCTATTAGAACCATCACAAAAATAAACAATCAAATAAATAAGACAAATACTATTTTTAAATAAAATATTTGGAATATGAATTGATACTTAGATTATAAATATGAACTTTATATTTCAAAAAATTATTTTTTTATTTTTTAAATGAACCAATGAATGTAATTATTTTCTTTGTAAATAAGACATGTAGAAATTATTTCATCTATTGATTTTTGATATTTTAATGCGTTTAATAGAAATTGAAAGAAACATTAAAAGTGAAAGATTCTAACATTAAATAATTAGGTTTTCTTAGAAAAATAAAAGGAAACAAAAGGGTAAAGAATTTAATTTTTTTTCTTGAAAAAACTAATAATGAATGAATTACTACTTAGATAATATTATTAACTATATCTCTTTAATACTAAGGTTAACAAATATATATATATAAGCTTTCCTGTAATACATAAGTTAAAAAAAGAATATTATTATTTTACCATTAAATTTTTTTGACATATTATGTTAGTACCATAGTTTATTGAAAATAATATTTTATCACTAAAATATTTGCGTCATTATCAATTTACCACCTTTTAGTTCAAAAAATGTTAATGTTTGATAGAAAATGAGTAAAAAATAGATTTTATCCTTTAATATTATAACTAAAAATATTAACAAAAAATATTGAACAATGTGCATAATTAAAACAAACAATAAAGATAACAATTAATAGTATAACCTATGCAATTCAAGTATTAATCACAACTAAAAATATTAATAATTCAATAACAATTCATAATAACAATAACAATTAATAAGATTTAGAAAATAATTGAAAATTGTAATTAATAAAAATAATGAACAATATATAGAATTACAACAAACGATAAAGAAAATAATTAATATAAAATTATTATTATTATTATTATATATGAAATTCAAGTATTAATCACGGCTAAAAATAATAACAATTTAATTAAGAAAAAAATTAATGAGAGAGAGATGCCGATTTTAGGGTTATCAATTTCTTAATTCTTTAATTATTTCTAATGGAATTTTTTACTTTATTTTATTGTTCATTTTACATTTGTAACGCATGATTTTAGCTTCAACAGAAAATATCTTTAATGTTCTTATAACATTAATAAATTTTTAACCTTTTTAATAGAAAGGCGATAAATTGATAACGGCATAAACGTTTAGTAGTAAAATATATATTTTTCAAACAAATTATGATACTAAGATAATATATTAAAATAACTATGGTAGTAGAATGATAATATCGTCTTTCTATTAAAAAGGTTAAAAATTTATTAAAATAACTATGGTAGTAGAATGATAATATCCGTTTAAAAAAAAACTTATTAGTTTAAATAATTATTAAGGAAATACTAAAAAAAGAGGTATTTTCAAAATATGAGGTCTTAAGTGACCGCTTTATTTGATTATATTTAATGCTACCAATATCTCTTATTTGATTATAAAAAAGTTAAAACAAGTTTAGATTAAAAAAACTTATTATTTTGATTTATTGTCTTTAATGTAAATAATATAGAGGTAATTCATTAACAATTAACTAATGAAGCATGTAAATTTCACAAAGCTTCAAAAATGTCTGAGAAGTAGAAATATTTTGATTTAGAGACAAAATGTCCATATCAACAAGTTATCATGATCTAGCATTCAAATATGTGGTAGTAACTGCAAAGAATAAATAATTGTCTCAAACAGTTTTAGGAAAATGTTTAATTTAATTTATATTTTAGCAATATATAAAAAATTATTTCTCTGTAAATATAAGTTACTTAAGACTAGATATAAAAAATATTTATTATAATATAAAATTTATTCTTATTTATAGCTGACCAAAATTAAGATCAAAATCTTTTATGATTATATAAAAATTATTTCTATATAGAGTAACACTATATATGAATAAATAATACCAATTTAGTGGATTTGAATAATTTTTCTTTTAGAAAATATTATATTTATATGTTTATAAAAAAAAGTATCTATCACAAGGAAAATAGTGTTATGTTTATCAACAAGCTATTTTATTAATCTTATAAAAATTTTGGTAAGATTATGTTATGTTTATCGACTTAAATTTTTTAGATAAATTCTATGGTAGATTAAAAAAAAGGTAAAGATACTTCATTTCAACAAAAAACCTACACTTAAAGTTTTATAGTTTTGTATTTGTTATCTTGGCCATGGTTTTTCTATCCCTAAAAAGAAGAAATTTCCTTTTTGAGTCCATTGCAGGTGAAAGGAATTTTGAAAATCAAAATTATTGCTTATTATCGCGTGTTTTAATCTTTTAAGTTAAAGATTCTCTCTTATTTTTATTAAATTTGTTACTACAAATATTTTAAAAAAGAAAATTTTTTCTTTCCTCCGTCATTTCTATTTTGAGTTAAGAATATAATTTTTTGATTTTAAATATATATTATTTAACTACATTAAGTCGATGAAAGATGATTACAACACAATTTTAAATAAAAAATTTAAACTAAAATACCTTAATACACTCACACGAACATAGCCCAATTTTATTGGTATGAAAGTCGAAAATCAAGAATAAATACAAATTGAAATTCCGTCCAGATTTTTGAGCCCCCATTTGTTTATTACGATTTTGCAATAACGAACCGGGCTTAATTTGATCTAAACCGGAACCGAACCCGTCACGTCGTGCTGTTTTTATTTTTATTTTTTAAAAAATCATTAAATCAGGGAATGAGAAAAGGAAAAACCCTAGCCCCAAATTGGCAAGGCAAGCCGCCCACTTCTTCTGTGAACTCAGGACTCAGAACTCAGATTGGCACCACCTCCCTTCAAGAGCTGAAAGCTGCAATTTACTTAGCCTTCTGTCATCTTCCTTAACCGGAATCCGTCGCCTTTACTCACCGGTGAACGAAAATGGCAAAGGCAAAAGAGAAGAAAGTGAACGTTTCGGGCAAGCCGAAACACTCTCTGGACGCGAATCGTACGGATGGAAAAAGCGGTAGCCGAAGTGCGTCGACGGTGCGCCGCCTCAATATGTACAAGTCGAGACCGAAACGCGACCGTAAGGGCAAAGTTTTGCAGCACGAGTTTCAGTCTCAGGAGCTGCCCAACACTCGCATTCAGCCAGACCGCCGCTGGTTCGGTATGTCGTAGAAAGGATTTTTCGAGCTAAATCAACTCCTGCAAATGCCCTTTGGGTTAAAAAAATGAAATGAAAAGAGCTTTTCAGAAAGTCACTTTTGAAGAAGCATAATGAAGCATTGATTTCTTTTTCTTTTTTTTTGGTGATGTTTGGCTACTTGAAAGCGTATGATAACATTGTAACAAGATTTCCCAAACACATTAGTAGTTTTGTGTTGAGGTTGCATTAATGATTTGATTTTAAGCTCTGTAGAATTGCCCTTTTTTCAATTGTGTAGGAAACACACGCGTTGTGAATCAGAAGCAGCTCGAATTCTTTCGTGAAGAGCTACAGAGCCATATGTCAAGTAGCTATAATGTCATCTTGAGAGAGAAAAAGCTGCCCTTTTCTCTCCTAAATGACCACCAGAAGGTATGAACTGCTGGTTTTTGGAAAATCTATTGTGGTGTGTGAGCGAATGCCTTGTTATTTCTATGTTTGATCTTAGCTTCAGTTGAATATGCATTGTCAATTAAGCCTAAAATGTGGGTTGTATGAGCTTTTTCGTTGAATGTAACTCTTCATGAGAAATCTTACTAAACACATGAGAGGCAGATGGTTTATGCTGATAGTTTTGAATGTCCTATGATTAACAGTATCAATATCCGGTTATATTCTGTTCCAATAAGTTTCTTACCAAATGGATTTTCATTTGCTTATTTGCTTTTCCTTCCTTTCTAATGTATGTACAGCAAGCTAGAGTTCACCTCCTTGATACGGAGCCTTTTC
Organism: Aegle marmelos; assembly: GCA_030449875.1. Taxonomy (NCBI): domain Eukaryota; kingdom Viridiplantae; phylum Streptophyta; class Magnoliopsida; order Sapindales; family Rutaceae; genus Aegle; species Aegle marmelos. The sequence continues at coordinate 16,913,825 of JASUUL010000142.1, read as the reverse complement.
AAGATGCCTTTGGACCTAAGGGAAAGAGGAAGAGGCCAAAGCTTTTGGAATCAGATTACGAATCTTTAGTTAAGAGAGCTGATGGTTCTCAAGGTAAATGATTATCCTTATTGTTATTAGAAGGTCAATAAAATTACACATCTGCCGATTATGCATACGTTCTTTGTATGTTTGAGGACTTGCATGTCAATTGTTGTACATAGAGTGAATATAAACTAAAGGGATAAGATATATGTTTTCCTATGTTGCTTTTCTTTTTCTTGATTTTAAAATTGTATGATATTATTAATTTTCTTATTTTAACTCCTTAGATGCCTTTGATCAGAAGAATGGTGCTAGTACATCTGCAGAAGAAGGTGAGAGTGATGGATTTAGGGACCTTGTTCGGCATACAATGTTTGAGATGGGTCAAAGTAAGCGTATATGGGGAGAACTGTACAAAGTAATAGACTCGTCGGATGTTGTTGTACAGGTCTGCTTTTCTTCTTTTTCTCAGTTGGAAAAAATAAAAGAGCCCCTTTGTGATACTTTTGACCACTCTATGGACATGTGATTGCTTTGAACTGTTATGTGGTTAAGAATAAAATACAGCTACAATCAGGTGATGATGTTCATCCATTTAGACAATTTTTATTGTTTTATGTAAGAAACTAGTAGATATTTATTAATGTGATGTATAAGTGATCACTGGACGAGCGAGATGATTGGTTGTAGGTATCTGTATGCGCCTTAAGTTTTATCAATATTATGTCCACACTTGATTGATCATACACTTGCCTTTTAGGCATTAGGCAATTTTTATTGTGTGCTTAAGATGTTTCTTACAATTAGGCCATGATGTTCATCCTCATAGGCAATCTTCATTGCTTTACATAAGAAACTAGGAGATATTTATGAAGGTGATGTTGAAGATGATCCCTGGTGAGGAAGATCATTGGTTTTAGGTAACCGTGTTTGCAAGATGCTTATCAATATCCTGCCTAGCCATGATTGATCATACACTTCCCTTTTTGGCAATTTTTTAGACAAACATCCTCCTGTGCCCTCACCCCCCCCCCCCCAAACAAACCAAAAACAAAAAAGGTTAAACTTATCTTATTTTGTTTTTGTTTAACTTTTTTCCTGCAGGTTTTGGATGCTAGAGACCCTCAAGGGACAAGATGTCATCATCTTGAGAGGCATCTAAAAGAGCATTGCAAGCATAAGCACATGATTCTTCTGTTAAACAAGGTCATTTGCAATTCTCATAAACATTTTAGATATCCTTAATGAATCTTTTTTTCATGAACTGACTTGACTTTAAAAATTCTCTCATCTCAGTGCGATCTTGTTCCTGCTTGGGCTACAAAAGGATGGCTTAGAGTATTATCAAAGGAATATCCAAGTTTAGCATTCCATGCTAGCATCAATAAATCTTTTGGCAAGGTAATTTTGAATGTTATCATTTGATTTACTTGCAAAGAAGCACACGCCACAATAATTGTGGAATATAGAGATGCTTTTCCACCTCTCAGAATTCCATGATACCCATTTTGCAAGCCTGTTCTGAATTGTAATCATATATTTACGGAGTCTTTTCTCTTTGGGATTCTCTGTATGTTAGAGAAACCATGTGTATTTTGCCCATGTGTCCTGGTTTGGGATATATGAAACAATCTTGAAAAGGCAAAAATATTGATTGCCAAATGTTCGCATTTTTTATATGTTGTTGCTGCACTGAATTTATTTGATGATCTTGAAGTTGCTGTTTGAATTTTTACAATCCATTTGTTCTGCACAGGGTTCTCTTTTATCTGTGCTGAGACAATTTGCTCGCTTGAAGAGTGACAAGCAAGCAATATCTGTTGGTTTTGTTGGCTATCCTAACGTTGGAAAATCATCAGTTATCAACACTCTGCGTACAAAGAATGTAATTCTCTTCTTTCCTGCTTCTGACATATGGTACTGGTTCTTTTATCAGCTGCTTTTCTATTTTGGTGAATGGTGATCTGATGCCAAATGTCAATTTGGTTATATGGAGGAAGCAAATTAGGTTGATTGCTTCATCTTTTGAAAGCTTGAACATCAAATTTTCAGAGCAACATTTAAGTAGATTGCTATTTAATTTAAACAGTTCTGAGTTCAAGTTGTGTTGTGGCTAATTTCAAGTCTGTCCTCATGGATGTTAGACGGTGTTATTGGCACAATTGGCTTAAAAATTGGATGCTAGGTTTAGTGCTCTGTTGCATGTTGTGCATTGCCAGCAGTCATGTATTTTAGTAATGGTGTTGAGCTATCTGGGTTTCTGGATTTCATTTATATTTACCATTCTGTTCATGTGAGAAGTTGGGTAGGTCCATTTAATTGATACAGTTCTTCATTTTAAATTTTACTTAGGTCTGCAAGGTTGCTCCTATTCCGGGGGAGACTAAGGTGTGGCAGTATATAACGCTCACAAAAAGGATCTTCTTGATTGACTGTCCTGGAGTTGTTTACCAGAACAAGGACTCAGAAACAGATATCGTACTGAAGGGAGTGGTATGTTCTTGTGTATGACTGTTCAGGATGCATAGTGCTACGTATTTTATTGGAGTTTTCCATGCATGCTAGTTAATGGCTGTCAAAAGCCAATTCCTGTTCCTCAGTCCTTAATCTCTCTTCTAATGCTTTTATTTCCATCATTCTATTTTTAATTCATTTAATCCATGCACCTGGAAGTCTTTTTCCTTTGGATGGAGATTTAAGTTCCAAGTTTTCTTTATTACCATTGTTTCCTTCTTAACTCATTTGAATCATTCAAAGTAGATGTGTATTATTCTTTGTTCGCTTACTCGTTTTGTTTTCAGTATTTCTATGTGATGACCGTATCACATTTGATCTGCTAGCATCTGTAATATACCATTCGATAATTTATTGTGTCAAGTACTTTTCCCTTCCAAGGTTCGTGTCACAAACTTGGAGGATGCTGCTGAGCACATAGGAGAAGTACTAAAGCGTGTCAAGAAGGAGCACCTTAAGAGAGCATATAAGATAAAAGATTGGTGAGCTACTTTTCCATCTATGATGAGCATATAAGTGTCTTTAGGGATTTAAGATAGATGAAGGAGCACTTTCAAAGATGGCCTTTTCTGTTCCATGATGATTTTTTATTTTATTTTTTCGTTTTGGCTAATTTTACAATAGAAACAGATGGTCTGTGTAACCGGTAACCTTGATTGGTTATTTGGCTACGCTGCTAGGATCTTGCAACTAAAATTTATACCTTATTTTGCTTTTGCTTCTGTGGCAGGGTTGATGAAAATGACTTTCTACTTCAGCTGTGCAAATCAACGGGCAAACTTTTGAGGGTGTGTTTGTTCATTTCGTTTCTTGGTATTTATTTTGTATGATTATACCAACTCTAGCTTCAGTTGGACACTTGTGATATACGAAAACTTTCATTCCTTGCAATCATTTTGAACACTAAAGATGGGCAGAAATTAAACCTGTTGCGTGGTGGTGGGTGGGCTAGGATTAAACCACCATCATTCTATTTTAGTTCCATTCCATTACTTTTTGAAGGATAAAGAACCTGTTTCTTAGCTCATGCTTTATATGGATTGTGTCCAGGGTGGCGAACCTGACATTATGACAGCGGCAAAGATGATCCTCCATGACTGGCAGAGAGGTAAGATTCCCTTCTTCGTCCCTCCTCGACAAGAAGATGATTCTTCAGCGGAACCCAATGTATGTGGGTTAAACGAGGAGGCAGTTGGTGATAACAGTCAGGCATCTGCAGCCCTCAAAGTAATTGCTGGCGTTATGTCATCCCAGCAGCAAAGAAATGTCCCTGTTCAAAGGGATCTCTTCGGCGAGAATGAGGTGAAGGATGGGACAATAGATCAACATCCAGACACTGATGCTGAGGCATCTGACCAGCCATCGGACTCTGATTCAGAATTGGAATCTGACAAAGATCAGCCCCAGGCAGGAGATGGGGAGCAGTAATGAATGGATAAAGAAAACAGTTTTGCGTGCTGTTTTAGTTTAATACTAAAACGCAAATCAAATTTTTGTGGCATGGACAATTGTTTTAGATTTTGGTTTTCAACAAGTTGAATTGTAAGTTCAACAGTGCAGTCAATTTCCTTAAAATCTCATCTCACCATATCTCATTGTTTAGGCTACACGCAATTCGGTTTTAATCTTCATCAATATGAAAAAAGATTAATATGAAACTGTTTTTTCAAGGAGGGTTGTGATTGAGTTATATTATTTGTAGCTAATATTAATTTAAAATCAGGTTTTTTATTATTATTATAATGGGTCAGTAATTGCCTCTCATAAAAAATTATTTGAAGGTTAAGGTACAGGGTAGCTGTTGTTTATATTTGGGTTAATTCCGCCCTATCCCCAAATGTTTTTTCCAATTTTCCACTGCGCCCCCAAATGTTCTGACAAATTTCACCACACTTAAATCCATTAATTTGTCCGTTTATTCTAACAGTCAAAGAGCAAATTTTGAAGTTTATGCCCTAAATATTATTTGAGATGATAAATTAAATTTATTTTATAAGTTAAATGATGAGATTATTATATAATTAACTTTAGTTAAGACCTTTTAATGTAAATATCAATTATCATATTCGCATTTTATGTCATTTAATTCTTTTCCAAATTAAGGTCAGGGGCATTTATGACATATAACTAAATTTCAAATAGCTTCGTTAAAAATAACAATCAAATTAATGAAAATGGGGGTGCAATGGAAAATGTCGAAACTTTTAGGCGGCCGGTGGAAAATGTTGAAACATTTAGGGACAGGGTGGAAATAACGCTTTATATTTTAATGATTTTTATTGGTATTATTTGTTGATCGAGTTAGATTGTGAAGAGCTATTTCTTTGACAGTCATAAAATTTTGAGACGGGACACAAGTGGCCACAAAAAAAAAAGGGGGAGAAGACGATCAGCCATCGTTGTCTGAAGTCGCACGGCATGTGGAATGAAATGCGGTGGTTACCAGTAATTAATTATTATGCAGTTGCATGTGAAACCCAAAGGGGTTTCTTTAATTTTTGCCTTTAATTGACCGGAACACTTTGAAAGTGTCGTATGCGTAGAACGCTAATCTCTCCTTGATAGATGTATAGGAATTAGAAGACTGAAAATGCGGCCATCGTTTTCACTTTTATTTTGTCAATTCAAAAGGAAATTTTGTGGAAATTAGTGTCAGATTTCACTGCATTTTAGCCTGCTAAATCAATCGATTTTCGTCCAAGCTAATTAGGGTTGGCATAAAAAAAGAAAAAAAAGAAAAAAAAATCTATTACACCATGAATGATTTCCTTATGCCTTTGTCTAAAGTCTAAACGAAACCCTAGTGGAACCTATTGTTGTGACCTACATTGACGGACCTGGATAGTTACCGGAAGGGATTGGAAATCCATTTTTTCTTATAATTCCTGCAAAATTCTATTAGAAAACTAAGTAAAATGTTAATTATAAGCCCCAATGATTTATTGTTTGTTGTTTTTGTGTTGAATAAGACTCATTATGTTACTTTTAAATAATATTTTTCACTCCTCCCATAGGATGACAAGACGGCTTACAATTTTTGAGACCTTAGATAATTATTTTCTTGTGGTTTCTTCATATTTAGCAGCTTCAATGATCAAAATTTCTTTTATCTTTAATTACAACTTAAATTTCAACAATAATCAAGAAAATCTTAAAATTTTTTTTAAAAAAAGTCAAGAAGGTATTTTTGTCACTTCCATGGAATTATTATAAAGATATATAATTAAGAAGAAATAGAAGAGGTAAGAAAATTGAGATGATGAATTCAGCAATGGGACTATGTACTTTGTATTTCTAGAAATTATTTTTTTTCCACTAAAAAAAGGCTAATGAACGTAATTTTTTTTTGTGGAAAAAAGAGCAATAAAATTTTAAAAAATACTATTTGAACACCAGGAAGAAGTCGGCAAGACAAAAATGATATCATTATAGCATGACGTGCTGTTGTTTTTTGTGCTAAGATGATACTGTAGCATGAACGGTGAATTACTATTATTATCGGCAAATACTAAGATACAGTTTGATGTATACTGTACTCTCACTCAGGCGCAAGATACATCAAACTGTATCTTAGGCATGTCCATTATTATTATTATTATTATTATTATTATTATTATTATTATTATGATGAAGATGATGTGATGTCGTCTTAGTATTCAAATATTAATATTTTTTAGTTATTATTGATTTTTATTTAGTGATTAATAAAATTATAAGGTTCTTTTTAAAAAAAATTTATAGAAATTATTAGGAATAATAAAAGTAAAAAATTTTAACATTAAATAAATAATTATTTTTTAAAAAATAAAAGTGTAAAGAATTTAATTTATTTCTTTGGAAAGACTAATAATGAATGAATTAGTGTATAAATAGACTTATTAATTGTAACTCTTTAAACTAAGTTTATTAATTATAGAATTTGTATAAAAATAAATTTTAATTATAAGATAATTATTAATTATTGATGTCTAAAAACATTTTTTCTACTATATGTAACTTAAAAAAATTTATTAATTAAAATAATATTAAAAGAATATTTAAAAATAAAATATTTTTAAAATATGGAAGCAACTCTATTATTGACACAACCGTACAAATAAAATGTGTAAGTTTGTGAAATCCTAATTGCATAATGCAATTCTTTTTTTTTTTTTTTTGGTTGGGGGGGGGGACATGGCACATGTGATGATTTGCAAAACTCGTGACGCTTATTTATTGAGTTCAACCCGTTAATTATTTTCTTATTATATTTATTCTCATAATAAAAAATAATCAAAGTAATATATCATTTTAACTAATAATATTTACTATGTTTTTTTATTTTTCCGCCTCTGTAGAGAACCTAACCCATCCTTAATTCTAATCTATACTAATAATAATTTCTAATCTATATTAATAATACTAAAACTAATTTAGCTTAAAATTTAATCTAATACCTATAAAGATTTATACGTATAAAAATTAAACCATTATTCACAAATCTTAAAAAATTAAACCATTATTCACAAATCTTAAACTCTGAAATTAATAACAAATAAATAAACTGTCACATTTTACGAAAAATTCAACTAAAAAGTTATCAACGAACATTAGGAATTGAAATTTATTTTATTAAAAATTAATGAATTATTTATTATTATTATTTTTAATTAAGGTCCTGTTCTTTGTATCTAGTGAGATTCTTCTTCTTCTGCTGGGTGTGCTGCTGCATGCAGCACGTTCCGCGTAACCAAGCAAAAATACAATAATATTTAAAAGACCCATTCACCCAAAACGACATCGTATCCCTGCAAATTATAACAAACTTCCATTAACGTTTTTTGAAAACTGCACAGATCTCCCAGCAGAGTGCAGTACTGCAAATACAGAGTATTCAAAATAAAAAAAAACATTTTAAAAAGAAAAAGAAAAAGAAAAAGAAAAAGAAAAGTTAAAAGTCCCCAGGCCGTTTCTGGTGAGGGTTCATCATTCTTTTCGCTGTTTAGGATTGGAAAAAAAAAGTAAAAAATCTAAAAAGTTTCAAAATTCCTTTGACGCTTTTGGTTTTATACTACTTTTCTTCATACTTTGGATATATATATATTTTGGAACAACTGGGTACAGTTTGTACCTTTTGCATTTTTGGTTTTTGAATCTTGGAATCTACTTTCTGTCTTATTCAGAGACCAAAGACTGGATTCTCAATTATGAATGAACGAATGAATATATGAATGTAGTAGTAGATGTTGGGTTGTAAATGTTTCCAAGTTAAACAACGCGTTTTGTTATTTATTATTAGTTTCGAGATCGAAGTTGGGTTAGCTAATTTAGCTCAGTTCATTGCTCTGTGGGAAGCGTCATCGTTTTTTGCACGCTTTTGCTGCTCTCTCGTCAATGCGCTCGCTGCTTCTTTCGGTGGCCGCACTCTGTTAAACAATAAGGTTACAGTCTCTCCATCTTCCGAGGAAGTTTTTGTCTTTTTTCCTTAAAAAAATCGGATTTTTAAACAGACCCTTTACCACTTTTTGCCTTTTGGAGTAATCTATATGAATGTATTTTTTTTTGGTTTAATTTACTAAAAATATATATATATATATATATATATATATAAAATCTTCTTTTTCTGGGGTCAGATTTGAAGGGGGAGGGGCGGGGGAGTTTAATAATAATGGCAGAGGATACAAAAGAAATGCGAGAGAATGGTAAAGAAATGCGTACACTGGCTTTGACGCCGACATGGTCAGTTGCTACAGTGTTGACGATATTTGTGGTTGTTTCTCTGATCGTAGAACGCTTAATTCACCGCCTGAGCAATGTAAGCAGCAGTGTTTAATATATTACTTATATTCACTTTATGCTTTGCGGTTATGTATTTTTTTGTTGTATATATTGCTTCTTATTGAAATTGTGAAGTGGGTTTGTTTTGTTTTGTGGATTACTCAGACTGCTTAGGATCGGAATGAACTTGAAGCCTTGATTCACTGTCTTCATATAAAGTTGAATTGTTTTTTAAATTGATATTATGGATTTTACTTTTAGGCTTTACATTTAGTTTTACCAGCCTAAATAACTGAAGTAGTATTTGGCTGCAACTTTTAGTTCCATTTTACGTTTTCTTTGTGCTTTGTTGTCCTGATTGTCATTGTTAAGAATTTGATATCAAATGGGTTTCTTTCTCTCGTGGTATGCTTCATTGTATATAGGCTTGAAGAGTTTGCAAACGATGCTGACTATTCTCAAAACAGATTTGAACCACAGTTGTAGAATTTTCTGTATGCTGATTATGGTATGAAGCATTTGTTGCTCAGTGGTATAATTTTGGCTGTTTAATCAAAACACAATACTTTTTTATAGCCTTCCGACACTTGGATTGGAAGGGCTGTTGGTAATTGTTTTTGAGTTTGTTATAGCTCTGGTCATAGACAAAGACTCTTTTTCTCGGTTGCATGTTGATTCTTCCGGTTAAAGATTACATTAAAGAATTTTCTGTCATGTCACAGCTCAAATTTGTTTTGATTTGTTCAACTACAATATTAGCAATAATACTAAATACATGTATTTTCTGCCATTCTTACGTGAATCAATTTCATTTGTTGTAGTGGTTGCGGAAAACTAATCGAAAACCTTTGCTTGCAGCTGTGGAGAAGATGAAAGAAGGTGTACTGCATTAACTAGTTTTTGCAACTTCTTGACATATATCTAATGTTCTTTTGACTCATATGTTATGCTTAAGCTTTCTTCTTTTCAACTTTTTTCTTCAGAGATGATGCTGCTTGGATTCATTTCACTTTTTTTAACGGCTACTTCAAGCTCTATATCCGATATTTGCATTCCATCAAAGTTTTATGATAGTACTTTTGCTCCTTGCACCAGATCTGAGATTGATGAAGAAATGGAAAATAACTCTTCTGAGGGCCGTAAATTGATGGGTTTACTTTTTCCTCATCGCAACAGTAGAGTGTTGAATGAGTTGAATAAAAATACCTGCAAAGAGGTAGGTGACCAATCATGTAAATTGTAATGGTAAAATTTATCTTCAGTTTTCTCTTTTAATCTGTTATTGTCTTTGTGAAAGGAAATTGCAAGAAAATATATTGGTAGCCTTACCAGCCCTGTTGGTAGTGAAAATGATGATAAAGTTATGCAATGCGTTATGCTTTATGCAGTTTATGCAATTTGTTTAAATCTTTACATTTTCTTTCTCTGTGCTTTTGGAATTATCTTGGCTAAAAAGAATTCTTCCTCCTCTATGCAGGGTTATGAGCCATTTGTTTCATATGAGGGTCTTGAGCAGTTGCATCGTTTCATTTTTGTCATGGCAGTCACTCACGTATCATACAGCTGTTTAACTATGTTGTTGGCAATTGTGAAGGTCAGATAATTTTTTTGAAATCAGAGAATGTTGCTGATAAGTTAGGTCCTTTATTTGACGTTTTGGATGCTATGAATCAGATGCATTGTTGGGCACCATCTCCCGCATTGTCGGATAAAATTTGAGATTGCCCTCAGAAAGATAAATGTATTTGTGATTTCCATGTTGTGAGGCTAAGAATGTAATTGTAGTAAAGGCAGGTTCTTAGCATGAATTCATATAATAAAAAGCCATAAAATTTTCAAATTCTTCTCTCTATCTCTTTCCTGCTAATTGTAAATGCTGTGTCATTTGAGCAGATTCACAGTTGGAGAATATGGGAGGAAGAGGCTCATATGGACCGGCATGATTCTCTGACTGGTGAGCTTCTAAACAATTAAGCTGTGGTGGTAGGTTTATGTAAGAGTCCAACAGTTCCTTTCTGCTGATTTAAGGCTTCTGATTTATGACTGATACAATGCACCTTCAATAAGGACCAAAGAAAAAAAAAAAACAGTCGAATTTATTAATTCAACTTAGTTATGTGGGTGACTAGAACCTTTATAGACAAACTTGTTCCAAACATGAGGGTTTTAGGAAATTGAGCAAAACTTTGAAGCGAAAGAGATGGTTGAGGTATTAGCACTTATTACATGATTTTGAAGTAGATGAAATTTGATTCAGACGAGATAATGAGTAGTTTACTTATCTGAAAAAAGAAGATTGAGTTTGGAGATGAAAAGAATCAAGGGTGGGAGAGAAGAAAGAAAAATGGAAAAGATAAAGCTAGGCAGACTAAATTGGAGTCAGGTAAGCAGTCATATGAGAGATAATCAGATATATTCATAGGCCCAGGTTTTATGCCTGCACAGTATATTCTTCAGTCCCTTTTATTGTATTTCAGATAATCAGATATATACTGCATCATTTCTTATGAATGGCGATTCGTAGATTGCACTACTCAATGCTGTGTACTTCTTACTGCAACTAACTGCTTCTATATATGATGTTATAATAAACTGTTAAGATCAATTAACATTGTGGCTTTATTTGTCCTTAAAGCCACTGTTGATTTCAGATCAATTGATTTTATTTTTAATTTTGTTCTTTATCACAAATGAGTAGCTCAATTTTTTCTTGAACAGAAATCACAAGAGAGTTGACAATACGAAGGCAAACAACCTTTGTCAGATATCATACCTCTAATCCTTTGTCCAGGAACGAGTTACTTATCTGGGTGGTATGCTAAGACTTTCCATTCTCTCTTCATTTAAATTGATCTGTTTTATCTCTTTGCGTGCTTTACATTACTCTGGAAACTAAGCAGGGTAGTGCCCTTAATGTTCATTGTAATGTAATTGCTCTCCCTCATGATTCAATTGACTGGAAGGAGATTCTCAGAAAGTTAAGTGGAGTGCCAATGGATAGCAGTAAAATTTGGTTAAGCCAACTCTACTGCATATAAAATTGTTTGTGAAGAAATGAAATCTTCTGCCAGGACAACGTTAGGGAACAACCTTTTGGGAAGCAAAGAAATAATTAACCTTAAGAATTCAAACCTCATGTTTAAGTGGCTGGAAGAAGTATAATATACTTATATGCTTGTCTTTTGCTCTATGTAACCAGAAGAGCATATCTTTTTTTCTGATAGCTATGATCATACCCCTTTTGATTGAGGTTACTGGTTTTATCAACATGCAGATCTGCTTCTTCCGCCAATTTGGGCGCTCAGTGGTTCGTGCTGATTATCTTACACTTCGAAAGGGGTTCATCATGGTATGCAGTTTTCCTATTTGTTTAAATGATATGCCTCTACAATTATTAACATGATTTTGTCATAGTCAAGGATCTGCTGTACATGAGGGTATTCTTGAGTGTATTGTCAATTTCCGAACTTTACAATCTACACCTACATGAGAGCATGGCAGTGTCTGAACCTTCAGTGTGTGAAACTTTAGTAAAGATAACCTGCAGTGCATGAAAGTTCAGAAAAGATAGCAATACAAACATGTGTAAAACTCAAATGTGAGTTGAATAAAAACAGTGTTATATCAACTATGGCAAGAATGAATACTGGACATCTTGTATAATCTAAATTGATTTTTCCACTTGAGCTAACTGGCAAGCACTGTTAAGGGTATGTTTTGAAAGTTTTAGAAAAGATTATGTATGCAAAAATAGATGATGTTAGGGATTATTCTAAAAATCATGGGAATCAGCAAGAAGATCAAACTTACACTTTAATTTTCCAATATTTTTTTTTTCCTCCATAAAGAATCAAATGAAGCAGAAAATCGTGGGAATCAGCGAGAAGATCAACCTTTCACTTTAATTGTCTAATGTTTTTTTTTCTTCCATAAAGAATCAAATGAAGCAGAAGGCATATTATGGAACCTGCACTAAATTTAATGGCTAGTACTGGTACTACTTTTACGTAATTTACTCTCTTTTTTTTTTTAAATCACAGAACCACAATCTTTCTCCAAAATATGATTTTCACAGTTACATGATTCGGTCTATGGAAGAAGAATTTCAAAGGATAGTTGGTGTCAGGTGAGGAGCATAAACTTCCACTTTTTCTGAATATTTTTTTACATTTTGAGTTATAACCAAAATTTTGATTGTATGCCTGCATTTTTATGTGGTCACTTTCTCACCTCTGTTGTTTGATTTAGAAGCTATAATAAACTTGCTTTAAGTGTAGACATGTATGAACAATGCAGAGGATTCGGGCACCCTTAAGCTGATTCTTCTCTCTCTTCCTCTTATGTCCACTATTACTACTGATTGATCAAGTGTCTTTCACAAAATGGCTTATGCTAACACCCATTTGTTTAATGTCTTGCAGTGGCCCCCTCTGGGGATTTGTTGTTGCTTTCATGCTGTTTAATGTGAAAGGTATGTCATGCATTCATGAAGATGATTCTGATGCTTTCAGCTTTCCACCTAAACAGCATTCATAGGAACATAAAAATCATCTTTTCTTGTTGTCTGGTTTGCCTCATGCTCACTAGTCGCAAAAATATATAGATATAGAAATTGCAGTTTCCATCTTGCTGTCTATATCAGATTATTTTTGTTCCCAAACAAACTTGTGGTCATTTTTTTTTTTAAACTGTACTACAGGATCTAATCTATATTTCTGGATTGCCATTATTCCTGTCACTGTAAGTATCTTCTATTTATTTATTTATCAATTTGTTTGTTTTTCTTTTTTAACTTTTAGTTTTAGTAGTCACCTATTTGGTTTCGAGTGTTAATACAGCTCTCGTATCGAACAAGTAATGTTTTATGGTTCTCTATCCAGCAAGTCTGTTGCTAGGGTGACTCTAAAAGACATTTGCATTGTTGGTAAATTTTAGATGGCCTTATGATGTTTGACAATTCTGATTTCTTGCTATTTATGCAGATTGTTCTTTTAGTAGGCTCAAAGCTACAACATGTGATTGCAACATTAGCTTTGGAGAATGCCGGCATAACTGGATACTTTGCTGGGGCAAAGCTGAAACCACGAGATGAGCTTTTCTGGTTTAATAAGCCTGAACTAATGTTATCCTTGATTCACTTTATTCTGTTCCAGGTTGTCAATTTATTTTGAGGGTCACTAAAAGTTTCGTCTACAATTTTTTATTTAAAATGTTATTTTTTATGTGAGCACGGTGAAACTTACTTGTTTCTCTCTTTCCTTTTTTCTCTTGGCAGAATGCATTTGAACTGGCTTCATTCTTTTGGTTCTGGGTACTTCCTCTTCTATGACTTAATTTGTATTCCTTTTCTGCTGGAGATGACCTTACGTTCTCAACATTCTTAAAACTCACATTGTCTTTAAACTGTATTTTTCAAAATCTGTTGTAAGAAAATTAACTGTTTTTATAGATTGTCCCTTGATTTTTGTTCTTTCAGTTGTTTTAAATTGTCTAATTATGGTAATATGGATATTATTATCACAATATATTTCTGAACATAACAAACAAGCTGAGATCATAAAGCTGGAATTACAGCATTCTCTCTTGAAACAAGTTAGATGCATTTTTTGGACATGTGCATTTTAACTAATTTTAGTTTGTTATTTGAACAGTGGCAGTTTGGATATAATTCATGCTTCATTCGTAATCATTTTTTGGTGTACTTACGACTTGTTCTGGGGTATGTTTTCAGTCCAGCCAGCTCTAATTTGTTATGGATATATCAACAGTTATGGTTCTTAGTTCTTACCATATTTTGCAGGTTTGCTGGACAATTCCTCTGCAGCTACAGCACCTTGCCTCTCTATGCATTGGTTACTCAGGTATTAACATTAATCTTCTGATAATTCTCCTGCTTGCTAAAAAGGGTACTAAAGTTAAAACTTCTTAAGCAAGAGATTATCATGTACATCAGTCATTAATAAACCATCGAAAGTATGTCCATCCAATGGCGTACAACTAATGTCAGATTAGGTGCAAAAAGAGTGCTCTCGTTCTAGCTTTGGAATTTGTAATTGGTTGCATATTTGTAGTGACTGTTAGGCAAAGTTAATTCATCTAACTTGTTCGTAGTGGTATGTATCGACTCCAATAAGGCTTGACTTTTTAATCCTTTTTTCGTTAGTTAAGCAGAGAACATGATGCAGGGCCTTAGAATTATTATGGAAATTTGCATGGGACGTCTGGATGTTTCCTTACGTATACGTACTAGATAGTGTAAAATACTGCATAGACAGGTACATTGACTAAGATTCTAAAACCTAGGATTCATAATGATACAATGAGTGATTCCTAAGTTCCAACTGCATCCAATTATGTTCTCCATGCTTTTTCAGATGGGAACAAACTATAAGGCAGCACTAATTCCACATAGGATCAGGGAGACCATCCATGGATGGGGGAAAGCTGCTAGAAGGAAGAGACGGCATGGACATTTTACTGATGATTCAACCATACACACAGTCACAGATACAAGCACTGTAGCATCACTTGAGGAATATGATCATCAGTTGATTGATATTCCTGAAACTGCTACTGGTGCTGGCAATAGCAGTGGTGCTGAAGTTGAATTACAGCCACACATCTCTATCTCCCCTGCCTCAGTTCCTAATGAGACTTCAAGTCGTGTTGGTACACCTCTCCTCCGACCCTCTGCTTCTGTTTCTGTATCAACTACTTCATTGAATTATCATACAGAAGGCATTTTAAGATCATCTTCCATGCCAGCTAGAAGGGAATAATGCAATGTCAACAAAATGGTGTAGAAAATGAATATTGTCAATGTATTTAGGCGTTGACTTTGCTTCCTTTAAGCACTTCAAGGGGAGGGAAAAAGGGGGGGGGGGGGTGGGGGATTATTGCCCTCTTTCCAAATTCTTACAGAAGATAAAGGTTCATGAAATACTCGCTGGATGTTAGTTAGAAACTGAAGTATATTGAGATTAATGTATGAGCTTTGTTGTGGTAGGATCTAGCAAATACTGAATTGTAACATATAGTGTGAATGATACAAGCCAACAAATTAGTAGATTCTTACTTAGCCATCATCTTATCTTTGCTGTATTTTTGTTTAACAGATATTTTCTCTATACATTGAGCGTTCTATATGCGGACGAATCTTATGCCTTATTGCTTGTTTTTCTAGATACCAAATGAGATGATATAATGATTTCAGTAGCGAACCATTATAGGATGATACCAAATGTAGAATCTCAACTTCTAACAAAGGAATGAGTTTTATTAATTTTTACTTATTAATCACAATTAGTATGCCCAGTTATTGCTAGACTGGGTTATTCTTAATCACGGGATCCATTCACAGCAGACTCATCAGTTGGGGCCTTGGTTTGCTGAGTTATCTAGCATGTCTGACGGATGGGGTATGCTATCTGGCATGTTTGGTGGATAGGGTATGCCATCTGGCATGTTTGGCGCATGGGAACTGCCATGAGGCAGTCTGCGGACAGAGTCCTCATCAAGTGGTAGTAGCTGACCGGCTTCGTTTTCTCCTTTAGGAGCAGGTTCACCGTCTTCATTCGCCATTTTGGGGTCTCCGTCTTCAGAGGTCACTTTATGGGCTTCATCATTGGACTCAGCCTTCCAAGGCGGGCAGCTGCAACCGGAGACTGGTTGATTGCAATTGTAGCCTGGCCGACCACATGCGGGAACATGGGGGCAGTTAACTCCTGGCCTGCAACCGACTGCAGGGACAGCAGGAGTAACTCCTACGCCACCGGAGCCAATTCCTATACCAGTACCGGTACCAGTGTCTCCAGTGCCGGGAATAACTCCTATACCTGGGATGACTGTTCCACTACCAGTTCCTGTACCAATACCAGTACCGGTGCCTCCAGAACCAGGAATAACTCCAACGCCAGGGATAACTGTTCCACTACCAGTTCCTATACCGATACCAGTGCCAGTGCCACCACTTGACCCTGAACCTGCCCCATATCCAATACCTGTACCACCACTACCAGCTCCGTAACCGATGCCCGACCCGCCAGATCCACTCCCATAACCATATCCAGCACCAGCTCCTAACTCAACTACAGTGCCACGTCCATAACCGAATCCACCAGCCCCTTGCTCATTGATGGGACTATTACCGATGTTACGGTTATCAGCATCTTTTTGTTTTTGGTCGTTGTGATCCAGGAGCGTCCTGGAGGCAGAACTGAAGCTTGACAATAGCAAGACTAAAAGACCAATGCATGCACGTTTTTTAACTGGCGCCATTTGTATTTTTATTTTTTTTGGCGGGCAACTTCGGTGCTTTGCTTGGTCCTCCATCTATTTTATCACCCCTTAAGTAGACAATGCAATGCCTGAAGAACGGAAAAATCATTGTGTTGATTTATTAATGGATTCCGGGGTCATAAGCGTTGTGTGAAGAGGGAGTTACGTGCTGCGACTCTTTATCACCATTATATTAAGAGAGCTTCAAAGGGAAACGTAAAGGAAAGATCAACACACACATCTCCTCCTTTGCTTTGCTGCATCATTTTTCGTTCATGGAGAGTGAGTGAGCAGCTGATCATACTCATTGGCCAAAGTATGGTATTGGAGTGAGAGGCCTCATATTTACATAGTTTTTCCTTTTTATTCTTAAATTATCACTATTATTTTGTGACATTTTACTACAATCTATCGACAATAACATTACCAAGTCCACGAGTTAAATAATATAATCTACCATAATGTATAAGCAGGAGGTCTACTGAATATAACTCAAAAAATCTAGAAATCGACCAAATATAACATCGGTGCTCGATGTGCTAAAAAAATAATTCTATTAAGTGGATAATTACTTCAAACATCTCCAGGTGAAGTCAATTATGGGAAGATTGAAACATTTTTACCTCTGAAATTCTGCTCACTGGAGAATGGGCCTTGTGGGACTTAATTCACCTAATCACATAGATAACAACGAACCAAGAACAGACATTTGCTGAATCTTCCTTAAAGTATGATATCAAAAGGTACAACATTGGCGCGCCAAGAGAAAACAATAAGTGTTTGAAAGTAAGCATGAAAGTAAGCAAGAAGCACTGACTTGGTAGCTTAAGCCATTCCAATCATTCTATTTCACATACAATTGTAGAAAACATTCATCTTGAACTCTGAAATGCCATAATAAACAAATAAACTAAGGCTAATAGATTATTATCATAGGAATAAACCCCTATGAATTTCAGTACCAAATAAACAAAGGAATTTTACATGAGGTAGAAAAAAGTGCATCCACATTCAAACTTGATCACCAATGCCATCTGATTCTGCCTTCAGACTTTCAGCCAACATTCGTTGTCTGTTCTGCATTTGCCTCTCGACAGCAACCGTATACAGGCCTTAAAAAATAGTGATAAATAAACAATGTCAACTTGAATGAAAAGGAAGAAGATGATGAAAATTTACTTGTTCGGCAATCGCAGAAATATTTTAAGCAACAAGGCAAAGAGAAAGGTCAGCAAGACATACTGATTGCACTTCCAATTGCACAGGCCCAAAGAATTCTCATGGACCATTTATCTCCAATAACTCCTCTGGATCCCATTTCTTTCTGCAAAAAGGAATTTAGTTATTTATTTTTTTATAATGGCATTCTAAAAACTGAACACTATTTCTAATGTGGCCATCTGGTGCACAGTAGTGGAATTATCAAAAGGCAACACCAAACTCATGTTTTTGGCTCCTAATCTTTTCAACACATACTCAATACTGCAAGTGATGTATGTTCAATTTGTAAATTCAAATCAACCACCAAAATAGATTGCATAAATGTTTATAATTACCATTTAGACCTCGCTCCTGAAATAGGAGTTAAAGTCAGCAGTTAAGCCCATTACATACTTGACACTGTGAGCAAGATATGCACAAATTTTTACATTCAAATCAATGGCCAAAGAAGACTGCATAAATGTTTATAACTACCACTTAGGCCTCGGTCCCGAAAAAGGCTTAACGTCAGCCAGTTAAAAATAAAAGTAACCAACCTAAGCAAATATATCCGCATCAATTACTGGGTTTCTACATGCATGTGGTGAAAGAGAACTCAGCGGCCATGTCATGTAGATCATTTAATTATGTAAAAGGAGTATAAAAAGTAAGTCATAGCTTGACAGCTTCAAGTTTCATTCTACTGGAGATATGGAAACAGTTGAAATTCTTCATGGGTGTGTAAAGGACCTTTGGCCTACAGGATCGGAGGATCACTCAAGTCTCCTTAAAAGAGAACATCAATGAGTGACATCTGGGTCATAATACTAATAAAAGTAGAATTCTATTAATAAATTTTTAGCACTTTCATTAGTATGTAAATGTTCTGTCCAAAAACACCATGAAATTTGACTAGAAAATATTGTATTCATAATATTTGACACATCCATCATATTGTCAAGCATTTCAAAATTTGCAATATCAAATCAATGTTAAAATCAATAGAGATAGAGAAACAAGTACCTTTGAAATAAGAGTTGAATGCTGTTCTGGTTTAGCGCAAGGGTTTAGTCTGTGGGGAATTTTGACGCACCGCGCTGCTGCTAACTGTAGAGTTAGAGGAGGAGGACGAGGAACCTAAAAAACGACACCGCTTTTAACCGGTCCATCTTTTTCAACCTCACCACATTGGGTCTGGGTTTTAGGGCCTGTCATACAGCCAGTCCAAACGAAGAGTAAACAGATTAGCACCAAAACCACGTCGTCAATTTCTGAGTACACCCGTTACGAATTAGAAGAAAACTGAAAGTCGCGTATTAAATATAATGAGTGTATTTAGATTTTGTTAATATAAATTTCCGTGACTTGTCAGTGTCAATTTGTCTTTCAATTCTCTTCTCTTGGAAGCATTTACTGGAGAACGTCTCGTTCTCTCTGTATTCCATCTCTTAATTATTTAGTTGTTGTTGTTATTAATTGATGTTAATTTGATCATTATACGGATTTAGTGTTGGATTAGTGAAACGTGGACTGTTTAGTTCAGCTTCCAACTTGTTTGGTTGTTGAGAAAATGTAGGAAAATAAATTAAAATCGCTGAAATTTTGACCTGTTACACTTCATTTTTGATGTTCGAGAATTCATCATCCTGTTCGGTTGTTGAGAAATGAAAGAAAGTGAAAGACAGTCTCTGAGCTCATGAACTGATAATGTTTGTCCTGACTCAACATGAATGTATATAATAAAACAATTTTGAAAACTTTGTCTGTTTTTTTTTTTTTTTAATTTGATTGGAAATAATGAAACTCCAAGACTTCTTATTATGCTTTTGTTAAAAAGAGAAATAAGATTTAAAGCCAAAAGTTAGAAAAGAAAGTTAAAATTAAGAATGCTGTCATCCTTTGGCCCTTTTTGTTGTATTTGCTTTCAGAAATTGGTAAGAAGTCCAATGGACCAATGTATGTTTATGATTAATTTTTCGTGCAGCATACATGAAGAGGCAAGCAATTTTGAGCACTATACTTTGTGATGCTGAAGTAAGGGAGTTGGAAGAGTTGCTTGGTGCTTTTGGCTCACAGTTTTCACTTGAGGACATTGCTTCAGCTTATTATGAGGCAAAGCGTGACGTAAATGGAGCTGCTGACATTCTTTGTTCAATGAATGGAAAAGGCAGTGCTATTGATGCATCCAGGGTTGAACTCAAGGGTGAGGATAAGACAACTTTGGAAGTGGCATCTAACAGTGTTTTGCACAAGTCTCATCATCAAGAAAGAATTATAGTGTGAACAACGAAAAGTCATCCTGTATCCATGGGTACTGTTTCAGGTGTAATTGGAAAAGACTATATCAGAACCAAGTCGTTACCAAATAACTCTCGTGAACCAACCAAACCTGTGAAATTGGATTCGAAGGGATTTCCAGTCTCTGCAATTTGTTGTGACAAAGATTCTCCAAACATGGCCGCAAAGCATGACTCTATGCTTGCTGATGTTGAGGAATTTCTGTTTAAAGTGATTGGAGATTGCTTTCAACTTGATATGACCATGATTGAAGAAGTACTTGGTAATGTTTTTTTGATCTGCCAGAATAAGGTGTCTAATACTTGAGGGCTTTCATTTGTTATTTATCCCCCAAATGAAGTGTCATTTTTAAGGTTAATTATTTGCTTAATGTGCCTTCTTATTGCATCTACAGGTTGTTGTGGGTTTGATATGCAGAAGGTAAAGGTGTAAAATGCATATCTACTTTTATGTTGATTCTTTCTTCCTTCATCTTCTATGTCAGGTAATACAGTATATACTTTTGCCTACAATATAGCAATTTTATGTATGAAATTTTGAATATTGATAAATAAATATAATGGGTGCTCTTAGTACTTGATTTCTTCCTTGTGTGTCAACTCAACAATGTTTACATTTGGAGTACGGCTTCAACGGTCAATGACAATTATGAGTTGTCAAAAGTGTTCGAGCTGTTCTAATTCCCGTAAAAGCAATTACCATTTTCCTTCTCTGAAGTTCTTGAACGCTATTCACTAATCATTTACCAGGATCAGCCTGAGATGTGTTTTTAATTTGTTCCAAGTATCTTTAGTTCTCTTAAAAGGTTCAATGTTTATTCTGTTTTGCTGCTGAATTGCGGAACATTACTCTGTTCAGATTATGACCTGTCATAAGCATAAAAAGAATTGTTTTTTCATTGTTTATGCAGAGCATGGAGAAACTTATCGAATTATTGGCCTTGATTCTGGGAAAGTATGATGATGTTGTCAACTTAGCTGATGTAAAAGTAAGCTTTAAATATAATGAATGCAAGCATCACATTGCTGTTAATAAAATATTACTTTTTATCAGTAATGTCATTTTGGTATTATTTTTAATTTTTTCTTCTTTCTTTTGTATATTTTTGAATGTGTGTACTAATTAGATTTATACAATGGAAAATCTTGATGGTTTATATTTTCTCATGATGACTGCTTCATGATGCTGCAGTCCTGTGCCTTTATCTGCATGAAAGACATCACTCATGCCGCTGTTTTTTAGTTCTTTGTTGACAATTTATTTATTTGGAGAATTTTCTACAAAATGGCATGCTTATAATTTAAGTGTGAAAATTGTTTGCATTAATATTTAAATTCTTTGCAAGCGTATGTTAAGAAGATATGTAGTATTATTTTAAAATGTGCCTTCAAGAACAAGAAACCTAACCCTCAATAAGCTCACTTTCTTCCTGGTGGTTTTGATCTAACAGTCGACCGAGAATAAGCTTCCTTTTTTTTTTTCTTCCTGGATAGGAGATTTTTTTTCAACAAGAACAAATGATGTACCAAGATTCTGATCAAAGGCATTTAAATCCATTTCTACTGTTTGGTTGCTCACTTTTGATGATTAGTGAAGGAAATGGTCTCCAATACTCCACAAGGCTTCAATGCAGTCTCTTTTGTCATGCATTGGTCAAAGGTTATTTTGTTTGCATCTATGCAGTGATGGAGGTGGATTTACAACTAGATTTCTCAGAGAATCGCCCAAGGACAAAGATAGATTTGGTCTTCAGAAAGAAGTTTTGGAATCATTGTTTTGTGTTCCTGAAAGATCTATGGAAGTGCCAGAAATAATACATTCAGTAAGGCCAGACAGGAGATCAACAGCATTTGGTAAACCAGTTATTGAGCCTTATAAAGACACTACTGAAGGACATATTGCACCAGAACAAAAAATGGATGCTAAAGATGGTAAGAACTTTCAAATTTTAAGGGGGTATTCTGCTTCTTTGATCATTTGCATGGATTAGTAGTGTAAATAGAATTTGGGTATAGTATGCCTATAATTCAATGCCTATATGATGGGGCTTAGGACTAAGATTAAGATTAATTTTTATTGATAGAATGAAAAGAAGTAACAATCCTGATCTACAATTCGAGAGGTAGGTCAAACTCTCCCAAACTACTAATTAATTTTAGCACTAGACAATACTCAGCATAAATCCTAAATAACTCACTCCTCTCTTATTTATAACTGAACCTTAATTAATAAAATTACTAAACAGCCTCTGCTCTTATAATTACCAAACTACCTTTACCCCTTTGTATTTGCACCTAACATAAGTTTTCAAAGGTCTAACAGTACTTTCCTCCGAAAAAGCATAAATCCTCAAGGTAGAATTCAGGAAATTGTTGTTGTATCAATGCATATGGCTCACATGTTGCCTTATAGTCTAGTAGGTCCTTCCATGTAATCAACACTTTTTTATCAGCTGATTGTCCTGTCACATTTTGGCGCACTCCCTCTACAACAACTAGTTCAAGCATTACCTCTATGTCTTCAGTCAGTGTCGGCGGAAGCAAAGGAAAGGGTGTGTGGTCTCCAATAGTTCGTCTCAATTGAGACACATAAAACACCGAATGAATAACCAATGTTGGTGGTAACTTCAATCAATACGCCACTTTTCCAACCTTCTCTACAATATGATAGGGCCCAAAATATCGAGGGGAGAGCTTTTCATTCCTTTGTCGTGTCAGAGACTTTTGCCTATATGGCTGTAATTTTAGGTAAACTCGGTCTCCTACCTCAAATTGTATGTCCCTCTTATGACCATCAGCTTATTTCTTTATTATCTGCTGCGCCTTAGACAATTGTCTCTTCAACTCTTCCAATATTCGATCCTGTTCCTCTAAATATTGATTTACCTGCGACACCAGTGTTGAATCCTGTCCATAGTACACCAAATGCGGAGGATCACACCCATACAATACCTTAAAAGAAGTAGTTTGTGTAGATGTGTGAAAAGAAGTATTGTATCAATACTCTACCCATGCTATCCACCTCAGCCATTGCTTAGGCATGTTCAATGCAAAACATCGCAAATAGGTCTCTACATTTCGATTGACTACCTTAATTTGTCGATCAGTTTGTGGGTGGTGAGCTATGCTTCTCTTCAAAATCGTACCCTACATCCTAAACAACTCTCTCTAAAAGTAGCTTGGAAAAATTTTATTCGGCTCTGTTACTATCGACTCTAGAATTCTACGTAAACATACCAACTCTCACATAAATGCGGCTGCAACAGTCACAGCAGTATAGGGGTGTCTTAAGGGTATGAAGTGAGCATACTTGCGGAGTCCATTGATCACCACCATGATCATTGTGTACCCCTTCGACTGTGGCAATCCCTCAATAAAATCTATCGTCACCTCTTCCCAAACCTTATCAGGTAGCGATAATGGTTGCAATAGTCCTCCCGGTGCCATTGCCATGCATTTGTAGTGCTGACACACATCGCACCTTGCTACTATCTCCTCGATGTCCTTCTTCATCCCCGTCCAATATAACTCTGCAGCCAAACATCGATAAATTTTTAGCACACCCGATAGCACTCCCTTGAAACTCCTGCAATAACTTCTGTTTATGGCGTGACGTTCTCGACAACACAAGACGCCTTTGATACAATAGTCACTGTCCATCCATGGAATAGCCCGAGTATTCCAATTCCCCATGGAACAACGCTACCTGTATTTTCGCCAATCCCTCATGCACCTTAATCTCTCGTAACAATGTGTCCTAATCCATCACCAAAGGCACTGATAAAGGTACCAATTGAGGTACTTCCCCCCGTCGCGATAGGGCATCTGCCGCCTTATTCTCTAGCCGTAGCCAATATTATATTTCAAAATCATAACCTAATGATTTTGATAACTCGTGTTGGTGTTCCTCAGTTACCATCTGTTGCTTCAATAAGAACTTGAGATTCACTGATCGGTTTGAACAATAAAATGTCGCTCGAGAAGGTATGGCCTCCACCTTTGAATAGCTAGCACAATTGCCATGAGTTTGCTAATTTTGCATAAGAACTGCTCTTAACCCATACCTTGATGCATCTGTCTCTTCGATAAATGGTTGGGTAAAATCTGGTAATGTCAACACTGGAACACTAGTCATGGCCTGTTTTAGTTTCTCAAAAGCTTGCGTTGCAGCTTTCCCCCATTGAAAACTATCCTTCTTCAATTGCTCCGTTAGAGGCCATGCTATGGTGCTATACCCTTTCACAAACTTTCGATAGTATCTAGTAACCCCCTCAACTCGCTCATTGCCTTACCCACATGCTTAATAAATGTAAACCAAATTCTTCTTTGAGAGTCTTGAGGCAGCTTAGTTTGATTCTATATGCTGTCCAGTGACCAGTCTGTTTTGTAATTCATTTCACTGATATTATTCTGTTTATGTCCTTTCACCCTATATCATTTAAAAGAAAAGTGGAACTTAAATTACTAAATTTTTTGTACTTGTGGTGTAATATCCCATCTTCATATTATATCCTTATGTCTTCTTTTCCTTTATTCTCATTCTTCACTAATGTCATTGACATTTGGAATTGCATTTTAGATGATGAAGACGATGAAAATAGCTATGAGGTGCTACGTAAAGCTGTGAAGGAATATTGGATTTCTATGAGAGTACTACAAAGCTGTAACTACTTAATACACATAGAAGATTCAGGCAGAATATTCATAGATGTGATGTGGCAATATAGAACATTGATGCTCGTATTCCTTTTGTTTGAAGAAGAGCATTTGCAGCCGCAATGTTACCTTCTTGAAAATTTTATTTTGCATAGCACACTCCTAGCATGTGAAGGATCTCTTTTAAGTTGATCGATCATATTTTTGATAGGTCACTGATGGTTGGTATTAATAGTTTCAGTTGCTTTGCAGGCTTTTGATGCTTTTGTTAAAGGTGATCACGCACGTGAGAACAAACTTCTGGAGCAAGTATATTTACCTTTTTCCTATTTTATATTATTCAGTTCAATGCTTCGAGAACCACCAGCCTTATTGGACCTATGGGAATTTCATCTCTGTGATTGTTAATGATTGAATATTTAGGATTTTTATTTAAATGGTGAACTTCAGTAATTCTACCCTATTCCTGCTGTGATATCTACTGTTTAACTAACATACATGAAATGATGTTCAAATTTGGTCATTGGACTTAAAATGCTGGTCTGTAACCACATTGAAGTGTCATAGGTAATTTTTTCCTTTCTCTCTGATGATGCACTGGTACCTTCCATTGCCTAGTTATTTCTTTAGGTTATTATCTTTAACATTTTGATATCTGATGGGCTGCTGTTCTTGTAACTTCCTTCATTAGGCACGAAGCATTTTGTGAAGTACTTAGTGATCACTCTTTTTATGTCTATTACAGTGTTGATTGCCTGTAGTAGCTTCTTAATTCCTTTTTGAATTTGCAGGGACATTTTTTTTAGGCAAAAGGCTAGTGAAGCTGACAGAAAATCTGCTGAAAAGCTTGTCAAAGCCAGGTTGGTCTGTTTTAATTATTCTTGGTCTGTATTAATGATTCTTGTCTTCAGCCATCTTGTCTATTGGTTTAGTGGCATAACAAGTGTAGATTTTGATTGCAGAAATGATGAAGTAATTACTCCTGACTGGCATTCAATTGAACCAAGGGAAGTAGTTCGTCTTCTGAGGGTTCATTTGATTTCCCTTTCAGGCATTCCAAGTAGGTCATCATGCTATTCCACTTGCTAGTTCTGTTAAATCCAAGAAATGAATTAATTTTGCATCTCACTTCTGATAAGCTGTTAAGCACCTTAGAATTGTAGTTGGGACCAGCCATGAAGATTCAAAAACAGAGGCTCGGAAACAAATGGTACGATCAGTTTGTTGTACTAACTTTTGCTCCAATTGTTGTCTTTCTTTTACTTTATTGTTTGCACTTCTGGTTTCTGTTTGAACTACAATTCATGGCATAGCTGTAAAATTATGATCTATGAAACACCTGGATGTTGTGAAATGGACATTTCTTGTTTTGTGAAACCACCAAGATGTAAGAATTAACAGCATCGACACTTACACTACATTTAAATTCTTTGGAAATAATGTTTTTCAGGTATGAGCAAATCAGCAAGGAATTGACAAATGAACCCTGAAGAAAGTGACTTTTACGTAAAATTTTTCTTGTGCAGATAAAGAAGCTGTTGAAGAAAGAATCAATTGAGTGGATCGAAGATGGAAATGGTCAGGCAATATTAATTCAAGTGGATGTGATCGATCCCAAGTGCTTGAGTTTCTTCAGGAAAAAGTAAAAGGACATGAAGATACAACCTCAAAGAGATCTTATCACAATCATTATGAAACTTCTTGACACTGCATGAGACTTCCATCGGCTAATGGTATACTGTGTATTCAAGAAAAATAAGGAAGCTCTACAACAAATAAATATACAAAAGAAATACATATACTCCATAGAAAATAGATTGATGCAACTGTGGGATCACTCTCTTTTTGGAAGATGATCAGTGATTGTATTGCAAAAGGTTCGAAGAACAGATCTTCCTTTTGAAGCAAGTAAATCTCAGTTCCATGCTTTTTTCTTTACCAGCATGGAAGTTAGCTAATGGATATACACATGAACTAGTTTCTGTACGAGCTTGAAAGTGCTGTAGTAGCAATTTATGCTTTACTTTTTAATACTGAAACTTTATTCATTGTGCTAATGCTGAAATTCAGGGTGCCTTGATGGTTTTTAAATGATTTTGTCGTGCACTGGGTTCTGGCCGAGCATATTTGCGCAATTAATTACGACAACAAAATGTATCTGCAAATTCAACCAGGAAACTAAGAGAACAGAAGAAAAATGACTCTAAAATATCCAATTTGATGGTTCTAAATAATTGTTTATTATTTAAAGATTTTTTTTTAGTTCCTTCTACATGAGAGAAGAGCATGAGATGTACATGGAAGAACTATATGATTGAGATGGAAAAGGAAAAGAGGAGAGTGCAAGAAACAAAAATGATGAAAAGGCAACTGATTTCGATTAACATAATAGGATTTCTAGAATTCTATTAAGCATATGCAATAAAGGCAAAATTATACAATACAATTTTTCAATGTCATTGGGTTAGTCTCTGCATTTCATTTTGGTCGTTGAGGGTTTCCATGAGAAGTGGAGGTGCATATTGAGCATTCCCTTGGTGCTCTTCTGAGTCCTGACAGAATGAAAGGATGATGGTATCAATTGACATCTCCACCACTGCAAAGAAGAGAGCGGCAACAACATAACCAAGGAACCAGCAAACCTGCATAAACAATATCATAACAGTCATAATTTAGCCATTAGTCCGTTTAACTCTAAAAGCTTGACCAAGTTTTCTTCAACAAGTCCCTTTTGGATACTTTCTTGCATATTCACAAGTTTGATAGGAAAGGGAAATTATGTTATAATCTGAACAATATTTGACTCATGCATTTAAGCAAAATTCTACTGCTCCAAAGGATCCAGTTAGCACCCAAGCAAATTCAATTCCTTCAAACATTCATGCCATGAGATAATATGTAGGCTCAATTGTTAATTCTGGTTGTAGATGTTTTAGTTCATTGACATATGAAAAACAATTCAAATAAGAATTATCTTATCATAGTTGAATCACAGGAAACATACCAGCACAGGGAAGAGCGGAGAGGATATCTTGTCATGAGCAGATCTGTATTTGTGGGTGTCCAGCATGAGGAAAGCAAATACAGCGGTTGAGAGGCTGACACACAGTTTTCCAAGGAATAGAATAACATCACCAATCACATTCACCCTCCCTATACGGAGTATGTTATTGATGATCAATTCTGTTGCAATAGAAGAAGCTCGACAGAAGCTTTTTCCCGTAATAGCGATCTACAAGAATCACAATTGAACAGTCAGGAAACGATCACTAACAAACTCAAACAAAAACAAGCCCAATCAAACAACTATAATGTTACATCCAACTACATCTTCCAAGATTACCATTATATAAGCATTGCGGTTTACAGATTTGACTGTCCACTCAATACACCTCAAAATACCCTGGGAAGAGTAAAATGCCACCTTCCCATACCAACTATCCGGTGTAGTACCAAAAACTTTCATCTTGCGACGAATTGATTCAAGTATGAATCGGATTGATTCCACAAAAGATACAATCAGGGAGCCAAGAGCCACAGAACCAAGACTGTATCGTACAAGGCGCTTCATAGAGGAAACAACTGGAAGTAATGGAATCTCTGGCTGCATGAAGAGATATAAATAATTACAGAAGGAACACATGCATAAACTACTTTTTTATAAGAAAAATAGCATGTAACTTGAACAGTAATATCTACACATTCGTAACTTACGGATGTTTCACCACGTGCCCAATAATAGGAGGCAACAGACCCTGCAATCACAGTTGACGACGCTGCAATGAAAAATTGAGTAGCCCAGTAACAGCCAAAAAGGTGGAAGAAGATAGCAACTGCAATATGAGGAGTATAATGGATGCCATAGCCACAGCAACGATCACAGTTCACCCGTTTTGACCCAAGATCATATGCACAGCAGTTGGAATTGCAATTGTTTTGAATTATCTGACCAGAGCTGAATAAATGAAGAGCAGCTGAAATCCAGAACATGTAAAAAATTGCAAGCATAATATATGGTATGATAGGAAATATCATGAGAGCTTGAACTTCTCCTACAATCTTCGCAGCAACCTGCAGGGATATTAAAATGTAAGACCACTAAATCAAAATGCCATTGCAAGAAAGAGAAATGATTCGTTGCCCAAACATAACAAAGACCCAATTCTTGACTAATAAGTCATGTAAAATTGTAGTTGATGGTCTTGTCTGGGAAACATAAAGTTCGATAGAGATTTCTCTTTTATGCTCCGGTGATATGAGTGGCAATACCAGTATCCTCTTGAAAATATGTACAGTTCTATTGTCAGGAAAAAGCCAATCCACCTTGTATATTTTAAAATCCAAACTCCTACAAGTACCCCTTAATTAAACTTATCATTGTCTAACTGGTTTAAACTACAAAGTCTCATAGATTGAATTTGAAGACAGACACTGCAAACCCTATATTTTCTCCACTATCTTAGGGTATAATAATCAAGACAAAGTACTTGCCTTGAGGACAGATGTTGCCATTATGATGCGACGGATGATGGCAATTGAGGTAAGGATGGCAACAACCATTACAAAGGTCATAAGAATAGTAACAGCACGAAGATGGTTTATCTCCTGAAATACACATTAAGCATGTAATCAGCATTAGATGGATATAAAGACTAAAGAGCTCCCAAGCATAGAGAACCCAGTAAGTGATGAAACCTACCCGTCCATATACGTGATAGTATGGATCATGTGCACCAATGACAGGAGAGATGGCATCATTCCCAATCCATCCAACTAAAAACATTGTAGACAAAATAAATTCAGTACCACGTATCATTTAAGATTATCCTCACTATACATAAGAAAATCACGTGGACAACCCAATACCATAATCCAAAATATTAAGAGTTAAAAATAAGCACAAAGACACCAGAGATTTGAAATATCTCTATCATTACTGAAACCTCAAACTCTCAGCCCTAGGGAATGACAACAACCAGAAGTAAACGTACATCGAGAGGGATGAATGGTATGAGATAAGATAGCTGAAGACCTACAAAAGATTTTGCAAATAGTCAATAATTCTAATGACAGATTCCAGGGGCCTTCTAGTGCCACTATTACAAGATTAAAGGAGTATCAACAAATAAGTTTATTTCCCTAAAAATTTTTGGAAAGGTAAAGTCGGGGAGTAACGGTCTGCTGATAAAGGTCCAAACTCAAAAAATATTATTCAGATAACAGTGCAATTTTAGAAGAACTGTTACCGGAGCAAACACGTTCCAGATTGATTGGAATATAGAGTGGAATGCAGCTCAACTAATTATATGTATGAAGATTGCTTACATTTATCAAGCACAATCTTGATAACATAAAAACTAAAATTTCGGCTCAACAAGGAGAAATGGTGAAAGATATACTTCATATCTTTTATGTAGCAAAACATTGCAACTGATATTATCAGAACATTAAAGAGAGTGACTGCAATAAGGAGTGGACCGCAGCTCAACTAATTATATGTATAAAGATTGCTTACATATATCAAGCATAATCTTGGTAACATAAAAACTAAATTTCAGCTCAACAGCCAAAGAGAAAGGTGAAAGATATCCTCCATACCTTTTATGTAGCAAAACATTGTAACTGATATTATCAGAACATTAAAGAGAGCAACTGTTATCCACGGCATGGCAACCACAAAATGCCGAATCATCAGTAGCCAAATCACTGACAAAAACAGTGGCAAGAGTCCTCCGCAAACAATCAATACAGGCCATGATTTTCCAATATCAGCCATATACCTCTGCAATAACACACATTTGATGAATGTTAATTTAGAATATTCAAAATTAACATTGCCAGTGCAGGACAAAGTACAGAGTACACATTAATGAAATGAGGAACTTATATACTTCTTGTGACAATTCCACAAGAAGAAACAAAAGAACAAGGTTGTTAACCTTTAAGACAGCTGAACGAGAATTGATGGTACTATGAATTGACTTATCAATCAGAAGGTCCTCATTGATAGTCACTCCACCCATCTGTTGCCAATGCTTCAAAGACATATTTGATGCACGAGCTATGAATTGGCAGCTCCAGTAAACTGGGAAGTATTATATAAATATCATTATAATGTGAAGTATTCACATAAGCATAAAAGTGGGATGAAGAACAAATAATATGAATGTACACAGTAATAAGTTAAACAAAACTAAACATTAAATAATTTAATGAGAGGGGAACTACACTAAGTTCACTTACCATTTACACTTGGAAATACGACAGGATAACAAGGACCTTGAAGTTGAAGAGAACTGTTTCGCATTTCTGGTGTAAGGAATTCAAAATAGTCGTAATTCCTATCAATCCAGTCATCCATTGAGAGACGAATTTCACCCTCTGGATAATCACAGACCCAATTTAGTGAGTCCTCTGCTGGGACAGGACAATCCAACAAACATATACTCCGGGCATTTGCCAACTTGAATTGGCTTTCTTTCAAACCACTTTGATAAACCTGATTAGGATTCAACCAATATCTGAGCTCCAGTTCACGAAGCCCTGCATGCCTGTCACCGCATACATTACCTTTATAGTCCAGCCCGTAAGTAAGCCTGGCAAAGGATAGCATAAAAAATTACAAAGAGTGAAAAAAGTGAATGAAAGTAAACTAGAAAGGAACCCAAGACAATGTAGAAAAACTGAGAGCAAGCATGAAGGATATATATGAATGTAAATATACAAAAAATTAATAAATAAACCAAAAACACAGCTGCTGCTTACATTCGAACAACAGCGACCCAATTCCATTGGAGGTTCATAACCAAATAACAAAGAGAAAGGTTCTATTTTTAATGATATTCAGAAGTTCATGGATTTTAGAGTACAGGTGAATCTGATGAATTCGCCATCAAAATTGAGTCGCGATGAGATAGTGAATACCTGTTATGACAACATATCATCACCTAACAACAATCCTCTTGCGATTGTTAGCCAGTTACAAAGTTCTCAGCAATATTGGTCATTATTTATAATTGCTAGTGAATGAGGACTCCATCTAACTTGCAAACATAACATAAACAATAATTTAAGATCCTAATTGCAATCCTTATTCTATCATAAGTTGTTTCATTTCTTTTCCTCTAATGTTTCAGATAGCTAACTGAAAAAGGAAACCAGAACAAAGATGCTAACCCAATTGTGAGAATAAATAAAGCTTAAGAAACACAAGCAGAACAAGACATGCATAAAAAAGAATACCACACAGTAGATGAAAAGAAAAAATAATTTGGCAATAATGGGAAAAATAGGGAAGACAGATCAAGTATATGAATGTCAGAAAAGGAACCCAATTTACAAGGTTGTCAGCAACATCATCCTTATGCATATTTGCTAGTGAGAAAGTACACGTCTAATTTGCAAACATAACATATGACAATATTTTAAGGTCCTCATTGCATTCATTATTCTATCATAAGCCGTCCATTTCTTTCTTTTTATTTTTCAGCTACCGAAGTGTAATATGAAACTAAAACAAAGATGCAAACCCAATTCCAATACTAAACAAAGCTTAAGCAACACAAATACAACAAGATAAACACATAAAAATGAGTAACATAGGATGTTTGACAAATAAAAATTACATAGAGTGCTTGACAAATAAAAATTGCAGAAAACATAATGGGAAAAAAGGGAGACCCATAAATAATATGAATACCAGAAAAGAAACCCGAATTATAGAAACTAAAAACATACCGTAAAACCAATCAAACGTTACGAAAACAAAAGAAGTCCATATGGGAAATGAACAAGTTTGTGAAGTAGTTAATGTCAAAAATTTCATTTTTGTTTTACCTCAGTGGGTTTCCTTGGTTAAATCCAAAGCTAGAGTTAACAATCATGCCAACCCAAAATGCAATAAAAATAACAAGAAATGCAACATCTCGACATTTCCTGTTGTGCTTAATGATCCCACCATCAATTGGCACACTGCCATCACTTGATGGATATCTCCCTATCACTGCCCCCAAAGGCCCCCTCATGATTCTTTAATTTTTACACACAAAAAACCGGCAAAGATTGCAACTTTCTAACTGTATGTGTATTAATTCTGCAACTAGAGAGAGAAAAAAGGGTGCTTTTTGAGAGAGAATGAGAAAGGAGTGTGAGTAGAGTGGAAGCTAGGAGGAAGCTTGTTGGTGCTGGTGTGCTGTGTGTGTGAAAAAGAGAGTGAGGGGTTTTAGTCTTTAGATTTGGAATATTTTTAATAATTTTCTTTTTGATTTTAAGACAGACATTTTATAATTCAAGATATTTTATTAATACTATATACGCACAATAGTCGCACATACACAAGTAATATGTATGCTGTCTTTTTCTGTAAGAAAATTTTTAGACTTGGAAGAATCCTTGTCTGCTGGTGATGGCTTTAGATTTAGACTCATTTAATTGGCTCGGCTTTGCGTGAGTGAGCTTTAGGAAAATTATAATTGTTTCTCTGTTAAAAAAAAAAAGAAAAAGAAAGAACACCTATGAAGTATGAACAAAAGTTCAATATTTATGACCAATAATAATATATAGGTAATCGCATTTTGCTAAATTACCCTAGAATTAACGATGAAATTTAAAGATTAAGAATAATAATAATAATAAATTAATAATGAATAAAGTGAGGAGCCGCTATGGTTCTAGCTGGTCAGCTTAAATATTAAAAGTATATAAGCCATTATGGAAGTATCAACATAATAACATCTTTAATTGAAAGGCAAAAACTTATCTAATTTTTCTAATCTGCGCCGCTGATTCTGATAACGACACTACAGAGAAAGTGTCAGCTGTGCTCCGCAGCACACATTCCCTAGTGTTGTTAGCCGTAGGTGATTTTAGGAATTGTCTTGTCCACCGTCCATATCTGCAGATGCATCATCGGACGGTAAAAAACGTTGATGACCTTTAAAGCATGAATGCTTTAATAATTTTCTTCGGGATGGGTGTTATTCATAGTCTTGTTGTCATCTCATGTTACATGTTACAAAAGGCTACTGTTGTAGTAGAAGCGTTGCTTCTGTAGCTAATATTTTGTCTGTAGCTAAATAATTCTTTGGCACTGGCTTTGGCACTGGCACTGGCACGAGGAAGCCAAACTGTGCTATGCAGTATCTGTTGTAGCATTTTAATAGTGTGCAATTTTGATTCTTTTTTTTTTTTTTTTTGAAGTCACATTGCATTTACCTCCGTTGCAAATCTCTTGGGCTCAAGTATTTGTGCTTCCCTTGCCAACTTTTAAAGTCCAGTTGGTATAGAAGCAATGTTAGAACCGATTTTGCTTTTGGAAGCTTCAGCTTAACGTGAAATTATGAAACTTTATGGTGAAGCTGTTTCCATTCTTGATACTTCATTGCTACAAGTGGAATGTTCAGTGTGTCTTTGAAATAATTGATTTCAGAAGAATCACTACAGTAAGTGATTAGATTTAGATTGTTTGTTTCTCCTTGAGTGCTTCTTTCAATGAACCATTTCCTGCGTATGAGTTTAAATGAAACTAACCAGCTTCCGTTTTAAGGAGCAGGTTTGGATTGGAGTCTCATTAGTGTGCAATGGGATGCAAAGTGAATGTTTAGGTTAAAAATATCAAGAATGCAACCATCTAGTCTTGAAATATAAACTGATCATTCAACAAACTTCTCTGCCCCTTTTGTTGGTTGTGTATTTATCATATTCTTTCACATATGATAGAGAGACATTATCTGATTTATCATATCTATAGACTTACTAAGACAAGTTGGAGACTGTTCAAGCAAATCAACCTCTATCTTGATCACAATTTTTAGAAGCAAAATAGAGTTCAAATGTATCAAGATCATAAACAAACTTGGTATTATGTTGATGCCATGCCCCCAATAAACTCTTCCCTTTCCTAGATGTGGTTGCTAGGGGGGTGATTAAAAATGAATACATTTTCTGGTTCTACTATAAGGTCAACTTCTTGAAAATGGTATATTATTAAAGGAAACAAGTCAAAACCTACTGGCAGGTTAAAACAAGTAACTTCACAATTTTTGTCGGTAAATAATTTTTCAATGTCATGTTGAGAAAAATAATCTATAAATTCTGCCCTCAAGATTATATAAACCTCATTCTCTCGACGACAGTTAGCACAGATCCTGAGTCATTCATGCAACCTCTCTATCCATTAGATTTGATAGTGAAGCTATGAGTTGCAAATTCAAATATTTTCCAGTAATTCTAATGTCTAATAAATTCAGAATATGCATATGCATTTTGGATGCTTCAGAAATGGCATTGTTTGAAGTTAATCACTTCTTGTTATACATTTGGTCTCTGAACTTAAGATAGTTGTGGAAAGACTTATTAGGTTAAGCAAGGTAAAAAGAAAAGCAGTTTAGCATAATACTTCTTAGTTGCACTACAAAAGTAGTCGAATCCCAATTTAATCCCATAATCCTAGCAATGATTTTCTTTCGAATGGAAACAAAATCTTTAGATTCAAATAAGCAACCAATCCATATGTTTTGAACAGATACTTGTTAGTGTTCATCAAGTAGAGACAAGGTGGAAGTTTCCAAAGATTCAACTTCTTTGGTTTCATAAACATACTACAAAAGCAATCTCCTTCAAAAGAATAGAATAGGTATAAGAAGCATCATAGCAAGGTAGCTTTTTATAAGACTTGGAACTTTTTACATTGTAAATCAAATCATTTTGCCCATAGCAAGACTTGCAAGGTTGACATTGAGTCCAAGTAAGGCTAGCCGTGTTAACAAGAACGAGCAAGTAATTTTGCAAAGGCTTAAATATTATTGATTCACTTGTACAAATTTATGCACATTTACAAAGCAAGTAAAAGGGAATAATTAAAATGATCTTAAATTAAAGGAATTAAATATACAAGAGATTGCTAGCCTTGATAGAGAGTTGATTAATGCTGTAATGGATATGATTGCTTAAAATCAAGGATTCGATAGAGGTGGATGAGATTTTTTCCTAGTATGCCCCTGGAAGATAGAGATTCTATTGGATACTCTAATCTTGAATTATAGCAAAAAGAATATTTGTTTGACATAGGTTTGATAAGTACATCAACAAGTTGGTCTTGGGTAGAAACATGAGAAACTTGAAGAACACCGATTGCTATTTTATATCAAACAAAGTGGTAGTCAAATGCTATGTGCTTTATGCTAGAGTGAAAACCAATTGGCAAAAAGATAAGTGGTACTAAGATTGTTACACCTAAGTACAAGGAGCCGAGGTAATAAGGGGTCAAGTTCAAACAATAAGTTTAGGATCTATATAGTTTCGATAATGGTAGAGGCAATAGCATAATACTTAATTTTAGTGGATGAATAGGTAACAATATGTTACTTCTTAGAACACGATACTTGCCAATTCTTGGAACACCAAGGAAAATGAGAAAAGGATGAGACTAAGGTAAAGTCATCTCTATTGTTAGCTTATTCAGGGTTGTAAAGACGATAATATGAAAAGGCTATTGACATTTTAGTGAAAGACCAAAGTGAATAGTAGTTTTAAGATATCCTAGTAGACGACAACTATTCAATGTGTCTCTGAAGGAGCATGCATGTATTAAGCCAAAATTATTGATGAAGTAGGTAATATTAGGTCTTGTTAAGGATAGATATTGAAGAGCACTAAAAACACTATGATATTAAGTTGTATCAGTAGATGGAGTGCTATTGTGCAGAAAAAGATTGATTATTGTTGACATTGAAGTGGCAGATTCTTTGACACCATCAAGATAAGTACATGTTAAAAGCTCATGAATATATTTTTATTGAGAAAGGAATAAGCAATCAACATTGGAAAAACTTCAACATCCAAAAAATAATAGAGATTGCTAAGATTTTTCACTGAAAACTGTCAAGAAAGTGATTGAATGAAGTCACCAATAAAGCATTTAAAGTTTCTTATAATTATTAAATCATCTACATAGACCAAGAAAAAAGTAATTAGAGTCTTTTCTTTTTTTTGTACAAAAATAGAGAGGTATCTAAATGAGAGCTTGTTTTAGGCTATATATTAGTTTTTAAGATGACAAACATAAGTACATCGATTAGTTTCAATAAAATTAGGTGTTTGAGACATGTAAACTTCTTCACTAAGATGGCCATGTAAAAATGCATTATTGACATCTAGCTAATGAATAGGATAATCTTAAGAATGTGCAATAAAAAGAATCAAGTTGTGGTCAAATTTACCATAGAGTTGAGAGGTGAGAACAATCAATACCATGTTATTGATGAAAACTCTTTCCCATAAAATGCGCTTTATATCTCACAATACTCTCATTCGGGTTTTGTTAGACCTAATAAATCTATTTTCAATCTATAATATTTTGGTTAGAATGGCTAGCCCATGTACTTTTACAATGAAAAGTTGTAAATTCCTCACTCATAGCCTGTCGCTAATGGGGATAATTAGTGTTTGGTAGCAGTGTTAATTCTTTTAGATAAAAGATTTTGCTATTAGCTCAAGTAAGCATTAGTGGGATTTTGTAGTGTCATCCGCAGGATGAAAAATATTAGGAAATGATTTTAGTAAAGATTATATCTTGGGTAAATTGTACATGCAGCCATAGGAGATAATGTATTATGAGAATTGTTGCCATGGCAGGATCACTAAGGACAAACTAATGCTTGCTAAAGATACAAAAGAGGAAGAATAAGGCTCAGTCATGAAACTTATCCTATAAATAGAATTTAAAGAATTATTATAAGAATAAAGGAAAGGAATATTTAAGGTAATAGAATTGGATGCTATGTCATTAGATGAAATGTTTAAATGTAGACTTAATAGGGAATATTGAGTCAAATTAGATACAGAATGTATTATAGGTGACATGGCTGGACGAGATTCTCAGTTCATGTATTTAAATATGAATTACGTGTCAATTCAATTATATTGGAAGTAAAAAGTGAGGCCATAAGATTAGGATGAGGTTGTGTGAGCATGTTGAAGATGAGATAGTCTGGTGAGATAAGGAAACATGACAATTTAGATTGTGCAAGGAAGGAGAAAATATAGTTTAATGGTCAACTAAACTAGAGGAAATCATGGCATTATTAGAGGAACAGTGAAAGGAAATTATTTTCCATAAATTCTACATGACACGAAGTGTGAAGTTTCAAGTTTTATGGATTACGACATTTATAAGCATTGTAAAGGTTTGAATAACCAATGAAAATACATAGTTTAGACTGAGCTTTTAATTTATGATGTGTATATGGCCTAAGCCATAGATAATAGAGGCAACTAAAAGTTTGTAATTTTAAGTAATTTAGGACTATCTTAAAGAGTGTTTCAAATAGTGATTTAAATTTGAGAACAAGTATGGTTAATCGATTAATAAGAGATGTTATTGCTTAAAAAGCATGTGACTAGAGGATTAAGGGTAGAAGTCTGTATGAAGGAGGGTCAACCCCATTTCGACTATATGTCGATGATGTTGTTTAGCAAAAGCTATATGTTGCGGAGTGTAAGTTGGTGAGATAGATGTTAGATGCTATGAGACTCTGTTATTGATTTAATACTATGATATTCAGGGCCCTCATTAAAATAAATAGTGGTGATGCTTGTTTTAAAATGATTTTCAATCATAGGTTTAAACATAGAAAACATAAAATAAAAATTAGACTTTCTAAACATTGGAAATAACTAAGACTACTTGGAAAAGTAATATACAAAAATTATGTAATAAAAAAAACCATACATTGAAATAATAGAAAAAGGTCCATATATGTCATTATATAAAAGATTTAATGGACCTCGATTCTTTAGTGTAAACCTTTAAATAGGAGCTTGTGGCTCTTATTGCAACAATAAGAATTACATAAGAAAAATCTAAATGGACTTTGTAAGACTTGAAGACACTTGTAGGATGCTAGGTATTGATGGATTTAGGAGAAAGTATGTCTTAGTCGATCATGCTAGTTTGCTACAGATGTTTTAACACCAATCATTGCTTGTTTCGTTGGTGTAAATGTCTTTTTGAAGCTAGACATTCATAAACATTATTTCTTATTTTACCTATAGGGTTTCCCTATAATTAGATCCTTTACAATAAAAAAAAATTAAAAAATTCAATTGAAGTTTTATTAGAGTGACAAAATTGAGTAACAAATATAAGGTTACATTACATAAAAGGTATACATAAGACATTGACAATGAAAAAGCTATAATTGGTGATAAAAGTGAATGTGAACCAGTATGATATATATTGAGTCTTGTACTGTCACCGATAATAATGTCATCAGGCCTTTTATAGGGCTGATAAAAGGAGAGATTATTCATCTCTAAAGTGACAAAGTGAGAGGCTGTGGAGTCCATGAGCCAATTTGAAGAAAATCTAGCTTCAAAGATAGTAAAATACTAACTAGACAATCGAAGAGGGGGGTGAATTGAATTTTTAAAATTCTAGTAAACAAAAGACTCAAAGTGATATAAATGAAACAATTAAATTTGAGATAAATAAATAAATGAATAATAAAAATAGAGGGATAGAGTAAGAGAAATCAAACACAATTATTTTTACGTGGTTCGGCTATCTCCGCCTATGTCCACGCCTCCAAGCACACCAAGCTTGAGGATTCCACTAAGCAAGCCTCGAAGGCTTCAAAATTTTACAATTGACGGTTAAGGTGTTAATAAACCTTTACAAAAAGAGATTTTTCTCAATCTCTTAATTTAAGTGTATCCCAACACTCACAATCACTTAAAACAAATATTACAAATTAATTTTTTCTCTCACACAATTTTTTAAGATTACAAGCCCAATGTGTGAATAGATGAAGTAAAAATATATTTAAAGTTCAATGTAGATAGTATATCCGTGTATATGCTCAGTAGTTGTGTTGTTATATCTATTTGATTTGACTTGGATGAATTTATTTATAGTTGGAGCTGAAAAATAGTCGTTATTCATCCTTGTTGATAGAAATAGATTACTATTAATCATTAACGGATAACCGTTTGCGTTGGTCAATGTTACTGTTGGGCTTGATTTCAAATTGAAGGTTGACCGTTAATAATTACTCTTTTGCCGTTAAAATCCAGAAACCTACACAACAAAAATTCTCTATCCGTTTTTACTAAACGATTAAAGATTAACAAAGAATGTTAGTCGGGATATTATCAGTTAGTCGTTATTTGTTAACGGTTTGCCGTTAATTTTCAGCAACTTATAAAACAAAATGCTTAACCGGTTTCCTTTAAACGGTAAAAGATTAACAAGATATTAAAATCTGAATATTATCAGTTAGCCGTTTTCTGTTAACGGTTTGCCGTTAATTTCCAGCAA
This sequence comes from Aegle marmelos, assembly GCA_030449875.1. Classification (NCBI taxonomy): domain Eukaryota; kingdom Viridiplantae; phylum Streptophyta; class Magnoliopsida; order Sapindales; family Rutaceae; genus Aegle; species Aegle marmelos. The sequence goes on along the minus strand of JASUUL010000142.1, from coordinate 16,873,784 downwards.
CTTATAAAATAGAATACTTAACCGGTTTCTTTTAAACGGTAAAAGATTAACAATATATGGAGATCTGGATATTATCGATTAGTCGTTATCTGTTAACAGTTTACAGTTAATTTCCAACAACTTATAAATCAGAATACTTAACCGGTTTCTTTTAAATGGTAAAGGATTAACACATGATGTAGATTTGAACATTATCGGTTAACTGTTAAAAATAACAGTTCACCGTTTACTCTTAACAAGCTTAGAGACTTATCGGTTAAGACTTAATAAGATAATCCTTTTTTTGAGCATGAATGTTAAGTTTTACCATAAACGGTTAGCCGTTTAAATATAACGGTTAGCCGTTTAATTCTAATGTTTGATTTTAAGTGAGTTATAAAACACTTGACTAAAGTTTTTAGAAAACAACCTCTCTGCATTTTATCGGTTAACCGTTAAAATTAACGATTTACTGATTATACCCAGAAAATCATATTTTTGTACAAAATGTTTCAATTTCTCTAAGGCTTATAAACACATGCAGAGAGTTTTAACTTTTAAGAAAATTTCTTAATTTCCAACAACATTATCAAAAGAAATTAATTGTTTGTTATCATCAAAATCAATAAACAAAACATGCATATGTTAACAGGTAGTATCGTTGGCTATTGAACATCTTGCATTAATTTCTTTGTAGATCAACATTCACGAGCTATATAGATACATTTCTCACAAAATTGATAGGTTACGTTGTAATTGCTTACATTGTTTTGTTGGCCTTGATTATTACTATAAAAAGAATAAACATGACTATTATTGTTATTGTTGTTGTTGCGGTTGCCTTAAGAAGTTTGATTTTGATTGTTGTTTCGTTTGCCTTGGTAATTTCTATTCCTAGACAAGTGAGTGTTGTTGGCTATCATAGAAAGAGTGGCAGATCTGGTTTTTTCTCGTTTAAGAAACACTTCATATTGTACTAACTCGTCATGGACTTTTCAAAGGAGATAATGGTGTCATGAGCTTGTATTGCTGCAACAATTTCTTTGAATTCAGGGCTTGTGCCATTCAATACATTGAGGATGAGGTTGTCCTTTGAAATATGACAACTCACATGCACTTAACTAATGAAGTGTTACCACGAGAGATGCTTAAAAGAGTCTTCCTTAGTCCTAATGATTCTAAGGCATAATTTATTAACGTAAAATTTGACCAACTGTCCCATATAACTTTAAATGTTTTGTTAGATGATACAAGTAGCCTTACTTTATTTGATAAAGAGGTAAAGATGGCACTGAATAAAAGTCTACCTTGCTGCATCCCTATGGTTTAGGCTGGGTTTAGTGTCTTCTTGTCCTTTTCTTCAATTGTTGGTGGTGGGCATTTGTTGGTTCCATCAATGAAGCCAAGAAGGTCAAGCCTAAATAGAATATAATCAAATTGGGCTAGTCACAACGGATAATTAGAAAGAGTAATTTTCATGGTTCTTGTGCTAGTGTATTAATGGTTTTGAGGTTTTGGAAAGAGAAGTTTAAAAATGGAAGAATGGAATTTGAAGTGATGGAACTTTCTACTACCATTAAAGAAGTGGAGGAATTGTTTGAAAGTTGCCTTTGTCAGAGTGTTACCACTTTGATACTATAATAAGAACAAGCAAGTAATTGTGTAAAGGCTTCAATATTATTTATCCACTTATACATATTTGTACCCATTTATAAAGCAAGGAAAAAGAAATGATTAAAATAATCTATATTAAAGGAATTAGATATATAACATATTGCTAGCCTTAATAAAGAGTTGATTGATGTTGTGATAGAGATGATTGCTTTGAATCAACTATTTGATAGAGGTGGATGTATTCTTTCCTAATACACGATTGTCAAAAGAAACTAGAGACATTTGAAAGGATGTCTAATTCCATGGTTAATATATATGCAGGTATGAATTAGAGTAAATATTTTGACTCATCTTATTAAGTTACCTTATAGTACTGTGGTAAATTTTTATTAAGAGTAAATCCTAGGCTCTGGCTTTGGAAATTTTGATGTAATTTTGAATTTTATCATGGAGGATTAAGGATTCCAGGATACAAAAGACATTTTGGGAGTCTCTGTGGATAAGTTGAAGCCTAAAACTAGTGGATTTTGAAGCAGAGGGTGGATATTAGGCAGAATTATGATAAGAGAGAGAACAAAACTACTAGAAAAGTGAAGAAGCTTAATTTGTGTATGTGAACTCTATTAATGATGGCATTAGTCTAAGGCAATAGCAAGTTTGAGATTCTTATGGTTAACATATATCTTCTTTAGACAATGTCTTTAAAGGCCATAGGCTTTAGGTGTGTTCATAATCTAATATAATCCGTAAAAATTAAATCTAATTTGTGGATTAGATTATATTAAAAATTTAAATGTCTACAGTCAATGGATCAGATATAAATTTATTTTTGAAAATCCACAAAAATCAACACTTACTAATAAATAAATAAGTTAATACGTAGTTATATTAACACCATATTATATTTTATCTGATAATAATATAAAATAACTAAATAATTGAATAATTAAATAAACAAATAACTTCTCAAAAAGTGAAAATTCTAAACCATTTTAACAAATTGGAGGTGGATATTTTGACAGATAATCCAAGCTCTCAAGTTTCAACTTTTGTATAGATGTAAATTCATAAATGTATTTATCTAAATAAATAAGATTTTTCTGTTTAGTGTATTGTATTTTAAAATTTTGAATGTATTATACTAGCTTTATTTAAATAATTAATATATTTAAATCTTATCCAATTTTAAATTTGATATGTACTAAAATTATTTTTACATTAAATTTTGTTATCTAGTTAGTATGTGGGTTGGATAAGATTAAAAATTTTAATCTGTCAAATAGTAGATTGGATATGGATAGGGTCAGTCAAATCTACATTCGATCTCAAGAGTAATAAATTGAATTTGGATTAAATTTCACTAATCTGTAGATTAGATTGAATTTAAAATTTATAATCTATAAAATCATAAATCGGATATAAATTTATGTTTAATTCATAAAATCCAATTCATGAGCACCTGTCATGGGCTTAAGTAATGATTGTGATAAAGAGCCAAAGAGAGAGAGAGAGAGAGAGAGAGGAGAGAAATTTTATAGAGAAAAGGAAGAAAATCTACACCTAATTAAATTTGGAAAAAAAAATCTACTCCTGTTGAGCAATTCAATTCTTTTCATTAAAAAAAAAAAAAAGATGTACAATTCTTACTTGAAAAGGAGGTTACTCAAACCAAAGTACCGAACCTATATGAGTTAAGAAGTATGACTCAAACAAGTTAAAGTCAAAATATATATTTATTTTAAAAAAATGCATTTCTTTCATAGACTAATAAGCTCATAGTCCACATTGGCTTCTTGGATCATTTACAAACCACTGTATCTACTATGAAACAGGGCATTGATTTATATTATAAGGCGACGCAATGAAATTTCATCAGGTTCATAATCATCTGGCTGCAATCTCTAGGAATTGAGCATTTGCTGAGAAGTTTCTTGTAAGCTCAACTTGATAAAGACTGAATAATTAATAGATCATTCCACCAAGATTATCTCAACATCGGAAATAAATTAATATCTTTATAATTTTCAAGTTGAGAAGCAATATGGTTTTACACTAGGAATTTTTATTATATAAAAAAAAAAAGATGAAGAAACAAGGCAGGTTCATTTTCAACCTGTGTCCTTGGAATAATTTTCTGGTGCAAAAGAGAGTGCATTTACTTTGAGATCATAAATGAATCGAGTATTATGTTGCCGCCATGCTCCAAGTATAGTAGAGTCCTCTGATGGAAGGATTGGTAGGATGAATCTCTTTTCTTGGCGGCTAATAAGAAACACATTATCTGGGGCTATTTTCAAGTTGGCTCCTTCAAGATGTGATGTCAATGAAGGAAATGAGTTGAAGTCGTCTGGCAAGATATAACAAAGCTGGTATGGAAAAGGACAATCTGTGTCTCTTTCAAGCGGATAATCATCAAAATAGTGATCAAATTACATGTGCAGCTTCCAGTAAGCATCTTTAATGATGTTGGTGAGTCCAGTTCCAGAATCAATGATGCAACCACCCGTTCCATTCACTCTAATGTCTAATGTATTGGGCGGATAATTCAAACATGTATTTTTCACACTTATGTCCAATAAATTTAAGTAATAAAACTCGCAATGAACAAAAGGGGCACTTTGAGCAGCACAACCTCCTCTGTGGCCCATGCCCGTGCCAAACTTCAGACAAGATCTCTAGGTATCTTCCATCTGGCAGGGGAATAGGAAAGCAGGAGGAGAAGCGGTACAAAACGAAACCTCCTAGTTAAACCATGAAAGAACTCGGCTCCTTGTTCATGCCCAAAATTCCAGCAACAGCCCCAGAATTGCCTTCTTGTAATCCTTGGTTATCATCTGAGCAACCGTAGACTACTTGACGAAGGCTTATAAGGTTTTGATTGTCATGTGACATTAAATTCGAAGCAACCCATCTGGTAAAAAAAGCATCCCTGTAATTTATTTCATAAATGCAATCTCCATAGATCCATTGGAAATCAAAAGGCTTGCAAATAGGATGATCAGAAGGGAGTTTCGAATAGGAACTGGAACTTCTATAAAAAATTGGGTAGCTTTGGTCAAAGCAGGACTTGCATGGTGGGCAGCTAACCAATGTTAGGCTAAAACCTATGTCTAGAATCAGCAGGGAGCGAATTGGAGGAGTGCCTATGCTTATTTCCACTAGAGAGGAGACTTCATAACCGTATACATAAGGGATCATCCAAGCAGCGTTTGTGGCTTGGTTCTTGTTTTTTATGGACATTAGATTTGCAGCCCCGAATTCAGAATTTTTGGAGTAGCTCTTTAGTCTTTCGCGGAAGGTCAGATTTCCAGGATAAAATGGAGATTTTATGGAGTCTCTATAAAGGAGCTCCAAGCTAAAATTTTTTACTGCTGCGTCTTCGGGAGTTTTAGTACATCAGGCAGAGGGAAGAGCAGAATCAGGGGCAATAGAAGAGAAGAAAAAAGAGATTGAAATGTATCCATGCTTAGAAGTGAAACAAAATGACCTTGATTGAAGAGTGGAGATATAGCACCTCTATTTATGATGATAAATTGAACCAAAGGATAGCCATCATATAAGTCTGGATAATTAATATGGTTAAATGCATCATAATCTTCAGAACTGCCTATGACCAACTCAGATAATTCTGTTTAAAGGACAAACAATTACAATAATTATTACTTGGCCTTGTATGGTGCATACTAATATTACTGTGCAGTAAATGCTCCCTGTTTGTATTGTTAAAGCATATCTGGGAGATAATTAACCCTCATTAGTGTTTGCTTGGTTCAATCACAGAAATAATATAAACTGATAATAAAAATAAAAGAGAGACTAATATAAACTCAGTTTTCATCAGTATAGATATTTTATGAAAAAAATAATTCGCGAAAATGATGCCCCACGTTAAAATTATTGAATACATATTTTTTGGACATTAAAATTAACAAAATATATTAATTAATAAGGTTAGATTATGTTAAAGGTACATATATACATTTTACAAATATTTTTCATATTGAAGTCTTGCAAACGATAAAAACCGCTCTCTAGCCGAATGGTTGCAACGTGCGGTTAGAATAAGGTGCTTGATGGAATGAATCAATTGCTAGACAAAATGCCATAGAGAACCAACTCAACGTGGTTCTCAAGTCCAGGTCATCATCCAGCAAGGACTGCCATGGGTGACTCAGCAGCACTTTCTCTAGACAGCTTGGTTGCATAACACGAGTACACTGTCATTGAGAAAGCTAACTATAATAAATTTAATCTGTTTAAAGAAGCTGTTTCATGCCGACATAGCTTAAGGCGCTTGACTCTGCTTAGTTCAAAATTTTCAGAAGATATTTTCTTTTTAGTTCAATTAGATTGTAAATTTGCTCTCGTTGAATTAGTTAAATACATTGAATTTAGGTTGAAGGTTACGCACTGTCCCATGGTAAGGGCAAGATTTTCAGTAGGCCAAACTGAAATTGTGCATGCCGAAGCTGAGGTAGACTTTTGAGATCCTTATGTTAGTTATTGATCATCGTACTACTGTCCTTCAGAATTCTGAAAATTCTAAAATGTATCACTCGGCATCCTGAAAATTCTTACCAAGTTTATGACCGAACTATAATTTTGCCAACGTACTATTTCTCTTCTTTTTGTGGTAAACTTCACCCATTTTGAATAGTCTAGATAAGTTTTATAAGTTGTATGTTTAATGTTGATTGAATGTAATTGATTTAAGAAATTAAATAATTTAATTTGTATTATTGTATGTGTAGTGAAATTAAGTTATCCCTTCCCAAGTTTCATGGTTAAGATAGACAAAAGAATAAGGTCAGCATGAGTGACATAGGAATTCACTGTCATGAGAATTGTTATGGCTGTAAAAGGACAGTAATGGATTGTTGCATGGTGAAATTTATGTACCAAGTAAAAGACATCAAATATTCATTATGAAAAAAACCAAGTGAAGGAGCAAGCAGGTTGAAAAAGTGTATCCTCAGCACCATTGCTAGTGCAGACAAAAGTGCAATTACGCAGAGATCATAAATGAATCGAGTATTACATTGCTGCCACGATCCGAGTACAGTAATGCGCTCAAGTGGAAGAATTGGCAGGATGAATTTCTTCTTTTCGCGGCTAATGAGGAACACATTTTCTGGGCTATTTTCATGTTGGCTCCTTCAAAATGTAATGTCAGTGAAGGAAATGAGCTGAAGTCTTCTGGCAAGATATAACAAAGTTGAAATTGTGAAGGATAATCTGTGTCTCCTTCAAGTGGATAATTATCAAATTAGTAGTTAAATTCCATATACAGCTTCCAATAAGCATCTTTGATGATTCGGCTGATTCCAGTTCCAGAGTCAATGATGCAGCCACCTGTTCGATCTGGGCTAATATCAAATCTATGGCGTGGAATATTATAAGAGACCTTGGATCTTTATTCAGGCCCAAAATTCCAGTAACAATTCCTTATTTATCTTCTACTAAACCGCAGTTGTCAACTGATCAACCGTAGAGTACTTGAAGAATGCATGCAAGGCGTTGATTATTATATGACAATACGGTGAAGGTTTCCCGAGAAGCAATCCCTTTGGTATAAGAACCATCCATATATTGTATTTTATAACACATTCTCCATTGAAACATTGAAGCAAAGGAAGCTTACAAAGAGGATGATAACAAGGGAGTTTCTAATAGGAACTGGAATTTTGTGTATTGAACATTGGGTAACTTTGGTTATAACAGGACTTGCATGGTTGGCATTGAACCCATACTAGGCTAGAGCATGTGTTGAATCAATAGATATAGCATAAGAGGGGTGCCAATGCTTAGATACGACACTAGATAACGGTGTATAGAAGGGCGGATCATATCAGGGTGTGTGTGGCTTTGTTGTTGTTTAGAATGGACCTCAGATATGCAAATTGAAATTCAGAATTTTTGGAGTAGTTTTTTAATCTTTCACAGTAGTTGAGATTTCCAGGATAGACAGGAGATCTTATGGAGTCTCTATGATTGGGCTCTAAGCTAAAACTTTTGGCTGCTGTAGCAAGGATTTTTAGTACTTCAGGGAGGGTGATGAGCAGGGTCAGAGGCAACGAAAGAGAAACAAAAGATTGGAATGTACCCATGCTTAGACGAGAAAATAGATGAGCTAAGCTGGATTGAAGAATGGAGATATAGCATCTCTACTTGTGATGATATCTTAAACCAAAGGAACGACATCATATGTTCGGATAATTAATATAGTTCAATGCATCATAATCTTCTAAACTTCCTATCAGCTCATAAGATTATGTTTTTTTTTTTTTTTTGTTGGGGGGGGGGGGGGGGGGGGGGGGGTAGGGAATTCCCTAATAATTCCTTAGCTTAATTGGTTCATGCCAATATTACTGTGAAGTTAATGCTCACCGTTTGTACAATTAATACATATCTGGACATAATTAACCCTCATTAATGTTTGCTTGGAGACTTCAATCACAGAATTAACATAAACTGAAAATTCAAATGTAATATATATTAGTAATTAAATATAATCTCATTTTTTATCAGAACAGATATTTAAGGATACACTAAACTTTACAGAGATGGCTCATCCAAACAATCTTTCAACTTGATATTTACAATGTGTAAAAAATAAACAATAATTCATGAGAATCAGCTCCATGATAAAATTAATAAAATACAATAGTTAATTAGATTAGATTATGTTAAAGGTATATATGCATACTTTACAAAGATATTTTTATGTTTAAAGTCCTGCAAATTATATATAATCGTCATATTTTATCAAAAGAAGGTGTTTGCTGTAATGAGTCAAAACTGATATTTACAATTGACAAAATGCCATAGAAAATAATAAAATACAATAGTTAATTAGATTAGTTGCAGCAAAGGATATTTTTATGCATTCAAATACGTTCAAAATGCTAGATTAATTCAAATACGTCCACTAGATTAATTCAAATAGAGCCATTAGGTAAACCTTGTACCTTTGATTGTACTAACATAGCTTGGGCAAAAAGAATATATTTCGGTATCTGCTTGAATAGTTAATAGCAAGTATGTAGCGCAAAGGTTAATTCTCTGTCCTTGCATTTAATTTTTAAAGTTATACTATTTTTTAACTCTTCCTTATTTCATTATTGAGGTAGAAGGTAACTTAATGAGGTTAAGTCTTCTTCTATGATTTATTGATACAAAATTAATGAAACTTTCATAAATCATATTCATGTAGATTTATAAACTCTGATTATACATTATCACCTACATTTATAATTTTGTTTTTTCTCATAAGGCATAGACTAAATTATATATATATAACACCCTAGGTAAATCCCATACTGCCAAAGCGTGGGAGAGATATTAAATTTATAAGGGGTGATTTATATCTTAATTGACAAGATTAGTTTGTGGATATGGGTGCCCCAGAAACAAAATTGTTGGGTCTTGTTAAGGTTTAGAGCATTATTAGGTTTAAGTTGAGTCATGACAGATACTATCAGAGTAGCTCTGTGTATTCTCTTGAGAGATGGTAAGGCAAACCTCAACGAGGAAACTCAGTTCCTAGGATGTGTTTATGTAACACTCTAGAAAAACTCCACATCGGTAAAATACGGTCGAGATGCTGGATTTCTAAGAGGTCATCCATACCTTAATTGGCAAGATGCCTTTTGGGAAGTATAGGTGCCTTAGAAACAAAATCGTGTGAGAAATGTTAAGGCCCAAAGTGAATAATATCTTGCTAAGTCTGGGTTAGGTCATGACAAGTGGTATCAAAGTGGCTCTGCATTTACTATTGAGCGATGATGGGGCAAATCTCAGTGAGGATGTTGAGTCCCTTGGGGGAACACCCTAAGCAAATCTCACATAGGCAAAACACGGGCGAGATGCTAAGTTTATGAAGAGTGATCCACGCCGTTTTGGGGTTTGTAAGAAACAAAACAATGCATTTTGGGGTGTCAAACTAAACAATATCTTATCAGGTTTAGGTTGCGTCATGACAATATGCACACACACACACACACACACACATATAGTTATAGCTATGTTAAAGTTGAGCTAGGGTAGAACATGAATCTCAGCTATACACGCAAATTGATAATAGTAAAAAACTCATTATAACTTTAATCATGTGATTATGAAAGAGTACTCTATCTTAAAGCTGTATATGTATGTATATTCCCTTTCAAGTTACATACCATTAATGTTTTCATATAGATTTTCTAATCCAAATTCAACATTATGAATTAGAGAGTTCATGTTGTTATTATTGTTAGTGTTATTATTATCCATCATTTAATTTTATTAAGGATGATCTTGTGTCCTATTGTTTGTTATGCATTAGTCTTGAATTATTTTGAACTAGTTAGAAACGATTTTATTAAACTATCTTATTTGCTTCATTGATGGGGTCAAATATTTCTATCTTTAATGTTTATTCTCTCATATCTTTATACATGCGTTTGCTTGCAATTAATCGAGTTTTAACAATTTCTATTATATCGGCTTGGCATTATTGGTTATGATTTAAATTATCAATTGCATCTATAAATTTATTGATTGATTTTTTTCATTTTTATGAAATTAAGATATTATTAAGAAGATAATTCAGAGTACTAACCAATGTACTATTCCTTAGAATTCTAGAATAGACTTTAACTACCTTCAACCATGGTTGTGGTCAGCACCATCATGGCTCTGCACATCACACTGTCACCTCAATGAATACTCCATACAGTCCAATGCAACATATTGTAAAATACCTAATAGATCTGTTTAAGTGATCTTCTTGTAATCGTCTCAAGGAGAGTGCTTAGTAATATAAAGTCTTTTTCATTTAACTCAAGTGTTGGCACATGAGATTCTTGATATTTTTTCTAAAATCAAGATAAGATATATCAAGATGACAATTTCACTTTAAAATAGTTTTATTTATTTTATTATTGAAAGCTTAAAGATACAAATGAGAACGTCAAAGAAACCTTCGAAGAGTGAATGTAGGTATTAATAAGAAGATGTCCTTCCTTTCTTACATGATTCTTATTTATAAATCTGATAAGACAAGAATATCTCTTCTTATATGATACTTATTACATTTTCATAGTAGATTGAAGGAGATACTGTGATCCTTTTATTATTAAGTATAGCTTTTCTTCTTTTTTTCCCTTAGTTGACAGTCTTCGCATGATTGCTTTGGGATTAAGGATTAAGGATTCTAATAAAGCGTATCTCTTCCCTTGGATTCTTTTTTCCTGAATGATTGATTCTTTCAGCTAGTATCTTTTATTTTTCCAATGGTTTTCCTTTTACATGTCTATTATAAGTCTTCATCTAGCAACATATCTTTTTTTTTTTTTTTGCTCTCTTTTTTATCTTTTGTAGCAAAAGCTGAAATCTCATTATACTTAAACATCTTACATATCTCGTGGTGTGTTTCTTGGCTAGATTCAATGAGATTTTCATATATCGCCTTTCTTTTTCTTAAGATGGCTTGTCATGCTATCATACTTTTGTACTTACTTAAGGGAAAGATAATATATCTTTGTCTAAAAAGGTAAGACCATACTTTTTTTTAACTTATCCTTTTGAGCTGTTTACAAAGATCTTTCATTTCAATTGCCCTTTTGGTGGAGAGAGCTTAATGTCACGGGATGAGAGTTTTCAAGTCCGTGTGGCGCTCCCGCATCCCATACTATGGGAGTAAGCCTAATGAAAGTGGCACGATATCGACTCGTTTCGCCCTGCCTTGGGCTCATCAGGAGAACGGCCTCAATCCCCAACCAGTGTGTATAGGGCTCCGCCTAGACCCCTCTTCCACATTAAGTCCTCGACTAGCCACAAGTTCCCCAAACTCAACCGGGTCAGCCTGCTTGAACTCCAAAGAGTTTAGGTCCGTAATGTTTCCCAATACACACGGCCCTGAAGCACCTCTCCTACAATCAGCATAACCTTATCGATATTAACGTACAAGCGCATATCTTGGGAGTCACGATTGCGGTCCGTAACATCCTCCCACCGCCATAACAATGCACGTCCTTATGCATGCAAAGTACGCCTTGCAAATGTGCACTTCCGCGCGAAAACGTGAAGATTGGCTTGACCATCTAGCCCATGAACTCCCTGCCTACTCGTCCTCAATCCAGGGAGAGGACCCGCGTGCAGACACTGTCAACCTCAGTGCGAATGCTTGGGGGTGTGAGAACCCACCTGTTCGTCCCTACTTGTCGACCCTTGTACGTGAAAGGGTGGGGACCTACGTAGTGCGGCATTGGAGCGCTTGGCGAGCTCACAATGAGGGCTTTGCGAGATGGCAAGCGCGGCTCTGATACCATTTGTCACGGGATGAGAGGTTTCAAGCCCGTGCGGCGCTCCCGCATCCCATACTACGAGAGTAAGCCTAATGGAAGTGGCACGATATCGACTGGTTTCGTCCTGCCTTGGGCTCATCAGGAGAACGGCTTCAGTCCCCAACCAGTGTGTATAAGGCTTCGCCTAGACTCCTCTTCCACGTTAAGTCCTCGACTAGCGACAAGCTCCCGAAACTCAACCGGGTCGGCCTGCCTGAACTCCAAAGAGTCTAGATCCGTAATGTTTCCCAATACACACGCCCCCGAAGCACTTCTCCTACAATCAGCACAACCTTATCGATATTAGCGTACAAACGCATATCTTGGGAGTCACGATTGCGGTCCGTAACATTAAGGTTCAAATGATTCAGGATCATAGTCATTATAGGCTTGATCTAAATTAATTGTTAGATTAACCCTTTTACTGTTAATACCTACTTATATCATGTGTTGTGTTAGGTACCATATATTATTACAGTACTCTTGGCAAGTAGTAAGCAATTTGACAAAAATTGTTTTCTTTTGTCTTAGTTCTTTTTTTTTTTTTAAGGGTGGCAATAGTTTCTTTGATATTTTCTAAAATTAATTATAGCACTTGTATTTTTCACTCACATAAATAAGACTAATTAAACTATATTCATATATGTCTTTTATTATTTCTAGATTAAGTCCTAGAATAAATTTAATTCTCGAGTATAACCTTGAATAACTGGTAATATAGCCAAACAAGGACGAGTCCCATAGGTTAGCTTACCAATTCTTTTATATAGATAAATGTGTGACTTTCTAATGGAATTTTAGCCCTTCCACTAGCTTGCCAGCATTCGTTATATTGAGGTGTCAAGCTCTATGAAGAGCTTTCGGAACCTTCTCCCTTCATATACTAATCTTTGAGATCATGAATTATGGGAAAATGCCCTAGATGTGTGATCTTTTAATTCTATGATGAATTCCAGGTAACTTGCCCTTTATTTTGATTCTTCAAATGGAAATCTTTTTAATATATTGGTAATTTATTATTATGAAGTTTTTACTTTTGGATTTTGTAAACTTTTTTCTAGACATAGTTTACTTAATCTTTTCTTGGGCGTCATCAAGTTGCCTCCAGGAAGCAATCTAGTATAATGCTGGCAATCTAGTGTAATGCTGGCAAATTCTTTTCCATTGTATTATCTAAATCTACTTTCTTTTTATTACCTAAGAAATTTAAAGTAAAACATATTAACAATTATATTGGACATCCTTTAAATTTTAGATATTACTTTAAGAAAGTAAATTTAGTTATTTATTTTTTAATAGCAAATAGCACTTTTCCATCACTATGATAATTTTTTTTTTTCCATGGGTTTAAATGTTCCACTTGTATATATCCAAAATTTAATTATCACTAGTTATTATAAATTTCTATCCTGTTAAAGACTTACAAATTTCCAATAAGATTAGGATTTATATTTAACAAACTATCTAATCTATCACAATATAAGAGATTGATTAGATAGCAGCAATTCTTTGTAAAATAATATTTTGAAATCGATTATATTAAAGAATCTAACAATTATATTGTAGATTTACTTAGCAAAAAATACAATGAAAAAGAACTAGTCCAAAATATTAAAAGGTATAATAATATTCTCTAAAGAGCATGAATTGCTTCACAAATGCACCTGATGATTTATGATGGCCTGAGATGGTTAATCACACCCAAGAAAAATTGAGAAAACTTTGTCGAGACAAAAATTGATAGACAAAGTTTACAAAATCTAGAAGTACAAACTTTAAAACAATACATCAGTAATATATTAACAAAGATCCTTTTCAAGGATCAAAGTAGGGAACATATTACATAAAATTCATCACCGAAGTCAAAGATCACCCATCCAGAATATTTTCTCATAATCCATGATATTAAAGATCAATATATGAAGGGACAATGTTCCCAACGCCATTCACGGAGCTTAAGGCCTTAATATAACAAGTGCAGATAGTCCAATTCAATGGCTAAAATCAAATTAGAAAGTATCTACAATTTTGAACATAAAAGAACTTATAAATTAGCCTGTTAGGATTCATCATAGTCATATTAGCAGATAATTCATCATAGTGAGGTTAAGAATTTCTAACTCAACCCAATCCGCTAACTTATATATATATATAGTTATTATATAAATTTTGATATTTTATATAAAAATTTAAAATATATATATATAAGGCATCTCACAACAGTTGCGACATTCTCAAAACCTCAAACTGAAATTTCTTTTGTTTAAAAATGCAGCCACCTGCCCGCCCGCTCACAAATGGAACACAACAAAATCACAGCTCACAAGCTTTTTTGAATAACAACGTAACCCCACGGCCCCCACATGCCCAGGCTTACTCTTTTTCCATTTATTAATTTATTATTGCATTGAAACGAGTTAGTCAATTTTCTATTGTCGAAAGGTCAAGCTGAATTGATTTGGTGCTTTATAAGTTTTTTCTATGAAACAAATTGGTTAATTGTTGTTAAGTTATCAACCTCAACTGGAGTAACATAAATATAATAATAATGGTTATTGATATCTCTTGAAAAAAAGAAGGCTTTTCGACAAACATCTGGTGGGCATTGTTCTGCAGCAATATTTTCGGCAAATCTTCTTACCAATTCATGCTCTCAAATTCACATTTGCATTCCGTTTTAAATCAAATTTTTTTGATAAAATTATTCTAATCATATCATTTTGTCGTAGCATCCAAACATGGATAAGGTTATTGCACAAAGATGCTTTAGGCTTACTATGACTACTATTTGTTATTTTCTCCATTATTTGTTAATTATTAACAGGATAATGATAATTTTCATGTCCTGGAATTTTTTCCTTGTAGATGGGAGCAAATTCATCTAGTAATCATAGAGGAGTTAATATCTCTACACCTTCAATAACTCACAGTACTGATAGTGCTACTTACACATACGAGTAACGAAAAAGGTAGGAAAGTGTCAAAATTATGGGAGCATTACACAAAATTTGAGAATGGTAAAAATATAAGTATAATTTATATTCCAAAGTGTATGTGTATCATTCTAGATTTGTTGGAACAGATACTTTATGGAATCACTTGTTAGCATGCACAATCTATGCTGATAGGAAAGCTGGTTTAAAACAAAAAAACCTTAGTGTTTAGGGATAAGACAACCGGTGGTAGTAATAATCTTGTGGCAATATCTTGTAGTAAAAAGGGCCTTAGAAAAGCATGCATTGAGATGATAATTATTGACGAATTGCCCTTTAGTTTTGTTAAGAATGAAGGGTTTCAGAAACTTATAAGCAAAGCCTGTCCAAAGCTTGATCGTTTTCCTAGGAGAACTACTGATAGAGATGCGTATCAGTTGCACTAAGATGAGAAGAATAATTTGAAAAAAGTGTTTGTCTCCAATAAATATAGGATTTGTATAACAACTAATTATTGGACTTTAATACAAAATCTGAATTACATGGTTATTACAGCCCATTTTATTGATGATGAATGGTAACTCGATAAAAGGATTATAAACTTTTGTCGGATTGGTAATCATAATTGGAATACAATTAGAAAATTAATTGAATCTTACTTGCTTGAATATGGTATTGATAAAGTATCTATAATTACTATTGATAATGCAAGTTCGAATAATTTGGTTATTTCTTATTTAAAAAAGAAGCTGAATAATTAGGGTAGGCTTGTGTTGAATGGTGATATCTTCATGTTAGATGTTGTGCACATATTATAAATTTAATTGCAACTAAAGGGTTAAAAGAGATGAATAATTCTATTTCTAGCATTCGTAATGCTATGAAATATGTAAGATTATCACTGTCAAGATTGCTAAGATTTAGAAAATGTGTTGAGGATGAAAATATGATTCTAAGCATATCACTGTGATGTATGTTCTTTTTAGGTGAAATTCCACCTACTTGATATTAAAGAGAAGCTTTTGAATGATTGAAAGACGATGACAGATTTTATAGATCCTATTTTGAAAAAAAAGAAAGTGGAAAAAAAAGGGTTGGGCCACTTAAACTTCTAGATTGGATGAATGCAAGTGTCCTGAACAATTTTCTAGAGAATTTTTATGAAAGTACAAAAAACTTTAGTGCTTTTTGGTCTGTCATGTCACATTTTTATTTTCATGAGATGCAATTTAAAGGGATTGATACTAAGTGATTATTTTTACTTGAGTGCAATGGCCAAAAATATGAAAAAAAAAAGTATGACAATGATTGGGGTTCCCTCAACACTCTAAATAAGTTGTTAATTGTTGTTGTTATGCTTGATCCATGTTATAAATTGAGTTATGTGAAATTTTGTTTTGAAGAATTAGATGATGAAAATGTCGTGTGTGAGGTCATAAAAGTGCTTAAGCACTTATTGTCTTCTTTGTATGACTTTTGTACAAATAATATCCATTAATGTGATAACGGTGGCCAAAACCAATCTTTTAATGCTGTCATTTTTCCATCGAAGTTAGAGAAAAGAAGTGATATTGTTAATTATAGATTAGGCAAGGAAGCAAAGCTTTCAAAATGGAAAATAAAGCAACTGGAGGAGGATAGTGCAGGGTTGAAAAATAAAGTGGACAAATATTTATTAAATAACTGTGAAAATTGCATTGATGATTGATTTAATTTGTTGAATTGGGGGAAGATAAATGATGGAAAGACCAAAGACATTCTTGTAATCCTAATATCTGCAGTTGCTTTTGAGTCTATATCAGTATAGAAGGACACATTCTTGATCTCTTTCAAGCTTCTTTGAGTCCCAAAATGGTTCAAAGCTTGATATGCCGGCAAAATTGGCTTTGATCTTCTTGTATTGCTGTAGAAGAGGATGCACCTTATTAAAGATGTGGCATTTTATGAATCAATAACATCAAGTAAATATTTGTGTTTTAATTTTATTTTTATTCTATTTTTTCCGTGTATTTATCTATTTTAAGATATGTGCTTAATATTTTTATTTTAACTGTTTTGTAAAGTCAAGATTGGCATTAGATTTTGATACCATTAATTTGGATTGATGTGGATTTTGATACCATTGGACTGATCTTTATTGGACTCCTATTGGTTGATGTTGAGCAATGGTTTTTTAAAGCTCTCTTCCTATATATGGAGTTTGAAAGAGCCAAGGAAGAGTTAATTCCCTTTTTCCTTTATTTGCAAGTCTTACTCTTTAGACTTCAATATTTTGAATCAAACAAGACTTTATAGTTATAGACTCTTTTTCATTAATTATGTAATAATAATTGATGTTAAACTTTGTAATATTGGATTTGTTGCAAGGATTATAATATTTATGCTTTTTAATTTTTTTTAATTAATTTATTTATTTTTGTTCAATATTAAATTAGACTATAAGAATCAATTTTCCAAAACCCAATCCAATCAATCTGACCGAACCCAACCCAACCTGTACTTAACCCCACTTAAAACTAGGTTTGAATTTTTTTCTTATCAGCCTATACAATATGCATGCCACTTAAAATCGTCTAACAATTTGGATCAAGTTATCAAGAACTTAAACCTATCCTCACCAATATGTGAGCAAAATAAGGTTGAATTGGCAACTTCAAACCAAGCTTAAACATCTCCATGTATATCTCAGTTACTATTGGATTCATCTCATCATTTCCATGTGTACCATTGGATTCGTCATGAACCTACCTATGTACATTATCTCTCCTAATTATATTTTACTTATTGTCTTCTTAGACTCATTCTCTACTACACTGTAACATGATTCTACTTTGCCTCCTCCGATTTCGCTATTATCATTTGCACTAGATTCGACATCATTAAAACCATATCTAACAGGTGTCTATCCACATTCTAAAAATCACAACACAATGAATCATCATCAAGCCTAACCCCTACTGTAGCCTAATCGAGAAAATCTATACGGAACGAGACAAAGCAATCTTCAAGGTTTGCAAAAATAATTCATTCGATTCCATCCCCATACAAAACAAAAAAACAACAGAAACAACCTCAAACTCTAGCAAGTTTTTGAATCACAAATGTAAGAGTCACAAATAAAATGAAGCAAAATTTGTAGCACAAATCACTGAATATTCTCGAGCTTAAGTAAAGCCCAAGCACTACTTCGTTAACCAACAATCTGGCAAAGTCCATGATTAGCAGAAAATATGAAGCTAAAAAAAAAAAAAAAAGAATCTAGGATTTAAAAAAATAATACCCAAAGTCCATGCCAAAAGGTATGAAGATGAAAAACTCATTTGTGACGAAGATGATGAATTAGCGGAAACAACCAACACAATCTCAAAATTTTTTTTGTGAGAGATAACAGCAAAGAATTGAGAAAACAAAGTAAAAAAGAACAAAAAAGGAAAAGAGCAGCTGAATAGATCATACCCACTAAATAATAGATGGCCAAGATTATTTAGAATGTGGCACCCTTGTTCGGACAGGTGCTATCAAGTTATTTAAATTTTAAATTCTCTTCTTTTTTTTTTCTTTACTTTCACAAGCCAAAGCTTCAAGTGCACAATTGATTATACCTCCCACTTTTACTCATTATTTTAATTAATTTGATCATGTTGTTTGACTTATAAGTATAAAATATGACTTGCATGGTTATTGCTTTATTTTATTATTTTACTAAAGTTATCTTAGTTCAACTCAACTTTATTTTTGTACAATTATTTACTGTTCAAGTTTCCAAAACTAATTATACCTTTTTAGTATTGAAAACTAGGGAAATGCCATTGGGTTCAAAGAAATTTTTCTATTTATTGACAATTAGTTTCTAACACTAGTAATAACTTCTTAATATTGAAAACTAGGGGATTGGTGTTTAGGTTGAACTTTTAAAATCCTATCATAAGCCAACAGTTTAAAGTGAAAGACATACAGATGAAAGAAGTCTATGCCACTCCACATGTCAAAGATGTGCTTAATGTTGCAGAAGAAAAAATATAATTAATTATTGATTCAAGGTTTCAATTTGACAAGTTGCATGATATTTCCTTGGAAAAGAAAACAAGTATTGATGATGATGAGATTATTGATCTATTTAAAGTTTTTAAAGAAGACTTACAACCTATTTCAATTTAGGAAGTGAGCTTGATAGTACGATCGAGATTGTGTAGCAAAATCAAGTTGAAGAAGTTGAAATGATGGAATAATTCTACCTATTCACATTGAAGACAAGAATGTTGTGCTTGAAGAAGATTTGATTGAGAAGGTTAAATTTGTTGGAAAGCTCATTGAGCGATAATTAGGGAAATGCAAGTGTTAGTTGATTATTGTTTGTTCTTAGAAGCCTTCATTACCTCGAAGAATATATAAGTGAAAGAAGTTGAAGTATGGATACTTCAAAGTTTCGAGGAAGACTGGTGAGCAAGATTGCAAGTTTGAATTATAAGATGATTTGCAACTAGACTACAAGTTTCATCCCCCAAACTATTTTCAAACTTGAGGATGAGTTTCTTTTAAAAATGAGAGAATGATGTAGGACGTTAATTTAGGATTTTAGAATTTTTATTATTTTAGAATTTTTTATTTTTATTAGAATCAATTAAAGTATAAGATTTAGTCAACTTAGGCAAGTATATTTTATTTTCATTATAATTGTGATTTAGTCTTCTTTTCTAAGTTAACTTAGAAAAATAAATCTCTTTTATTATAAATAGAGATGTCTTGTTAACATTATTATAGCTCAGATTTAGTTATTCAATAAAATTTTCTTTTATAATTCATGAAATTATTTATCAAAATTTTTCTTATATAGTTATTTAAATTAGAGTATCATCTAATGTTGCTTATATATTATTAAAAATATTATTAAATTGTTTGGATTATAAAGCAATTTAATCACACATCGAAAGTGTAATCTAATCGCATTGGCTTGGACAGTACTAAAACAATATATGATTTTCCTACCCTATAAATTTTTGCTGCCGCTATGACTGTTCCATCAGCATTCTTTTCTGTCAAGTTAATGGTTATCAAAATATTACTTAAATTCCATATGCAACTCCCAATAAGCATCTTTGTGAACAAAGGACAGAATTCAGCTGTAGAATCAATGACGCAACCTCCTGTTCCGTCTGGTCTAATATCAAATGTATGGGGTGGATAATTCAATCGTTTGTTTTCCACAGTTATGTCCAATAAATTTAGGTAATATAAGTAGGAATGATTAACAAATTGGGTGGTTTGAGCGGGACCTCCTCCGTAGCCCATGTCAGTGCCAAACTTCAGAAAGGTTGCCGGGTAGTTTCCATTTGGGAAAGGAGTAGACCTAATATTCCAGCAGTAGCGTATTCGCCTTCTCTTAGATCGTGGTTGTCATCTGAGCAACTGTACACCAACCGAAGAAGGCGTGTAAGGTTTGGACTATTATGTGAGATTACAGTGAAGATCTCCTGAGAAGCAACCCCATTGGTAGAGGAGCCATCCATCTATTGTATTGGATAAATGCATTCTCCATCGATGCATTGAATAGGAAATGCATTCTTACAAAGTGGGTGCTCACAAGGGAGTTTCTTATAGGAACTGGAATTTCGTGGATCAAAAATTGGGTAGGTTTGGTTGAACAAGACTAGCATGGTTGGCATTGAATTCAAATTAGGCCAGAGCCTCTGTCGATAATCAGTAGGCTGCGCATAGGAGGAGTGTCAATGCTTAGCTCCACTAGCTACGAGAAATGATTTTGGTATGCACAAGGGCGCATCATATCAGGGTGAATGGCTTGGTTATTGTTTGGAATGGACATCGGATACGTAGCCCGAAATTCAAAATTTGTGGAGTAGCTTTTTACTCTTTCGCGGAAGGTGGGATTTCGAGGATAGAGAGGAAATTCTATGGAATGTCTATGAATGAGCTCTGTTTGGGTGGTTTTAGTAAGCCCACTTTCTTTTTATTTTATTCTTTTATTTTAATAATTTAAAAAAAGGGAGAATCTCAAAGGGGGGTGGTTGCCTATGCCAACATGATTTAACTTCTTCCCTGTGATGGTTTTTTGGGGAGGAGGATTTGGCCAAGCCGATAAAAGGCAGTCTTGGTATTAGTACTAGGTTTTCTTTTTTGGGGCTTTTGATCTCTATTTTTGTTTTAAATAAAAATTACTTATTTTTATTTTGATAAACTCATAAATTGACTTCAGCACAGGGGGAAATTTTGTAAGAAGATTGCTTTTCCCTTTCCTTTTCCTATTACGCTGATAGTTTCATGAGCAGCAAACCCTTTGGCTTTCGATTGATCCGCGTATCCCATTGTATAAACACACTGTTCATTGACACATTTAAAATAAGTGCAGTCAGGATGATCACAAGTGATTTTTTTGAAAGGCACTGGACTTTCGAGATTAGAAAATGGCATAGCTTTGGTTAAAACAGGACATGCAGGGCTGGCATTGTACCCACATTAGAGTGGAACCTGTGTCAAGAATCAGGAGGACTCTCTTGCTGGGAGTGCCAATGAATAATCGCACCATGTATGAGTTCGACTGATGAAACACTTGAAAAGGAGCATCATCTCAGTACTTGTGGTTGTGGTGTAGTTACATCTCAGAAATGGCCTCGGATATGCCATCCGAGATTTAGAAATTCGGATGTAGCTTTCTATTCTTTCACGTAAAGTAAGGTTTCGACGATAGAAAGGGGATTCTTTGGAGTCTCTGTGGATGAGTTCCAGGCTTAAACTTTCGGCTGCGGTTGTGGGGAGTTCTAGTAGTTGAGGCAAAGCTAGGAGAAGAAGAGAAACTAAAGCTTGGAATATTATTATACCCATGGTTAGAAATGAAAGATGAGCTAACTTGATTGAGGAGTTGGGACTTGAGAAAGCTCAATTTATGATAATTTGTTCTTTAGGATAATTAATAAAATTTAAGACTTGCGAAAGCTCAATTTATGATAATTTGTTCTTCAGGATAATTAATAAAATTTAAAGTTATCATAATGTTTAAAACCTTCTACCAACACACAAATTATGTTTAAAGGGCAAAGAATTACCATGATGGTCAGTTGTCCAGTTTGAAAAGACCTTATTTGAAGTACCGTATTAAATTTATGCATTAAAATACCATTTTCCGGTTAATCCTCGCTGATTTTATCATTACTTCATATTTGGAGTTTCACTCTTTTTAGATTTTTCGTTGGAGGATGCCATTGCGTTGGCTCATACGACAAAGCACCAAAAAAAGATACGGAGAACCTAAAGCAGTCCTGTGGGGGCAAAACCATTGTTACTAGGTTTATGTCCAGTTTAGTATTTAAGTTGGATAAATATAATTTTTAAATTACAAAATTAAAATATTTGATAAATATTTATCAATGTAATTTACAATTAAGTTGGTTTGATGGCACAATTGTATGATAAAATTTTATTATTTTTATCCCTATTAATTTCTTAACTTTTAATTTTGAAAAAAAATTTTGAACCATTAATTTAAAGTTAGCTAATGATATATTAAAAAACATCTTTAAATGCTGCTCAACATCTGCCATTAAATTGCTTGATATCAATGACCCAATATTTGAATAAAAAATTTAAATTAAAATATCCCAACCCATTATTAAGAAGTCATTACACAATATCAACTTTTGTTTCACAACACCTTAATGCCAAAACTTAAATTTGGGCTTGAGCCTAATACTTCTATAAATTTAAACTCAGTAAGCTTCTAATTATAATACTATTACTGTGATGTAATAAATAAAAGAGAGCTCCATTTTTCATTGTCTTATCACTTTCTCTTCATATTAAACAAAAAAGATGCCCGTTTCTCTTGTTCAAGGTTGCCTCCCAGCCATTTCTGTTCAAAAGTCCCGAAAAAATAATACAAAGACGTCAAGAAAATCTGTTTCCGGAAGAAATAAATTCATACACCGCAAGTTAGTTTCATTCCCACAAACAGCTAGTTAGCTTCATTCTCTTAAGCAGCTTGTTAGTTTCGAAGTAAAAAGCTTCATTCTCTTAAGCAGCTAGTTAGTTTCGAAGTAAAAAGCTTACTCCACCACGTTGTATCCAGCTACGAAATACAATTACAGTATAAAGATGATACAACTAATAGAATCATCCTACTGGGGGCAACATATTGCAAATATCTTGCATCATCTCAACCATCCCAGCATCTACATACTACTCTCTTACTAAAATGCATATAAGAGAGTGTAACAGACGTTTAGTGCAATACACCAGCAGCCAAAAATATGTCCACACCCAAGGACCTCAAAGAATGTGCCATCACAGAAACCGAGTCTCAAAATGGTTTATCTTGAACAGGAAGTCCATCTGGCCATCCCCCTAACAGAGGAAACAAGATGGAACAGATTTCAAAGTAGTCTTGAGACCGGTAGGGATTATATGCACCTTACAAATTGAATGTGAAAATTAACACTGAACAGTTCCCCACAATGTAGCCAGCCACCTTTCTTACATAGCAACATCTGGGTCCAACCTTCTTTGAATAGCAGCTGCGGCCTAAAGATACAAATTGGTAACATATCAATAATGTTGCAAAGAATCGATTGAAAGAGAGACAAAGTTTGATTTCCTCACCTCAAAGTTGCCAATCTTGTATTGGTAGGCCATCTCTTCCTTGAGCTGGGCTTGTTCCTTCATTGCTTGAGCCTAGAAATTCAAAATATTGATAGAGGTGAGCAAGCACAATTTTCTGTGGCTTTAAAGACTGAAAAATTGTTAAA
Source organism: Aegle marmelos (assembly GCA_030449875.1). Taxonomy (NCBI): domain Eukaryota; kingdom Viridiplantae; phylum Streptophyta; class Magnoliopsida; order Sapindales; family Rutaceae; genus Aegle; species Aegle marmelos. Next base: position 16,850,180 of record JASUUL010000142.1, on the reverse strand, counting down.
TAAAATCATAGTGATGACATAAACGCTAACCATTCCACTCTGCATAGAGCGCTTTAAAGCTTCCACCTCTTCTTCCTTCTTCTTTTCACGCGCTTGCCGCAATTCTTGTCTGAAAGAGAACAAAATTGTTACAGATCCATAGTATGTAACAGCTGCAATGTGGGTCAACAGACTCATATCTCCCAATGAAATATTGAAGACAACTTCTGGATAAGTCTAGGGAAATAAAAACATATAAACAACAAATGAAGGCAAAACAGAGTCCACATTCTACAAATTATGCCTTGCTAACTTTTTCTTTTGGTTATTGTTTAAAAATTAACTCAAATTTTGCTAACATTGCTGGTCCTTCTCTTAGCAAAGATCAGGGAAAAAATTTATCTTATTAAGACCATATGGGTTGTTATCCCCGTAACCAAAAGATAAGATACTCATCTAAATACCTTCTCAATATGTTACAGTCAAAGAAACACCACATCAGACAAAAGGTCAAATTTGAAACCTTATTTCACAGGATAGGAGTAACATTGTCATTCATGGAGACAATAAAACAGAAAACAGAAGATGATCAAATAAGCAGGCAACCTCAGAAAGTTTCAGAATCAAAATCACATTGTTATAAAAAATAATTCAAAACCTAGAAAGGTAAATTTGAGAATTGGTACCTTCAAATCAGATAAATCAAAATAACATTAAAGCATCAGGACAAATTAATATTTGGCATAGTTTGATTCACAGATCAAAACGCTCCAAGAATATTGCAAGATCATGACCAACATAAACACAAGTGGAGCAGTTCAACCGAGTCCCATTTAGGCCAAAGATATACACAAGAGAAGCTACATCAACTATTGACTCAGATAACCATTTAGTGAATACTGCTCCTAAAAAATCAAATGGTGCAATAATCATCCATGCAAACTTTAGCAAAACTAGGATGATGTATGACTTTCAATTTCAGAATAAATCAAAGCGTAGCAAGCATTATAAATACCTTCTCTGTTCTTCATCATTGAATACAGTACGTTCCTTTTCCAGGACCTTTGTTACACCCTTCTTCAATTCTTTTTCCATTTTGCGTTTGTGATAAGCATCAAGGTTATAGTACCTGCCACCACACAAAACACAAGTTACAAAAAAGAAGTAGCTAAGATTACTTCATAATAGCTATTCAGTTCATTGGGTTTATCATATTGACAATACGATGAGGAAAAATCACAAACTAAATACACACTCTGGTGTAGGAACTAATCTTAAAAGAGGGATAATGTGTATCTTTGATCTTCAATCTTTACAACAAATCACACCAGCTAGGTAACAAAGTTCCTAAACAGATAAACTGGTTAATACTGAAGCAAAGCACACATGTTCAAGAAAAAATAAAAAAGAAAAAAAAAACTATTTTGGAGGCAATTAAAAGATTGGAATTTTTCATTCATGATGAAAAGGCCTTTCCAATGAACTGAATAAAGAAAACGCAAAAAAACTAACAACATAGAACCTTACTTTTTGGAAGGAAAGGTAGCTGTGTTGTGATCCTCCATGAATCTGTAGAATGAGAATATGGATGTAGAAGGTTAAAATAGCAATCAATCAAACCATAAATCAATTTAGAAGTGCTAAAGTCAGTTCTGAAATCATTATTTTAGCAGTGAACCAGAAAGCAAAAGTTAATTTTGTACTTACTGTTTGAACATTTGCTTCTCTTCCCAGTTAGACAGACTTTCTAGGTTCACCTACAAAAACATAATCCAATGAAAAACCCCAAATTTTCATTCTATTACTGCAACTTATATGTAAAAACTTAATTAAAAAATATAAATCTATTTTGCTAGTTCAATTTAGTAAGTTTTCTCTTTTCTGAAAAAATGGAAACAAAAGCAACCATAAAAGTGAAAGAAAGAAAAATGACCATAAAGCAAAATGGGTATTAAAGTTTGATCCCAAAACCGTACCATTCTTTTGACACCCCATAAACAGGCAAAAAATAAAAAGAATGTAATAGTAAGTAAGCATGGGAAGCAAAATGAGTGGAAGATCAAATACCTGTTTTACTTCAGCTAGCCATGCAGTGAACTCAGGTCTCTTATTCCTAACAAAACACAGAACGGGATCAGGTCTAGAAAACAGTACTAACACCCAGACCACCAAATGAGACAAAAGAAAATATAAATCAAGTAAGATTCTCTTTCCTTCAAGAATACAAGCATGGATCATATCAATACTTGGCAGTATAATGTAAAACAAGAAGCCTGATTGATTATTTACTGAAGAGCAGTAGCTCTCCGTAATTCCACCCAATCAAACAAGAAACCAGCATAGTGATGCTTAAAGAACGTAATATCCCGATTTTGGAAAAAAGGCCACATGCTGCCAAGAATGGAATTTACATTACTTGGAATCAAAGGAACTGTTCAGCTCCATTTCAATAAGAATTCCAAGTTAGAACCACGAAAACAATGTAAAAGTCAGCGTTCGAAATGTTAAAGCATACATTTTGGATAGAACTACCAATTGTAGGGAAATGAAATGATTAACTGTCGAGTAAATAAACATTAGTTTACACTAAACATTTGTTGCACTTTCAAAATCATACAGAAGCACAGCAGCTTCAGCTATAGCTGAGGTATAAATGTATATATTCTTTCATTCTCCAATTCTGCTCTCTAAATTTCTCCAACAGCAAAATAAAAAGTATTAACAACAGCAAAAACAATAACCAAAAAAAAAAAAAAAATCTCATCAACTGAAGCAAAAATGAATCTTTTCGAAAGCTCTAACAATGACTTACCACATGTCAGTTTCTCTAATAATCCCATACTTGCCCCAAGAATTCGTGACGGCTCCTTTCTTCCCTCTCTCCAACTTGTCCTTTTTCTTTTTCCTTTTCTTCTCTTTCCTTTTCTCCTTCTCTCTTCTCTTCTTCTCCTTCTCTTTCTTCCTCCTCTTCTTTTCTCTCTCCTCTTCCCTCTCTTTCCTTCTCTTCTTCTCCTTTCTCTTCCTTCTCCTCCTCTCCTCTTCGCTCTCCGACTCCGAATACTCCGACGAAGACGAAGAGTACTCCGAATAAGAATCCGAATCCGAGCCTGAATCTTCATAGCTCCTGCTACGGTGTCGTTTACGCTTTCCTTTATCGCTTTTTACGTGCTTTCTGTCATCTTCGGACTCCGATTCCGAACTCTCCCTTGATTTTGATTTGGATTTCGCCTTCTCTGAAGGAATGAGCTCGCGCTCCTCTTCCTCCTCAGTGCCGTTTTTGTTTGCGTGAGTGTCGTTTCGATCCCGGCCCATTTTGATTTCGCAGGTAAGAGAAAACGAAGATGGGGACAATGAGAGTGAAGTAACGATGATGATTTAGCAGCTTCTGGAGGACTTAACGGGTCAGTTTGGCTCCAGCCTAAATCAAATGGGTGGCCTGAAATTGGGCCTACATTTAAGACTTGCCAAACTTTTGACCCAAATATGAAACCAGTTTGAGTCCAGTTTAATGAAACAGATTGTGGACATCATCAGCACTTCCCGATGAGTTTTTTTTTTTTTTTTTTTGGGACCCAATTTTCTCTGCCTCTTACGAAGAGTTTTATTATAATTGCATAGTTGAAATATATAATTCACAGTTTTAGGTCACATTTGGTCATGGGGCCTTAACTGCTGTGCTGTAGTTAAAAAAAAAAAGCTCTTAACTATCATGAAAAGATTAATGGATATCAATAAACGTCACCAATTATCAAGAAAAAAATTATTTATTATTGTTTTTAGGGGTTTTGCAACTAAGATACTAAAAAAATTAAATAGTTCTGCCGACATATCTGATATGTCACCTAATGACTACGAATGGATGTTACAATTTTAAAAAATTAATGGTGTCTAGCAAGTAATAAATATCACACACATGGCAGTCAACAATATATGACACGTGAAGTAAAAACTATGCATTTAAACTATACAATTATAGAAAGATAAATTATGTATATCAAATATATAAATGTTTTATTATTGTTTTGCAAATTTTGATGCATGTATTCAAGCACCAACTAGATAAATATAATAAAATCTCAATAAATTAAGAGCATTAGGAACATAAAAAATATATTGGTAAACTAACAATTATTTGACTTACAAAAGAATTCCTTATTTTAAAAAAAAAATGATCACATTTATAGTGTATATTTACCTTCATTTAGTATTTATATGTTTTATTTGAATAGTAATTAGTTATCTTAGTAATAATTATACTATTATAGTGTGTTTATTCAATTATGCTTCCATATTAAAGATGCCATAAAGAGTCCATCTTGCATTTGTTGTAAAATAACAATACAAATTAAAATTTTACATTACAAAAAAGAGTTAGAGATAAAATGTAATTCTAAATAAATTTTAAAAAGTAGTAGCAAACAACACTTAGAATATATTTTACAGAAGTCACGACATATAATCTAAATTTAGTTTCAAATTAGGTAAACATTAATTTTTATACTAAATGGTTCCCCAAGGAAAAAATGAGTTTTTAAAAAAGTTATTATCTAATAAAATTATTGAATTATTAATTTACCAAGTTAGCCTTAAATTGAGACAAAACAACTATTTAATCAAGATATCAATTTATCAAGTATTAATTTATTGAGGTTCAACTATAATAAGAAAAATGAAATCTAATAATAATATATATTCGCAATTGACCAAAATGAATCCAATCTGTACGGCAAATCGAAATTTGATGAAGCATTCATCTTACATCAGTTCTGGAAATCACTTTACTGCTGCTCTTGATTCTATTTTCACATTGCGAAAAAATATCAGAATCATTAGTGAAGCTAAAACCATTGGAATGAACTGAATGCCCAAATTAGTAGGGAATACCAGCAGCAGCTACCAAAACGCTCACCCTATCAGTATCTTGGATTAAGGATCGCTATTATTTACTTGTCTTCATCAATATCATCAGCTTTCATACCCTCTAGCACTCCATCCATTTCTTGCCCACTTCTGCTATATGCCTCCGGCAAGGCATGATACATTTTTCTTTCTTGAACCTTTATTTTCATTGAACTTATAAAAGCTTCTACTTCTTCAGCATCTCTGTTATCACCAAGCCAATCCAATATGCCAGACACCAATGACGGTTTTGGCCTCCAAAATTTATTTTCCTCATGCACAGCTAGGGCTTCTTTCATGCACTCAAAAGCCTTTTCCATATTCTTCTTATCAGCATATCCTGCAGCAATAATAGACCAACTATTCGGAGTTGGAGTCTTCCCTTTTTTGACTATGTCTTTAAGTATGGCATCAGCCTTTTCAACCATTCCCTTTTGAGAATATCCCAAAAGGATTATATTTGGCACTCGGAAATCATAACAGTAACAAGATGATTCCCACTCCTCCAACATTTTTTCAGCTTCTTCCAGTTCACCAATCTTCACTAAACAACCCAGCATTGTTATGTAATCCCTATTGAGTTGCTTCTTACAATTTATTTTCTGGAGACCCCAAAACTTCATCATCTCATCTTTATTCCCAAGACTTGCATAGTGTGAAATCAAATGATTATAGCCTAGGGCATCTTTAGATTTAGATACAATATCTTCACATCTTTTCAAATAGATTATTGCTTTCTCTTTAAGACCTGCTTTGATGTAGTAATTAGCCACCACGGAATAAGTAACCCAGTCCATGGAGATGTGACTCTGGCTCTCCATCTCTTGTAAAACATTCTCCATACTGCTTAGATCAGATCTTGCCCCGTAAGAATTTATGCAAATTCTATAGCTAAAATTGTCAGGGGAGACACCATTCTCCTTCATGTCTAACAGCACATCAGGGATTTTCTCGTGCTGGCCAGTGTTCGTGTATAGCCTCATGATGCCATTATAATTGAGAGCACTCCCAAAAAACCCCTTTTCCTTCATCTTCTGCATAAGAGAGAGAGACTCATCAATGAGGCCTTCTCTGACATAACAATTCAGCAGTGCACCATAAAGCTTGTCAACTTTATCTTTGTCATTCAAGCTATTGAAATAACTCTCTGCTGACTCTAAGCCACGAACTTTCCCAATCAGATCCAACCGCACAGCACGACCACCTATAGAAAACGCAAGGCGCTGGCCGCTCATCCATTCAGAAACCTGCTCCACAATGAATCCAATGCCGAGTTAGGAACAAACGTATGCAACAGCACTTGGGTACTTAGAGAGAAACCAAGGGGGAAAAAAAAAAAAAGGAATCAAGGGACAAGGGTAAACTTGCTGCTGCTGGTGTCTATTTTCCTTCAGTAACAGGAATTTTGGGGCGGGCAAGCGTATTATGAAGATCAACATTATGAGCAAAGAAGTGAATAAAGATTGCAGCAAAATAATCGCAATAGGGCCTCTCGAAAAGAAAAATCCCAATTTTATCAGAAAATAAGATTGACAGAATCATTTTATACATGGTTCATGCCAACCTACTAGCTACAGAATTAAACTATAATGCATTAAGCTGAGCTCTGACAAAGAATTTTGGACATTATAACAGAAAATGCTAATAAAAAGAATGGTGGAAAGTGAAACAATTTCAATTAGCTGACTATTTTTCTCAGTACAATACAAAATAGACAACTATTTGGGGCTAAAATAGTGGACCTGAAGAGCGTGTTTGAATCTTTTGCGGGAACGTAACTGGTGAATGATGCGCTGGAGCTCAAGTTCACCAACTTTTTGGCCTTCTAAAACCCACTGATCGAGAACTGAGGTCAGACTGACATCAGGGTCACCAAGAGGACTGATTCTCGAGTAAAGATTGTTTCTTGCAACTGGCTTGACCGCTCTGTATGCTCTTGTAAAGATTTCTAAGTTTGTCTTTGTGAAGTTCTGTTTGTTATTGAAGATTGCAGAGAAGAGCTTTGATGCCATTGGAGGGGGTGAAAAGTGTTTGCGAAAATGCGACAATGACAATTCCGTTGTTGCAAAGACTGTCACCGGCGTTTAGAGGCGCAGCGTGTGGTGAAAATTCAGTCCCAGTAATAAAGGACGATTTTGGGCTTTTGTAAGGCCTTGTAGTTTTTGGCAGGCCGGTTTAATGGACCTGGCTAAAATGATATTTGGATTGCATGTTATATCCATAATTAGCCTAACGTCAATTTCATCTACTTCCCACTCCCATGAGCCGGTTCGGCTTTTAAATAAATGAATGTAATTGAACAACATGATAAGGGAAAATGTTAGTAGAAAATGTCACTCTGTCGATTGAACTTTATTGATAATTTTGAATAGAACAACAAATACAGAAATAATTGCTCCCACTTTTTAAGAGACAAAAACGTAAAAAAAGAAAAAAAATTACAATTGCATGTCTGTCCAATAGAACCATGAAAAAACAGTCAGTTCTTGGACAAGCTAATTAATGAGTAAATACGTTATCTGTTTAATTATGAAGATAATTAATAAAACTGATTTCCGGAAGAAAAAGTCTGGCCGAAACTCCAAGAAGGCGGCACAACATTGAAGAACAATTGGGTTCTTCCATCAACTAAAGTGAGCTTAAAAGACAATCTCTGGTTTCGAAGATCGACGCCGCTCGACCAATTAGCTCCCCAGTTTCTTTGCATCGCTATCCATCTCTTCGTCCTTGACCCTCTAACCCATGCACCCTTGAGGTCCCCACTTCCGCCCAAGTTTGAGAACATCACCATGTTGAAATTTGACTGCCCCTTCAATGTGAAATGCACTCCCCCTCTCCTCTTGCACGCCACCCTATCCAATATGCATGCATTGTTACTTTCGGGATTACTAATAATGAATGAGGTACGTCACATTTTCAAATGCGAATTTGAGACTAATCAGTATTATTCAGTTATAACGTATAACGTATATTCTGTGGTTACCTTTTATAGAGTATCGGAACAATGCCTTCGTTGCCTCGTCGTGCAATTCGGAAGAATGCGGGCATGGACATGTCAAAATGTTGGTGGGGAGGGTCACACCAACCCCCGTGGTTATTCGGAGGGCAGAAGTTGGTGGCTGTCAAGGTGACCGTGGCGTGGCGCAAACACCACTTGGGGTCAGCCCTGTAGTCACACATCAACTGGTAGCAAGCGCCGCAGGCTTGGCCGTTCCGGAAAAGTACACCACTAACGGCGGCTGTGTTTACTCCGAATCCGGCGTGGATTGTGTTATCGTACCCACAAGCTCCTCCTAATAACATTTACATAAGTTGTTTTTAATAAATTAATGTGCACCTTCTATGTGATCACACAAAGTAAGTATAGAATTTTTCATAAATCTAAACTTAATTAATTAATGTAGAATTATCAATCCGAATATTTTCATTAATCTAAACTTAATTGTCATATATATATTTTTATATATACAGTCTTTCTCTAGTGCTGATAATTTTGTTTTTTATTCAAACACTTTTAAATCATGTAATTTCATAGCGCCAAATATTAATTTTATTAAATATAAATCTTCATAGTATGTTCATATTAAAAAAAAAAAGAGAAAAAAAGAAGGGCTCCGCACATGAGAAAATATATATATATATGTATGTATGTATAATAACGAAAGGAACAATTGAGAAGCGTAATTAGTTTTTGTGAATGCAAAAAAATTAATTAGAATATTTACCAAGAGTGGAGGGGCTTTGATCAGCACCATAGTAAGTAGCGTGAGCATTAAGCCAGCGGTTATCCTGGCCACTGATGCCCGCAAAACCCATACTCAAAATCAAGAAAAAGTGCCAAAATCGAGGAGGAACAACGGCAAAAGCTGGACCCATATATCTGCTTTTCTCCGGAAACAAACGCAATACCAAGCCGATCAAGACTTAGAGTTATCTTGTAAAGAGATAACTTAGCTATCTGGTGAGACACACGAATAAACTCAGCATGGAAAAGCGTCTGTTATATAGACTTTTGTGACGCGGTTGTCGGTGATTGCATTTTAGAAATTAGAATGATTTTTCTAAAGGAGGACTGCGAGATTCGCATATGAATATATATATATATATATACTGCACGGGGTATTTAATTTGACAAAATAGGAAATAAGATTGGGATATTATATGAAGCCGCGTTTTTTCACGTCCTATGAAGTACGGAAAAACGAGTAAGGTTAGGGGTAACAGTTGAGACAGTGAGAGCGCTGCTGCATGCATGTGCGAGTGATGCTTTGGTGTTTTATTTATTCGATGCTTTTGAAGTCTTTTATGTCGGTGATTGGTTACTGGGATCATTTTATGTTCTAATGCCATGAACTATTACGATTCGCATGTATTGTCTGTGTCTGTTGTGTAATGAGAAAAATAAAATAAAGTTCAGCAGAACCTTAAAAAGTAATTATATGAAATGACTTGCTCAATGTGGAATTTTGGAGGTCTGTCTTTAAATTCTTGCCTCGTTATTGAAGTCAAAATTTCGAAATTTTTAATCTGTGTTTGCAAAAATAAATTTTCTCTTCTTTTATAAGTTATAAATTTCAATGATGAGCTACAGAATGTGGCCCATTGCCCATCGAGATAGGTTACTTCCCATACACGCAAAACTTGAGGCAAAACTTCAAAAAAAAAAAAAATTTCCATACGTACCTAGTTTCAATAAATTTAAGCATAAATTAGTCTTACCTTTTAAGAGAAATTGAATATACCGCTTTTGAGAGAAATTGGTTTGGCTTTGCTAATTATTGAGTTGGATTCGTTACGTGTTGTCCAGACGATTTAAGCACTTGTATTGAGTTGTTCTAAATCGTTCATGAGGTTCAACACTTATTGTTACCAAAGGTTTTTATTTATTTTTATTTTTTTAACTAAGTAGCAAACGTATGCTTTGGCTCATTTTACTCTTTAGGGTACTTGGTTTTGAGATCTGTCTTATTATATATCTTTGAGATTTTACTTCGGAATGAAGAGGGAAAAAAAAAAATTGTATCTACAAGAGATCCTTGTCATATTAATGTAAGCCCTAAATTAAACACATATAACAAGTATGTTTCTTTTAAAAATATATATAAAATAAAATAAATCTAGACTAATTAAAAAAAAAACTAATTTTGGGCTCCCCAACCAAAAATCGGATGCTTTATTAAAATCTTTATAATCAGATATTTGTTTTGCAGATAATTACTGTAATCTTAGCAGAATCTTCACATCCAAAAGCCAATCACATGAATATCCGGGAACCCAGTTATTTTCTTATTTTCATATGTTATTTTATATCCATTTTTCAGCATTTCTAAAGATTCTAAAATTTATTATAAAAATTAATATTACAGCCAAAAGCACTTGTGATTTTTTTTTTAAAAGTCGGTATTAATATGTTAGAAGATATTAAATGACATGGGGACAGGAATGTGATGCAAATTGCAGTTGAAAAGGGAGACTTATTGAGAGATAAAATTGCATCTATTGGGATCTCTCTGTTTCTCGTGGAGGAAGCAAGAGAATGTATTAACAGGTATCAAATAATTGATCTTTGATTATATTTTAAGAAAAAGGAAGCTTCTTCTCCTTCTTCTTGTTATTATTATTATAATAATAATAATAATAATAATAATAATAATAATAATAATAATAATAATAATAATAATAATAATAATAATAATATCATATCATCATTATGAAGAAGAGCTTGAATGGCAACAGCCATCAATTGATTTAGACATCTTTATCGATTTCATTAAGATTAAAATATTCACTGTTTGGATTAAAATTGATCAACTTCTCCTAAATTGGATGATGTCCTCAATTCAGCAAAATTTACTCGCCACAGTAATTCACTCCAACACAGCTAAAGAGCTTTGGGATTCTCATACTAGTATGTTTACTTCACAATCTCAAGCTTGAATTATGACTCTAAAAATGCAGCTCCAAACTCTTAGAAAAAGGTGCTATGTCAATGACTTCTTTGCAAAAATGAAAAGACTGGTTGATAATTTAGCTTTAGCTGGAAAAACTGTGGAATTGAATGACTTTGTACAACATGTATTAACTGGATTGAATTCATCAGATTGTGAATCCTTGGTGACTACTGTATTAGCCAGAGGAGATAAAATTAGCTTTGATGAGCTTTCCTCTTTGCTATTGAGTCATGAAAATCGAGTTGAATAGAAGAAAGACAGAGTTACAGGAGATGTTATGCATAATATGTCAGCAAATGTTGCTAAAAAAAATCAAAATACTAGAAAGAATACTGGTGGTTATCAAAAGAATTTTGGAAACTCTAATGTTGGAAGTGGACAAGAATAGAGTGGAAATAGTAGTATATTTGATATCATCCATCAAATTTGCTTTGCACCAGGACATGGAGCTAACAAATACAAAAATAGATATAATCCATCTTTCACACCATATAGGAATCATGTTAGAGGAGGTTCTTATGGGAGTTTTAGACTTGATCAGAATCAATATGGGAGAAATAATTTTAGTACTTTTGTTCATAATGGTAGAACTAGACCATTTAATGGTTATAGTAGAAACTTTGGTCTATCATCTGTTAGTGGTTTTCCTCTGCAAAAAGGATCTATCTATCAAGGCAATATGGCTTATTCAGATCCTGGTGCCTTATTTGCCTACAATCTTACACTACAAACTAGTGTTTATCCCATGACTGGTAGTAACTTTTTCAGTCCTCAAAGTTTCACTGGTTCAAGAGTGTTTTTCCAGTAGCATCAACTATTCCACCAATTCTAACTCCATCTCTAGAACTAATTGAGGATCCTTCCTGGTACATTGATAACGGAGTAACCAATCATATTACAAATGACTCAGGTAAGCTCTTGAGTCTACTGTTTATACTGGTTCTGAGAAAATACTTGTTGGAAATAGAATTGGTCTGAATATTCAACATTTTGGATTTGCATTGCTTGCCACCATTTCACATGAACCTTTAGTTCTACAACATATATTGCATGTTCCTCACATTACAAAAAATCTACATAGTGTTTCAAAGCTAATAACTAATAATAATGTTACCATTGAGTTTCTTGAAAATCTGTGTTTGGTCAAGGCCAGGAGCACATGGATCATCTTGCTTAAAAGAATTGCCAAAAGTGGTCTGTATTAAGTTTAAAGTCCTGATACGTTCTCTGAAGTTCCCTCAGCTTTGTTCTGTCAATCTTCTTCAAATAAATTTGTATCTTTGTTTGCTTATTCTCTTAGCTCTAATCATGATATTTCATCAATGTCAGAGTCTTTTCAAAAATCATGCCAACCATCTATTTTCTCTATAAATTCAACATCTCTTGATGTCAATATTTTACACAAAAGATTAGGTCACCTTGTAGTTCAAACTCTTCAAAATGTAATAAAGGCTTGTAATGACTTTACTGGCATGAATAAAAATTCAAATTTGGTTTTTTGCAATGCTTGTCAACAAGGCAAAAATAATATACTTCATTTTGACTCTGTAACAACCAAAACTACAGAGCCTTTGCAACTAATATATGCTAATCTTTAAGGTCCTTCTCATATAACCTCTACCTAAGGCTACTCCTATTATCTTTTTATTCTAGATGACTTTAGTCATTTTACCTGGATTTTTCCATTAGTTGCAAAGTCAGATGCTCTTTAAGTATTTACTGAGTTCAAGACCTTCATTGAAAATCATCTTCATAAACAAATCAAAACAGTTCAAACTGATTGGGGGGTGAATTTAGAAGCTTTACTTCTTTACTTACAAATTCTAGAATTCATTTTAGACACCCTTGTCCTCATATACATCATCAAAATGGTGGAATAGAAAGAAAGCATCGTCATATTGTTGATGTTGGTCTTACCTTACTCACTCAAGCTCATTTACCTTTAACATTCTAGTGGAATGCCATTCATACTGCTGTTTTTCTTATTAACAGACTTCTAACTCCCACACTTAATAATATTTCACTTTATCAAAAACTTTTTCTTCAAAAGCCTGATTATTCCATTTTAAGAGTTTTTGGCTGTGTTTGTTTTCCCAATCTTAGGCCATACAATAAACACAAGCTTGCCTTCAGGACTAAACAATGTATTTTCATTGGTTACAGTTCATTTCATAAAGGTTATAAGTGTTTGCACTCCTCTGGTCGAGTCTATGTAACTAACCATGTTGTGTTTAATAAAGCTGGTACTAAATTTCTCCTCTATACAATCTTGTAATTCTTTAAGATCAACCTTAGAATCCTCTTTTTAATCTAATTTTCCAACTTCTTTAATCTAAATCTTAGCTCCATTAATACAAGCTCCCTTACTAACTTCCTCTGCAACTGATGTGTCCTCTCAATTCTCTCTGCCACACAATAGAAAAACTCTTTCTTCTCATTCACCACCCTCTTCTGTTCTGTCTCCACCAACTAACTTTGATCTAATACATTCCCCTTCTTATGTTTTACTTGCACCTCCTTCAATTGGCCATCCCATGATCACTAGATCCAAGGCTGGCATCTTCAAGCCTAAATCTTATATTGCTGCCCTTCTTGCCACACCATCAGAACCCACTTCAATATCCCAAGCCTTAACTGATCCAAAATGGTGCAAAGCAATGCAAGAAGAATTTCAGGCCCTTCAAGTTAACAATACTTGGGAATTAATCTTACTTACACAACCAGTCAAGGTAGTGGGCAACAAATAGATCTTTAAAATTAAATACAACTCTGATGGATCTATTTTTAGATAGAAAGCAAGGCTGGTAGCTAAGGGCTTTCATCAGATTCATGGGATAGATTAAACAGAAACTTTTAGCCTAGTTGTTAAGGCTTTTACTGTCAAAATTATTCTTAGTATTACTGTCATGCATAGATGGGTTATTCATCAAGTTGATGTTAATAATGTCTTTCTCAATGGAGTCTTGGTTGAAGATGTATACATGGCACAGCTTAAGGGTTTTGTTGATTCATCAAAACCTCATCATATTTGCAAACTCAACAAGGCTCTTTATGGTCTAAAACAAGCTCCAAGAGCATGGTTTGATCGGTTGAAAGCTGTACTAGTTTCATAGTGGTCTTTCTCTTATTCCAGGTCAGACAATTCTGTGTTTTATGCCTAGAAAAATGGTCATGTGATCTTAGTCTTAGTATATGTCGATGACATACTTATTACAGGCTCAGATTCTCTTCTTGTTCAGCAACTGATAAATGACATGCATACTACCTTTGCCTTGAAAGATTTGGATGAGCTCTATTATTTTCTTGGCATAGAAGTTACTAAGACATTAGATGGCTTACACCTTTCTCAAGCTAAGTACATTGCAGATCTTTTACTTAAACATGATATGGCTGATTGCAGTCCTGTCCTTATTCCCATGTCTACTAGTCATTCTCTTACCAAGACATCTGGAGCTGTAATTCCTAATGCCTCTCAATATCGGAGTATTATTGGTGCTTTGCAATATGTGACCCTTACAAGACCTGAAACTCCTTCTCAGTCAACAAATTAAGTCAATTTTTAGCTTCACCCACAACAGCTCATTGGGAAGCTTGCAAATGGCTGCTTAGATACCTAAAGAGATCAATTCACCTTGGGTTGAAATTTTATCATACTGATTGTTTACAAATCAATTGTTTTAGTGACTCCGATTGGGCATGTGACAAGGATGATCGAAAGTCTGTAGCAGGTTATGCTGTTTATCTCGGACCAAACCTTGTCTCTTGATCTTCTAAGAAACAGTCAGTTGTTTCCAGGTCCAGTACAGAGACCAAGTACAGGGCTTTAGCTCATGCCACTTTTGAAGTTATGTGGATTCAATCTCTTCTTCATGAACTGCATATCAGCCTTGTTACTTTGCCTATCATGTTGGGTGACAATCAAGGAGCCATTGCTTTGGCTTATAATCCTGTGTATCATGCTAAAACCAAGCATGTTGAATTAGATATTCATTTTATCCGAGAAAAAGTTGCTGCCAAACAAATTGCTGTCTATTTTATTCCAAGTAAAGATCAGACTACTGATGTTTTAACTAAGGCTCTGACTTTTAGGCAGTTTCATTATTTGAGAAGTAAGTTAAACGCTCTTCCAGGCTCGTTTAACTTGAGGGGGTTTGATAGTGTATAATTAAGTTGCTGATTTGTTACACTCTGTTAAGCTGTTAAACATGTATTTGTTACCTTCTGTTAGGCTGTTAGATTCTGTTATGCATATGTATTAAGCTTGTAACAGAAAGTCATAGCTGGCACATCTAGTATAAATACTGGAGTTGCATTAGTTGTAAACTGATTGAATAAAACATTCTGATTTCTAAATTCTTCTATCTTCTTCCTTTACTTAGTCAGCTTCATTTTCCTTTTACTTTCCTTTATTTTCTTATCAATCAAACAGTAACAATTACAGATTCAATCAAAACGAAAGCATAATTAATAAATTGATCAATGAAGCATCTTATAGAAGAAAATATTTGAAAATGTATCATGATCTTAATATATCAATGTGAATGTGATTGTCAAATTGATTATTCTATATTTATACATAGTAGATGTATTTGGATCGGTATCAGATTATAAACAAACATTTTCAAATAGCGTTATCGCTCGTGATTAATGTATGCTCTTGAACATCTTCTTAAATTTTTTAAATAATAATAATAATAATAAATTTTTTAAATTTTGTACTTGAGAGCTCCATTTATATTTGTGATTTATGACTAAGCATGAAAAACGCGGGACTCTTTAATGTCCGGAAAGATGTCTGAATAGGTATTGCCGAAACGGCGTCATTTTGGCCGGGTCTGTTTGGACTTTGGACACCATTCGAGCTGCTGGTATAAGATATATCTACTCTCACGTCATGATAAATAACGCTAAGAAAAGAATGCATTAACTGTACACATCTAATGACTAATGAGATGATAAGATCGATGTTGAAAATTAAAATGGAAACTTTGTACTTCGAAGCTAACGGCCAAAATATTATCTTCTTATTTAATGAGACGGGCGCCGTATATAGGCCATAGGGGTAAGGATAAAAAATGCCGATACAGAAGCTCCGATATAGCTGAGTAACTGACAGTGATGTCGATCACCATCACCGATGGTGAACTTCGAAACTCGTCGTTTCATCATTTTAAGTTGTTAATAAACACAACTTGCATAATATATACTCATTTTCTTATTAACGAGCAGCAGCTAACCAAAGGGGCAAAGGGCCTTTCTTTATGAAGATGGCACAAAGAGGAAAACGGGTAGCTGCTTTCTGTTGCGCATGTGATTCTCTTAAAATTATGCTTGATTGGTTTTGAGGAGAACAACTTTGGTGGTGGAGGATTATGCAAAGTTCGAATAAGAAGAGGACTTCAATTTCATAATCAAGGGATTGTTTGTTGTATATATGTTTCTATTGAAAATCAAGCAGTATAATATATTTGAATTCGATGTTAAGTTGATTTTTATAGTATTGTGATTCATATATATGGGGAAAAGAATAGACAGTAATTACATAAGAACAGTAAGAATTGGATTTCAAATTATATATATATTAAGCTTTATTAATCCGAGGCCCTCTTTCGATCGGGACAAATATGCAGAGTCATTCGATAATTATCAAACATCTACTATGATCTTTTCCTTACACTTCTAAATAATAGGTGATGGACTAGATCATGGAGTAGATCAGCATCATTCTCAAAAATACAAAACAATGAATCAATTTGGCTTTAAGTGTTTTAACATTGTAGACAGAACAGTGATGATATCTTTTAATCAATCAGCTCCAAAATTCACTGCGAAATCCAAATTTAAGTTGATTGAACCTGATCAAATTTGTTGTTGGGTGCCTTTTCACGTATGTGGATTATACATACAGACGCTATCGCTCGAATATTTCAAAGAAACAAGTTGCTTAAGATATCGAGTCTATCTAGATATAAATAAGAACACTGGACGAAATTAGCAAGCTTAATTACAACTGATTAATGATTATTATTTACATGAAGCAACAGAGTTTCCAACAAAATTTCTAACGGCATGTGTACATGTGTACTGTGGTTAATCAAGTCACTTGCTCTCATAGCTTTTACAACATAAAGAACTAAACCCGAAAGATTAAATGATCAGAATAAAAGAAGACACAGGATTAGGCAGCAGAAAAGAAACAAGGATACTCTGTTAAGAGACTTATCAAGCTCCATTTCCTGTCTTCTGATTCTAGGATTGTTACTCACCAAGAAAGACTGAGATGGATATGTAAACAAACTCGCAGTCGAACCACCAAAAATCCTTTCTAAGGTCATCCCTCCTAGCATTCCCATCAGTGGATTAAAGAAACTCGTTGTCGCCATACCACCAAGACTAGAAGATGCCAAAGCTGCATGACTACCATAATGGTGAGGGAAGTACTCTGGATTATGAAATGCTGGTGCCTGTGACTGAAAAAAATCTGAACGTAATCGCTGAGTTTGATGCCTTGTGGAGGTAGTACTAGAAGCAACTGAAGCGTTCAAGACAGAAGGATGAGGCCTGCTTGGTATGATCACACCCAAATTGGGCTTCTTGGAGTCGGATTCAGAAGAGGTTCCTCCACGGCCATAGAGAGGGACCAATGAAGCGACAGAGGTGTTTGCCTTGCAGACCGGGCAATTCTGCTGTTGTTCATCTGCATCCAGAGAGGAAGTTTGGACATGGAGCCACTTGTAAATACACGGCCAGCAGAACAAGTGACCGCAAAGAGTGACCACGGGGTCCTGGGCTGAGTCCAGGCAGATGTTACACTCAAAGAAGCTGCCATCTTTTTCTGGGACATTTGTAGGTGCTGAGATGGGACTCCATTTCTGCTTGAATAAAACATCTTCTTCAGTTGCATATCCTGTCTCGGGCTCAAAGAGGTTCTGTTCCATGGGTATGTGCTCTGTTACAAAGGAGGTTCCCTTAGCTTTTATTTACGGAAATAGGCATATAGACTTGTCAACATAAACTAGAAAAAATGTATACATGCCCAAGAAAAAAAGAGGTCCAAAAAATAGGCTACTATGAGGAAGATCAACAAGCAAGTGGTCCACTACAAAACCAAATTTTAAATCAAGTGATTCCATTCCCCAAGTCTCTTAAAACGGTGCAAAATCGTAAAAGCAAAGAGACTTAAGTTCAAACTATGTTATATCGATAATTGTAGGACGTGATGATATTAGAAATGGCATGACTAAGAAATTGAATTAACTAAATAAGCACAAACAAATTTCGTCTCACCTATTTAATAGACGATAAGAACAAAGAACTGGTACCCACCCATCTTCATCCCAAACAAATAGAGGTCAAAAAAGATGACGGCTAAAGTCCTCACTGCATAATTCAATTCGGGTCCCTAAAGCTATCAACACTCAACTTTATGTGGCACCTCTAAGAACAGAGGACCACTTTAGCATTCAGTAAGCTGTCATATTCAGGGATATCAATTTCATATGCTTCAAGCACACAATTCTAAGCTTTCATTTAAGAGAATAAAAAGTTATATCCAAATACTAATGTCTAGAACAAACTAAATGGATTGTCTTTTTCTGTAACATGGCTACATCATAAATATCTTAGTAACTCAGGATGTCAGGCAAAATATGTAATCTTGAACTAATTTCTTTCACGCAGTGCAGGGCGAAAAAGGGTTTAAAAGTAGGGAAAATTTAAATTGGAAAACTAGCAAATGTTTCATTGTAACAAGGCAAATTATCTGATCAACATGTTTTACAACATAGCCGTATAACCTAACTCTCAACTTTAATGGAAACTCGCAAACCTACATCCATAACAAAAAATAAACCCAAAGAAAGAAAAATTCATTCTTCTTACCCCACCTCTCCCCCCCCAAAAACCAAACAAAAGAATTCCAATCAAGACCAACACGAGGGATAAAAAAGCATACAAATGAGCTTTCATTTTTACGTTGAGGAACAGATTCCTGACAAAACAAAATAATAATAATAATAATAATGAAAAAAAATTGAGATGTGAAGAATTCTAAGATGTAAAATAATTTATTCTTTAATAAAAACATGCAAAATTCAAGTCCAAGTTCAACAAATCATAAGCAGACTTCAAAAAAAATTTCAGTCAAAAGTTTTTTTCCAACATAATGCTCATTCAATTACAATGAATAAACAGCTAAAATTAACGGTTAGTTTTAGTTATTAACCTAACGCATCACCCAAAGAATCAGAAAATTAAAGTGGCCTAGCGATTTCGGTGGAAACTTAATGAATGAAAACAGGAAATGTACATGTGGATTCCAGTCAACATTTTTTTTTCCTCCTTCAACCAAAATGATACGGAAATTAACACCAATACTTAAACTTCCAGATACCCTAAAAAAGAAATCACTTCCATGAATCTTTCTGTTATCAAGCCTCAAAATTGAACCAAAAAAAAAAATTTGTGGGCACAGGAACCAAATCATTGCATAATAAAAGTCAAACATCGTCCATAAACAACATTACAAATATGGGGAAATGGTCATACATTCTACAAACAAATACACAAACCAAACAATATAAAAGCATTATCATAAAAGAAAAAGAGAGAGAAGCAGAGAGAAACAGAGAGAGGGAAACAATACCCAGAAAGAAAAACAAAGAGACAATGATAAAGAGATCGAGAGATTATTAACTTACTGATATACAAAGAGGGCTAAAAAAAGATTGAAACAGGGATTCAGAAATGAGGGAAAAAAAACTCAAAATTGAAAGAAAGATAGATAAAAAGCTATATGAAGGTAAATGTTTATAAAAATTTATTAAAATGTTTCGTTTGGTGGCGTTGGGGGCTTTTGTGTCTGCACAAACAGCGCCTACATGTAATAGTTGTTGAGTTTGTATTAAAAATGGATGGTCGCAGTGTTGAGAAAACCGCGTCTTGTACATTGTATTTATTGGCGCATCTCTGAATGGGCCAGTCATTTTCCTCTCACTCTTTCCAATAAAATTATGAAATTAATTAATGTGTTTCACATATGGATGATACTGCCACGTCAAAGATAAATATTGACCGCGCACATCAGTGTGGCTAAACAGTAACCAATTTTAGGTTTGGTGGGGTACTGATTTTTATTATTATTTTTAAATAGATCATTAATAATTATTTAAATAAAAATATAAAATTAATCAAAACTTAATTATATCTTGTTATGCAAACGTATATAGTAGGTGATTATAAAAAACTAAGCACTCAATATTAAATTTAAATTCTAAATAAAGGCATGTTTAAAAAATTATTTTAAACACAAAGCCAATTTATAATTCGATTATTTTTTAATGTAGATAGTTATTACTTTCTTGAGGTTAAGCATGTTATATATATATATATATATATATATATTAAGTAAGAAATAATATTATTTTTGAAAATAAAGTTATTTAAGTATTAATTTACAATAATGAAAGGGATTGAAAAAATGTTAGGGTATAATAATCAATTGAACATTCATGTGGTCAACAAAAGGCTACAATTTGATTATTGTATCTTGTATTTACTCAAAATTTTTGTTAGAATGAATTAACATGATGGAAATTTCTATAATATCATGATAAATATAAGTTTTATAAATTACATATAAGATCAATAAATAAAAAATAAAATAAATTAATTAATAAAACTATTAATTATTAAAGTTAAAAGGACTTAAGAATGTCTAATCATAATATAATTTATGATTATTATATTTGTCATAGTGTTTATATACTTAAATTTTATATTGGTTAAGGGTTTTTTTTCCCTCTAGTTTTAGTACAATTGATTCAATACTGTGTAATTTCTATGAGTTCGAATTATTTAATTTTTTATTTTTTTAAATAACAAAAAAATAATAATCTTCTCTCTTCTTCGTGGCTTGCAACTAATTGCGATCTAATAATATTCACTAACGGATCTTCAAAGAGGTTGCTGTAGGTTGCCCTAGAACATGGATTTTGACCTAGTAGAAGGACTGACAAGTTGACAACTTGATTATCCAACGTGGAATTTATTATTCATTCACAATTTTTTTTCATTGAATATATATTATATAACCCATCGGATAAACTTGCTAGAAAAATAAGATGAGATTTGATTTTTTTTAAAAAAAAAAAATTACCTAACAAAACAAAATAAATTGGATCTCCTATTATTTTTATCAGTTCTGTCAAACTTTTCTTTAGGATAATTTTTTAATTACGTTTTATATATCTTACAATAAACTATTTTCAATCCGAGGCGTGATAACTAATTTATGCAAGATGTGTGCAACTCGCGGACCATAAATTAAACATTATTAGGCTGGGACGCAGACCATACGGTCATGCACTGCATTACTCGAAGTATTGTTTGATAAGGAAACGCGAACGTACACGTGGCGTGACAATAGAGGAGCATGGGAATTGTTTGACAAATGAGAGAATTGGATACAGTCCGTGGGATTTCTATTGATTGATTGTTTAATTTTGAACTTCTAGAAGGTTCTTCGGCTGCAGTTTGTGAAACCGAGGGTTCAGAGAACTTTACTAAATAAGCCAAAATAAATAAATTAAAGGATAATATCTCTTTTAATCTATATATC
Source organism: Aegle marmelos (assembly GCA_030449875.1). Taxonomy (NCBI): domain Eukaryota; kingdom Viridiplantae; phylum Streptophyta; class Magnoliopsida; order Sapindales; family Rutaceae; genus Aegle; species Aegle marmelos. The sequence continues at coordinate 16,828,733 of JASUUL010000142.1, read as the reverse complement.
TTGAGTTCAATTTTTATTTAATCTTTTTATTTTAAAAAAATATCTTTATTGTTAAATTATTGAAACTCTTAACATTATTTTTTACTTCATTTTATAATATTACTTTCTTACAATAATATTTATTTTGTTTTTGATATTAATAAAAACAAAAAATAAATTATCAACTTAATCTCAAGGATAAAATAAATTAAAAGGATACGTATTAATTTTTGTTGAATACTCTATCGAGGAGTTAATATATTAATTTTTTTATTAATGACCAAACAAATTAGTAAATTAATTTTTTACAATATTTTTTTCCATACGTGAACTTCCACAAACATTAGTACATATTCATTTTGTTTTTATTATATTTTTGAGATAAATTGGTAATTTAATTTTTTTATTTTTATTAAATGTCTAAAAACAGAGATATTATTCTAAGTAAGTCAAAAGAAATAAAAAGTAATTCCATGCTTATTAATAGGTTAACGATAGAGATATTTTGATAAACTTTTAAAAATATGTAAACTAAACGAGTATTTACCTCAAGATACGGAGAATAAGCAAACTTTTTATTCTAAATTAAAATATAAGACCGTAATTCTAGTAAAAATTTTTTTAACAAATTATAAAGTTCATCATTTAACATAGTCAAGTACTACGTACGTAAAAGATATTCCGTCCATTCATATAAAAGTTGCACTAATAGTATTGTCAAAATAACTTACCTTAATAGTAAAATATTAAATTAATAATAACTTTTGATTTCCTATCAACAACATTTAATATAATCAATTGGAAACACAATGATGTTACTAATTGAGTTTCTAATTGCAAATGTTTTGATAACCCTATCAAAACAAGAACCAAGAACACATACCAGCCCTTATCATTATAGATAATGAGAAATATCGATTCGGTTACTATTGTTGCAAAGAAATAATTATTAATAATTATTAAGAGTATTTATGTAGGTTGAGTGCTTGATCAGTAAAAGTCCGCTATTATTTAGACAAACTAAATTTTTCTCTCAAGTAAGATAGTACAAGTTGATAGATGCCATTCAAGACTCGTTTTGTTGTCCGATGCATTGGTGGAATCGATTGATGTTTCTTTTCTAATCATTAAAAGAGTGTTTAGAATTTTGCACGTACAGTACTCCACAAGACTAAATAAAATAGAACGAGATAAGAAATGTTCCTCACAAGAAACTGAAAAACTTAAAAGAGGATTAGCTAGCGACGTGTGCAAATAATAAAAGGGGAGTTTCTATATTTAGGAGAAAATGACAAGCCTTCCAAACTAAACACGTTTGCGAAGAAAGTTCTTCTGATAATCCTATATTATTTGCACTCATTGGCACGTCATTGCCTACTCTTTTGATTTTTTTCATTAAATTAAAAAAAACAATTATATCACAATAGCACCAACACCAACACTGCCAACAACAACAATAACAACATTCTCATTTAACAAAATAAGGATGCCACTACACACATGACAAGCCTTCCAAACTAAACACATTTGCAAAGAAAGTTCTTCTGATAATCCTATATTATTTGTACTCACTGGCACGTCATTGCCTACTCTTTTGATTTTTTTCATTAAAATAAAAAAAACAATTATATTACAATAGCACCAACACCAACACCACCAACAACAACAATAACAACATTCTCATTTAACAAAATAAAGATGCCACCACACACACACACACACACACACACACACGCACGCACGCACACAAAATGGAAATATCTTCATTATATATATGTCTCTCTCTGTGTGTATATACATATCTATCTCTTTATGTGTGTGTGTCACCAACTTATGTTTTATGTGGCAGATTTGAATCTATCCAAAATGATTTCATTAGATGAGAGGGGGAACATATATTAAAATAGCTGTTTCACATGAAATTGAGAAGAATGAACAAAGATCCATTTGGCATTATTTTTTCGAGATTTAAAAGTGATTTTGAGAAAGTAAAAGATAATTTTGGTGTTTGGTAATTTTTCAAACAATTAATTTTTGTAAAATCACTCAATCTTGTGGTATATTTTGAAAAGTAAAAAAGGAATATGTTTTTAAAATCTGATTTTGAGAATTACTTTTATACCTAATATAATTCTGTATGTATCTGCATATATATTATAAAAATCTAAAATCTCCTTATTAATTAGGTAATAAACTCACTAACTTTAAAGAAATTATTATTATTACCAATTATTTTGAGATAACAAAAAAATAAATTAATACTATAAAAGACTCATTATATTATTTAGCTGCTTTCACTTTATATTATTTACAATTTACTCATAAGTATATTAAATTTTCTGCATTGTAAAATCTCATTGGACCCCTTATGCTCTATTTCATTTATTTAATATGTTATTATACCTTTTTAAATTTCTATTATAACCTTAAATTTTTAATAAGAAGACCATCATATCTTACTTATTCATAAACACTAATATATAAATTATACCTTTAATTTTATCAAATTTTATGTGACAAATTACGAGGTTCCTTAGATTTTTGTTAATTGAGTTTTTAATGTAATTTTACATATTTAAGAAAAAAAAGATATAACTAAATAAATTATTAAACATACTCTAAAAATAAAAAATTAAAATTTATGTTTATTTTGTTCATTATATAATAAAATAGTACTTTCTTAATAAAATTTACCAAATGTATATACTCTATTTTCAAACTCACAATAACCACAACAACATAGTTTACCAAACACGAGTTATTTTTGTAATTAGCAATTTATTCTATCCATACAACACAAGCAATTTCATAAAAAGCTATTCTGTACTTTTTACAGTTTTTATTACATTTTTCATTTTTTATTTTATAAAATTGAAACTTTTATGGTTATTTGGATGTCCATTGGGCAAAAACAATTATTTATGCCCTTCCATATCTATTGGGATATAATCCTAAAATATTCATTCTAGGATCCAAAAAATTTTGAATGGTATTATCTGATTCAATTAAACTGATATTATGCATATCAATTATAGATGGATACATTTGCCATCCCTAAGCAAACATCTATCCTTTCCTTTTTGAAAAAATAAAAAATAAAAAATAAACCATTGATATGCCCATTCTTTGCATGCAAATTGTGTTTGCATTGAGCCAGTAGTATTGAGATTGGTTAATTCATCTTTATGTTTTTCCTCTCAATTTTGTAGAAATTGACCTCCTAGCTCCATGGAAGGAAGAAATTAATAAGATGGGTGTCTGCTACTCTACTTCATAAGAAAGAATATTAATTTGAATATATTAATTCAAATATAAGAATAAATCATTCGTTGAGTACTGGAGAATGTAAATTTGTAAATGGTAAAATTATCATTTTATACTCAAAGTTTTACTAAAATTCTACTTTTATACATTTAAGTCTTCTAATATTTAATTGTATAAGTTTTCTTGTAACTTAAATATTTTATATATTTCAAATGTATTTTGACTATTTCATGATGAATAGAAGTCGAATAGCAAAATAGATGACATTATTAAGCTCAAAACAATTGAAGATGTTAGGAGGTGTATAAAAGGGTATATGGTACTGCTCACATATGGAGACTATTCACATATACAATATTATTCATATATATTGTGTAATGATGTAGTATTGACTGATGATGTGGTATTGATTAATGATGTGGTATCGATAAATGATGTGGTATCGATAAATGATGTGGCAATATCCTGTTGGACCAATAATATGCATTAACTAATTATGTGACATTGACTGTAATGTGACACTGACCAATAATGTGGTAGGATGATATGATAGTGTCTTATTGGACCGAAATGCTTATGTGACTTTTATTGATGATGTGTTTTAATTAATTAAAACTTGTTACATGGTGCAATCCTAAGCTTCTGAATTATTTTCATCTTATAGTCAGGATTTACCCAATGCATCTATAAATAGAGGGTTTTCACTCTTAATTTGGTATCCTAAATCTATTTTTTAGCTTCATTTTATATAATTCCCTCTCTGTCTTATATTTTCTATATATTTTAATAAAATTTTATTTTACCCACAGTTAAACAATGAGCAGCTAATTTAGTTTAAAATTTAGATTGAAGGTGAAATCTTGATATTATCCTTGGGCTTAGTTTGGTAAGTTTATTTTCTTTTCCTCTCTGATTTATGTGGTTGTTTTGATTTATTATTGGCAGATAGTGTATCTGAACTAAATTTTATATGATATATTGACTTGTTAGTAAATAATTATTACTATCTGACATAATAAGTACTTTACACTATATCTATTAAAGAAAAAAATTTTCTTCTAGTGTTTTGTGGGTCGCTTTGACTCAATATCAACAGACAATATATCTAAACTATTTAGTGATGATCTTACTACATTGTTGACATAATGACTATTATCACTTACTATAACATATTCTTAACACCACGTTTAGTAAAAGATCATCACTCTCTGACACATTAAGTGCTTGATACCATATTTATTAGAGTAAAGATTATGAGAAATGTAAATAACCTTTCATAAATTAATTAAAACTAAAAAGAAATATTAAGCCTATAATAAAATATTGACTGTGAATCTAGAGACTCAAGCATTTTATTTGCATTAATTCATCTATGATTCATTTCTCCCATTTTATTTTAAATATTAAGATTTAAAAAAATTCACTTTCTACTAACCCACATGCACACATAGAAAATTAACCTCACATATAATTAAGTCTAACATTTTATGGAGTTGACACTTATCACTTTAAATCTATTCTATAATATATTTGTACGCTTGTGAGTATAATAAAATTTGTACAATATTATTTTATTGGTAAAAATAACTAGGTCAATACACTTAAGTATAAAAATTTAAAATATTATGAACTTATGTATTAAAATTTTAAACTTTTCTGCTTTTCTAATTTTGTAGCAAACATTAGGGACTATATTGTTAATAAGCCAATAGAAACATCTAGCCATTGAACTAGTTTCAACTTACATCTTAACAGTGGATTAGGAAAAGATAAAAAATGGAGTATGTTACTACTGTGATAACATCGTTGGACCCGAAATTAATTGGTATCCTGCAAAAGAAGGGAAAAAAAAATTGAATGGATGATGATTTTTAATTTTTAGTAAGCACCCATTCTAGATTGTGAAGGAATTAAAGCAACCGTGTGAATTCAAGTGACATCATTTATGGTTAAGTATTGTGTACATAAGAGATATTCCGTTCATTCAAATAAAATTTTCATTAATATTATCCAACTAACTTACTTTAGTAATAACCTCGACATCACTTGGCATCATCGACTGATAGCATTATGATGTTAGGTTACTAATTGAATTTTTACTTATTTATAATTGCAATAAATAACATTATCAAAATGATAACTAAATACATATACTAGCCCTTATGGTCTTATTTCATCATAGATAATGTTGTTGTGCAGCTTTAATTCTTAATAATTATCGATCAAGATTGAATGAAAAGAAGACTTATTGGCTCAAGTACACGTACGTCCAATCAATGCAAGTCTGTCGTTTGGGTAGGTTAAGGTGGTCTCACTAAATTGATGCATCCAATCTCAATAAAATTTTCTCTTAAATGAGATAATACAAGTTAATAGTCCCCATTTAAGAACATTTTATTGTCAATGCGTTTATTTAATTAAACAATTAAAGCTTCTTTGCTAATCGATGAAAGTGTGTTTCGAGTTCTGCACGCTGAGCACAACAAAAAAGTAAACAAATAAAATAAAACAAAAAATATTATTCGCAAGAAAAATAAAAATATTAGAGGACAAGAAAGCGACAAGTGCAAATAATACCGTATGTGTTACCAGCTCAAGTTTCAAAACCCATCCGAAACGTTGACGTTGGTGTGTTTGTCATTGCCTTCGATCCCAACAATTAACGGTTAAAATGTAATTTTTGTATAATATATAGTCTAGAAAGTTGCATACATACACGCTTTTGAGAGTGTTATATAAATAACATTTTTCCCATTTTTTCTATGCAACGCTTCTTACCAGTAACGTACGTGTCAGTATAAATACTGATATGAAGTAGTTCTAATAAATTTTTTATTATAGATATCTGTAAACCAAACAGCTTGATAACTTTTTTTTTTAAAGTTACATGAGACTAGTATTTAATATTATAATTTATATTATATGAAATTATAATTGATATTTTACTATCAAATAATTATTAGAACTAATTTACATTAAATCTTATATAATACTGCATGGATTTTACTCAAATGTTGTTTAGTTTATATTACATCTTGTATAGTACGATCTAAATTTTACTTTCTCTAATATTCGAGAAAACTCCACTCATGTATTTTACTTTCTCTAATATTAGAGGAATATCAACTCCATTAACATTGCGTTCATTTAGATTTGAAAAAGAAAATTAAATTTCAATAATACTTTTGTTTGGGAGAGAGGGAAGTTCGAGCCATTACCCTCACACTTGTGAGGGAGTGGCCTTGGCCACTCAGCATGGTTAACAACTTGGTAACTTGGTTGTTTTAAAATGATGGAGTTACTTGTAGTTATTATATATTAAAAAAAAATTAATCTTATGACATATTAAGGCCGCGTTTACTAAATTAAAATTTAAATAAGTTGAAATTAGAATGAGTATGAATGTACATAAGCAGGAATAGAAATAGGGAATGGAAATTAGAATGAATTATTTACTTGAACTATAAAAATTGACATCGGAATAAACTGAATTGCATTAATGTGTTTACTTTACCTTGAAATGAAAATCGAAATGAGTAGATTATAACAAATTACTAAAAAGTACTTAATAAATTATAATCATAATTATTATTTTATATTTTAATTATTAAAATATTATTATTAATAATGTATTAATATATTAATTAAATAATAATAATATATTAATTATTGTGATTATTTATTCAAAAACTAAAATTATTAATATATTAATTAATAATAATCATATTAATTAATAATAATAATATATGACTTAATTATAACAATTATATTAATGATTATTATGATAGCATATTAATTAATTAATTATAATAATTCTATTAATAATTATTATGGTAGTATATTAATTAATTATATTAATAAAAAATATATTAATTATTGTGATTATTTATTCAAAAACTATAATTAGTATTATATTTTTGTTAATAATGTATGAATATATTAATTAATAAAAATTATATTAATTAATTAATAATAATATATGAATCAATTATAATAATTATATCAATGATTATTATGATAGTATATTAATTAATTATATTATTTTAATAAAAATGTATTAATTATTGTGATTATTTATTCAAAAACTATAACTATTAATATATTTTTGTTAATAATGTATTAATATTTTAATTAATAGTTATAGTTATATTAATTAGTTAGTAATAATATGTATGAATTAATTAAAATAATTATATTAATGATTATTATGATAGTGTATTAATTAATTATTATAATAACAATATAATTATTGTGATTATTTATTCAAAAACTATAATTATCAATATATTCTTGTTAATAATGTATTAATATTTTAATGATAGTAATAATTATATTCATTTAATAATAATAATATATGAATTAATTATAATATTAATTTTATTTTATAATAGTATATTAATTAATTAACTATAATAATAATAATATATTAATTCAAAAGGGAGGCATTCCAAAAATATTAGAATGTCAATGGGACAAAATAAAAACTCTAGAGAATGAGAGATTAATCCTCACCTTTCCATAGGAATCAATCTCTCATTCCTTATTCCCAAATAGTAGTGAGCCTCACGATTTCGATTCTGATTCTTGCTCTATTTTTGTAAAATAAATATTGTCAATCATTTCGATTCTTTAATCCGAAAAGTAAATACAACATAATTGGGTTCATGGGAAAATAATCATAGCTCATTCTTCCATATTATTTTATGCAAACACTAAACGAACGGTAGAAATTAGATTAAAAGAAAAATGATCACAAATTCAAAGCTTGAACTCATAACTAATTGTTACTAGAACCATATCTGCATAAGAAAACATCACTTGACTATGGAAGTCTAATTCTAACTTGTAGTGAGGAAACACTATTGTTAAATATTTTGGACAAAAATTTTGTTGACAAAAGATCATGCGGAAACAGTCTTGCAACTAGTAAAGAACCGCCATTTGACCCCTAGCAGGTAAGCGTGTCTAATAAGCTCAGCACTCCCCAAATGGAGGTATTTTTCAGCAGACCATGCTTCTGGTGAGCGAAGTATCAAAAACCTGCTCGACTTCGCTGCTGTGTTGCTTAGTTTTGTATCGAAACTCCGCAATTGTTTGAACTGAATTCCTACAGCAGCCATTTATTTATTGGACGAACTCGAAAACGTCTTTCCTTCACTTGTAGCAGTGCCAATTGGTGGATTTCATGGATCTAATAGGCAAAATTCACCCCACCGACGCACCCGACTCCACGGCTTTGTTACTTATTTTTGCATTGTTCTGCTTAGTCGTGAGTTACTTAGGCAAATCTGGGTTTTAACGGTAGGATTTCGTTTATTACTTCCTTTTTCTTAGATATATGAATAACAACATTAGGAGACTATAAATAATAATAATAATAATAATAATAATAATAATAATAATAATAATAATAATTGATTAATCATGTAAGTTGTTAATTTTCGTATAACATTTTAGAAAATTACATGAATTTTTCTATATAGATTACTCCAACAGTATGTTGTAATGATCAATTTAAAAGAATCAATGGCCCATCCAATGTGAAAAATCTTCTATTGTCTCAAGCGCCGACCCTGCCGAATGATAAGGTAACAATTAGATGCTTTTCAGCACCCACTTTTCATGCATTTGGAACTACAAAGATAACAAAACAAGGAGAAAAATCAAGGATTCGAGTTTTAAAATCGACTTGATGGACACCATCATTCATGCAAATATTTCTGAAAATAGAGACAATGAAGCACTGCTTTAGAAACATCAATACGATAGTACAGAAGGATCATCAGCACTTACACAGTAAAAACTTATTACTTATCTACCAAAATGCAGTGTCATCCTAAAAATCCGAATTTATAAGTACGACGTCCAAGTTTTGACTCTTGAGTTGACTAATAATGGACAAGGCAAAAATTAACACTTGGTATCCATCTTAGGCAACAAGATTTGTACTATGAAATACCAGAAAGACAACGATAGACTTTTTGTAATATCAAATTCAATATTTCCATTTTATTTAACGAATATAAGAAAACAAAAAAATTTCGTAATATCAAACTAAGTACTGTCAATATTTTATCTAAGGATGAGAAAGGAAAACTAGTACCTCAAACTTCCATGTACTCTTTTAAATGGGAACACCCACCATTATACTAAATGAGAGAATGCATTCATCAGTTAAAACCCTATGGTTGACCCCTCTTCATTAACTATTCCACAATCAAGATCTCCTAGCACCAAAGTCATCCAACAACCAACATAAATTAATACATCTCAACCCCAAAAAACTTTGAGAAATTATGCAACCAAAGTCGTTCTACTCAACAAGCACCTACAAGAATCACTTAATTCACAACTAACTCTTGATATCAAAAGTGACATTAAAGTGAATAACATCATCAAACTATGAATGGCTTCATAAGCATCTTGGTCCTTGGATCGGTGGAACACATAATATCACCAAGCTGATGCTGCTGAATCCCACAAGGCCCCCTAAAATCTAGTGCAACAACTAATTAAACAGTGGGCTTCATGCAAAGAGTGAACCGGACAGATACACAGGTAGGTTAGTTTTGACGGGAGAAATGTTAATCTGTTAAAAATTAAGAGGTTAGAAGCAGTGAGTAGTAGAAGTAGGACTTCTATACTAGTACTGCATGTGCTAAAAGTTGAAAATCCGGTTGAACAATAATATGAAGTTTCTTTTAGCCATGTATTGTTTCTGGATATTGCTTGCTGCTCAAGCAGAGTGGACATAATATGGTCAATTAAGTTGTTAAGCCCACAGGCTCAAATAGCCACATACTAACCAAGATTATCAACAGAAAATAAAGGAGGAGGTCCAATTTTAAAAAAAAAAAACATCCATATACATAAAAAGCAGACTTCTATTGAAATTACTCATAGAAGGTAGAAATATATAGACAACTAACTTTAGTAATGGAAACAGGAAACACAATCGCACCTCCTCATAACTATACAGGGGCAGAAGATAATTTATTGTGGAAAGCAAAGTATCTTAACCCAAGGCATTGTAAGCTACAAGGTAAACAAACAAATGCCACAACAAGCTTGTTCCTAGCAAACATGTTCTTTACTTACCATGTCTACAAGAATTTCTCTATGCTGGTGGTCAAAGTAGATCTAGGAACAGCACCAATCACTGCATCTTTCTTCTCGCCATTCTTAAATATCATGACAGTTGGGATGCTCCTAATTCCGTATTTAGTAGCAATGGAAGGACTCTCATCAGTATTAACCTTATAGCATTTTAGCTTCCCTGCATATTGCTTTGATAGCTCATCAATAATAGGGTGGATCATCCGGCAAGGCCCGCACCATGGAGCCCAGAATTCAACAAGCACAGGAGATTCAGAGTCAAGAACAAGTGATTGCCATGTTGCATCTGTCACAGCAGGCACTGCAAATTTCAAGAAAACCAGATGACTTATGTTCATAATATGATGTAATTGTGCATTAATAATATGTGCGGAAGAGACTTTATCAGCATCAAAGATCTTTCAAACAGCCCAAGAAGCTATGTTTGGTTGAAATAGAAAAGTGCAGAATTCCTTATGGATATAAAAATACACTTCAACTACTCCGGAAAGGCAAATGATGCACCCAAAGTGCTTCTTCAGAAGTGCTTTCACAGAAAGAACATTCAAGTGCTTTTTACACAACGTTTATAACAAAGCACTTCGAAACACACCCCCACATAGCCAGTCATACGTTGTCATCCAACAACACAGATTGTTCATTATTTCATCACCATTTCAAATTGCTCTTAAAACATTTATTGATTTCTATATAATCCCCATAAATAAACAATTTAATTATCTTCAAAATTTCAAAGAAAACATAACTTTTTTTTGTCAATTTCAGTTTCACAACAGCTCAAGTATAACAGAACTAAACACAACAATTCAAAACATTAATTTTCCAATATTTAAAAAAGTTGTATAATCTCAACAAAGGCTAAAATAACGATTCTGACCTTCAACGGCAGTTTCTTGAGCCTCGCACACGATTTGCGCACCGCGACGGAGTCTAAAGCTCGAACTTGGACCCTGACTCACCGATCCGAACGAGCGAACCGGCCTGACCTTAAGGCCCTTGAACTCGGCGAATTTCCGACGGCCAAAGATCGAATTAATGGAAGAAGACGAAAGTTTAGGCGGCGCGGAGAAAGCTGGTGAAGCTGATGCACGAGGAACGGCGACGCACTCGAGCACGGTGGCCATCGGAACAGATGATGGGCGGACGTCGGAGCAAAAAGTGGAGATCTAAAGAGTGTTTTGGGATGCTTGTGGCGTGCGTGGAGTTTATTTGGATTCTAGCTAAAAAGAGTGTGGATGGTGATGATGCTCACCGAGGAGATTTTCTCAGGTGGATATTCTGCGGTGTGTACAAGTGACCAGTAATATATTGCCACTTGTGCGTCCATAATTAACAATTATCAATATCAATTCGATGAAAAACTTATTTCTCGTTAAGGAGATTTTTTGCCAGATTATTTCTGGTTATTGAAATTTAAAAAGTTTTTATAAAAATTTGTAAGCTTGGTAATTATTAAATGAGTAATAATATAATTATAATTTTTTTTATAAACTTATTTTTTATAAAATGATTTAATACGGTTTAATTGATCAGACTATATATATCTTTTAGTATACGTGATTTATTTTTATTATTTTAGATTTTTATTTGATTAATAAATTAATATTAGATCAGCTTATACAAAATAAATTTATATAAAAATTTATGATTGTATTATCACTCTCATTAAAATTTTTATACAAATTCCTAAAATTATATTAGTAATAGAGAAAATGATATTCATACCCTCAAGATTTAAAAAAATAATCATATACGTTTCAAAGTTTTTATTAACAGATATCAAAACTTTTTTTTTACTATAATACTTTTTTTATTGTATTAACCCAAAAAAATTAACTCTAATATTTTATAATGAATAAAACTTTTATATATCAAAATAAATGTAAAAATATAAAAACTTTAAAATAATTTACTTTAAAAAATACTTCAATACTCTACAATCTTATATTGTATTAAACTAAATTTTATAATAAATACAAAAATAATATTAAAGTGAATATATAAAATTTTAAATTATTAATTGTAAAATTAATTTAATTCAAAGATTTAGTTAAAATTTTTATAGTAAATATAAAAATTTTCATTTTAAAAGTTACTTTATATATTAAAAAATATACAATATTATTAGTCTACTAGATAAATTAAACAATATAGATTAAATTTATATTAATTAAAAATTTTAAAGTCAACTTTTTAGTTACTATGTACAAAAGATATTATAGGCAAAATAAGATTTTATTGTCTTTTATTGAAAATATAGGTTTACATGATCATTCCCCCAAGTTTTAGAAGGATAAGTGATTTTTTCCTTAACAATATTATAAATCTAAATTTCTTTGTATAAAAATGTTACCATAACAATTAATTTATCAAAATTAATGTGACGAGGTCAAAATACAATCCACGAAGACAACATATATGAAGAAAGGGTTTGGTGTACGCGTAAGGAATTTATATTTTAATTAGATTTTACTTAATAGTAAATTACTATTGGCTTTTACTAGTAATAATAAAAATAATAAGAAAAAGTGTTTAAAATAAGGGGTCTAAGTATGTTAGAATCACTGTACGATAGACCGTACAATTAAAATTATAATATATATTTTTTTTAATTACTTTACGTATGTGATTATAATTTTTTCTCTAACTTAGAGCAACTCTGAGGTAGCCAATAGCCTAAATTAGATAAAAACTACATTACACCTAAGGTTGAGTACCTAAATTTTAGCACTTGGATTATAGTCTAGTGGTGAACTACTACTCTCAAGGTTAAGAAAGACTATAAGGGTAGGGATTCGAGTCTTCATAGACTTAATCTCCCTCAATTATGTAAATAATTATGTAGACTTAAATTATAAGTCTTTTTCGCTTGTTAAATACAAGTGGAGTAGAGGCATTTATAACTGCTCTTAAAGCATATATTATATTGATATTTATAATTAAATATATATAATTGAGATTTATATTATTATATAGTAATCAGATGTGTAATTAATATTAAAAAAATACCTAAATTTTATCTTTTAGTAAGAGTATTGATGGAATTAAGGTTATATGATCTCAAGGTTATAAAACAAAGACATGGCTTTTATGTGTACCAATCATACAAGCAGTTAGAATTTAAATGCAAATTAAAAGAGCTTCATAGTTAGTGTCTACTTCATAGGTTAGTTTTACCTCAACATGATCATTGCTTTAACTCATCAAGTCCACTCACCTTATCACCCAAAGTTCAACAAATTTGACATTTTACCTTGAACCCTATTTCTCATTTCCACCACGTCATTTCCTCTTATTCTTATCAAGATTGGGTCATTGTTTACCCAAAGCTCAAATTTCAAACTTGTTTGCAATAATTTACAGAATTTTATCCAAAATTGAATGACCCGATCTTGTCAAGCTCAAACTTGAATTATGTCTTCAAAATCATCAATACCCATTTAAACATGAGCATAATTTTGTAGTTTTATATTAGGTTTCTAGGAGGCAATCTTACAGATATGATATGGGCCCATTTTTATTTCGATGTTCAATAGACTTATTCATAAGGTTGGGTAAAATATCTGAACTGATCCAACTTAAAAATTTTGAGTTCGGATCGAATTAGTTTGTAAATAATATCCAATCGGTTAAAAATTTAGAAACCCAATTTGTAAACTCAATCGGTTTGCATAAAAAAAACATGACTAGTAAACACATACATGCGGCATAGTGGCACACTACACAACAGACACACATGGCACATCACAAACACAAAGACACAAACATATAATAGATTCAAAAAACTCACACATGCACCACACTCAGCCTAGCGAGACCTAAGTCATACACAAAACTCCACTCTTTAGTCCCACCACTACGATCTGCTATTGTCATGTTGCGAGTCCAGTGTCCTGCGATTTGCTGTTAGTGTTACTGTGCTATATGTCCACTATCCAACCAGTTCTCGTAATCTACCACTACCTATCCAACCATCTGCATGCTGTTGTTGCGTGCTCGCCTGTCTACTGTTGTCATGGCCACTTATCTGCTGCTCCAAGGCACAATAGTCCCCATGACCTGAGTTTTTCTCGTTTGTTTTGGATTTTGAAGTTTCCATGGTATACAACTATATAATATATATGGTTATTACTTATTATATAGCAAATTAACATTTAAATTTTATTATTTGATCATTGTTGTAAATTACAAGTTGTAACTATACATTTTTAGATGTTAGTAATGAAATCAAGAAAATTGGTGTATTTATGATTATGAATACATTTTTATTAATTGATAATAACTAAAAATATTTTATTAATTATTAATAACTGAAATGATGTTAATTGTTAATTTTTAATAATTGTTAATAACGGTTAATAATTGATTTTTTAATAAATAAATTAGGACATTAGGTAGATTAAATATTAAAACTAAGTATCATGTTACATACATTCTATAAATATAATATATGTTATGTGCACTTGGGCAATGACTTCAACCTTAAAAAAATTATCTAATTCAATTAATATTTTATTGTATGTTAATCATTCGTTAAGTCATTAAGTATAAGTAATTTGAGCTTGAAATTAATGGGTTTATACTAAGAATTAAAAATATTCTATTATTATGGAAAATGGATACTTGCATATTATAAATTAATTAATTAATCATTAATTTCTTACTTTTTCTTTAGGGAGTATGAACAATTTTGAATTTTTATATGTACTATTATACACTAATGTACTTAATTATATAAAATATTATGATGGAAATATTGAACTAACAAGTATCACAAAATTAAATTAAGAAAATATTTGAATTAAAATTACTAATTAGATTATGTTAATAATATTTTTGTGTTTTGATTTTTAAATTAATGGTTATTAATTATTGTTTTATATATTCAAATGCTTGGATACTTAAGATCGAATTCAATAAGTCACAATAAAGAATAGAGTGTACAAATAGCAAGAACCCAAAGAAGAAAGGAAAAGGAAAAGGAAAAGGCAAAGCAAAAAAGATCACAAACTAAAAAAAAAAAAGATTGAAGATGTGGAATCATTTCACTTTACCTGAAAATAATCTAAATAAATACACGTGCAACTATTATTGTAAACAATATCAATGTCATCCAAAGCATGATGTGATTACAAATATAACAAAGTATATAAAGATGCGTGAAGTTTACAAGATAATTAGGGAAAAATAAGGTGGAAGTTAATAAAATTTGACAATTGAAGGCAGTGAAGAAAGTGCAAGTAATCTAGTTTTGGCTAAAAGATGGAGTCAAGATGCGTATAGAAAGATAGTAACTAAAATGATTATTATAGGTGAGTTGCCGTTGAGTTTTATAGATAACAAAAGTTTTAAGTATTTTTATAGTGTAACTATTTCGCATTCCATTTGCTGTCTCGAATAACTATTGGTAGAGATGTTATAGAGTTTTTGAGGAAAAAAGAATGTTGAAAGTTTAGTTTACAATATAAGTAGTGGGTATCTCTTACAATTTATATATAGACTTTTGTTCAAAACATAAGTTATATGGTGATTACAGTTCATTTTATTAATAGTGACTAGTGTTTGAATAGGAGAATTATTAGTTTTGATGTGATTGCAAATCATAGAGGAAAGTCAATTGGCAAAAAAATTATAACTTGCTTTTAAGACTGGAGGATAGAAAGGTTATGCACATATTTTAAATTTAATTATTATTTAAGGATTGGATCAGTTGCATACTAATGTTGCTGTTATTTAGAATGCTATTAAGTACGTGAGATTCTCTACCGCAAGGTTGTGAACATTTACAAAATGTGTTGAGTAAGTGAATGATTTAAAGGAAATTATTGTTTTGAATTGTCACACTGGATGTAATTTCACTTATTTAAAGTTGATGATTGTACTAAAATTTCAAGCGATATTTAATAGAATGCAGAAATAGATAAACCTTATGAGGTATACTTTGCTGAGAAAGAAAATAATGTTAAAAGAATGAGTCCACCTAGACCAAAGGATAAGTGTTGAATGAATTGTGAATTTTTTGAAGATATTTAATGATGCCGCATTATTTTTTTCTGCCTCTTTGAGTATGAATTCTAATAATTGTTATGAGACTATTAGGTTAATTGAGAGTTCATTGATTGCATTACAAGAAAGTACATGATCTTGGGTATCATCTATATCTTATAGTATGAGAAAAAAATTTAATAAATATTGGAAATCCATGACAAAGATAAATAAAATATTGATTGTTGCCTCTATTCTTGATTCACGAAAGAAAATGAATTTTGGTAAATATATTTTTGAGATCATTTTCTACAATGATAATTTAAAAATTAAAGAAATGACCAAAGTAGTTCCACATCATCGATATATAGTGAGAGTGACTCTTATGGCAACTATGATGGTATAAGTTCTTCTCAATGTACTATAGCTGAGGTTAGTTTGGTGGACGTTCTTGGTACAGAAGGTGATGATATTTTTTGAGTTGCTCGCTCTTTCCTTAGATATGTTAAGAAGGTTTTTGTTCAAAATGAAGGCAAAAAAATACCATGTGATGTGGAAAGATACTTAAGGGACCTAGTTGAAGATCCCAGCAATCTTGAACTTAATGTTTTATTTCGATGGAAGGTGAATGAATCAAACTATCCAATTCTAGAGAAAATTGCGAGCAATGTTCTCGTTGTTCTTATTTCTACAGTGGCATCTGAGTCTGTCTTTAGCACCAAGCGTCGTATTATTGATGAGTGTAGGAGTAGTTTAACCCCAGTTATGGTTGAGGCATTGATATGTACTAAAAATTAATTATAATCTAAACGTTTTGTCAATCTTGTCTATAATCTTCAAGAAGATATTAATGAACAAATTTTTCATATAGAGTTATAAGAAAATAATATTTATATATATATATATATATTTTATACATAATATATTTAAAATACATTATAAATTTATATATAACATTTACATGTACTTGAATTATTAATTTTTTTTTTGCATTTTAAATAATTTATAAGATCATAAGTTTCAACAGTGGAAACCATCAATGCCGACATTGATGTTATGGATATTTGAAAGGTAAATTTTAATATATACTATTATTCATAATTTGATATTATATTATTAGTTTGTAATTTAAACTATAGTTATAGTTATATTTCTAAATTTTTAAGTCTAGCTATAGGTTTGTAAGTTGTAACATTATAAATTTGTAATTGTTTTAGGTAAACAAGTTAAAGTTGATAGAATGATATTGTTTAAATTATTATTAACTTGATTTGGTGGTGAATTCCATAAAATAAGTATGATTGATTTAAATTTTTTCTTTTTAATATATATAATCAAGTTTGTGTTTGTGTGTGTGCTGAGGAATTTACTAAACATATTATATTTATTTGTAATTATAAATTTATAATGATATAATAAAAATTAGAAGTATTGTAACACTTATTTATCTCAATTAAAGACATGAATTGGATTTTTTTTTTTTTTGGTGCTTGTGTTTGTGTTTGATGTGCAAAGATCTGAATTTGATTTAATTGCTCAATTTTTTTATATGAATTAAGCTTATTCATTTTGCACTATGGCTTAAAGAAACTAGTTACTGTACATTTCTTCAATTCTTCTCTAGGAGAGCGATACTTCAACTTAGAGTACACGAATTTAAAGTTAGAAATACTTGCATGGAGCAGTAGAGGACAAAGGAAGTTCATTTAGTTTTTATGTTTGAACTTTGTGATTTGTGTTTTGGAACAATTTAGTTATGCTTAAATTTTGTGACTTTATGTTTCAAACTTTCAAATACTAGTATTTAGAAATTGTATTTTGAATGGATACTAATAGACTATTAACTGTGTACTTTGTAAGTTTGTATTAATTTTAACTTTTATTGAGTTTGAATTTTATTGGTTGAGCACATAATAATCATAGTCCTACCCTTCAAGGCAATAGGAAAATATAATATACTGTTGTTAAAACAGTATGTATCTATAATGTTGATTTTTATGATAACAAACAAGATTAATAATGATTAAGTTTTTAGAAGCTCAAATTAATTTTCATACTTTTTAAATAAATCATTATTTTGATAATGCAAAGGTTTTATACTTAAAGGAAAAATGATTTTATGAAATTGTTGTTTTTTCAAGTTTATAGTCTAATTGAAAAAGTTTTGAAAACTTTGAAATCAACAAATATTGCTTAAAATTCTAAAAATAGACTTATTTGAAAAGTTTCATAAAAGTTCTAGGCCATAGTACAATTTTATAAAGATTGGGAAAATCTATAATTTTTAAAAAAAAGTTCATGGTAGCAATCACTGTATCAAATGACAAACCGACATCAAACATAATTGAATATTAGCATTTGGACATTAATGGTGATTCGACTTCTTGAAAACGGTATGCTGACATCTTATTTGCAAGTCATTGGACTGTAACAGAGCTCTGACTTTCCAATAATAGTGATCCGAGAATTTGAAATTTCATCTAACAGTAACTCGTTTAAGTCAAAATGGTAATCCAATTTCGAGTGAATATAAAAATCAAGTGTTTACTTTCTTTTATCTTATCTTTTTTATTTTTTATTGTAAGTTATTTGTTTATTTCGAATTTGGTTGTCTTGTTTAACATTGCATTAACTTTTAATTGCTTAATTATTAGAAACTCAATTCACCTCTCTCTTAGATTGCCTAGTTAGTATTTCAACTATTATAGTATTTTAATTTTATTAATTTAATTTTGTAGCATTTTTTTGTTAAAAATTAGTAAGAGGAATTACAATTAAGAAAAATATCTTAAAACTAACCTAAAAACTTCAAAAATAAGGGAAAAATGATCAAAATTGCATTCACATGATTTTACCTAAATTTATCTAAATTGACCTAATTTGACCCGATTTAATACAACCCGAATTGACCCAATTTAAATTGATTTAAATTAACTCGATTAGACCAAAACTGACCCGAATTCAATTCAATCCGTTTTTAACTCGAATTCGATGGTACTGAATGAAACCCAATTTTCTGATCCAACCTAAACCAATCCAAATATATGTCAAATTTGTTCGGGTAAGGTCAAAAAATCGAGTTACATTTAGATTAATTTTTATCCAACCCAAAACTCAATTGGATTGACCCAAACTGACCCAGACTTGATTTTGTCCACCACTCTTTGCTCGTGGTCGTAATTTTGCTCCTTTTGATCATGTTAGGATTTTGAGGATTGAAGCTTGTACAAGTGACGAGAAATTAATTAAAATAGCATTTATATATCAAAAAATCAAAAGAGTATTTGAAACGTAACCATGGACTCAATGATTGATAGAAAAGGCAGCTTAGCACACAAAATTTATAAGGAATTTGCTATGTTACCATTAATGTAACATAACAGTGAGTGGGGCCCACACACTCACTGTTCATGTGAGTGTATATATGTTACATTGATTGTAACATAGAGGGGGTCCAATTTATAATAATTTAAACAGCAGCCGTTTGACTACATCTAATAATTGGTACATAAAAAGTCAACCCCCAAGATAACACAGCTAAATTCTTTTTATTTTTAAAAAATACTAAGGTGCAAATAACCACATCCTAATTTGAAAATTCATGGTTTTAATTTATTAGTCAACAATAGTCTTCTATCCTTTCAATTTGTTTTCCATTATTTCCATAACTTTGTCAATGCATCCGTGATGGTTTAATTCACTCAAAATTCAGCAATTTCTCCACTTTAAAGCCTATGTTGTTGGATTTTCCTTCATTGAGTAGCAGTTGAATGATAACTTAATACTACTTGCTCGAATCTATCATGCATTCGGATGATTTTAAAGGATGAGAGTATTTTAAAGACAATTGTGAATTTCTATTCTTAAAAAAAAGTGATATGAAGTTCAAAACATTTATACTTAATAATTTTATTAAAATTCCTTAAATAAAATCATGATTTGAACTTGCCCTGCTTAACTGAATCTTTGGCTCTACCACTACTAAGAGCATATAAAATGATGATGGATATCCTATTTTTTTTCCTCAAATTTCATCTTAAGTAATATGTCATTAATTAAGTGGTTAATAATTCTTTACAAGATTTAAATGAATTAATACTAAGGAGATTACTAATTATCCGCTATTAAAATTAATATACACATTTATCTCCGATAATTTTTATGATAGCTAATAATCCCTCAAGTACCAGAGATTTAAAAAAAAAGAGGGTGAAATGAGTTATTTGCTTAGTCATTGAACTTGGAAATATAAAAGATATATCTATTATAAGAAAAATATTTAAAAAAACAACAAAAAGTATAAGAAAAAAAATCATGTTATTAATTACACACACACACTGTCATTCATCCTAAAATCACACAATCTTTAATAAACTTAATCGACATTCATCCCGAGTGGATAATGAACTTACATTCATGTACTATGTTTTTTGACATTCACATATTATTCCAGAGGCACAACATTTATTATAGGTCTAGCTTTAATTCCAAGCATCAAATTGATGATCAACTTAGTTGTTATTATTAGTCTATGATTGAGCCTAGCATTAATTAAAATTATTTTTAATTAATCAAGCTTTTATTTATTATATGGATTACTAGAGCATAGTCTTGGGCTTTAAATGAACTAATTTGGAGTTAACTTAGTAGTTTTGTTGTGTCATGAGATGACTAGGCCTAACCTGTTAAATTAGAGATAGAAAATCTATCGATTTAGAGTTCCTCTAGTAGCTTAATTTTCAGTCTGACTTTGACTCTAATAAGTGCTTCTATAAAGGAAAGAAAATTAGAACAAATGTAGTCTTTAGAAGCAGGTACTTTTCTTTGTAAAAGAAACAAATATATGCTAAGATTTTCATATCCATTATGGCAAATATGATTTACTACATGCCCATATGTGTGAGGGAGTTAGAGACTCTAGGGTAGACAAAGATAATTGAGGATAATAGAGAATATTACAATACATGAGATAAAGACTTTAAGGTAGATGAAAACAATTGAGGACATTTGCAATGAAACTATCTCTCGGTCCGATAGGTGCTTGTCGCACCAATCTACAATAGTATTGAAACCCTTTTATCGCACCAAATCAAGCCAATAAACACCTCTTAATACTTGATCAATTCAAAAAAGAAATGCGTAAACGATTATAAAATACAATTAATCAAATATCTATTGTGCACTACTTTTACAAAATCATTTTTTTAATTAGCTTAGCTAGTTTTTGAGCTCTAATTCACTTTGTTAGAATTGTGTTGGATTTAGATAAATTCAATTGTATTAAATCAGACTTTACTTTCGCCATTGCCATTTGTTGTTGCAGTTCATTGGTCGTCATTTGTCGTCGTCGATGATGATTCATGAGAGAAAAGCGTGTTCATTTTGATAAAGAGTGAGAGAAATTGGGATTGAACTAACAAGGGTAATTTGGAAAAAAAAATTATGTTTGGCTAGTTTATGATAGGAAAAGATTTCAAGGTTTAGATGTGAAAAGTGACATATTTTTTAAGTTAATTTTATAAAATTTTCAATTATTTTTCTAGACTGATTAACCAATGTCACATCTACACCAATTTTATGTATTTATTACAATGCCCGAAACTTCCTAACGGTTGGGCAGATGCTAATTAATGAATTCAAAGTTGGAACCATTGCCAAATAATTGCCGCGGTAAAAAGCACTTGAAGATCAACAGAGTAGAGGGCACATCCAAGTTCTGTGAAACAGTGATGTGCAAAATTCTTTAAGTTTTATTTCTGTCATTTTACACAAACTAATTGGTAAAGTGTGCTATTAGCCATTGCTCTCACTTTTGAGAGAACCGTTTGTTCAAGTCCTTAGTTGAAAATTCAATTTAACATTTTCTTTTGTCTTAATTATGGTGGAGATAGATATATCTCCTCTTACATCATAATATAGATCTCATTTTTCGAAAGATATAAACTCTCGAGTTATACCTATAATTTTTGAGTTATAAATATATCAATTAAGATTTATAAATATTTGTGGATTGTAATTCTTTAAATAAAATCTTTGTAATTTATCAACAATGATTGAAACTCTAACTGTTTTATTTATTGAATAATAAATTTCATAACTGATAAAATTCAAGACTCAATTACTAGGACCCCTATAATTTATTAGTAATTTATACATGTATATAGAGGCAAGTTTAACGACTTCGCAAAATTTTAGTGACATTTGCAAAAACAAAGAAGCATCAGAAATGACAAGAGTCGGGTCAACAAGAATTAAAGCATTAAGCACACCCTCTCCGTCAGTACAACTCACGAAATCCGTTCACACGGTTCCCCAGCCCGGCGAGACAAAATATCATTGCAATCAAAACGGCCGCAAAATCATTTTGCCCCTGTTTGGGAACACATGTAAACCTCTGAATGGTCAGTGAAGTAACCCACAACACAGCCCGTAATGCAACATTGACGTGTGCTTATTAATATCCTGAGAAAGATTCAGTCAAACAAACTCGTTCCACCAACTCTCTGCGTCTCACCATTCCCCTTCCAGACCTGTGAGCTTTTTCTTTTGTTTTTTCACTTTTCTCTTACAAAAAAATGGAGGCAGTGAATTTGGCGGCCACCGCAATCAGCCTGAACGTGCGCTTAAGATCGTCCGACATGCCGGCCCGCATGCAACAGCATGCCCTGCGCTTCACCCGATCACTCGTGGATGATTATCATTCAGAATCATCGGCTCCCAAGACCTCCCGCCCTAACCCAACCCACCTGGCTCGGGCACTCAAGAAGGAGTTTGATGACTTGTACGGCCCGGCCTGGCACTGTGTGGTGGGTAAGAGCTTTGGGTCTTTTGTGACTCACTCTCCCGCTGGCTTTCTTTACTTCTCCATTGACTCTCTCTCTGTTCTCCTCTTCAAAACGGAGGTTCAGTTGGTCAAGGAATCTTGAACATATATAGTTAATCTTCTTCAATATGTTTTTAGAAGATGATTAAAGCAGATGAGTTCTCTTTAATGTCTTTTTTTTTTTTTTTTTCAAACTCCCGGTTTGAAAGATAAAGATTAGTAGTGCCTTTTTGAATATGTATACATGTAAGCTCTTCAGTAGAAGATATCAAATATGCATGCTTAATTTGTTATTATTAAATGTGTGAAAACCTTACTCATATAAAATATGTGAAATTAATCTAAAGTTTTGATTCATGAATAATTTGCATATTGACACTATACGGACTTGATGAGTAAATATTACAAGTTCTTGATATCATTTTTATTGTGACGCAACTCATATTTTTTTAACTTCTATGTCTTCGAAGCTTTAGGGTTCTAGCTCGCCCTCACCAACATTAGAGAAAAGCACTGAGAGACAAGTGTAAAGTAGATGTCAATTAACTATTGCCCGAAGTATTCATGTGTTGAATTTAATGTGAGCATATAAGAGAATTCATTTCAAATAGAAAAGGAAATTGGAATCGTACAAGAACATGTGAAACGCTCCATATATTTTTGGATTGATATTTTCATTTTCTGATTCAAGTTTTTAAATTAGTAACCAGTTTGTTATTAGAAAGGTTCACAAAATAGCAAAAACATTTGAGCATGGTGTGGTCTCCACTCTTGTAAGGATCAGTATTCATGAAACTTGAACCAAATCATGATGATGATTACATAACACACATTTACATTTTACAGTATGGCTGTATGGGAAAACAAACTGGCAATTCCACTGATGGAGTTCATAGAAAATCATGTTAGGTTCCATCAAAAGGCTTTCTTAATTTGGTGCACAAAATCAGAGCAAATTAAATTGCCGAAATCGATTGTTTTTGGATTTGTGATAAGTGTTGAAGTGAAGTTCCCGAAATCGATTTATGAGATTTGAAGTCAGCAGTGGCTCTAGTCATTGAAACGTTGAATGATTTTGACACGTCTGTTTTCTTGCCTCCTTTCCCACGCCATTCTTTCTGAAATCTGTATGTTTTGCACTTAATCTTTGATCTTTTTGCCTTCAGTCCGTGGATTTTTCTTCCCCTCTCTTTTAAAAAACAAACGATATTTGGAGATGGTAATTTGGGTTGATGTGACAAATTGGAGCGACTTGAATGGAATGTGTACATCAGTTACGTTACGGATTCGAATATTAATTATCTCCATTTATTATCGGATCATAATTTGTTCTGAGTACATAACATAGTTTTGGGCGACTTGAATTTGTTTATTATTAATTTATGATTTAACATAATTCTAATAATTATACTGCGGTCCTGCCTACTCAAACTCTAAATAATTTTTAATATATAACAAATACGATGCAGTTTTAGTTGATGAAAGATGTATAGATACAATACAATTAATCGAATTATTAAATACCGTGTCATAAATAAATTATTATGTCGAAACTTCTAAACTCAAACATTATATGAGTGTTAACTGTCATCGGAATTAAACTTATTTATTACATGTGTCAATTTTAATAAATTTAAACTCGTTGTTTGGTACTCGGGTCCTGAGTTGTTTAACGAAAAAATGTCACCTACTCAAAACTCCCATGTGAGACATGAATATGTTGGTATTTTGCTCTTAATTAAAAACATTTTTTTTTCTTTATTTTCATTTTTAAAGTACGCTTAATTAAAACAAAATATGACCAATCTTTTAGACATTCGTCTCGAAGTTTAAAAGCGCAGGACCTAATTGGGCTCCGCAGCCCAAAGACAGTCAGTTGCTCTTTCGGTCCAATGATAGTGAAGAGAGTGAAGAAGAGGAATCAAAAGTCAGTCAGACTTCAAATCAATTAGGAACCTTCGTTGAATAAGATGTGGATTATGGATCAGCTCGCCAGTTTCTAATGGTAGTGTAAAATCAGAATTAGAGGGTGAGAGAGATTAGAAAAATGAGCCCAAAATCAATATGTTCACCGTCCGAGTCCTCTTCTTCAACAAAGTCATGGATCGTGCACGGCATTGTAGCCGGAGCAGCAATTGCTGTTGCCGTCGGTGCACGTGCCTATCTGGGTCGATCACAGAACTTTCGGAGCCGGGTTGTGGGTATCATACCCGCCCGTTTCGCTTCTTCTCGCTTCGAAGGCAAACCCCTTGTTAATATCCTCGGTAAACCCATGATCCAGGTACGCATTGCCCTTTCGCTTTATTTTTAATGTCAATTCACTGGAATTGTCGGGATTATCAAATACTAATTGTTTTTTATGCGTCAAATGAATTGAATTATATCGTTCTAATGTTTGATTTTCAACTTATAATGTTGATGAGAGGGGTGGGGGTGGGAAGCAAGCGAAGTTGCTCATCTTTTAGCCTAATTTTTATTGAATTATGTTAATTTTATAATCATCATGTGAAGGCTTTTATTGGTGGAGATCAAGTTAGAGTGAAGTTGTCTGGTTAAAGTTTAGTGATTGGTGATTTGGCTTGTTTTTTTTTTTTTTAACACAAATAGTTGACATGAGCTCGAAATGAGGTTAAATTAAAAATATTTATTTCTGGTTATGATTGTTTATTGTAAGGTCAATTATGGTTTCAGTTTTCAACTTTAAGATTTTGTCACAAGAACAAATCAGATGAAACCAAGCCAGCCGTGAATACCCTCCGTTGAAGATTCAATAGATGGGAAGTCGGATTAAGAAGTTAGCTTAGCATAAGAATAGCTATTTACATAATACTTTCAGATTTCTTCACAGCTATTGCTTTACATAAATAAAAAGCCTGGGCTTGTTCGGTAGGTATTGTTTTTTTATTTTATATCTCTTTCTTTTTCTCACCATTCTAATTGATAATTTGCAGAGAACATGGGAAAGGTCCAAACTGGCAACCACATTGGATCACCTGGGTATGACTGTTAGATGGCAATGTTTAAAAAAAAAAAAAATTTGCTGGTTGTAATTTTGTCCAAACCACAATGAAATCCTTTATAGATTGTCCTTCAATCTGGTTATGAACTTCTACCCATGCTGGGAGAATATTCTTGAAGGGAGTGTTTTTGTATTCATTTCTGGTTTCTAACTTAGATGCGAATCTCCATTAGTTAGATATGGATTCAGTGTGATGTATATAGCTACAAGAGCATGTTGAACACAGCCTTGGCCCGATGGTGATCCCCATCTTTGCTTTAAATTTTGTGGGGATATGGGCTGAAGTTGAGAGTTTAAAAGACAGGAAATATTGACATCTATTTATGTGAAAATTCCTTGGACAGTGCTTTCAAGTTTCTTGTGTCCTTGATTTTTAATTTTATGTCTGTAATTATTAATTTTTTCTGCTGCTCGTGTTGGTAATGTGTCATTCATTTCTTCCTTGTGGTTTAGTTGTGGCAACGGATGATGAGAAGATTGCAGAATGCTGCCGACAATTTGGTGCCGATGTGATAATGACTTCAGAATCTTGCCGAAATGGTAACAAATTATTGCAATTTTAACATTATGTTTATATTTACTGACATTCTTTTTCAAACTTATAGGTACCGAACGATGCAATGAAGCATTACAAAAGCTGGAGAAGAAGTACGATATTGTTGTCAATATTCAGGGAGATGAACCTCTTATTGAACCAGAGATTATAGATGGTGTTGTGAAAGCTCTGCAGGTGCACTTTTTTTTAAAATTTTTTAATTGTTATCACTATTGTTATTATGCAATAAATATGTGTCATGAGAGTACTGCTTCTTTTGTTTACTAGTATTAGTATTGTCATATCTTGAATCAAATTTCAAGTCAAAATATTTCTTTGAACCACATGAAGTGGCTTTGACCTTACTTTAAAATCTTGAACAGGTGGAGTGGGTGTCTTATGATATTTTCGTATGATAGTTTATTCATTGAGCTTGTGTTAAAATTCACTAATTCTGCTGCAGGCAGCCCCAGATGCAGTGTTCAGTACTGCTGTGACATCTTTAAAACCTGAAGATGCATTCGATCCAAATCGAGTGAAATGTGTTGTGGATAATCGTGGTTATGCCATATATTTTTCAAGGGGATTAATTCCATATAACAAGTGAGTATACATATCTATATGTATATAGATGTTCTCTGCTATTATTACTACCATCTCTTAGTAACTTTTTGGGCCTGGTTGATGAATTTGCCTGCTTCTTGATGTAGGTCAGGGAAGGTCAATCCACAATTTCCATATTTTCTTCATCTTGGAATTCAGGTGTTGTCACCTGTTTCATATTACTTAAGTTGAAAGAAAAAAGATAGCTCTCTTTTAGTGTTGGTTACATGGTTCTGTAATTTTTGTTTGTGTTACCGGCATTTTATATTGTCCGGTGAACTTATAGTCCTTTGCTTAATTTCTTGGGCCAGAGCTATGACTCAAACTTCCTGAAGATATATCCAGGCCTTCAACCTACTCCCCTACAACTAGAAGAGGATCTAGAACAGCTGAAAGTCCTTGAGAATGGCTATAAGATGAAGGTACAACAAACTTTTTTTGCAATTTTCGTGGGTGATTAATATTAATTTTGTCCTTGCAACACCCTAATTGAATCTGTTGTAAGTTTTTGGTGTTTTTATATCACCTTTATACCTGTCTGTGACCTCATAGTTCTTTTATCTTTCTTGTGCCAGAAGAAATAAAAATAAATAATAAAAGAAAACTTTTGTAGTGCATTATTAACATGCTGCAGGACCATTTAAATGAAAATGGTCTTAAAATAATGCATAGTGAGAATGACACACGGTGTTCGGGTGTTCGCTTGTGAAAATGCAGAATCCCAAAAATTTATCATTTGCTTTTGTAGGTTATAAAGGTCGACCATGAAGCCCATGGTGTTGATGCTCCAGAAGACGTTGAGAAGATAGAATCATTTATGCGTGAAAGAAACTTGTCCTAGTTTTTAGTGACAGAATCAGATTAAAAGGAAAGGATGCCACTTTGCATGTACCAGAAGTCAGCTTGCTCCATTTTAATTATAGTTTGATTGGTGGTGTGTTCTCTCTCTTTGACAGTCTCTTCCCCAGGAAAATAACTCTTATCTATATTTGCCTGCCACAGTTTTTCACATTGTTGGAACTACAAGAGTCTGCTATTAGATTTTATGGGTCTACATGTACCAGTAGCTGTGAGTAATAGCAATTTTGAGTTGGACATTGATTCATTGTAATAATACCTTTTTTTTTTGGGTCCTCGTCTGTTGTTGAGTTGTGAATATGTACCGTATTACATATTTTAAAGTACTTCTTGCTATAATGAATGGAATAAATGTAATATTTACGTTCTTTTACTTGCTGATAGTATATGTTGCAACGAGTCTCGTGATTCAATTTCATTTCGGCAGCATCATTTCATGGCTTGAAGATCTTTGTAAAATTTGTTCAAGCTCTTTCTCCAATGATTTCTTCGCATTTTCCTTTACCCACATCTATGCTGCTGTGGCAAAACAGCCCCACACAAAAGAAAAATGAAGATAATTGGGGGTTTGGAGCACAGGTGGGATACTTGCATTTCGCCACTTAAAATTTTGAAACAAAAGTTGACGTTTATTATTTATTTATTTTCCACCTCAAATTTGCAAAGGCCCCAGATAGTATTTAATTAACCGTTGCTCCCTTATGCACTGCATTCCTTAATGCTCTGTGTTCTATTAAAATAAAATTTTGACCGAGCATCAATTTAAGAGTGTGGTTGGAATTGAGATTGAATAATAATAGTTTAAAAATTATAATAATAAAATATTTAATAAATATTTATTAATATAATTTAAAAATTATGTTAATATAATTTTTTATTTATATAATCTATAATTTATTGTATCTTTAATAATTTTATTAAAATTAATATTTATTATATATTATTATTTTTTATTTCATAATTATAAGTTTTTCATAATAACTATAACTTAAAAAAACTTAGCACCTCAATCCAAACAGACTCTAAAGATGAAGATGAAGGTAGCTAGTGGAAAGGAATTACATGGTAATACCACATTGCTTTTATTTTGATCATTCTCTTTTATAGCTTCTTTTTATCTTTTGACAATTTTATAATTTCTTCTAACTTTTGCATTTTCCTTTACTTTAGCTCCTCAAATTTCATGGTGAAAGGAAAGATAAGGAGCTTATTTTACCGTGCATCTGTTAACTTGGAATGAAAGTATTTCATTTTGATCATCAAGAAGGTTGACCTAGTAGATTGTCAAGGATGATGGCTGTCAAAGCCATCTAAAAGAGTTGAAGCTGCCAAGGAAGAAGAAGAAAAATAGAATTCGACAACAATACTTCTTTGATGAAAGAAAAGAAAAAAAGAAGAAAATTTGACAAGGAAATTCAATGGTGGTGAAAGAAAAATATTAAAATAATAGCCAATTTTGGGTATATAAAGGAACCTCCTTATTTGTTTTCTGTATCCATTATTTCTTCTCCCTCTTTGTTATATTTTTTAGAGCTCCGAAGATTAGTGAGTGAGAGATTGAGTATATTGAGATTTTGGATAGTGAGATAAAATACCACAATACTTATATACTCTACATCACTAGTATAAATATTTTCTTTTGTCTTTACCCGTGAACATAGGCTAAAAGCCGAACAATGTAATTTCTAGTGTTTTCCGTTTGTGCTTATTCTTTATTTTTTTTCAATTTTACTTTAAATGCGGTTCTGCTTCACCTATCAATTTTTCAATAGTAGTATCAGAGCTATTGGTTGTAATTTTAGAGTTTGGGTACTGTTCACGCAATGGCACTATTCACGTATCTGGTTACTATTTATATATATGGTTATTGTTCACGTAAAACGGTGGGAGCTTATTCTAGCAAAAAGTAATTCGTGGTGAAAAGTAATGACAACAAAGTAAGAAATTGACGGGAATAATTTATCATTGTGGAAATGAAGATGCGGGTAATTTTGAAAAAAAATAATTGCTTAGCTATAATTGGGGAAAGACCTATAGAAATCACTGATGACAAGTGAAAATCTACACTTAGCACTTGCAGATGAGGTATTATATAGTGTGGCAGAGAAAAAGAAGCAAAGGAGATATAAGATACTCTCACAAAACTGTACGAGGTCAAGCCGCTGCACAATAAAATATTCTTGAAGAGAAGACTCTATACTCTTCATATGACCGAATCTACAACGTTGACTGACTATATCAATATCTTGAAGACTCTATTTTCATAACTCACAACACTGGGTCATAAAATGGAGTAAAATGAACGTGCATAACTTCTACTTTAAATTCTACCAAATTCGTATAATCAACTTATCATCAATCTGATAAACAATAGCCAAGCGAATAGGTTAGTCTTCGAGAAGTTGAAACCTCTGTATTAAATAAGGAGAGCAAGCAAAAAAGTAAAGAAAATAGTCAAATAAGTTCGCAGCAGGCAGAAAAATTATGGGTGACAAGAGGGAGATCAATGGAACATGACCTTAGTGGGTGTCAGAATCATAGTAGATCAAAATCAAAAAAGTAAAAAAAAAATGTTAAGTGCTAACAGTGGCAAGAAATGACACATTAAGAAAGAATGTTGGAGTAATCAGAAGCGAATAAGGGGTAAAGATCTTAAGTTATCAAATGCTCAATGGTGTGTTGCAAGTATCTTAGATGATGGAGAAATCCTTTACAGTGAAGCATTAACAATTACAAAAGATAGAAAACGACTATCTGATGTCTAGCTCATAGACTCAAGAGCTATCTGGTACATAACCTCTTGAAGAAAACAGTTCCACATATATAAACCTATGCTAGAAAGATTTATATATATAGGTGATGATCATGCCTCAAAGATCACTAGTATTGGTACTATTAAAATCAAAATGTTTAATAGTATAATTCGTACAATTGAGGAGGTACGGTATGTTAAAGGCCTGAAGAAGAATCTACTTTCTTTAAAACAAATAGATAGTTATAGCTCATATTGAAAATAAGATTATCAAAATTGCTAGAGGCGCTCTTATATCGATAAAGACAAAAATGCTAATCTATTCATACTTAAAAGGGAAACACTGCAAAAAGTTGATGTATGTATTATGTCAAATGGAGAAGATTTAATGATGATATAACATCTTAGACTCGGCCATATGTCAAAATAAGATTTAAAGATTCTCTCTGAACAAAAGTTGCTTTCAGGGCTCAAATAAGTAAATTTACCATTTTACAAACATTGTGTTATAAGTAAGCAGTATAGATTAAAAGTTTAGTAAATCTGTAAGAGACTATGTCGGTATATGTGAAAAATAATTATGAAAATTCATATTCTTCTAAAGCAGCACCAGAGCACGGAGATAAAAAACCAGTTAAATCTGAGGCTTCAGAAATTCATTGATCAATTTGTGAGAGATGATCACTAGTGTGGCACTCCGATTATGTTATAGAGATTAATGTTGCATACTGTCTTCTAATAGAGGATGAAGAGCTATCAATTTTTCGTGAAACTTTGAACAGCTTAGATGTTACTTTGTAAATGAAAATAATGCAGGAAGAAATTAAGGCTCTACACAAGAATAAAATATGAGAACTTATGTCACTACCATATGGAAGAAAAATCATTGGTAATAAATAGGTCTATAAGATTAAGATTGATGGCAATGACCAAATAGAGTAGTATCATGCAAGATTGGTGGTAAAAGGATATGCTTAAAAAGAAAGTATTGACTTCAATGAAATATTTTCTTCATTGGTTTGACTCACAACAACCAAGGTAGTCTTGGTGATGTGTGCATATTTGACCTAAATCTAGAGTAGTTAGATGTGAAAACTATATCTCTTCATAGAGAACTTGAAGAAGAAATTTATATGCTCCAATCAGAAGGTTTTGTTGAAAATGAAAAGGAGAATTTAGTTTGCAGGTTGAACAAATCTCTATACGATCTCAAATAGACACCTAGGTATAAGAGATTTGATCCTTCAATATGAGCCTTGGATACAACAGAGGTAGTTCATACTATATATTACAAGAGGTTTAAAGATAATGATTTCATTATTTTACTATTGTATATAAATGACATGTTGGTAGCATGCCGTAACAAAGATCGAGTTCAAAAATTGAAGGCACAGTTGATTAGGGTGTTTGACATGAAGAACTTAGGACTAACAAACAAGATTCTAGGGATGTAAATTTATCGAGATAAAGATAACATGAAGATTTGACTTTCTAAAAAAAAATTACTTAAAGAAAATCTTGCGACGCTTCAACATACATGATTGTAAGCTAATTTCTACCTCACTTCCTGTTAATTTTAAGTTATCCTCAAGTATGTGTCCTAGCAATGAAGTAGAGAGAAAGGAGACGTCTTGAGTATCATATGCATTAGCAGTGGGTAGTTTGATGCTCGTTATGATATGCACAAGACCAGACATTACACAAGCTGTAGGAGCAGTTAGTTGATACTTGGTGAATCCTGATGAAGAACATTGAAAAGTTGTGAAAATCATTTTGAGATATATTAGAGAAACTTTAGATGTTGTATTATATTATAGAGGATCAGAATTTACTATCAGGAATTATGTGGATTCAGATTTTACAGGAGAACTTGATAAGAGGAAATCCATTACTGGTTATATGTTTATACTTGTAGGAGGAGCTGTAACCTAGGTTTTAAAACTGCAGATCATTGTGACTCTATCTACAACAGAAGCAGAATACATGGCAATTACATAAGCTTGTAAAAAAACTATTTGGATTCAAAGATTATCAGAGGAGCTCAGGTATAAACAATAAAAAATTTTTAAATTTTGTGATAGTCAAAGTACCTTGCATATTGCAAAGAATTCAATCTCTCATTCTAGAACAAAACATATAGGGGTACAGTATCACTTCGTTTGTAAAATAGTAGAAGATAAAAATGTAAATTTATAGAAAGTACATATAAAAGAGAATCTAGTAGATGTTTTGGCTAAGTCAATCAATAAAGATATGTTTATTTAGAGTAGTTTTTTTGTAGTCTAACAGAAATGTAAGCAACATAAAAAAGACAAAGTATAAAGGATTTTGTGGAGACTAATTAATTCTCAATCTAATCTCCAAGTAAGAGAATGTCAAGAAAAGTGGTTGTCAAAGTCATCTAGAAGAGTTGAAGCCACCGAGAAAAAAGAAGAAAAATAGAATTTGATAGCAATACTTTGAAGAAAGAAAAGAAGAGAAAAGAAAAATTTGACAAGGAAATTCAATGGCGATGAAAGAAAAAATATTAAAATAATAGCCAATTTTAGCTATATAATGCAACATCCTTATTTGTTTTCTGTATCCATTATTTCTTCTGCCTCTTTATTATATTTTTTAGAGCTCCAAAGATTAGTGAGTGAGAGATTGAGTGTATTAAAATTTTAGATAGTGAGATAAAATATCAAAATACTTGTATACTCTGCATCACTAGTATAAATATTTTCTTCTATCTTCGCCTATATCGTAAGCTAAAAACTGAACTACATAATTTCTGATATCCTTTCTTTATACTTATTTTTTATTTTCTTTCAATTTTATTTTAACTATGACCCTGCTTCATGTATCAATTTTCTAACACATATTCTAGTCATCTTCGGGCTTATTACTTATCAGTAGCTTTGCCGAGTTTCAAACATCATCTGGTACCTGCTCAAGCCCCTTTCAAATATAACATTCTTCAATTTGGTAATAATTATCTATCATCCTTGAACTACCTTTTTTGTGACTAAAGCTTTTTGATGTCTATGATTCAATTAATGGGTTTCCTTCTGCACCTTTCATTTTTGAATAAAAATTGAAAGTGCAAACGCGTAGCTGTTTATTCTCCCATGAAAAGCTGGCAACCTGCAAGTATCTGTACAACAATCGAGTTTTCCTTTAAATCTATCAAATTCTTTGTCAGATTCATGATGTTTCAGGTTATATCTGAAGTATCTTCGGAAATAAAATTTAATTCATTAATTGTGTTGAGACTTATCTCCAACGGCAAATGTTAGACTCTGACGTTGTACGTTTATGCTCAAGGGTTGAATGGTTTCTCTAACATGTCAAATATCGTGGTCAGACCCTATGTTTACTTTGTCTCAATTAAAGTTTTGTTTCAATCTTGACCTATTTAATTTCAAGCTTCCGTTTCAATTCTATCCTATATCTGGGTCTCCATCTGCGTTTATTGTGATATGACCTTCAAAAGTTGGATCTATGTTTCTATTGGAACCCCCACAAATTCTATTGTTGGCTTAAACTGTTTCGTCAAGTACTTCATCTAAGAAGCAGAGAAATTTATGAACTTTAGACATGTAAGAAGAAACGTTCCTTAGCTGTAAATATACAGCTGTTGTATGTAATACACATCGAGGATTCTTATTCTCAACTTTGTGCCATCTAATGTTTTAAGGTCAGAAAATTTTTCTCATTTCATATTTCTAGTCATTTAACCTATTAGTTCTATTTTTTTCGCTTTGCCCATTTACTTTTTTGTGCAATCTTGTGTCCTTTTTCATTTGCTGGATAATACTAAAGCCTGCCGCAGTTGGCTTTATATATCTGTAAGATTGCCAAGTGAAGTGCTCATGGGTGATTCGGGATATCTCCATACCGAACTGTTTTTAGGTGGTAATTAGTGTAATTCTTCAAGTAGATAACGAGAAACTGAAGCTTAATTTGAGCCATGACAAGTTATTGCTTTAGGAAATATGAGAATACATGTGATATATTCTACTCTCCTTACATGCAATTTTAGGACTTCATTTCACAGAAAGCTTGATGATATTGAATGTGGTAGAGTTAGATTGAAAAACTTGTTTGGTTGCCCAGGAACTCCATTTTTATATTTTTTCCAAACCAATCTCTGTCATATGCTAGTCTAGATCTCTAGCTGCTAGCCCCAGGTTTGACAGGAAAAAACCAAGGAAAAGAAAAAGTAAATTGAAAGGGCTTGCAGCTTGATGATCCAACTTGTGAACTGTATGCTGATCAGCGACCATGAATTCTTTTTCACAATTTTCAACCATCTAAGTCTGGCATCTTTTCTTTCTTATCTCCTAGTTTTTATTTTCATTTTAAATATTTGCATTTCTCTGACGTCTGGGTTCTCTTTCATTTGCATGACGTTGTTACTGCATGTAAAATCCCGTGGCTCTTGGCTTTTATAAATTTTAATTGGTAGCCATATGAATTTCTGTACTGACTGAGGATACCTCCTTGTAGAAGTTGTGCGAAACTGTTTAATGCATTCATCTTTGTTATTCTCGATTAGAGCTGAAATTTTATAGTGTTATGGATAATTACAAAAGGTGAGCGAAGCTTTATTTGAGTCATACCTTGTGATTCCTTTAGGTAGTATGGAACATTAAAGATTCTACTCGCTCCTTATGCACTTGTCACTCAGAAAATTTCACAGGGAGCATGATAATATTGAATGTGGAGGAATCAGATTGAAATGCTTTACTATTGGCCTAATAAGTAGTAACACCAATTTAAAACTTATCATAGGATTCTTTGTCAAATACTAATCTCTAGTCTCTTGCTAGCTAGCTATGGGTTCGCATGAAAAAAAGAAAAAGAAAAAGAAAAAGAAGTGAAAATGAAGTTGTTGCATTTAATTTGGCCAACGACTTATTAATAGTTGTAGTGTATATAACCCTTATCAATTGATTCACTTTCTCCGATAAAGTTTTCTTTATCGGACATTGTACAATACTACAATGTTTTTTTGTCGGCTGCTTTAGTATTTGCTCAGCCTAATGTTATATGAAATTACGATCATTCAATGATTCTTGAGTTGCATTTTTATATGAAATTTTAAAGGAAGGATGTATGAGGAGTCCTTTTAATCTCATAAAAACTTCTTTATGTAATTCATCTTTTTCTTTACCATGGGATAGGATTTTGAGATAAGAGTTATAGCTAATTCTACCCTTATCTAATAGAATGATTGGCTATACCTTTATATAACACAAATAGTCCTCGTTATTATTTTTTTAGTGAACAGTTAGTTCACTATATATTTTAAGAGTCCGATTGATATAAATTTTTAAGTAGAGTTTTTATAAATAATTTTTTTTAAAAAAAAGCTTTGGGTATTTGATTGCCAATACAAATTTTTTTTTTTGAATCATCAGACTATTTGATTTTATAATATTAAAAGTGCTTTTATGGAGTAAAATTATAAAAAAAGATAACTAAAGGGAACTTATTTTTAAATTATAAATTTAAATGAATCACAATATTTTTTAACCTCACTTTGGGTGATTCCATCTTAAGCCAATTTCATTTTTAACCAATTTTGTCCAAAGTTGCCAATCTTTCTTAAGAGAATTTCATTTATTTTTCAATTACTTATGTTGATAGTTTTTGCCAATCACATAATAAAACTTAACAATAAGATTTTTTTCACCCAATCTTATTAAAGTGACCACTTGGTCGACTCCCAATTAAGATTTGGTTGACATAAATCTTTATAAAAATATCTATGGTAGAATTATCACATTTCCAATAGTGATGTAGGACATTATTTTAGATAATTTAGAATTCTATAATATTTATTGTTTTAGAATTTTTTATTTTATTTTAAATCAATTATTATATGTATCTTGATCTTTTATTTTCATTATAATTAATTTCTCATTTTTAAGTTAACTTTAGAAAAAGTATATTTTATTTCTATTATAATTGTAATTCAGTTTCTCTTTTTAAGTTAACTTAGAAAAGTAGATTTCGCCTATTATAAATAGAGAGATCTTATAATTATTTTTAAAATTTCATATTCAATTATTCAATAAAACCCCCTTTTTATAATTCTCTCTAGCATTATATATCAAAATCTTTCTTGTAGAATCATTTAGATTAGAGCATCATCTACTCTAACTTTATGTGTTATTAAAAATTTCATTAAGTCATTTGGGTTAGACCGTGTTCTAATCATGTTTTATTTAGAGCGTAATCTAATTGTGTTGACTTGATTCAGTATTAAAATGATATCTAGTTTTCCTACCTAATTTATTTCGCTTTTCCTACGCCTTGCCCCATCAAACAGTTTACATTCTAGACAAAAGGTTTTTAATATTATTATAAAAATAAAAAATTATTATAATGAAAAAATGCAAGTATAAAATAAATAAGATGAACATTTAGTATATAAATATATTAAATAAATATAAATATAATAGAATGAATATCCAGCAAACAAATAAAATAAATAATTCACACAATATTTTATGTGGATCAAAATGAATATGTGAATACATTAAACAATAGTAAAATGAATCAATAAAGTAAAAAAGTAGTTGAAAAGTGGTGAAGAGATTAAAAAATTCATTTGATAAAAGAAAGCATGAGAGACAAAAATGACTATAAAGAAAGTACGAGAAAAATTATAATTGTTGTTGCTTGGCAAAAAATTGCCATAAGTAGAAAAATGTTTGTTTTGTAAGGCTTTACATATACACTAGGGCTTTTTGGAATTAGTGAAATATTTTTAAGATATTTTTGAGATTTTATATGTTTTAAAAAAGCTCAAAAATCTATAATTAGAGAAGGTCGAAAGGCTGTTTTAAATCCTAAAAATTCTATTATAAATACAGGGTAAGCTTACATTACATTTAGAGTAAGAAACAGCCATGACATGGCTAACTAATAGAGGTAAAAACAACACGTGGCAGGTAGTGACACCATAAAAAATATATTGGAATCGGTTAGAAACTAGT
The DNA here is from genome assembly GCA_030449875.1 of Aegle marmelos. Classification (NCBI taxonomy): domain Eukaryota; kingdom Viridiplantae; phylum Streptophyta; class Magnoliopsida; order Sapindales; family Rutaceae; genus Aegle; species Aegle marmelos. The sequence goes on along the minus strand of JASUUL010000142.1, from coordinate 16,790,810 downwards.
TGACAAAGAGGTCAACAGTAAAGTCAATCCTCGCGTTGCTTGTTGTACCCGGTTGCAAGGTGTTACATTATTAAGCGCTTATCGATTATAATTTCAAAAAAAATGAAAAATTTTGAAAGCAATACTCACCACGCGCCGTTCTCCCTAGCCACACAACAAAACCCTCAGCTCTCTCTCTCTCTCTCCCCTTACCGTCTCACTACATGTCAATCCTTCACTGTCCATTACTCCCCCCACCCCCCAACATGTACAATTATCACATGGGTCTTCCTAGTGATGTAGGACATTATTTTAGATAATTTAGAATCAGCTATAATATTTAGGTTATTTGCTTCAATTCATTGGATTAATTTTAAATTTGGTTGTGTAGGATTATGAATTTGTGAAGATTTAGTTCTATTTCATGCTAAACCCTTCTGTGCTCAATATGTTGAGAATATTAGCACCGCTTAAAAATACTTATAAGATTATGTTGTAAAGTTTTCTTTGTACTGGGCAAGTCAGTTACTTTAGTTTTGCGTCCGAAAACAAGGACACTCAGCTTAGTTGAATGAGGTTTTGTTGATTTGCTCAAGGAAGCTTAAAAAGGGGAAGCTAATTTGTTGTCTGTGAGCTGAGGCAATCATCGCTTGTTTTTTCCTTCATTTGTTTGATTTCTTATTTAGGTTCTTTGTTGTTTGATGTTCTTTTTAGATTCTAGCATCTGAATACTTGCTTTTTTTTGGAACTTTTTGATGATTTGCATTCTGTGAATTCTGACATCGCTTTGACTAACTTTGTGCTGTTAGGTGTTCAAAAGGTCTAGAGTAAAAAAATTTGATCCTATAAATGAAACCATTTAATCCACACAGGCATAATGCAATACTTCAAGAACTAGACAATTTCAAACCTCCAAGGCACTTGGGCTCAAATTCTAAAGGTATAAATTTAAGGAATTTATCTATGATAGTGTATATATTTTTACAGCATTAATGACGGGATTATTGTAGACCTTTAGATTTAAGTAGTTTAATCTTAACCATTCATATAATATAATAAAAATTAATTAGTTAATTAAACTAAAAATATCAGTAGTTTCCTGGTTGTAGGTAAACAAATTTTTTAATTTTAAATTAATCAAAAGAGGAAAGAAAAAAGACAATAATGAGAGATGAGCCATCATTGAGGAACTTAGCTTGGATAAGTACATAGTTTTATCATGATTCATAGTTCTTTGGTTGTGTAGGATTAATCTCTCACCGTAAGAAATATGTATGATGACATCAATTCTTTTCTATTCCTTTCAATATGTTGAGAATTTAGCACCGCTTAAAAAATACTTATAAGATTATGTTTCTCTTTAGAGAAACAACCTTATTTTGATAGATGCTGAGTGGTATTATTGATAATAAAGTGTGATAATTTGTTTATGCTAGTTTAGGGGAATGAAGTTGCTTTGTATATTTTTGGATTATAAAAAGCACATTGAAATCTAGAATCTTCCTGATTTTTATCTTTATTTATGTGATTAAGGGGATTTGGTTGATGTTGTTGTCCCTTTTAATGGCACTTCAAGAACTAATCCATAACTTGGGCTCAAATTCGGAATAAAAATTCTTAAAGGTTAAAATTCTTAAAGGTTATTGCTTGTCTGTGCTTCTGGAATTATGAGAAAAGACCCCATGATAGGGTGAAACCTGATGAACCAATTGCTCATATTAAAACTGATAAGATAATACCCCATTCATTGCTGTTCCTATTTCATACAAAAACTGTCATATTTTCTAATGCTTGTAATGTTGATTTTCTAATAAGTAATGATTGATGTTGGAAGTTCGGAAGCAAGTGTTATTAAAGAGGTAATACATCCAAAAAAATTTCCAATACCTCTTCTTTGGTTTCTCTCTCACCTCCGACCACCTTTGTTTTATTTTATTTTTTGGTCAGCTTGTTTCTGCTTTTGGAGTTCCTATTTTCTCCTTATTCTCTTGGGCATGTTGGATTAATTGCATATATCATATTGTTAATGGTAGCCTCTGTACTTAATTATTGGCAACTTATAGCCAAAGAATGGGAGACTGTAGAACCAGGTACCAAGATTGCTGTGATTTCAAAGTTTGGTGAAGGTGTAGCTCATGTAGCTCTATCAAAAAAAATACCAAAGGAAGCTACTCCTAAGCCACCTCTTACTAAAAAGGCAAAGGTGAACAAGCCACAACCTAAACTTTAAACTACAAATGTTTTTGAGAAGCCTAAAGTGCTCTATCCCCCACCTCTTAAGCGTTGCTATTAAGCCTCAGCTTCCCCCAAATGAAAGGGAATGACGAGTGAGTCTCTTTTGGTTTACTATTTATCCAAAATATTATGTTTTTTTAGTTTTAACATAGATAAACTTTAACAAAGCATGTCAGAAGAGAAACCTTGATGGTCTAACTTGTTAGTTCAAAATTCTAATAATTGTCAGTTCCCATAATAAGGATATGTAAACGAGTTGCAACATGATTAAAAGACTCCCAAAATGCATTTGCAATGTTGACAACATTCAATGAAGTTGATATGTAAGTTCAATACTTGCAAAAGTGATTGGCTGCCTATCTCACTTTTGTAAAATTTAGGGTATAAAATATTAGAATTTTTGCTATATTATCTTCTTATTGTGGTAATTCCTTTTAAGATTATTTGTTTATTTCTTTATATGCTACTATTCTAGGACTAATTTGATGAAGCTTTGTTCTGAGTACAAAGATGCTTTTCCTGAAGAGCATGGAGTCAAATTAGGTCTTATGTCAAGTTTTGTTAAAGTATGCATTTTCTTATACTTGTTGAATTACTTATATCGATGTAAAAGTTTGTCCACGTTTCATTTTAGCTAATAATTTACTATATTATTTTCACTTGTAAATATTTCAGGCTACTGTTAGTAGGCTCCAGAATAGCCTATTACAAATGCAATTATTAATGGGGAAGGTATCATATATGGATATTATATAGACATTAGTATTGCTATTGGTACTTCAAAGGCTTGTCAATGTTTCTTTGTTATAGTTAATTTTTTGTGACATCTATTACAAATGGAGTGAAGAGACTCTGAATAGAATAGCATTAGGGTGGGTCTTGTTTTATGCAGTGTTTTTGATTAGCTCATTGCATAACAACATTTTGATGTTCTCTCAAGTTCAAGTCTAACCAATTATTCACATTTAATTATAATAGAGCATTATCCATGTAACATATATATATATATATAGGCTATAGGCTATTTTAGTGTCACCATGGAAGTATTTCTTATTAGATATTAAATGAAAATAATCTTTGGTAGTGTTTTATGCCTACATATAGGTCTAAGCAAAATTTTTTGTTTTGCCTGCGGTGAAGTTGTAATATCCCTCTATCTTAAATTTTTATTGTCAAAATTTTCCCTTTAGGGCCTGATGGTTTCAGTAATCTGCAATGCTAATAAGATGAATTTTGCTGATACAGAAAAAGAGAATAACACTCTTGCAATGAAAGCAAATGACGGATCAATATGAACTGATGAGATGGCGGGAGGCTCGTTTACAATATCTAATAGTGGTGTTTAAAGCATCCTTTTGAGTACACCTATCATTAACCTTTCTCAAGTTTGGTTGCTTGCCCATTTTGCTGTGCCTATTTTTAACAAACTTTTGTGTAATTTTAAAATTTCGTCTCCTTGCTAAATAGCTGTCTCATCTTAATGTTGATTTTTTTTAATTTGCATTTTTCATATTATTGTATTTTTGTGGCAATTTGCATAAATGAAATCTAACTTATAAGCATTTTTTTTTCAGTCGCCCATTTGGGTATGCACTCTATAGTGTAATGTCCCATGGTTGTCGGTGGTAATGTTGCCCCAAGGCCAATGGTGTTCATCACTCTTACATGCGATCATAGGCTGATTGATATAAGAGGGGCAGTTTTCTTCTTTCACTATATTAAAGATGTTGTCGAGGACCCCCGCGGGCTGCTCCTTGCATATGAAGACCATCATACATTTGTTTTTGTACTTCATTTTCTGGTCATACCCAGGATTGCATACACTGTAATTTCCAGGATAAAATACTCATGAGAGTGAAGTTTTGTAGGGTAAAAATGTAAATTTATCCTTTTGAATGAGCTTTTAAAGTGCGGCTGGCCAAAGATTGGATTGGCAATGAGATAACTAATTTATATTCAAAAGGTTGTTTGATTTGCCTGTGCTTGATTTCTACGTTTGGCATGGCTGCTTTGTGCCATGGTATGGATGAGAATATGAATCAGCTATCGATGTTGATAATGATACTTTTACAATTGAACATAAATTATACTATTTATTAATTTGTTACAACAGTTGATTGTGTTAAATTTAATAAGCACTTATGTAATATTAAAAATAATCATGGAAATTAATAATACATGTAATTAAATTGGCTATATATATATATAGACTAAAATATTTGATAAAACTTAATTAAATAATTAAAAAGTTTTATTAATTTATATTTATTTATTATAATTATGCCTATCCAATAGCTAATTTACTATATATTTAAATTTTTATTTACTTGCCTTCAAATTAATTTTAATTATTATACATTCATAAATATTTTTAATATTTAAATACAATTTAACATTATCTAATATGATATTGTACCCAATATAATACAATAGTATAATAATTCAATCTAATTTAATCAAAATTAACCTAGTTAAATTATAATATTTATTTAGTTCAATCTTATGTACCAAAAGCAACCTAAGAGAATTATAACTAAAAATAAGGTCATTCTTCAAAAGAAACTATTCGATAATAGATCGAATAAAAATAGAATAATTTTGATTTTAATCTTTCTAATAAGTTTTGTAATGATACATGGTAGATTAAATACAATGCAGTAGAGGATTCTGAAAACTTTTGCTTTATATTTTGTATGAAGTTGCGTGATAGTAGATCTTTTTCTAAGCAGGCAGAAGCAAGGAAAAGGAAGGAAAAAGAAGCTTCAAAGCCTGAAAAGGAGCTTCGTGAGGCAAAGAGACACTAGCTGGGGCTTAATTTGCTCATAGCCCGAATGGAAATTAACAATCACTATGTGGAAGACAAGTCAAATCATAACACTGTGAAGCTTTGCCCGTGGGTGATAAATCAAATGACCAAGAATCGTTGTTGAGCTCTTCAATTGATCTTGGTGAAGAAGATGTCCATTCCCTTAATTATGTCAAGCTGATCTTTTTTACTGATGTCTGGGAAATTAATTGATGAAGATAGTTTGACAAGATGAGGTTTCAAACTTTAGCATTTTCAGTGACATTCAAGCGCCTCTATCTTCAACTTTGGGATGTAGCTATTGTTTTAGTTTCCTCAATTTTTTAATTTACCTAATTGATTGACGATATTCATATTTCGTTTGGTGTTACTTTTTTCCCCCCTCTTTTGAAATCCTAATTATTGTACGTTAAACCGTGAATTTTACACATACCCCTAGTACCTGTCCATACATCATCTTTCACTCTTAAAAATTTCATGACTGATTAATATGGTAATGCCTTTTTTCTAGAACCATTTTGTCTGGCCGCCCATATTTTATTTTAATAATTATTTTATCACCTCTACCTATACCTAATTTTGTGTTAAATTCATTGACAGCCATTCGGTCTATAACTTGACAAATCGAACGGTCCATTTTATTGGTCTGTTACTTATCCCAAATGTAACGTAAGTGCTGCAAAAGAAGGATAACCCAACAGCGATAACATGAAAAATAATGAAATAATACTTCCTTATAAGATAGTTGACCTACAACAAAAAAACCAGTTGATACAATGTTTTTGTTCCTAAACACAGCAAAATAAGACAAAATCAAAACGGCCGACAATCAACAACATTGAAAGTAACCCACCTTTTTAGACAAATTGACAACAGTTTAGATTGGCAATACTTCAAGCAGCCATGTACTTGTGCGAGTGATTAAATAATTTGATTCTTCAACATAGACACAACTATCCTCTGCCTGAGAATATGACCATCTTCAAGACCAAATTGAAAAGGGATCCAGTGCACAAGTACTCAATTATGTTGAGCACAAAGACATCACAGTCCCTAGATCCAGGTCTTTGCTGGGGCATGCCGGCAGTGACCTTAACAACATCATAAGAGTCAGTGGAAACACGGAGTGTTGGACGATGTCTATGGAATCCTGGGCAAGCAATCAACATTTGAGGTAATAATTCTCTCAAGTAGGTAATCCATTGAATTATTTGTCCAATAGGTATCTTTTTGAGGATCATATATAGTAATTCGCCTATCGGCAAAGCTGACTTCTGCTGCAACCCAATGTGCACCACCAAAGTTTATCGACATATATACCTTCAATTAGAAATTTGTATACATTACATTAGTTGATTATTTTTAATAGACTGTATCATAAAGTGTGAGTGACATGTATAGGCAGTTGTTCAACTACAAATCACTTAAACCAAATACAGCACATAAGACAATAAAAGCTTAACAGATCAAACTATGGAAAAAATGGGTATGATGAAAATTAAAATTTATATCCTATAAATTATAAATTGAAATAAATAGCATTATTATCACTAGATATATCACAGCATAAATAAGAAAATTTGGTGTGAAATTGAGTGAAAATAACAACCTTTACACAAATAATTTAAACATTTTGTTATTGCTCATGCATAAAAATAGAGAGTATGTTTCTGTATAATATAGACTAAATTATATTAATATGAGAAGAAGTATATCCGTCTAACTTGTTTACAACTGCACATTAAATTAGAATGGCGTAACTAGACAAATAAGAAAAATGATATATTAAAACTATTAATGACATTATTATGATGTACATGGAGAAAATGACACTTCAAATATTAACATTGGATGTACAGATAACTTGCTTGGTCAACAGACGACTAAGGTCTCTCTCCTAGCATAAATCTATTAATTAGATAGGGATCAAACTACAGTTTGTGAATTAATCCATGTGATGTTTGCATCTTCGTCCATATTCTAGAAACACTTACCTGCAATGTTTTATAGCACACGATAGTTTTCCATCACCAGAATCATGTTTCATGGCATGCAAGTTTAACCAAAAAATTAAAAAATAAACATATATTTGCAGCACAAATAGTCGGTGATAATAAAATGTCTAGAACATACTAATTGAGCATATGTTTGTAATCATTTCATATAACACCAATATGAAATCAACTTTTTGACAATTACCAAATTTATCCTAAAACATTACAAACTGTTGAGGTCATAATAGAATATAAATCCATAATACAATACATAGTTTTACCATTATTACAACACCATAGAAAGTCATTACCCAGAATTCTGTATCAATACAAGTGCACCTCATTTCCTGCCAAACAGCGAAGTCGATCAGCCGCCGCTTAATGAGTCTAAGGTAAACACTCAAGTGCTGAAATAAACCAAACAATGACCTTTACATTATTTAGTAATGTAGGTTTCTAAATGTTATAAGCATGAGTAGAATTATTTTAATAACTTACATCATTGTTCAGCCAATCACCACAGACCACTGATTCAAACCAACTACAATAAATGAAAAGCACTTCCTCATAGAAATTCCTCACACTTAACCCTTCAAACTGAATGTCTATCAAGTTTTGGTATTCCGCTGTGGCCTTCGCGTCTATTAAGTCTAGTTCTTCCATTTTTATTGTGACTGCTGGCATAACAATTGTGAAAGGGCCTGTTACATTGACTGATAGTGGTAATCGATGCCTTGTTTGTATATCAACATCATCGGACTGTATTCTTGATCGCTTGTGTAATCCCCTTATTCGCCGAATGTCTGCTGCTAATGAAATTGGAAAAAGCTGGACCCTTGCATCACTGTCATTTGATCCCAACTCGTCCTTTTAGATTTGAATTATAAAATTTACTATTGGTTGTTAAAACTAGAGTTAATAGTCATCAGTATATTATAGGTTATACATCATCAAAAGTTACATCATAATATCATGTTATTCATCGGTTGATTTGGTAAGTTTTAATTATCTCAGTCAAATTAATGTCAATCATAAGGACATTTTACAATTATGTCAATATGCTGGCCGTTGGCACTCCTAACATCACATTACATATTACAATATATGTCTATGGATTATGTAATCATTTTTTGTTATGATACTACAAATATACTTCACTATTAAACCTGGTCAAATTGATATTTTTCTATCATTAATAATAATGATTGGCTTTCAACCCTTTAATGCCACTTAAATTGTAGCTTATCCCATACCTGATCATCTGTATTACTGTTATTTGGATCTTCTTCATTTTCCAATAATAATTCCTTATGATCTCTAAGTTTTTCCATAAGTAATTTGTAATGAATTTCCATCTATTTTGCTAAATTATTCTTTAATCGCCTAAAACTTGTCATTATGTCAACCTTCAATTCGGAGGTTGTTGCAGACACCATATTTGACAATATCTCAACCAGTCATCCTTGTCATTGTACAGGGTTATCAATAAAGTATATACTATTATTTAACGGTTTTCATTCTGTTGTCCTACATGTATTTATTGTAACAAATTTATCAAGAAATCCATTCACCATTCAACATTTTGTTACAATTATAAGTATTGGCAATAATCCTTTATTTATTATTTGATGCAATATTGGTGTTTTTGATAAAAAATCAGCTTCACATATTATAGATGTGTATGTTGTTGTATTCCTCTATATTTTCATACCGACATCATTTTGCAGATATGAATGCTATTATTATTTGTGTCCATTCCCTAATATTATAAAGAGAGAGTCATTAAATCACTTTAAATACCATCTATTACATATTCAGGCCTAACCACATACAAAACATAAACATTAGGAATTCCTGTATACTTACAGTGAGAGTTGATATTTTCTAAAATGCATTTTGTCCTTCTCTAATCTTGGGAATGTTGCCACTCATTAACTGTAATGGTTGTGCAGTTTCATTATTTTTAATGACACTCTGGTAGTAGCTGCTCTCTTTCTCTTTCTGGGATGTCTCTAATGTAATCAGAACAGCATACATCCTGTTGTTTTTTGTTGACATAAGATACAATCGAATTATAGCATCATCCGGCTGCATTCGTGGAATCCATCGAAGCATTCAAGGAACAATATCTCCTAGCAGTTGTAGTCCATATAAATAGCCCAGCATATTTACACATTCCTATATCCATATCTGTAATATTGACCAAATAAAGTGATTACTACCACTGTCTGACTTACTGTATTCTATAGCCTATTCATATTGAAAATGTTTGAAGAATTATGATTCCACTATATCTACAAAAAATTTAATGAAGGAAACATCATAGTGAAAGTCCATTGACATACTAATAAATTGTGAGAAAAAAAGTTCCAATTACAGCTTCGAATGATGCCCCCTATATCTCATGATATTCTACCTAGGCTACCTTATTTTCCCTTATTATTATTGTTTGTCCTTATTTTATATTAATGAAAAGAAAGCATTTGGTCAATTTATCGCACTGCAAATCGCATTTACTGCATTTAACCCAATGGTGGACAATTACCTAAATGTCTTGTGCAACAGTGAGATACAAAGAATATAATTGCAAACATTACCCTATTTCGCAAAAAAATTAGTATGTTATATAGTAAAAATCAAATTCTCTGGTATTGCATGGCTTTTTTTATTTTCCTAAAATTGTCCAGACATAACATAAATTAAATGATATATATAGGCTTTTATTCAATAAAATGAGAGGCTACCTTGATGGTTCGTAAATAATGTGATGAACTTCATGTTATAATTGCTTAAAACTATCACTTCCCAAAATGATTTCATGAAATTTTCACTATTATTTACAAATCGAAATTTAGATAATATAAATTACCTAATTTAAAGTGACATCTTCAATAAAAAATAAAGTTTTTTATTATACCTGAGCTACAAATGCAAACCCTCGCAACACATAAGTGTGATTTCCTGGTCTTAACATTGTCATTTTACTGCGTATGTTTTCAGTAACCCATGTATGCATATTCATAACAATTGAATTGTATGTGGCCTCCTAAATCGTTAAGCCCCATGGATAGTTATTAAACGTTTCAATATCCTCAGCAAGTCAAAGCCACTTTGTGTCGACTATCGCATCATCCCATAGGCCAAGCAATGTCCTATGTAAGAATAAGACCATTGCAAACCTTATTGCTATGTCATCTTTCTCAACTGACCAATCTATTGTGCTGAATTCATCTTCATACTCAACCAATATGACAGGTCTCTTAATTCCCACTTTAGTCCACTTCGAAATAATGGGGAGACACGTGTGAAATCCACATTCAATTTCTTCCTTTGGTCCCATTTTCAATTCAGTAATTATTACAAACTTCATTCTAGAAAACCTACTTGGTCTGCCCCCAAGTAGATACTACAACCGATCACAGATATTTTCAGTGTACAATTCGTAAACAAGCATACTATAAAGTAATTTGCCCCAAAAATCTAAATCTAGTGGTAGCTAGAGGAAATGGCCAAAGCATGTCTCCCGAAACATTATTGTTTGTGATGGAGTAAACTTTCTCCTTATCACTTCAATAATTCTCAATTTCGATCCACACTCGACCACTGTAGGAGCAACAATTGGTAAGGATATCTTGTATTTTAATGAAATCTTAGGTTGTCTCCTAGTTTGCCTCCCTTTCATTTTCTGACTTGCTTCAATTGTAAAATTTGACAACAACATGACTTAAAATAATTCCCTTGACAATGGTTAAAATTGTGGCTCATGCTGCTGCAATTTATACATGTTTTTTACTTTAGTGCAATGTGCAAAATAAACCTTCAAACTTGTAAGTCAACTTTCAATTGGACATTATTAACTATTAAATATGAATAATCATATGTAGTTTGTGATGTTTACTTCGCTAGCCAAATTATACTTTTTATACATTGATGAATTTTTTTTTCATAAGCTTTTTTTCCATGCAGCTAATTACTGGAGCATTTACAAAATGTTAATAGTTTATAACTGTTTGCACAATTTATTTGAGTTTCTTTGCCTTTTTTTCACCTGCAATTTTAGAATTCATACCTAACAACACATATTTATGTAGAAATTTCACATGAATAATTGAAACTTCTTCTTTGTTTCTGAAGGATTTAGACTACATAAAAGAATACGGTTAAGCGCATGTTTTCTCACAATTCCAGTTAAAAGTGATTATATTTTCAAATTGGTTACTCTGAACTTCATGTTATTCCTAATTTACTTTCATATACATTATGACTTCTTGTTTATCTTCTAAGGAAATAACATGTGATATTAAAAATCATGCATACAATCATTGTGTCCCAAAAAATAAAAATTAGTTAAAAACTAAAAAAAATAAAAATCAGATTCAAGTTAAGGAAGTACCTTGTGCCATTTCACTTGTTGATTCGGTGGCCCAATATCACCTTACAATTTGAAGTATTATTACTTACTATCACCATTTTTCTCTCTTCTGTGCTTGGGCTTTATATAAACCTTCGATTTCTTCGAGCGCAAGCAGGTTGGGAAACTACCTTTCTTTGACCACAAGCAGGTCGGGATACTGGCCACTATGGTTTCTGTCAGAAAGCTTGACAATCTGAAACAATATATTTACATCTCTCCCACTTTCATGCGTTTGCTTTTAAATTTTTTATTTTTACCTCTTCCCTTATGCAACTACTACTTTATCGGAGGGAGCTGCATTATTTCTTTTATTAAATTCAACCTAACAAGTAACGTGTGTTTTGTCCACCTTGTCTTCTTTCACCTTTTGGACATACTTACAGGCCAAGTTTGATGTAATTCAAACTCTCCTTGTTCATGGAATTTTCAGAGTGGCCTATACCAGAAGGTCATTTGTACTTCTTTTGTAAGATTACACTCCACTTATGTTCATCCCTTGCATTTTGATTCTTAAATAACAAAGCGTGAATTGTATTTTAGTTTATTTCTTACTTCTTAATAACAAAATCTATATTTCTTACTTCTTAATAACAAAATCTAATACATTAAATATTTTTCTCAGGTTTGAGGAACATTAGCAAATAAATTCCTTCAGGCCTATCTTTATGTCAGAACCGCTTACAATGTTTATGGCCCATGAATATGAACATTGGATTTACTCACATCTCCACAGGCCTATCACAAAAAATAAAAAAAAATAATTTCAAGCTTTCATCCTTTCCACATCCCTTAATAAAATTCTAACAACTGTTTTCTAATTCACCCGCTTGAATTTTAGATGATAACTATTTTCAATCTTATGTCTCACAATTGACTGTTTTACCCAGCATATGATTGATAAAGATATGTTCTTTATTACAATTACCAGATAGTCGTTCATGGAAATCAGAAGCCTATGTTTTATGCTTCATGTGATGAGTACATCAATAACAAAACATTCCAATGTTTTTGACCTGATTAAAATTTCTTACAAAGGAATAAGGTTATGAACTGAGAAACATATTTACATGTGGTGCTAATAGGTCCACTCCCTATTATTGCTTCTCCCATTAATGTATGCATTTACCCACCGTGGGAATTAGTCAATATATGTTTAGCATCGATTCCATGTACTAGGTAATATTTAAACTTCACAGCCACACAAATCAACCTTACAAATTTTCAAACCACATATTTGGGTGAATCCTGTAACTCGATCGTGACACACAATAACAGAGTTTGGAAAGTGAGATAAAGAGTGGAAAGTTGTATTTCGCCAAGCATCTCAGCATGCATCATGCAATTGCTAGTTACTAGAAAGTTTGGGGATTCCTTGTTGCCATTCTTTTTAAGTATTGAAAATGGAGGACATTCACTCAATACCAGAAACAATGCAAGTTACACACTGGATGAAAACGGCAAAAATCAATGTAAGCACGTAGAAAAAAGCTACCTCAAACAATAACTTCATGAGCATTCAGGCTCGAATAGGATCCATTCACTTAGCCTGCAGAAACTTATACAAGTTTACAGTAAAAAGTCTAGAAACCTATAATGAAGAAATTAATACTATTTATGATTTGACGTTGCACTTAGAGTCTATGTCATTGCCTTCAACACAGTCCAATGATACACAAAGAGGAGGAAACCCACAGATAATTAAAGATCATGCGTATGTACTGACAAAAAGATCAAAAAAGTAGGCAAAGATGGGGTCAAACCAGTTAAGGAAATGTAGAAGATGTGGCCAACCTAGGCATACAATCAGGACTTGTAAGGAGCAGGAACCATAAATCCCATCCCACTTCAATGGTCTGAATCAATTCCGTGAGTACATGTCAAATGGCAAAATGGAAAGATCAAAGACAAATAACTCAGGTTGGAACTGTAAAATTTTAGATGATAGCGAAGATTGTATCCTAACCCACAATAACAGCATATTTTCATGAATTTATTCACTATTCCATCAACGTCCGAGCAATATGAACAACAAACTCGAGACAAAATTAATATTGAATTTTCCCTAGTACAAAATAACTATCAATCAACATACAATTCAGGCAACGTTGCTGACTGATGGATTGATAAAACATCATACAACTATTTACATTTTATTATTTATCAAATTCATTTTCTGTGATGATATCTTTTGAGTAAAATTATTTTTTCAAATTACAGGATGTTCTAATACAAAAAAGTTTTATAAGAAGGCATGAATGATCTATACTGCTAGAAACATGAGGCCTTGCATATTCGTGCGAGTTGGAATGTTCATAAACATTTTTTGTTACACGTGAAGTATGTTTTCAGAGGATGTTGCTCATCCTGTTATTTGCAGATGAATATTTCTTCCATTTATTTTTGTAATATAAGAGTTGCCATGGTATGGAAGTAATAGCATTGTGGTGGACATATTGGTTGGATGACTTTATTAAATCAAAGAACCTATTTTACCTTAAGATTGAATGACTGTACAGGTTAATTAAAACTATTGAAATGGTTATATGTACTTACGTTTTAGTGCTGAACTGAAGGTATGTGTTGTATACAATTCGCCTAGAATGTGAATGATTAAAAGCACGACAAAGTTAATAATATGTGCCTTATATAAGTTTAATCATCTGCATTACCCTATCATTCAACATATTCCTCCAAATTATGCTGCTGGTATGGGTGTGTGATATGTAAATTATATCATGCAAGAAAGCGTGTGTCAAGCCATAAACACGGTCCAACTATAGTATTTCTATCATCGTTGCGTCTTCAGTTGAACTAACATTATATGAATAGTCTGATTGCCTTAATATATTGCACATAGTTAATAGAAATCAAAATTCATAACTGTTGAATTAAGATAAACTCGAACAATCCATGGGAAATGTTTCATAACTTTTTTTCCCTTTAAAGTGATGAATTAACAGAACTATTAATAACATAATCCACTTACTTTCTATGCCCATGACCTTTCTGCTTCGCCCTTCTGCCCTGAGCACGGTACATCTTCTCGAACAGCTTGGCATGTGCACATTGTTCAACCTCATTCATCATATTAAATCTACGGGAACATTCTAGCATTTTTTTCCTTCACTTGGTTACCACTACACATCACCAACTAAATGGCCAAATTCTTTTTAGCCTAGTTTGAATTATACTATATAGCTCATTTTAAATGAAATGGAAAAAGGTTAATCATATAGTATGAAAAATTTTACTAGTGAGTAAAAACATATGCCTGTTACATCATGATTGCACTTCCAGTCTGACTATCATAATTTAGCAACTTCAACAAAAACAAGTGCTCTTCCCAGATAAGTAATATACAATGCATTGAATATGAATATATAACCATTAAAATTATTCATCAACACACTTAACTTGTCAACAAACCTTATATGCTTCCATGTCCCATTCTTTCCCAAGATTTTGTATATACCATATGACAAACAGTCCACAATCATAACTATTAGGTTGTCTGTGCATTCTCTTATTGTAAACCATAGTAAATCTCTGAAAGGAGAATTTACTTCCTAATAACATCTTTACGTAATCTTGCAATACTTCATGAAGTGCCCTTATCTACAACAAAACATATACCCAACAAAATTGTTAATTAACAAGATTACCACTCCACAATTATTCATTCCAACATGCACAACTAAAGAAACTGTTATTACCATTGCTTTTGCTTCTTTGTTTAAAGATGTTTCCCCCAACGAACTATGTAGTGGATCCCATATCTCAGTATACCTATTTGGGATGTTCACAACAACAATACCCCAGTGTAACTCCTCATGGTTTATTGGGATATATCTAGGGCAAACAAAAATTCTATATTATCAACCAACATTTTTGTTGTAGTTATAGTTAGTAGTAAGTTTTTCTCTAGACATGAAACATCACTTCTTCGAACTAGAACCTTTTGCTGTATCCAATTACCATAATGTGATAGAAACTTACTGTAAATAAGTGTATTATTACCTTATGTTACAAAATGTCATATGTCACATTGTAATTAATTATAAGAAGTATAACTCAAATATCTTCCAATAGGCACATTTCAGAAC
The DNA here is from genome assembly GCA_030449875.1 of Aegle marmelos. Taxonomy (NCBI): domain Eukaryota; kingdom Viridiplantae; phylum Streptophyta; class Magnoliopsida; order Sapindales; family Rutaceae; genus Aegle; species Aegle marmelos. The sequence continues at coordinate 16,775,279 of JASUUL010000142.1, read as the reverse complement.
ATCTATAGATTCCAAAAATTGTTAAAACTATCTATGGATTCGCCTTATCTCCACTTACGAATGTTGACAATCAACTTATGCACAATATCTCATAATTTTGTAGTACAATTACAATTTCATTAGTTATAAAAGCAATAATGAGCAAACTTTAGATAATAATAACATTTTGTTCATGTGCCTACTAGAATAACTTTGACAATAATCAAATGCACCATTCCACGCAACTAAAAACTATCCCAGTAGTTAAACGAACAAGTCCTAAAATTGAAAACAACATATTGCTTCACGGAAACATTTGATGGACAACATAACTAAGAAACAACAATGGATTATATACATGTAATAACTATATTCACTCTTTATGCTTTAATATCAACTCATTTTTTATTCATTACATAAGATTTGCACAACATACAATGACAGTAGGTGCAAAAGACTTACTGCAAAATATGTTAAAAGGAATCATCTCCTTGGACGTTGCGCCCCCTTATCTTGTTCATTTTTTGCTAGACTCTCAGCAACGACTGAAATTATCTAAATATGGAAATGCAAATTAACGTAAATCGAGTATGTTATTTTATGAACAATTTACAAAAATAATAAATTTTTCCATATACGAATTACTCACCGAACCATTTATCCATCTTTTGGGGCATAGCGATAAAATCTCCCTTCGACTCAACCAATTCATTCTTGTTACGACAACGTATTCACTATAAAGTAGTCAATAATCACTAGCTGATACACATACATATAATCATGGGGAAAAAAATTTACCACTATTTTAACTATGCTTACAGGACCATCCACCCTACCTTGGATCTAGATCTTCATTCATTATATATTTAATCAACTTAATGTAGATATCAGACACAAGCAAAAGAATAACAAATGGGCCAACCCTGAAATGGGTTATACGTGTATATTCCATTCCCCAGTGATTGACTTGTCCATTCACCAGCCCAACCAGTATTTTAGTGTAATACCTTGAAAGACTCCTTACAGAAGATGAAACCTTTTTGGTTTTATCTATATTTTCCTGTGTTCATCAGGAAAACTAATAAACAATGTGACATAAAATTAATTTTAAAATAACTGCCTCATATTGTTTACAAGGTTAAGAAAAAAATCTCATTAAATTCATCTAATGAAAATCTTAACTATAAAACATAGCAAAAAGACTCCCTATAATGAATTAATCATCACTGACCTCTGACCTTTCAAAAAGACACATTTCAATATGTTGTCTTTTGTGACACAATAAATCATTTGTTTTCGATGAAACATGTCCATCACTCGCACCATCATCCCTTAGAATCTTACTTTTCTTTCTATTGCTATTGCCATGCCATACGATCGCTTGGATGATTTCATCATTTGAGCCATCTATTTTAACCGTTCCATAATTTGGACCCGTAATCTAGCCAATTTCCACTGAATTTCCTCCCATGTCCTTTATTTTACCAACGATCTCAGCAATCACTTGCTTTATATCAACAACACTAGCTTATAGCTCACATGCCCTTGGTTCAATCTCTATGCGATTAACATATTCTTTTTGCTCTTTATTTACCAATTAAAAACTTTCCTTTCCTTGATAGATTGCTCTGCATCCTTCTATTACACTTACATGCAATGTAACCTGAAGTAAGGATTAATTAGTATTCATCTTTCATTAGCAATAAACAAGCATGCTATTAAAATCCTATCAACAACAGTTTGCAAACAGTCTACGATTGTTATATAATGACATCCTTAACCAATTTCAACATATAAATTTATAACTTTTTATCCTTTTCTGATAATCATTCATTTACGTGCTGTCTAATGATCAAACCATTATTGCAACTTTAAATCATATCCCATATTTTTACCAGTTATCAGTTAGTTTGTACTTTTTTCAACCATCTCTTACAAACATCAACCATATAACTCTTATTACAAATCTTTTAAAATTTATATAATTATGCCATTAGGCCTTCGTATCCCAATTACCAATTAAATAAAATACCTTGCCAGAAAAAAAAATAAAAGCAAGATCAAAGAAAACAATCCAATTCCACAGGGGAATATTTTATAATAAGTACATTTCGTGTACAGAACAAATTTTTCAAACCCTTATAGGTTTAAAGCTCAACATCAATCGTACATTGCTAGTACCGTTAGGCAAATAAAACAATAATAGCATACATTATACTCTAAATATCTAATAAACCACCTACAAAAAATAGCTATAATTACAAAATATATTGAAAAATTCATTCTTCCATACCTTATCTGTCCTAATGCCTCCTTGCTTATCTAACCACTTCATAAATCTTCTAATTTCGTAAGCATCCCACTTCACAATTGGACACATTGATGTGTCTTTGTTATTTTTCCCATATAGTATAGAATTTATGTACAGTAACTAGACGACCTCAGAACAAATGGACAAACAAAACAATTACATACACTTATTTCCTTTTACAGATAATACAAATTGTGAAAACTAGATTTTAATTCACATTATTAGACAAAAAAAAATTAATAACCAGCTGTCTTTATTAATATATGAAGTCTAGAGATTAATGATTAACTGATTTCAAATTAAACACATGTTTATCCATAGGGCCTTTGGTCTTCAAATCAATTTTTCATCACACCTCCAACTTCTGAGGCAAATATCTACCATAAATTTTAAAACAAAAAAAAAAACAACTGCAGCAAACTTATTTACCTAAAGATAAAGCAAACAGCCACCAACATATGCCTTCCTTGTATCTTGTTATTCCATCCATTAGCCTACCAAAGCAAAAAGACGCCTAATTCCTCGATTTGATTGTGTTCACATCCTTCAGTGAAAACAAAAATTCTGAACTTATATGGACTCCCCCTAGTAGACATAACAATGAATAAAGTGCAAACAACACAAATGCTACTTTAAATTCATCATCATCACAACTTGATCTACTTAATATTTCAACCAACTTCTTAATGTTTATACCCTTAGACGTGGCTTCAAACCTCTCTACATATGCAGAAACTTGTTTCATATCGCCATCTAATTCCACATGCATTCCTCTATCAGAAATACCTATTATTTGTGCAAAACTTTGAGAACTTAACTTTAACTCCTGACCATTAACATATAATATCGACCTTGCTGTGTCAACCCTCTCTAATAATCACTCACAAAGATTTCATTTCAAACGACCACAATTCATCTCCAGCAACTGGCCAAATCCAATAGAGCACACGATCGCTCTTTGTTTCGGATGCAATTTACGTACAATAGAGGCTAATCGCTCTGGCACATACCTTGATACAAATTTCTGTCTTTCTCCATTCAAATTACCTCTTCTATGCCTTCCAATAGTGTACTCTCACCTTTTATCAGTCGGTAAATTCTTGAATGCCATCCCAATTTCCTTCCTAATCTGCAATGTATTAATAAAGTTAACTAGGTTGAAATTATACACATAATCTTGATTCTTATTCACACTTTTCAAGTTCATCCACTAACCTCTTTAGTTATGCATGCTTTTTCATCCTTTTCCTTGATCTTCTATACTGCTTCTTTACTGAAGTTGTCAAAGAAAAAATCAACGCTTCTTTATTGTATGTATCTAGGTTTATTATTTTATTTTTGCCTTTTTTCCTTTATGATCATATTTGCCTATCATCATCATGCGAACAACTATATAATAAACAACATTAACTACATTACATATAACCAGTCAACTATCGAATATGTTTATCTTTCTTTAATTATAACATTCCAAATATCACTTGAACCCATCAAGTAATTTTTCCAATAACAATACAAATTTATCTTCTGTCACCTACTCTTATATATTCATTAACCTCTAACTATTGAATAGGAATACAAGTACTGTGATTTTATCAATTAACGTTAACCTCCAGTATATTTTTTATAGCAAATATCATAATCATACTTATAAGTACGAAATAAAATTGTAATTAATTATCTCCTCTTCCTTCTCGTCTACAACGTTTTCAACCTCCGATTTCTTCTCTTCATGATAAATGATTTGGTATAAATCTGGCTCACTTTTTAATACATTGACGTAATTTTCACGAAAACCAACTTCCCTTTGCTCAGTCATTTCATTGTTTCCTAATTCATTTTTCCATTGCGAGCCTTTGATATGCGCTCTTCACTCAATTTCAAATACAGCTTCGATTTTAGGTGCAATGATTTATTTAGTTTTCCTGACTAGTGAATCTGCAAAATTGAACAAGGACATTCACAATCTTGTTTGGTGCCACTTTTATTTTCCCCTCTTTTATTAACCTAATTACTATAGTTTTCACTTTTGAATTGGACACTGCAGCTCATAATTCTCCTTTTCCCTCTATAGATTTCGTTACCGAATAACCCTTCACAGCTTTATTCGAGAATCGTTTGGGCAAGTTGCCCATCCTTAATCATTTAACCACCTTTACCTGTATTAAATTTTTTGTTAAAAAGTAAGGTAGTCATTCGATCTTAAAATTAATAAATCCAACAATCCGATTTATGCGACGGTTACTTACGTTAAATGTAACATAAGCGCTGCCATAAATACAATCGAACAACTCAATATTTTTTCAAAACTACTAATTGGATTTAAAAAAACTCTTTGGCTAGTAGAGAAGCCCAACCAAATATACATTAAATCTTCTTCATTAATAAATTTCTTGAGTTATTCCTTTTTTTTCTTTAAATAAGAGCTATTCTTTTTTTTAAAAAAAACTCCTTTTATATTTTTTGTTTGGTGTAATAGTTTGCTGATAAAACGAAACACTTCTGAGATTAAAAAAAAAAAAGTTTTGATAAGTTTTTGCAAAAACTATGAATGTGCGCTCAATTTTCTAGGAATAAAAACATTTATTCCAAGTTCTTTTAGATAGATATTTGACCAGTGTTTTCTTAGAAAGTCAGAAAATTACTCATAGACTGGGATTACTTAATAGATTTATCAATTTTATTCTCATTTACTAATTATATAATCGTTTTCACAAGTTGAGCATCTATGCGGAATGGTTTTCCCTTTTGCTTTGGGGAACGCCTAAGTTACGTTTAACGTAACTTACGGCTTTTGTCGTTTTCTGCGGCAAATATCATTAAGCCTCCTACCCTTTTAGTTATTTGTATATTAATTATAAATATTATAATTTTTTATTTATGATAAATTTCATTCAGCCTCTATATTTTTAGTTATTTATATTTTATTTATAAATATTATAAATAAAATAAAATATTTTATATTTATAAAATTATAAAAATATTTTATTTATAAATATTATAATTTTTTTATTTACATTTATTATAAAATTTTATTAAAATCTTTATATTTTTGATTTTATTTAAATATTTAAAGTATTAAACTAACCCCTATAATGATTAATTCTAAAAATATTGTTATTTAAATTAAAAGAAAAAATTATTAAATAAATTATAATTATTATATTAAATTATTATTATTTATTAATACATTAACAATAATTAATAATGTTTTTTATTTAAATTAATAATATAAATAATTATTATTTGATAAAAAGATTACTAAAATAAAAATAAATTATAAAAGTATAAATGAAGAATATTTTTATAAAAAATTAATTTAAATAAAGAATATTTTTAAATTCTAAAAATATTTTTCATTTAAATTAAAATATAATGATTATTAAATATATTATACTTATAATTATTATATTAAATTATTATTATTATTATTATGAAAAAATTTATTATAATTAATTAATATATTAATAAAAATTAAATTTTATGACATGCTAGTTACAATAACACACTAATATTAATAAAAAATTTATTTAAATTAGTACTAAAAAATACTACCTTCTCTTAAAAAATTATAAAATCTCATTTTCTATTACTCTATCAATAAAATTTTTAATATTATTACCAGTCATCTTCTTTATAATATTATCTCATAATAATTTTTATTTTCATAATAAAAAGATTTAAAAAATAAGTAAAAAGATAAATTAAAATTTTCTCAAAAATTAATTATTAATGATTATTATTGTTAATTATTAATATTAATTTAAATAAAAATATTATCAATTATTTTTAATATATTAATTAATTATAATAAATTTTTTCATAATAATAATAATTTAATATAATAATTATAAGTATAATATATTTAATAATTATTATATTTTAATTTAAATGAATAGTATTTTTAGAATTTAAAAATTATTATTATTATCAAAAATAATTTAAATTATTATTGCTATTATGAAAAATAATGTAATTTATTATTATTATGAGAAATAATTTAATTTTTATTAATATATTAATTAATTATAATAAATTTTTTCATAATAATAATAATAATTTAATATAATAATTATAAGTATAATATATTTAATAATCATTATATTTTAATTTAAATGAAAAATATTTTTAGAATTTAAAAATATTCCTTATAATAAATAATTTTTTATCAACATATTCTTCATTTATACTTTTATAATTTATTTTTATTTTAGTAATCTTTTTATCAAATAATAATTATTTATATTATTAATTTAAATAAAAAATATTATTAATTATTGTTAATGTATTAATAAATAATAATAATAATTTAATATAATAATTATAATTATAATTTATTTAATAATTTTTTCTTTTAATTTAAATAACAATATTTTTAGAATTAATAATTATAGGGGTTAGTTTAATACTTTAAATATTTAAATAAAATAAAAAATATAAAGATTTTAATAAAATTTTATAATAAATGTAAATAAAAAATTATAATATTTATAAATAAAATATTTTTATAATTTTATAAATATAAAATATTTTATTTTATTTATAAATTAATAATATTTATAAATAAAATATAAATAACTAAAAATATAAAGGCCGAATGAAATTTACCATAAATAAAAAATTATAATATTTGTAATTAAAATATAAATAACTAAAAGGGTAGGGGGCTCAATGATTATTAAATGAGAATATATAATAAATGCTCAACTTGTGAAAACGATTATATAATTAGTAAATGAGAATAAAATTGATAAATCTATTAAGTAATCCTAGTCTATGAGTAATTTTTCGACTTTCTAAGAAAGCACTGGTCAAATATCTATCTAAAAGAATTTGGAATAAATGTTTTTATTCCTAGAAAACTAAGCGCACATTCATAGTTTTCGCAAAAACTTATCAAAACTTTTTTTTTTTAATCTCAGAAGTGTTTCGTTTTATCAGCAAACTATTACACCAAACAAAAAATATAAAAGGAGTTTTTTTTTAAAAAAAAAGAATAGCTCTTATTTAAAGAAAAAAAGGAATAACTCAAGAAATTTATTAATGAAGAAGATTTAATGTATATTTGGTTGGGCTTCTCTACTAGCCAAAGAGTTTTTTTAAATCCAATTAGTACTTTTGAAAAGAGCATTGGGCGTTCCCTTTGCTCTGACTTTACTTGCTCGACAAGTAAAAAACTTAACATAGCAATTACAATTTAAATGGCACATGAACAACACATGAACATAAGTATCTTAAAAAGCTTCATTATATGGGCAAGTTCCTTAAAAATTTAAAATATAATCCGTAAGTTGTGCTAAAATTTGTCTCCTCAATGCTAATTTTAGACTCTCACAGTGTAAGATTATGCTTTTGGATTGAATTGACGCTCCAACAAGTTAGATATCATGTTCAAACCCTATGTCTCAATTAATTTTTGTTTCAATCTTGGCCCATTTTCGGGCTTCTATTTCTCCATCTTGATCTTAATATTGGCTTAAATTTTTTGGTCAAGCACTTTATAATAAGTGAAGATTAGAGATGTGACAAAATGCTTGACCGGGCTGTAGAGATAAAGCTGTTGTACTACACAACGCCCATGTTTCCTAATCTCAATTTTCTGCCATCTAATTATTTATAGTCAGATAATTTTCTCGTTTCATGTTCGTAGTCATGTAAGCTTCATGGTCATTTCTTTTCTTCTCTCTACCCCCTTTTTTTTCATTTACTTTTTTCTACTATCTTTGTCTTCTTTGATTTGCAGGATATTACTGTGTCAGGTGGCTTTAGATATCTGTACTATGGCAACCAAGTGAAATTGTTAGTAGTTGTTGATGATATCTCCTTGTAGAAGGTATGGGAAACTGCTTTTACGGTCATTAATTATCGCAATTCGTATAGCTCAATTTATAATCAGTTGTATTTTATAGTGTTATGGATACTTAGGACGAGAGTCTATAAGCTTAATTTGAGCCCCGACATGATGTAGAATGGGTTTATAAGACGAGTACGATAAATTCTTAAAATTATAAATTAAATTATGAATTTTTTTTGGGATACATAATATATCATTTTAAAACTTGCGATAAGAAAAATTAATTACACATTTTATCTTATAGTTAAGTTAGATATTCTATTTCTTTTGGTAATTATTTTGCTATTTTAACATATTTTGTTATTTTTATTCTTAATCTAAAGATTTTTATCTTTTTTTCTTTAATATCAGATTTGAGTACCTTTTCTTTTGTTTTTTTTTATTTAGATTAGAGAATTTTACTAAAAATAATATTGTGAGCTTATTTATTTTTGTAAATTTGTGATATTTAATATTAATATAAAAAGACTCAAAAATCTAATTTCGTTCGTTAAGACTTATCAATAATATTTTAACTTTTCAGCAACTTTGTTTCTCCATCTTTCATCAATTTTTATGTTTTCACGTTATCACAGCATGTTGATCCTAATTCCCAAATAAAGGAACACTTATGGTAGTTCTCTCTTCACATGCCATGCCATTCTAGAACCTCATTTCATAGAATTTTTTATTTCTTTTGAAAATACTTATCCTGGGAATCTTGATAGCCCTAACGTGGAAGAATTGGGTTGAAAGGCCTTTTTGGTGGGACAGTAAACCATTTTTAAATTTGTCCAATATCATTCTGTGTCATATGCTAGTCTCTACCTGTCTACCCACCGGGTGGACATAAAAAAAGCCAAGGACAAGAAAAAGATTATTTCATTGTATTTAGCCAAGAACTTGTAAGTAGCTAGCACTTTATGTGACCCTTAATCGAATCACTTTCTTCCATAAAGTTTGCTTAATTCGCTGGTTGCACATTGAATGATTGCTTAACTGTATATGCCCCTCAGTGGCTCTTTGGGGTTGCTATTCTATGTTGATCTCTTTATTCTCGTTTGCTATTAGAAGAGAGCGATGATCTATTCTTATTTATACCGAAAAAGTTTTATGATCTAAAAGAAAAAAAAAAAACTGCTTTTATATCTATCTTTTGCTTTTTTTTTTTAATAAAGTGAAACGCTTTTGAGATTGGTAAAAGCTCTTGGCTGATAAATAATAAATTATAATTTATTGTAATTTATTTTTTTATAAAAAAAATAAATGAATTTTACCGATATATTACTGTTTATATAAAAAAAGTACAGTCAATTATAATATCAATACGTGTTTTCTTTCTTTATTTAGGATAATAAAGTAATTTAATAATATAAAAGTTAAATAATTATTGGATAATTAATACAATTGGAGGAGACAATGCTTGTTTTAAAATTAGAAATAAAAATAAATGGAATTTCTGGTCTTTTTAAGATATTATTTGTTTGGACTGTACCAAAATATTTGCATTTCTTTACTTTTTTTATAATTAATATTTACAAATCTCATTATATAAATTAAAGTGATATAATATAATTAATTGAATAAAATAATACACGGTTCATAAATTTTTATTATTTTATATTTCTATTTAATTAATGATATAATGTCATATTAATTTATTTAAAAATAATTCATACAATAATTTATAATAATAATAACTTTTTTATCAAAATCTCACGAACCAAAAACACAATTACACATAGGATCGCGTCCTAACTAGTTAGATGAAAATTATTTAATATTTATAAAGTAATTATAAATAATAATTAAGTATAAAAGTATTTAATAAAATTTAGCATTTATTAAGGACAAAAGTGGAGTAGTGGGAACATAGTCGGATCCAAGATCCTACCAGTAAAATAAAATTTTGTTTTATTTTATTTTTATTCCTTTCATTGATATGTTTATTGGATTACTGAGTCATCTGTTTCAAATTATTCATAAATATAAAGCAATTCTAACTTCTTAGAAGTTTTACCAAATTGAACTTTAATATATTCACTAACAAATTACATCAAAATAGGAAAAATAATTATTTTAAAAAAATCATTACACATATTACTTCATTTTAAAAAATCATTTGAATGTATAAAAATGGAATATCGTTTTTATAAGAAGGAGAAATATATATTTGTATTCATAAAAAAATTTGTATAATAATTTTTTTTTGTGAGGGTGTTTTTATTTTATCAAAATGTCACAAATAAATAAAAAAAATATACAGTTTAATAAACTACAAAGACAAAAAAATAATTTTTATATTAAAATTTTTATTTTTTTATATTTTATTGATATTACACACACGGGTTTATGCACCGCCAGCGCCACGGCAACGCACCTTGTTACTGAGAAAATTTCAACAAGAAACGACATCGTGTAGGACAAAACTTACGTCCATCAATAATCGATTATATCACCTTCAAGCTCAAGTTGAAAATCAAAATCCACCAAACTCGTCAACCAAAATAACTAAATAGATAAATACAAAAAAGCTCCTTTTTTAAATAATTATTTAGATTTGGATTGATTTTAGGAAACTAAAAATAAATCCGATCGGAGATGTTGGAGAAGATCGGATTGCCTGCAAAACCATCGCTTCGCGGCAGTAATTGGGTGGTTGACGCCTCACATTGCCAAGGATGTTCCTCCCAGTTCACCTTCATCAATCGCAAGGTATTGTTTCTTGTTACTAGTTTCACTTCCTCTTTAGTTTACTCGGAAAATCATAAGATTTTTATGATGGTTGTTTATTGCAACCACCGAAATTTGATTAAACTCGTACTTTTAAAGTAAAATTGGAATTTTTATGGAACTGTGCTCGTAGAAAACTTTGGGGGTTATGTAACCAAAAATTCACTTTTTTTTCCCAACCCCATTGATGCTTATTTTATGATTTTATAGTGTGATACTAGTTGGTGTGCAAGTTCTTCATGATTATTTTGCACTTGATTTTCAGCATCACTGCCGACGGTGTGGGGGTTTATTTTGCAATAGTTGCACCCAGCAAAGAATGATTTTACGAGGACAAGGTGATTCCCCTGTGAGAATTTGTGAACCCTGCAAGAAACTAGAGGAGGCGGCGCGTTTTGAGATGCGACATGGATACAAGGGTAGAGCAGGAAGAGGTATTTTCCCATTACTTGTAGTTGTTATTTTGTTCATCTTTGTGTTCAACATTTACTTTACTGGCTCTGTTCACGTCACCACACAATCTACATGGTTGGTGAATTTATTTGATGCAGCTTCTTGTTAGGATGGTGTCCTATAGCGCTCCACAGCATCGCCCCCCCCCCCCCCAACCCAAAAACCCGAGGGCAAATGTTCTTTTCAAACCCTTATCATGTCTTCTTTTGTTCTTGTTGTTATCCATTGTCATGCATACCTAAGTCAAGCTATTGGTTAATATTATTTACAAGAGCTCTCTACAGCCCCATGGACTTGATGAATTGATAGAAATACTGTCATCATAGTTCAATATGTTACTTGACTAAATGGTGCTACCTCTATTTGCAGGTGGTTCGAAGCTGACAGCAAAGTCTGAGGATGAAGTTTTGAACAAGATTCTAGGAACCAATGGAAAGGGATCATTTTCATCTGGACTTTTGTCCACCGATGACATGGGCTCCAGTATTCAAAGAGCAGCTAGCTGTGCTTCAAGTTCAGATATTCATGATGGGCTTGCTGATATAGGCACAAGTCACTCTGTTGATGACCATAATTTTGTAAAGGATGAAATGGGATCTTCTACTCCTGAGGAATTGCGCCAACGGGCTTTGGAAGAAAAAAAGAAATATAAAATTCTGAAAGGAGAAGGAAAACCTGAGGAAGCTCTAAAAGCCTATAAGAGAGGGAAGGAGCTTGAGAGGCAGGCTGAGGCATTAGAAATATCCATGAGAAAAAGCCGAAAAAGGATTTTGTCTTCTGGAAGCAACAGTGAGACCCAGAATAAAGATGCTTCCATAGAATCTGATGGAAGAAATAAGCTCCTTTCAAAAGCGGCAGCAGAAAAGAATGATTTTTCTGCTGAACTCAGGGAACTGGGGTGGTCTGATATGGATATTCAGGATGAAAATAAAGCATTGGCAAGTGTGAGTTTAGAGGGTGAACTCTCTTCTCTTCTTGGAGATGTGTCTAAGAAGACTACTAAGGATACGGGTACTCATGGAATTGATAAGACTCCAGTTATCGCACTAAAGCGAAAGGCGCTTTTATTGAAGCGTGATGGAAAGCTTGCAGAAGCCAAGGAAGAACTAAAGAAAGCTAAAGTTCTAGAGAAGCAACTTGAAGAACAAGAACTGTTGGCTGATGCTGAAGATTCTGATGATGAGCTATCTGCAATAATTAAAAGTATGGACAACAATGACCAAGATGACTTTCTGATCCAGTATGAACAGGAACTGAGTCTTGATCACCTTGTAGGCGCTGCTGATGATCTTGCTGCGGACAGTAATTTTGAAGTCACTGATGAGGATATGCAGGACCCAGAGATAGCTTCTGCTCTGAAATCTTTAGGTTGGACTGATGATTCTAATGATGCTGACAATATTGTTCCCCATTCTGTTCCTCTTGACAGGGCAGCACTATCAAGGGAAATTATTTCATTGAAAAGAGATGCCCTTAATAAAAAACGAGCAGGTAATGTTGCCGAGGCAATGGCTCAGTTAAAGAAAGCAAAGTTACTTGAGAGGGATCTAGAAAGTTATGAGTCGCGAGCAAACAACTTGGTTGCCCAAAATCCGAAAGTTATTCAGACAGGTTCAGTTTCCCAAGCTGCTGAGGTGGATGATGGAAGTGCTGATCCTAGAAAATACATGGATACCAAAGTGTCACCAAAGAGTAGATTGGTGATCCAGAAAGAGCTTCTGGGCTTGAAAAAGAAGGCTCTTGCTTTGAGAAGGGAAGGAAAATTGGATGAGGCTGAAGAAGTATTGAAGAAAGGCAAAGTTCTTGAGCATCAGCTTGAGGAAATGGATAATGCTTCAAAGGTAAAAGCTAGCCGTAACAAAGAACCAGGTTTAACGGACGAGGATCCTGTCATATCTGTGGGCCTGCCTGTTGGAGCAGGTGAAGACAATGTAACAGATCAAGATATGCATGATCCATCATACCTGTCAATTCTTAGGGACTTGGGTTGGAATGATGATGATAATAAGCCTGCAAGTCATCCATCTAAACCTTCTCAGCGAGTGGACAATCCTTCTGGAAACATTATGGGATCCTCACCACCTGAAGCCACTTCTGATGTTCCAGCCAGGGCATCAAGAAGAAGTAAAGCTGAAATACAGGGGGAACTGTTAGGCCTGAAAAGAAAGGCTCTTGCAATGAGACGTCAAGGAAAGGCTGATGAGGCAGAGGAAGTTCTAAGTATGGCAAAAGTATTAGAGGCTGAGATGGCAGATATAGAAACACCAAAGAGAGTCGAGGTTGAATCTAATTGGCCAAAGGACAGAGTTAATGAACATCCTCTTGAAAGTACAGATGAGAAAGGAGGTGAAGACAGTGTTACAGAAGAAGATATGCATGACCCGGCATTACTCTCTGCACTGAAAAACTTAGCTTCAAAGGATGAGGAGCTTGAACCTTTTCCTATGGAAAAAAAGCCTTCTGCTAAAGTTTCTGGTAATCCTTTGCATTCCACTGGCTTATCTGTAATACAATCAGGTGTTTCTGCTGTTATACCGAGAAGTAAAGGAGAAATTCAGAGACAACTTCTGGATTTGAAAAGAAAGGCCCTTGCCCTTAGACGTAAGGGGGAAACTGGTGAGGCTGAGGAATTGCTGAAAATGGCAAAGGTACTAGAGGCCCAAATGGAAGAATTGGAAGCCCCAATGGAACATCAGATTGATACTTCTGAGGCCAAGGAATCGTCAAATTTTGAATCATTGGATCATGAAAAACAGGGAGATCTGATTGCTGAGGTGGGAGTGAATATAGAATCAGCGCCAGTGGCAGTTGTTTCAAAAGACAATGCTGTTGAGTCCTCTCATTGCATTGAGGACAAACATCCATTATTAGGAGAACTGGGCCCCTCTGGTGGAACTGGTCTTCCAACCAACTTGGGAAAAATTGAGGGTTCTGCTTTTATCTCTCCTGGTGATTCTGTGACCTCAGTGGATTTGCTAACAGGAGACAACTGGACTTGTTCTCAAGTACCTGCTGGAAAACCAGAAGATAAATGGAACTTTGGTTCTCACATTTCCTCAACTGCTACATCTTCTATGCAGTCAGAGTCCTTGTCAAATCTCCAGCAAGACCTGGGAAGCAAAAATGATACTCAGACTCAAAAAAGGACAGTTAATGCTTATGAGAATCCTCGTGTCCACGAAGCAAATGTAGTTCAGTCGTATGTTTCACAGAAAAACCAGACTTCCATACAGCAAGATGTTTTGGCTCACAAGCGGAAGGCGGTCGCTTTGAAGAGAGAAGGCAAGTTGACAGAAGCTCGAGAGGAACTTCGGAGGGCTAAACTATTGGAGAAGAGTCTGGAGGAAGACAACATCCAGCCCATAACCAGCGTTCCAGATGCATTGGTGTCTACATACAAGGTTCCTTCTGATGGACAAAAGGAGAACAATGCATCAAATTTGGCTCTTCCAAAACCATTGTCTGGCCGTGATCGTTTTAAGTTGCAGCAGGAATCCCTTGGCCACAAACGTAAGGCCCTGAAGTTGCGCAGGGAAGGTCGAATGGATGAAGCTGAAGCTGAGTTTGAAATGGCCAAGAATCTTGAAGCTCAGCTGGAGGAGCTGGCTGCTCATGATTCCAAGTCAGCTGCTAATGAGGCTGAAGTGGTAGATGACGTAACTATTGAAGATCTTGATCCTCAAATTTTGTCTGCCCTTGAAGCCATTGGATTACATGATTCTAACATGGTGTCACAACACCCAGAAAGGCCAGAGCCTGTCAAACTCAGTGTCCGAAAGAGTGAGAATTTAAGCCAAGAGAGAATTCAATTGGAAGAACGAATCAGGGCAGAGAAAGTGAAGGCAGTGAATTTGAAACGTTCAGGAAAACAAAGTGAGGCTTTGGATGCGCTTCGCCGGGCAAAACTGTTTGAAAAAAAACTGAATTCTTTGATCTCAAACTAATGAATCGAGGGCATCATGTGCTAGCAATCAAAGGTTGCATGTGACTCAGATAGTACTCATGTGAAGCCAGTAATTAGCTTCAAACAAGATTGTTAGAAGATAATTCGAATCATTTCTTTCATCTAGGCATATTCTAAGATTTTCTCACTTTTTTCTTCTCATACCGGAAGTAAATATTCGGTCTTTCACTCTGTCCATTTTTCTGGAGTCTTTTGTTTGTATCGTATGTTATAGACCAGTCAAAATCCAAATTGATGTTAGCTTAATAATTTAGAAGACAAGGGATTCACCATCTCCGGCCATATAATTAATCTGTTATCTTAGGTTATAACTGATAACTAGTGATCCTCATCGTATGGTGACAACTAGACCGTCGGAACTGGAATGAGCGTGACTTAGTAATGAATCAGCTTGGTTACTTTGAATTGTATCATTTCACCGATGAGATTCATTCAAAAGCAGTATGAAGTCTGTCGGTGACATGCATTATAATTTTCAGCCATGGTACCACGAGATGACCTGGAAACTTTCCCTGTTCTGTTTAAGGGAATGGGTATGACTCTCTTATATCCTTCCTCTCTCTCGGTCTTGAACGCCATGTCCATCTCCATGCTGATACATACAATGTGACAATCTCTCAAGTAATCTTTGATTTGCCTCCATTTGCCTTTGTACAGCCACCCCCCCCCCCCCCCTCTCTTTTTTTTGGTTGAAATTACTCTTTAGATGGAGAGATTGTGAAACAAAAGCGCTGCAAGTTTAAATGAGTAAATAATATACCCATAATATTATCGATTCTAGTGTGCTGCATTTCTATCAACTACTTCTCTACCTTGAATTACGATGCTTTCATGTTATATCCAGATTTTCTTTGTCATCGAAATATTCTTTCCACAAATTTACTCGCTCAGATATTCGTATTCTATTTGCATTTAATTTATTTGTGTATATTACATATTGTGCGTAATGAGTTTTTTTAGTAAAAAAAATATTTAGGTTGAATTTATTGCAAAATAGAACAGTTAATGAAAAAATGATCTAAATATGTAATAAAGAAAATAGATATATTGTTAAAAATAAGTAGAAAAAAAAATGATTATCTGAATAAATTAAAAGTAAGCAAACGTGTATTTGACAACTCCATTTTTGTCATTGCATTTGAACATCACACTTTTGATTTTCACTTACCAAACGTGTATAATCAATTATTTTAAAAGTGATTGTTAAATAATCTTTATTTACTAAACACCCTTCTAAATTTCTTGCGAAGTTGATTTGTTGAGATTTAAGGTAGAAATTGACTTCCAACCCAAACATAACCAGCAAACCGATGATATGGGTACCCATTTGCCTTTTTTTTTTTTAAACTCTATTTGTATTTTTTTTTAATGTTAATTACAAGCATTTTTGTTTGTTCTTCAGATTATGGTGTTGTCAATTAGTTTGTGGCTGATTATAAAGAAGTCAAGCAACGATTTTTAAAAAGTGGTAGTAGTTTTAGCGGATGTTGAGCTCGAAATGATATTAAATTGAAAATATATAGTCTAGTTCCATTTTGTTTCATTATAATGTTAAAAGGCGTGCTGGTTTGGTTGTGGTTTCAACTTTAAGAAGTTGATCATCTTTTGACTCAATAACAGATCAATTGAAACGAAACCAACCTTGAATAGCCGTGTTGAAGAGTGAATGGATGAGATTAGAATTAAGAAGTCAGATTGGCGTAAGAGTAGCAATTTACACAATGGTTTCAGATTTCTTCACAGCTCTTGCTTTATACAATTAACAAGCCTTGGTTTGTTGGGTAAATATCATTTTTCCCCCCAACATCTTTTCCCTTTCTTACATTGTTTTTAACTCTGCTGTCTCCGAATGTGATGCGGCTTTTACAATTTAACTCACCTTTCTAGTTGGTATTTTGCAGAGAACATGGGAGAGGTCCAAACTGGCAACTATATTGGATCACGTGGTATATCACTTAACACGAGCTTTATGTTACCCTATTATGGCAGTGCTAAAACCGTTTGCTTCTTGTAAGTCTGTCTGAGCCACCTTGATATCCTTATAGATTGTCTTTCGATCTGGTTATCAACTTCCAGCCTTGGTGGGGAGAATACGCCTAAAGCGAGTGTTTTTTATTCATTTATGGTCTAGAATTCAAATGCCTTTGGCTCGAATATAGCTATTCCTATAAAAGTTGATTTTGATTTTGGTGATAAATATTTCGTTCTCTCATCTTCACGTACTTACTTTGACGGCGAGGTTATTTAACTTTGTTAAATCGCTTTGCTCAAAATTTCATTTGAATATGGGCTTGAATATGTTGAGAGTGTGCAAGATGGAAATTTTAAGCCTTGCTCAAAGTTTCATTTGCTAAGCCAAGTGTTTAAATTTGTAACGACAGTTTCATTTACGAGATTCATCTTTGCAAGGGACTTGCCGGTTACCAGCAAGGTTCTTTCACTCCGCCTTTCGTTCTCTCCATCTTCCCTTTCTTTCGTTCATCTTTTCTTATTTCTCAGAAAATTAAAGCTTTTCCTTTGGAAAATCACACTTACCTCTCGCTGCACCATCGTCATCAGCGTACTCTTATGTACTGCTCCTTGAGCTTATTACTGGTTATCTAGGTTTGTTAGATTCTCGTAGGTATTTCTTATCTAAGAGTATTTCTAAAAAGCTCCATAAATTTTATTAATATCTATTTGTCTATCTATATGTTAAATAGAAGAGTAAAAAAATATTATTTTTTTTAAAAAAAACTCTTCAAATAAAAATGAGTTCATATTATTTTCATCAAATAATAATTTTTAGAAAATTATCAATTGTATACTCTTAGTTTACTTCATTATCAAATTTACAACAACACTTTTAGTCTATTTTAGTTATTCATCCTAAGTTAACAAAATGTATTTATCGTCCACTAAACTATTAATTGCTGTTTAAATATGATAACGTCAAAAAGATAATTATCACATTTATATAATACAAGTGATAATTTAATGGGTATATAAGTGATAATAAGATATTTTGAGGAAATACAAGTGATAATTTTTAAGGATAAAATCATCAATTGGCTATAATTTTGTTAACTTTAAATGATAACTAACGATTTGGTAGACGACAGATATATTTTTTCAACTTAGAGTGGACGCATGATACAATCTAAAAATGTTGTAATAATTTTGATAAAAGCACAAATTTAGGATATATAAATGATAATTGTTTTGCTTTTGAAAAGAAAAAGTCAATAGTAATTATAGTAGTTCTCTCTCTTTCTTCAACAAAAGATAATAAAATATAAATTAAAGAGAGAGAAAGCAACTCTTCAAATTTGAAGACGGATAATCATTTCTTATTTGAAGAATTTTAATTGAAGTGCCTTTTGAAATTTAAATGTTGATGTGACTTTTCAAATAAATAATAAAATATTATTTGAAGAGGTTTCTGATAATGCTTTAAACTTACGGGTTCTTGAATATTAGTTTATATTCTGGTAAAATGTCAAGGCATAGAAAAAATAGTTGAAATTTGTAACAATGACAAACTAGACATTTTACCTAATATGGTCAAAGGGCTCATCTTTAACCTTAGAATACCTTTATAGAATATAAGCAAAGCCAGTGCTAGAGACAACTCGAGAAGAATAACTCCTGATGCTTCTCCCTTAGCGAGACAAGATGAGTGAATGATAAGTATGAAGATAAGGACACAAGTTCTGATCAAACTCTTAGTAAAAACAGAGCACAAATAAATTTTGAAAATCCAAACTCAACTAAAGAGAAAATCCAGCTGTAGATCTTATGCCAAATTTTACCCTATACATAAAACTAAGTCTAGTATTAAAGAACGTGATCTAGATAGATTCTGAAAGGCTTATAATATACTTGATGGCATATACCTTAAGGTGTTTAGTCTTAAAGATACACCTTTTCATCCTTGAGGATATGTGATATTGTACTTAGAATATTTTCAAATGTTGTTAGGCTTGCCATGCAATCTTATTTTGTTTGAATACTGGGTATACGAATTTTTCTTCTTGTCAATCAAATCCAAAAGAATGGAGAGTACTCTTTAGTTCATTTGTTTATGTAGAGTAAGTGCAAGTAAGAAGAGCCTAGTGTTGATGAAATTAAGTATTTATACCAATTAAAGAGTAGATGCAAGAAAATTGACTAGTTTTTTTATGATGAGCACTAAAAAGAGAAGGCTTATAACAGACATCCCCAATGAAGATAGTGATTTAAAAAAAGTGAATTCTTTTTATTAGGGTATTTGGGCTCAAGTAGCCCCTACGGATGGTAGGAGTATCCATATTCCTTTTTATTTTTGCTAGTATTGTCTCGTGCTCATTGTTAAGTGTTAGAAAATGTATATTTATAAAGGAAAAAATCGTCATTTTATACTTTAAGTTCTATTTACTTCTTTACTTTTATGTATTTAAATTTCTTATGAATTTAATTATGTGTGTTTTGTTAGAATTAAGTATTTTACGTATTTTAGGGGCATCATAGTCATTTCACAATAAACGAGACATCGGATGATAAAACGGACGGCAATCTGAACTTAGAACGATCAAAAATTTTAGGAGGAACATAAAAGTAAAAATATCACTATTCACATATACAGTACTGTTCACATATATGGTATTGTTCATGGTACTATTCATGACACTGTTCATATACACTATATGGTAACGTAGTATTAACTGATGATGTGACACCGACCAATGACGTGGTAGTATTTGATTGAAGGAATGATGTGGTATTGACTGATTATATGGCGTTGACTGATGACGTGGCTTGACTGTTGAGGTGTCATATTCTTATTCGATAAAAATATTTATGCACTGTTGATCGATGACGTGACTGTATGTTAGTGGATAAAAAAAATGTGTGTACGATACATGCATATATACGGGATAATAGCCCTGATGATGTGTTCAAAACAATCAGAACTTGCCACGTGGCGTAATCCTGTGCATTTAAATTGTTTTAATCCGATGGCCATGATTTACTCGTTGTATCTATAAAAGGAGAGCTCCCCCCCTAATTTGACACCCCCGAGTTCATTTTTAAGCTCCATTTTCTGAAATTCCTTCTCTATCTTGTATTTTAATAAAATTCTCATTTTATCCCTAGTTCAAATATAAGTAGCTAATTTTCTTTCAAACTTGGGTTGAAGGTAAAGTCTCAACATGTTCTATGGGCTTAATTAGTAAATTTATTTTATTTTTTCCTCTAATTTCTGTAGATGTTTTGATTTTTCATTGATATATATTAATAACACAGTTGTTACTGTTTGGCACGATAAGCCCTTAACACCATATTAATTAGAGCGTAGTTCATGAGGAGTGGATTTCTCCCTCATGATTTAATTGGTATTAATAAGAAATATTGAGCTTTGGAGCATGTTGATGCAGATCCAGATTTCCAAGTGCTTTATTATAATAATTACATTTTTAATTATTTCTGTTATTTTAATTTAAAATTTACGATAAATTCACCATAATTTAACCACTCACTTAGAAAATTAATTGAACACACAATTAAAATTCACCTACTCGGGGGATCGACACTCGTCACCATTAATCTATTTTACAATAAATTTGTACATTTGCGAGTTCAATAAAATTTGTACAACACTCATCCTTTCTGTCTTGCTCCTTACTTACCTCCCCTAGACAAATTTCTTTTGGTGATCAATAGTGAATTGGTTCAATTTTCACAAACCCAATCTAACCTAACCTTTTTCTAACCTTACCTTCAAGGACGATGGTAGGTTAATCATTGAAAGATAAGCTTATACTGTATTCACCACTATTAGACCAGTGATAGATGGGCATCTAACACTAGTGGTGCCTGCTAGTAATACTGCCAAAAATACTCATTTTGGCTGTAAAACAGAGAAAATAAAAAAAAAAGATTTAGATTATGTGTATAAATTATTCAAAATATTAGGTATGTCTATAAAATTCACAAATCTCTAACACAAAGCCCAAGTTCTATGACCTAATTAGGTTCTTGACCTAAGAAAATATTGTGATAGGCAAGAGTAGGTGCTTCTCATCTAACGTGGGATATTAACATCAGAGTAAAGACAATAACAACTTCAAGGACAAAGGAAAGTTGTAGCTACTTCCCCTTTGTGGTTTCAAGGACGATGGTCGGTTGTTTTAATTAAAGAGGAGGAGGTAGGATTAGGTTATTTTAATTGAGATTTTTTTCAATTTATTTTTTTTTTTTTGATTTTAAACTAATTTGAATTGTAACTTGTTCAAGTTATGAAACAAAATCCAAATAGGTTTAGATTTAACCTAACCAAATCAAAATTATAGTGAATTTTTAGTTTAGATATGTCTGAGTCCACATATGTGTGTGTGTCTATATACATAGTAGCTTTCCAATATAAGATTCCTGACTCTATTAAAGTTAGAAATTACTTAAAAGATAAAAAAAAAATACATATTTTAGTGTACTATATTTTATTATATAGTGTATTGAAATCTAAATCTTTTTGTCTTTTACCTAATTCTTGACTTTATTAAAATCAAAAATTTTTTATTAAAAAATTATATATATATATAACCTAAATAAGAGGTACTCGCACTTTCATTAATTTTACTCATGTATATATGCTATCATATGTGCTCATTATGATTTTAGGGAAGCATACATCAACTTCATCAAACAAGTTGTTACTGATTTTCACCTTCTTAATTGTCACTCTCTCAATAAGTGATTTAATTTTCTATGGGGTCTGTCAATGTGATTTAATTTAGAAATAGATATAAACGTCACTCGACAGCTCCACCCTTCCAACACATTTTAAATAAATAAACTTTAAAAAAATAAAAAAGGAGGAGAAAAAAAAGGAAATAAGGAAGGAATGTCTTGGGAAAACATCATTCCTTTATTCTCATCTTCATCAACCTTGCCTTACTTTTGGCATTTTCTCTTCCTTTATCTTCTCATTAACTTTCATGGTGAACAAAGAGTACGTGCATCTGTCACCTTGGAATAAAATGTTTTTATTTAACTCATCAAGATGCCTGACTTGCCAAATTTTGTTTTTAATCTTCATCTTCTTGCCCATTGCTAATCAAGACTTTGCAAAGTTCTAATCAAGCCGAAGCGCAGCTCAATTTTCAAGGATAACTTTCCCCAGTTTTCGGTATTGTCTTTTTGCATCCAATTTACCTTTGGTTTTGATTAATTATTTATAGGTTATTACATTTCTATAGTTATCTATATACCATGTACAGTTTTTGTCTTCAAGTAATGAAATAAATTTTTGATTCTTCAGAATAGATTGCATCAACATAATTTTAAAATATTCGTATCTTCATGTCACTTGTAGGATAAAACAAGTGTTTATTACTAATTATTAATACTACATTTATTTTTAACTCTAACATTTTCTTGAGCTTTTTGGTTTAAGCGGTTTACCTAACAAATTGAAAATTAAATGTGGTAAAGAACTTGAGAGATGTAACAAGGATTTTTTTTCCATTGTACGGATACAACTGTTGTTATGTACACCAGCCATGAATTCATGCTTTCTTTTCTTCAACAAGTTGACTGGATTATGATTGGACAATTTATTCTTTTTATCCCTACTCCTATTTTGATTTCGTTTTTTTTTTTTCTCTTTTTTCCCTCATTTATTAATATATATATATATTTGGTGCTCCCTTTCTTTTGCCTGATGTTACAGTGTTGAAATACTGGTAGTTGATAGCCGGGTGAAGCGGCAAGGACTGAGTATATCTCCTTACAAAAGGTATGTGACACTGTTCTTATGCATTTAACTAGTATTATTATTCTTCAGTTAATTAGAGCTGAATCTAAAATTTTTTATGGGTTTTATTGTGTTATGGATAATTACAATAAGGCATGAAGCTTAATTTGGGATATAACAGGTGATTCCTTTAGGAAATAGGAGAAAATTTATGATTCTACTCTCTTCAGTTGCATTTACAACTCCATTTCATGGAAAGCTTGAAAATACTAACTGATTGTGGAAGGCGTTAATGGCCGAATATAATTTATAATTCCATTCTTAATCATTTGTTAGTGCTAGCTAGCAACCCACAGGATTAATTAATTGAATGATCAATTTCGATTTACCATCCATTAAACTGATTATCTTCGATATATATTCTGAGCTATTTTCTACTTCGGCTCCCTCTTGATTACTCTTTCGAAAGATAAAGCCATAAAGGTGCAGCTGTCAACTTGGAATAAAATGTTTTTATTTTTCTGAATAAAATGAGTATAACAAGCCAAAATTAATTAGATTCCCTATTTATTAACTCACAAGTCTAACAATATAAAAAATATTTGGTCTTGTGTATGTCAAATAATATAAGCTTCTGAACAAATTTTTTAAAAGTTTTAGATCTACATCTTCGCTTTCATCATCCTTGAATAACTTGGCTTACTATTCCATTAGTGTGTTTATAGGTTTGCAATTACTCATCTTAAACTTCTTGAGAATCTCCTTTGCATAGCTTTCTTAAGAAAATAATATGTATTCTTTTTTTTTTTTTACTTCAATGCGTTTTAACGTTATAATAACAATTTGAATCCTATTTGTTCCTACAAAATCTCTATTTAATGTTAATTTATTTAAAACTCTATAGAAGCCACACATTCGTCGTTATCTATTAATATTTTGATCAATTAAAAAATAAAAAGCCACGACACATTCCATGCTTTAGTGCAAAAGGGGGAAAGAAAAGTAATACCACTTTCTTTAATTTATTTGCTTTAAAAAAAAATCAATTATTTCCATTGATCGCTGCTGCTAGAAGGTTCAACCAGTCAAAGTAAAAGTTCTCAAATATCCAGTTTTTCTTTCCTATCTCTTGTTAATTAGTTGTATTATTCAGTTTTTATTGTTTCTTTTTGAAATATAATTGTTGTCTTCTTTTTATTATCTGGCATAATTGTTTGCTTGTTTACCCTTATTTCACTAAAAAAGAAGTTCTAATAGAAAATGTAAATTAAAATATGAAAAAGTTCAAAAACAAAAAGAGAGAGGGATAAAAAAGTTAGTTCGATCTCAAAAAGAAACTCTTGATAAGTTTTTAGAAGTAGTAAAAAAGATGTAAATTTGAGCGAACAATTAATAATTGGTTAAGTTTTTCAAAATTAAAATTGATAAAAACTTATTTAAGATCAACTAAGTCATAAGAAAGGTTAAATACATTAGTTATGTTGTCTATTGAGAAAAATTATATTAGTGAAATTAATTAGAATACAATATTTGATTAATAATTTTGCCCCTAAGGAAGCTAGAGAGATTGATTTTAGAAAAATTGATTTTAAATAAATAACTTTTTAGTAAAATTAATGCATATGTTTCATCTCAAATTTTTTAAAAGACACAGAGAAACAATTCACCTAAGGCTTCAAAATTGGCTGAGCCGCGCCCCTCTGTATACAACTTGAAAAAATATAAAAGGAAGCGTGTGTAAATTACTTGTTTATTTTGTACAAAATAAACATTGGATAGAAACAAAATGAACTGTTTTATGCGTTAACTATTGCAACTGAAGCTGGATCCATGGCAGTTCTTTTGGAAATGTAAGAGCACTTATGATGATTCTGCTCTATTCACATGCCATTTTGGAACATTTTAAAAGCTTGATAATATTTATTGTGTATATAATTTAGTTATCTATTTTCTCTTCTCTGTTGCTGTTCTTGCATCATTTACATTCTAATCAATTTCTAATATCAGACAGGCAGTCATTGTGATTTTGTTCCAAAAATATTATTTCAAGACCGTCATGAGAAAAAAAAAAGAAGAAAAAAGTACACGGAAAAGTTTCCCTTTTTCTTCAATTTAAGTCGCTTTTCTTACTTCATATAATTTTCCACAGCACAGGTTGTAATTTTCCAGTGGTGCATCTTCTGAAACAAGGTATAATTCAAGGTTTCCAATATTCTCAAATGACATATTGTTTATAATTTACTTGCTTGGGTTGCATATATCCTAATGAACTTTTAATATTAACTAGGCTTGAAATGGCAACGGAAATTTTGAATGGTGCATTATCCAAAATTGGAGAATACTTGGTGCAAGCAACCATACACCAACTCGGTTACTTATTTCGTTTCAAAAGCAACTTTGAAGGTTTAATGAACGAGGATAAAAATTTGAGATTGGCATTAGACCGTGTGCAGCGAGAAGTCAATAGAGCCAAAAGAAATGCTGAAAATCTAGAGAAAGATGCACAAAATTGGCTTGACGAAGTGATTGGCATCATAGCGGCCTTTCAAAAGCTAGAAGGAGAAATACAAGCAAAAAAGAAATGTATCAGTGGGCTGTATCCTAATTTGGCTTGGCGATATCGGCTGAGTAGAGAAGCAGAAAAAATGACAAGCAAATTGTTGAATCTAGTAAACAGCGGCAGGTTCGATAAAGTGGCCAATCGTGCCATTCTACCAGGCATTGAGTTCTTTTCATCGAAAGATTTTGTACAATTCGAGTCTAGAAAATCTACTTTTGATCAGATTATTGAAGCAATGAAAGATGATAAGATCAACAAGGTTGGAATTTCCGACATGGGAGGTGTCGGTGAGACAACCATGGCAAAAGAAGTAGCTAAGTGCTGGAATTGGGTATCTTTAAGGAGGTTGTGTTTGCTGCTGTATCTCAGAATCCAAATGGCAGAAATATTCAAGGTCAGACAGCAGACCCGTTAGGCTAGAAATTAGACGAGGAGAGTGATCCTGGAAGAGCAAGGCGATTGATGAAGAGATTGATAGATGAGAAACAGATCCTAATTCTATTGGATGATGTTTGGGCAAAACTCGACCTGGAAATGATCGGAGTGCCCTTCGGTGATGGTTGTAAAATTCTCGTAACAACCCGCCGGAAACAGGAATGTCATTCCATGGGGTGTGAGTCGCAAATTCCATTGAATGCTCTTGTGGAAGAAGAAGTTTTGGCTTTGTTTAAAAGAAATGCGTGTATAGGTGATAATTTGCCCACCTTAAATGATGTGGCAAGAGAAGTTGCTAGAGAATGCAAGGGTCTGCCTTTAGCAATTGTGACTATACGAAGTGCTCTGAAAGGAAGGCCTATTGATGAATGGAATGTAGTGTTGAAAAGGATGAAAAATTCCAAACTTGTGCATGTAGAGGGTGTGGATGCTAACATCTATGCTCTTCTGAAATTGATCTATGATCATTTGAAGGATGAGGAAACAAAGTTATATTTTCTATTGTGTTCACTGTACCCTGAAGATTATGAAATTCCTTTGGGGCAAGTGGTCATATATGGAAAGCGGGTAGGCTTGCACGAAGATGCTAACACAATTGAAGAAGCAAGGAGCCAATTGCGTGTAACGATTAATCACCTCAAGGCTTCTGGTTTATTACTAGATGGTGGCAATGAAGAACTTGTGAAAATGCATGACATTGGTCGGGATGTGGCTGTATGGATAGCATCTGAGGAGAAGATGTTCTTTAGTAAGGCTGGCTTGGGATTGAAACAGTGGCCAAAAGTTGAAGGCCTTGAACAATACGCAGCAATCTCGTTGATGGCCAACCAATTAAAAGTTCTTCCTGTTAGTTTGGCATATCCAAAGCTTGAAATTTTGTTATTGAGTTGTCGATATTCGGATAGGGTGGAAGTTTCAGATCAATTTTTTTGCAGAGATGAAAACGCTAAAAGTTGTTCCTTTAGATTATGCAGTCATGTCGGTAAAATCACTTCAATTCTTGACAAATCTTCGACCTCTATGCCTATATAAGTGCACACTAAAAGACATATCTTCCATCGGGACGCTGAGAAGGCTTGAGATTCTTAGTTTGAGAGGTTGTTTGTTTGATGAATCGGCGAAAGAATTAGGGGAGCTTGGTGAACTGAGACAGCTGGATTTATGTAACCCTAGATGGTTGAAAAGAATTCCTGCCAATGTGATACGGAGTTTATCTCAATTAGAAGAATTGTACATTGGTACGGATAGCTTCCGTAATTGGGATGTTGAAGGGACAGGTGCAGAGTCAAGCAATGCTAGCCTCTATGAGCTGAATTCACAATCTCGCTTGACCATGCTATCACTGTCCATACGTGACAAGTGCATTCCTGAGGACTTCACCTCTCCCAAATTAATAGGTTATCGCATCACAGTGTTGCCTCCATATGGTTCGCTTACTTTATCCCCTGCGTTTTAGTGAAGCAGGTTCACTGGGACTCAGAGAAATCATAGGCTCTGGATTAACCTCATTTACGGCATTCAAAAAAATCTGTCATACTCTACAAACTCTTGATCTGAGCGGTAGCCATGCGTTGACATGTCTATTCACGGTGTCCCTTGCTCAAAGCCTGATGCAACTTGAGATACTCTCTGTTCAAGGCTGCCACTCGATGAACCATATTGTTGTCGCAGAAGAAGAACTGCTCGAGGGTAATAATATGCCTCTTCGGGATGGAAGCCATATCGTGCTTCCTAAGCTCTGAAGGTTAACCCCTAGTCTACTTCCAAATTTCATCGGCTTCTATGAAGGAAATTATTACTCAACGTGGCCGCCTTTGCAAGAGTTGACAATACGTTAGTGTGACAACAGGAGTCCGTCTTTTACTGTTTTTGAAGCGCCAGGCAAGGTATGTTTTCACAATTTCTAATTGGGAAATTTATCTAAAGTTTATTGCTTTGATTCTTTTCAGAATAAAAAAGTTTACATAATGTTTTACCACTCAAACTGATAAAGTGGGGGCTATTCTCAAATTATTACATGTGTCGGTCAGAGTCAAAATTTATAGCATTATCTGGGGACATGCCAAGTATTAATTTTTCGTCTAAACACCTACATCTATAAATCTTTACAATGAGAGTATGAGTGTGATTATATATATATATATGTATATATATATATCTTTTCCTCTAAATCATAATATCCCACTTTAACTTCAACATATCATCTTAATTTTATAAATAGCACAAAATTATTTGAATTTTATCATGTAAATTTTATATACTATATAATTTGTATATCATTATTATGATTTTTCTGTGATGGGGTATAAACGTTTATAACATTGATAATGAGGGTGTCATGGACCCTAGAATTTAACTATTTTAATCATCTTCATTGATTTAATTTAGTAGATAGCTAATAGTTAATATTGTAAAATTCAAGTTGGTAATACATAGGTTCATGCATTTAATTTCTATGTTTTATGCATTAGCCTTTTTTTTTAAAAAAAAAAGTATTCATGGGCTAATTAAGATTAAGTTAAATTGATGGTTGCAATGTTTATCAATCTAGCAATTTTTCAGTGAAGAATAGAGAATAAGGCTATAAACTAAGATTGAGTTGCGTTCATATTAGAATGCATATTAAAAAACAAAAAAAAGATAGACTACACTCGTATCTTTTCTTTATTTAATCTTAATTGACTTCTAATTACATGAATCATTGATTAAATTTAATGGTACTTACTTACGTCATTGTTGATATTGTAATTAATATATACTAGCATCATAGAATGATGGGGGGCAAAAAAAAAGAGCATACCAATCATTTACTTTTTCTAAACGGAAAAATTATCAATAAACAGGTGAAACCTGGCATGTTTTACAATTAGCAATAGCTTTTAAGAGCGAAAACCGATTCGAGATCCTTTCATCTTAGTTTTATTTATTGTTTTTTTTTTCCTGGTGTAGTTGGCTCGTATCATAAATCCCATGTCTCAATCTCAGAACAATAGATTTTAATTTCATGGACTGATGTGTATTCCCAGGATTCGAAGATTCTGAATGGAAATAATATTGCTCGGTTGAGGCATCGCCTAAAAAATTTGAAGTTTTTAGAAATCAGAGACTGTTTAACAAAAGTGGTGGTTCAACTTGAGGATTTTGAATTTGATGGAGGAGGAGAACATTTCTTATCATTCCCAAGTTTAGAGACTCTTACGCTCTTTGATTTACCCGAACTAGAATGTATATGGAAAGGTCCGCATTTTATAAACCTGCAAAATCTATCCATGCTATCATTGGGGGGTTGCCCTAAACTCAGAAGTATCTTTTCAACGACCTTTGCTCGACATCTGTCGAAATTGAAAGTTTTAATTATTGAAGACTGCACAGCACTGGAGCAAATCATCGTTCAAGATGATGAAGAAGAGGAACAGCATCAGCAGCCGGCATGCTTCTCAAATCTCTCAGAGATATTTATCTTCAGATGCATAAATTTGAAAAGTCTGTTTCATGTCAATATAGCTCGAAATCTTCAGCAGCTGAAAAAAATAGATATTAAATTTTGTGACGAGTTGGAGCAAATCTTCGTTGGAGATGATGCTGTCGAAGAGTGCAAAGAAATTGTGCTACCTGGTGTTGTGCACTTGCATCTTGAACATTTACCAACACTCGTTCACTTGTGCCCAGTGCGTTGTCACTTGATATTTCATCATTAACCCGTTTGACAGTGAGAATTTGCCCCAGTATTGCAGCAAGATTTTCAGTTGACGAAAATGGATCAGTGCATGTCAAATCAGAGGTACTCACAGTACTTTTTTCGCAGCTTTACCGCTCAATGCTTTTGTTTGCTCGTGTCAATGGACATGTTATCTTGTTGATTGTGATCATTCACTGCACAGATTGGTTGTAAAACCATGCTTAATTTGCTTGCCCAGTTATGAATCGAGTTGAACAAATTAGGTGATAAAACAAGCTTTGGCATGATGATTGATTGCTACTCAACTGAGAAGATACGACAGTTAACCTACACATATGCCAGAATGATAGAAGATGAAGCATAGAAATTCTCACCCATCGGTGTCAAATGAATAACAGGAAAAAGAACAGGTATTATGCTCTGGAGTCTTTTGTCCACTTAGGGATGGCAAAAGTCCAGATCGGGTCCGGGTTTGAGGGTGTCCGAGACCTACCCGCATACTACACTTAAGCGTCCGGACCCGGACAGTGCCCGGATTTTTTTATGCGAGCCGGGCACATACCCGCTATTATCCGGGCTAGGGCTTTTTCTGAATTTTCTTTATCTGGATTTTCAAAGGTGAAATCACTTAGAAAATATGATTTTTGGGTATAATCGGTGAACCGTTTATTTTAATGGTTAACTGATAAAATAAAGAGAAGGGTTATTTTATAAAACTTCAACCATTTGTTTTATAACTTACTAAAAATTCAGCTACTAGGACTTAAACAGCTAACCATTATTTTTAACGGCTAACCGTTTAAAGTAAAGCTTAACCTTTATGCTCAGAAAAGGGTTATCTATTAAGCCTTAACCGATAAGTCTCTAAACTCGTTAAGAATAAACGGTGAACTGTTAATATATAACGGCTAACCGATAATATGCAGAATGTCAAATCTTGTTAATCCTTTACCGTTTAAAGCAAATCATTTAAGCATTTTATTTTATAAGCTGCCAAAATTTAACGACGAACTGTTTATATCTAGACTGTCAAATCTTGTTAATCCTTTACCATTTAAAGCAAACCGGTTAAGCATTTTGTTTTATAAGTTGCTGGAATTTAACGGCGAACTGTTAATACATAACGGCTAACTGATAATATCCAGACTGTCAAATCTTATTAATCCTCTACCGTTTAAAGCAAACCGGTTAAGCATTTTATTTTATATGTCTCTAAAATTTAATAGTGAACCAATAATGAATAAACGACTAACCGACAATTTCTAAACTAATATTCTTTATTAATCTTTAACCGTTTAGCAAGAACGGATAAAAGATTTTTGTCTTGCAGGTCTCTGATTTTTAACAGCAAAAGAGTAATTACTAACGGTCAACCGTTAATTTGAAAGTTAGTCCAACTGTAACTTTGACCAAAGTAAACGGTTAACCGTTAAAGGTTAAGGGTGCCACCCATTAATTGGAAGATTA
This sequence comes from Aegle marmelos, assembly GCA_030449875.1. Classification (NCBI taxonomy): domain Eukaryota; kingdom Viridiplantae; phylum Streptophyta; class Magnoliopsida; order Sapindales; family Rutaceae; genus Aegle; species Aegle marmelos. Next base: position 16,744,151 of record JASUUL010000142.1, on the reverse strand, counting down.
TCGGAAGTGCGCCACCCATTAATTGACATTTTCATTTTATATATTAACTGATAGAACAAATTAGCAGTAGGGTATTTTGTACCCAAAAACATCTCCGTTAACATGTAAAATGATTTCAAATGCTCCACCATTGTGGCTGCCAAATCCCACTCACTATCACTAGGCAAACTCTTATATTGAGACTCACGTTGTTGTAACCGAGAAAAAATACTTCTATATATTAATACTACATCAAGCATGACATAAGTAGAATTCCAACGAGTTGGACAATCTAACTTCAAAGTTTTTTTACAATTAATTTTCAGTTGCCTAGCAGTTAGCTCAAAAGATTCAAATCGCTTTGGTGTTTGTGTCCAGTAACTAACACTCTCCCTAATCTTTCCAACCCCGTTTTCTATAACTTTCAGCCCATCCTGCACAACCAAATTCAATATATGAGCAATACATCTCATATGAAAAAATTTACCATTGGAAATTAAGGTACCGAGATCAAACCTTAACAACAATTTCTCCACCATCGCATCATTAGTGTTACAATTATCCAAGGTCATTAAAGACAACTTTCTATCCACATTCCAATTCAACAGACATTGCACCAACTCATCAGAAAGGACATCAGCAGTATGAGGGCTCGGAACATAAATAAATCTAACAAATATTCAAGTGATAATATTAAATACACAAACTTAAGATATTATAACAATTTAAACTTTAAAATAAATCCAATATAAGCAATAAAAAATTGAAAGAAAAATTAAGTAAATAAAAAGTTATAGATAAATTAGAAATTACCTTAAAATTCGGCTATACAATTTCCAAGAGTTGTCAATAAAATGTGTTGTGACAACCATGTATCCTTTTTTCTGGTTACTTGTTGTCCATAAATTCGTACTACTCGCCAATCTTTCATGATTTTTCTCCAACATATGCAAAGTCTTAACCTTCTCAATATTATACAATTTCAAAATATTATTCTTCAATGTATTCCTACTCATTGGCTTAACCATGGGGTTAGCATGTGCCATCATTTCTCGAAAGCCTTTGTATTCCACAAATTTAAGTGGAAGCTCATGCATCACCACCATCTTTGCAATCAAACTTCGCAAAACATTTGGATCGAAACTGTCAAAGCCAATGTCACAACTCTCGTCTTCTCTTTTGAACACTTTGAGACTTCCTTGAAGTGTTTCTTGTATTTTCGGTTGCTTCTTTGAAAAACAAGATATCACGTGTCTATTCAAGCTTATGGTCCCTGATGTATATTTGGCTTCTAAAATTACATTACAGTGCATGCACTTTGCCTTTTTTTCTCCATTAATAGTTACTTTTGTAAAGTGATCCCAAGCTGCAGAGACTTTCTTTCCTTTCTTATCTTTAACAGTTAATAGTGAAATCTCCTCAACCTCATTATCATTGCTATCTTGAACATTCCGAGATAAATTTGGAGCATTCGAAGAATTAATTTCTATATTATCCGACTGTGACATCGCACTGCTATTTATCATAAAAAATAATGAATAATTATAAATAATCATGCAAATTACATAGTTATAATATTATATAACAAAATTAACTTACAAGAAACCTAAATGCTAAAATTAGCTCTTATAAATAAAAAAATTATCATACAAATTACATAACTATGAATGTTATGCAAAAAATTAAGTTAAAGCAATCTAAATCTAAATTCAACTCCTATTAATAAAAACTAATCATAAAAATTACATAACTACAAATATTATGTAACAAATTAACTAAAAAGCAACCTAAACACTAAATTCAACTCCTATTAATAAAACTTATCATTATATCATAAAAAATTACATAATTATAAATATTAAGTAATTGATTTAAACTATTAAAGCAACTTAAAATTTAAATTCAGCTCCCATTAATTAAAAATAATCACACAACCATAGCATCCAACAAAATAAGCATACACACACACACACACACATACATATATATATATATATCACACCTAACAATAATTATGCCAATTACTCAATTTCATCATTTTTTTTGGAAAAAAAGCCAAAAAAATTAATAATACCTTGTGTATCATGGCTATGATGGTGGAGTTGCAGCTGCTAGTTGATAAAGTTCAATGGAGTTGCAGCTAACGCCGTTGCGCGGTGGCTGCCGCAAAGATGACCAAACGGTGAAGACTGAAGAGCTCTGTGAGAGGCTGTTGGGCTGACGGCTGTGCTTTGTGAGAAGTGAAAAGAGACTGAAGAGTTGGCCGAGGAAGGTAAGAGACGGAGGTGGGTAGTGGGCCTAGTGGCTACGGTAGAGACGAGAGAGACGGAGGGAGGTGCTGATTTGATTTCAGTCATGACTTCACTTGTGACGCGAGGAAGGTACGACGTTCGTGGAGGGGGAGGCGCTGTCAACACTGCATTGATGCCGCTGCATGGTGGTTGCTGGTGGAGACGGGAGAGACGGAGGGGGCCAGGAGCAGGGATGCCGATTTGTGAATTGTGAGTGTGTTGCATTCTTGGTTTAAGGTTGGAATTGGATACTTGGATTCGGATCTTGGTTTTTATATTTTCTGTATTTTTTTTTACTTAATAAAAAATCGGGTACGGGTCCGAATTTTGGATCTTGGTTTTGAGACCGGACCCGTACCCAAAAACAGCCGAGCATTGAAAATCAATGCCCCAACCTACTTTTTTCTTCTATCCAATCCAAGTTTTACACGGACCGCATATGCCAGATCCGGTCCGAGCGGATTTTTCTGCCATCTCTATGTCCACTCTTCGCCTCAGCATGTGCTGCCTTGCCGTGTACATAGTGATTGACGCTTTTCTCCTTTTTCATTCTGTGCGCTTGACTGCATGTAAAATATCCGTTGTGTAATCATTAAGGCAATTCTTAGGTTCTTTAAACATAAGATGTCGTAAACTTTGAAGATACGGATGGTTAATCTCAAAGCCTATATACATATAAAAGCTGTAGAAAACTTGACCAGAATAATTTCTACTCTGGAAGGTTTTTTTCTTTGCAGTTTACGAAGAACAAAGAAACAGTAATAAAACTCCCCGTTACCTGCTGCAACTAAATCTATTATATGAGGAAAAAAATGATTGTTTTATTGAATCTTTCAGTACAATGATAAGAGAATGAATGAGCATACATGAATATAAGCGAAAACAATTGATTGAGCAACACGTGAAGAATGTACACGATGCTGCTGGTCAAATGTCAAAACTACCGATTAAATGGAGACAACGTGCTCAGTAAACTCCTCTGGCTACTTGCGGTTAGTTTGTCAAAACTGCCAATTGATTGAATGCATGTGAATTTCTCCAACTTATTTGTGCTCCACTCCAATTTTTAAGCTCAGATTCATATATATTCAGTCATCCCAGCAGCAGCACAATTGCCACTTGAATGTTGAAACTTTGCGGCATTCTTCATTTCCATTCCTGCTGCAAGAATTGATGAAATGACCGAAGGCATCAGCAAAAACGATTGCACAAACTTGATACGAAAATGGTGTATGCATGCCAAAAGTGCAAGCTAGAAAGGGGATTAACTACTCCATGGGCACCCACCAATATATCAGCTAAAACCATTTGCATGACCTCCGTTTTGTCTCCACCGTTTCTTTTTACCACTCTTCTTCTTTGAGCAACTTTCTTCAAGGCTTTTTGACTCTCCAGTTTCTTTTGTCTTCTTCTTACCGGTAAACTTCTCTTTAGAAAAATCTTTCCTCTTTTTACCAGAAGACTGCACACTGCCATTTCCACGGGGAAATGACTCTTCTTCATAATCTGACTGCCAATTGCACATAATCTCCTGCTGATCTCCAAAGTGTGTTTGTAATGGCTCCCCTGCTCCAGGAAGTAAGCTGTTAAAAGTTATATCACCATTAGATCCTCCTTTGCGCTCCAGCAAGACTGGGTCTGGCCTAATTATGGTACCAAGAATGCTTCTGTTTGGCCCTAGGCTCAAGATGGTCTTTGGATTTGTCAAGGTTGTGAATGCCATTGCAAAAGCTGATTTAATCTGCAAAAGAGAAGAAACATGATTGGTCATGTACACTGCATCAATAGCCAACAAAATAAAAGGAATTTAGAAACAAATTATTCCACAAACCTGGAAATAATTAAAGGAGTTCTTCCCAATGTCATTATCTGGGGCCTATTTCATCATAAAGATAACAATACTAATCAATAACAGAAGAATGCAAGAGCAATGTTTACTGGCAGAACTCCATTAAATAAATTCATGTGGTGTTGACCAATCAAACAAGTGACTCACAAAATACTACATATACTCTCTAGTCTGTTAATAAATTGTAAAATGAGGAGGTGATGGACCAAGCATAGCAAGATTCCTGTTTGAGAATTCAGCATGAGCCTCAAAAAACTAACCATAATTTCTTTTGGGAGCCTATCCAACTTAAGCACTTGAAGTAAAATGAAAACATCAGAAAAGCAAATATTTTGATTTCCTAAAATATCCTCCATTCCTCCTATTGTTTCTCAAGCTGTCCTACAAACAGTAAATAACAAATAAATATCTAAAATTAAAAGTAAACCTGTGGGTCCTCAATGGAGATGAGAAATGGTCGCCCCTTGTTTGTAAACCTAAAAGAAGAGAAACCATGAAACAAAGATGGTTAGTACATACCAATCACAAAACATAATTTTTAACTGAAAAATAAGTGTAGTTGGCATGATTGTCATTCTTTTCACCCTTTGCTACTCTTCTTAAAGAAGGAGCCTGCCTCTTTGCAAGATACACCAACATCAGCAGTGTTCAATTTGCGTCCATAAAAATCAAAGAAGTTCACCTGTTTTTTCACCAAATTTTTTTAAAAAAAGAGGATGGTTGGAGGGGGGGGGGGGGGGAGGGAGAGAGAGGGTTAGTATGTAAAGTTCATACATCTCAAATTACAACAATTATGGCTGACAAACAGCATTCCTTAGTTCATTCATTTTAATGTCATATCATTCTTCTTTAGCATTTTCACGTGCAATGAACATGTCCAACCTCACTAGTTGGGATGCAGGTTTAATCAAGCTGGCTTAAAAATGTAAGTCACTACACCTACTGGAAGAACAACATATCCATGCAGATAACAGTTCAAGCCAACACATACCAAAAGGATTCCCAAATTATGTTCTGGAGAAGCTTGACACTCATAGAGAGACTGCACCAAAGATATGCCATATAAAGAACATTATTAACTATCTGAAGAAAAAAAAAATGTCCATTATAATGCATAATTCTGGTGAATTAATGATAGTTCACTTGGAGTGATCACAGGAATTGAAGGCTATTAATATATGTATTCTTAAGGTCTGGCAACTCTTAAGCAGAGTGGACTAATAACCACAGAACACTGTCTACATCAACTGCCAAATAAGTCCAGCCAAAAGGGAAACAAAAAAATCATGAGACAATAGTGTCTTTGTTGAAATTTTGGACTGATATTATTAAAAAGAGGCTCTGCCCAGCATTTTGGGCTAAGAGAATGAAGGATTTTGCGGACTTATTTCAAAATTTAATATAGGAGGGCTCACCTTAGAGAAAAGAATATATATATATATATATATATTTAAAGGTTATGCATCAATTTTTTTAAGTCTTCACCCCAGCCCACCACTTTCACTGATGAGTTCGCTGCTTGATTGAGTCGCAATGGTACTCGAACTAACCTTCTATACTTTGATTTGTAGAAGCTCTTCATAATGACATAAATTACCATAAGAACCATCTGTTGGGACCTTTTAAGTGCAGAACTGATGATACATGGTGGACCTAATTGTCCATGAATATAACTTTAAGGTTTGCTAGGAACCATATTACATTTCATTTCAATTTACTAAAATAAAGATGCAGAGCTCTGACGCAGTTTCAGGTTTTGAACTATAACTGAAGAGATGCAAGTAACAAACTTTAGCTAGCTCTCTAAGTTCTAGGAATAAATATCTTTCAGAGCCACATCAGGTCTCATGGCCAAACCCTAATCTTAAACTAATATTAAAAAATAATTACGAATTATCCTTTGATCAGACAGTGATGATAGAAACACAAAAACATATCATAAGGTAACACCAACAGTCAGAATACAGGGCCTATCGAGGTGAAAACCAAGAATGCAACATAATCTTACCTTCAAGACAACCATTATCATGGTAAGGAGAGCATACGAACCAATTCCGCCAGAATATACCTATACAGTTGAAAGAAATATAAAATTAAACAACTTGTAATAACAGAAAGCCTTAAAGAATGGACAGAACTATTGAAAACTAACCTCATTCAATTCTCTCTGTTGCAAAAAGACTTTCAGGATCAAACATAATGGACGTAATGGTGGGCACTTAGCCAATGCATTCTGAGTAAATAGTACACACATTAACTGGATAAAAGTTCATAACATATGTTCTACTGAATTTCTTATTTTTTTATAAAGCATTTAAGTTTGAAAACAAAGATACAGCTCCACATAAAGAAATAACATTTTACCAGTAAATTTGTAAAGCATATAGAGTTTAATCTTGTCAGGACACCACATAAATTTTAACAAAATACAGAGTAAATCTGAAAAGCCAAAACTAAACATTCATCATCACAATAAAAGTAACAAAATACATACTCTTTCTACTAATTCATTAGGTGAAGCACAACTACAATCAAAAAGAGAGACCAGCAATACAAAACTGATGACAAGATCCCCAAAATGGCCCAAGAAGTAGGATGATGGAGACACCAAGCAAACTCAGCAAACAAGTCCAAACATATCTTGGTACTCAGTTTGCTAATAAGTAAAAAATTCACAAGATTATACAAGTATATCTTCTTTCTCCTTCAATAACTTCAAGATAATCAATTCCGAGCAAACATATAAAATGCCATAGTGATATTCACAAATTCTTACAAAAATTTCACATTCCACCAATGATTTCCACACATTTCTCATCTATTTTCTACCTCAACATGCATGTATGAGAGCAAGTAAACTGTAGAACCTAATACAGCAATTGTTTATAGCATGCTAAGCCTTATGTGAGAGATGTTCAAAACCCAATGAACAATGCACATGTAATACTCAAAAGTCACAAAAAATTTTTGCATCTGAAATTATTAAAGAATTGGAACCACTATCAGGTCCCGTGAAAAGATAGGTGAGGAACAAACCTTAATAAACTCAGCCGCTTTTGGTCCATTTTGTGCATCAAAACTGTCATCAAAGTGGAAGAAAATTAATGAATAATTCCAACAACAAAATGGAGTTCATGGCTGATGATAATGCACGACAAATCTTTTTTCAGACCAACTTCAGTAATATAGTGAATATGCGCCGCTTCACTCATTGAAGACAACACTGAGTTGTTCTCAACATACAGCACTCTCACTTTCCCAGTCCACAACACCAAAATGTAAAAGAAATGGGCAAGATGTCAAATCAACATTTCTGTGACTCACTAAAATGATTTTTCTGTACTATCGTGCAAAGCTAACTGTAATTAGAAACACCCAGAAACTAAGCAAGAGAAGAAAAAGGAGAAGATGATGGCACAAACAACACGCATCAAAAGCTTTGGTTACTAATATCACATTTCGGAGCCTTACCAGGGAACGTCTTGATGGAATCTGGTATTCAACATAATGCTCAAATGTTTCTTACAAATTTTTTAAAACAATCAATTTAAAATAAAACATAAAATTATAAAATTGGAAAATCAACTATTTGTATGCATGTGCGTGCGCATTAAATTGTTAATCCGGTATAATTTATGTATTAAGAACTAAGCTTATATTCAATCCTTCACCAATAAAACCATGTCTCCAACAAAACCATGAAGTAACAACACCAATTAAAACCCATATAATATATTTGATGTCGAACATGAAACAGTGCCCTTTCTTTTCTAATTATCAACATTTGCTTCTCTTTGGTTACAGTTACAAGGAGAAAGAATGTTAATCTCTGTATAAATGCAGAAAAAAATAAACTTTATGGCTTTATTTTTCTTTTAACAGGAAAAAGTACTTTCAAAGATGAAAATTACAGAAAGAGTCAAGACTAGAAAACAACACGACTAAACAAGAAGTTAGAACAAATGAAGACAAACTAGCCAAACTCTTAGGAAAGTCATAAATGACTCACACTGGGATAACTGAAATGATCAGAGATGAATGGAAGGCAGAGAAGATATGGTTCTGATCAAGCAGGAACAATGATCAGATGAGTGTGGATAATGCACATATCCCTCTAAATGAGATGCAAATAAATATCTCTACGCTATCCCTCATTATTGACAAACCCTACTAAGAATGGCAATGGAAAATAGGTCCCACTTGGAGCAATTTCTTCGGGCAGACTCAAACATTCTTGCCATAACTTGAATTACAGAAACCAACTTCAACCATTCAACTGTAGGCCACCAAACCTCAATCTCCAACAAGACACCACATATCCCACACCATTCTTATGACACGACATATATCCATAAAGTGCCTAACCATGCTCAAATTAAGATATAAACAAACTGGAAAATCACAAACATGAAATTTGCAATGTAGGCTATAGATGCAACTGGTGCAAATGGTAAGAAATAAACCTTATATCAAATGAAACACCACTTTTTTTCTCGACAAATTTAACAATCGGCACACGTGCTTTCGCAATCACCTAAAAAGAGCATAGATCAATCCATTAAAAATCATTCTATTAATAAATTAAAAAAGAAGAAGGTAATTGTTAAGAGAAGTCCACCTGTATCTTTTTGGCAATACCCCGTTGCAATAATGCCCTAGAAAGAGCTTGCAAACCTGTTGCTGGGTTATGGATACCAGATTCCATAATCACAACCTGGAACCAAAGCATTTGGCGAAAGGCTTAATTCAGATTATAATTAATTAAATTGATCAATCCCAGTATTAGACAACATAGATTCTTATGTTTCACATTACAATAGGGGAAGAAAATGATAAATCACTGGAAAAAAGTTCCTACAATCACAAAGAAGAGTCACAGAAAAATCATCATACTTACATCGATATCACTGGTTGGAAGATAAAGCCCAGTTCTGAAGGACCCAAACACTTCAGGCTATAAAGCAACATTAGTAAGACAACCATGCCTACCACAAAATCAGAAAAAGCACAGACAAAAAGAAAGAGATAGCATCTTATCACACCTTGCACTTGGGCCATATATACTTAATAACATCAAACACAGCTTCTACTGCAGTGTTGCGAACCTCTCGTTCCTCTGAAGTTGGAGATAGAAAATCACAAAAGTCTACTATCTCTACAATGTACAAACAGATACAAATCATGATAACATACAGAATACTTATAAAACACAACAATAGATTCATAAAAACTTGTTGAAAATATTAAACAAATTAACCCTCATTGCATAAACACATTTTCAACTATTCAGGCACAACGGTAAATTCCAAAAAGTTCAATATTTTCAATTACTTAAGCAAAAACACACAAAGCAAGCAAACCCAGTTACAAGTATTCACAAATTAAGCTTTTAATCTCGCAATTCAAATCAAAATTTTGTCACCTTTATGCAACTGTAGCATAGGACTTTTAAACCTACTATTCCCTTTAAACCATCTGCTCTCCATCGTCGGCTCGGCTGACTTAGACGGTGGCGTCTTCGACTCGACTTCCTCCACGTCATCGACTCCACTCCCATTCACGTCCAGGGAAAAAAAATCCTGAGCAGGGGATTCCTCGGAAGCGCAACGGAGATCCGTCAAAGATATCTCGTTGCGAAACACGGTGTAGGGATCCAATTCATTGGGAGGCGGAGACTGCCGGAGAGTGAGGTCGTCGGACGCCGGCGAGACACGTAGCGGGCTTAAGGCTTCGTAAAGGATGTTATGGGATTCTTCCATTGGGAATAAAAATTGCGAGAGAGAGCGACGTTTAGGAACTAAGGTTTAATCAAGGGTTTAGGTTGACGAAGGAAGTGAATTAATTTTTTTTTTTGTTTGGGTTGAAAATTGGAGTTGCAGGTGAATTAATTGGAGACTTGAGAGTGAGATGAAACGACGATCAATCTTCATTTTGGTTGTCGTTTTTGTAATGTTTAGATTCACAAAAATTAAAAACTTAAGGCTGCCAAGGGTTTTAGGGCTTTTCTTGTTGGTTGCCCGGTAGATTTTATCTAGACGAATTTTGAAATTTAACTCCTCCAATATTTGTGTGATATTCAAATAAATTATTTGATAAGTAAATTAGTTTTGTCAATTATTATTTTAGGTGTTTCTTTTAAAAAAAATTACAATTGACGCACAATATTATATTATATTATATTAAGAGTGCGTCTGATATACTTTATTATATTATTTTAATACAGATGTATTATATTATATTATATTAATATTATATTTTAATAATATTATATAATATTTAGTGCTGTATTATACTATATTTTTTTATAATTAATTTAAATTATATATTTAAAAAGTTCAAGAATATTAAAAAAATACTAAATATAAAAATTTTAAGTTTAAAAAATTAAACATTATTTTTAGTATAAATATAAAAAAAAATAAAATTAATAAGACTCTCCTATGTTGCAACTATGATACCATATCATATATTTTGTTTTTATCTCAAATAACCATTGAATTTAAAAGTAAGTTAACCAATGAACAGGAGATGGCCACATTAGTCTTATAGCAAATTGGAGAAATCTATTAAATTAAAATTTGGTAATTAATTAAACAGCGATCCAACTTCATAACCGAATTGTCCTCATCGTTCCAATGGCTTCCAAAGCTTAATCACTAATCAAACTACAACTCCCATAATCCAAATTCATCAAATTTTGAGCTAATTTATTAACCAAAAAAAACAAAAAAACCAACATTGCCAATACTCTTTCTCCTTCTTAATGGCACTTTAAATGGAAGCTATAGCACAAATATCATTATCACCAATATCATCAAAATCTTGACGTGTTTGTTTAAGATTAATATTAGAAGTTTGAAATTTATGACCTACTCTAGCCACAATTTGGAGATAAGCATTGCTAAGAAACCTTGTATAGTCAAATGAGCATAAAATTAGGAATTTGAGTAGAAAATTTTAGAGAGAATTAGGTTCAATGGCCTGAATAGATAAACGGCTTGACCATCAACTCTAAGCCCTCACGTGCAAAAAAGAGAACAGGTTTATGTCATTTCAATGGTTTATCCAAGTTAAGGATTAAATTTAATTCATCATCACCTAGCATTGATTGTGTATCGAAGTTGTTTATGAGAATGATTATGCGAAAAAGTTGTATGGAGAAATTAGGGCACTGTGTGATTGGAAGTGTCATGTGAAAAATACTTAGTTTAAGGAAATGCTGGCCTTGTGAGTTTGTTTGCACTTTATACTTAGTTTTGTTCTACTTTTCACTCAAAAGTCATTTGTGGGAATATATTAAGCACTTGTAATAAATCTTATTCGAATGATGGTGAGATGAGATTTGATAAGCATAGACCAAGTTGGAGCAGGGTCTAGAGAAAACGTCGATGGTTAAGGAGAGTGAAATTCTAGTTGTGCAACCCAAGAGAGGGGGTGAATTGAGATTTTAAAAATTAATCTAAACAAATTACACAACAATTAATCCTAATGTCTTAATGAAATTAAGAACAATAAGTTTAACAATACTAAAACATAAAAAAGTAGAGACAAAAAAATAAATACATATATTTTTAGTGGTTCGGCAAATCTCGCCTACATCCAAGCCTCCAAACTAATTAAGCTCGAGAATTTCACTATCCAATCCTCTTTCTGCTTCAATTTCGTTACAATTGACTTCAAGGTATCAATAAACTGTTACAATCTAAGGATAATTTCCCAATCCCTTCACCCAAGTGTTTCCCACACTTATACAACTATAAGTTTGACAAGCGATTAAAAATTACAATGAAAAAAACTCTCTTCAAGAGTGGATGAATAAATATAGCATTATAATAATTTAATCTATATTGATTTGCAAATTGGAAACTCAATCAATGATGTAAGAATTTGTTTTTGGTTGTGCAAGAGCTTAGAAATGAATTTGATTTGGGTTTATATAGTTTAGACTCAAAAAAAAGCCGTTATAGACAAATTTCATTGCCGAAGTGGCTAGCCTTTTCCCTCAAGCGATTAGCCGCTTACTACAGTGAAGTTACCGTTAAATTTAAAATTACTACAGTAACATTATTCATAAAATTATAATTATACTATGACCCAAAACTTATAAAACTTTACAAATATGTCTATTTTCGAAGTTATTTTAATTTGCTACAATACCCCTGTTCATAAAATTATAATTTTACCTAATATATTCCTATAATTATACTATAACTCAAAATATTAAAATCTTTGTGAACAAGTCTAATTTTAGAATTTCTAAATATTATTTTTCATTCCCACAACTTTTTGAAATTATGATAGGACCAAAAATATTTCTGATTTTGTAAATAAATCTAAATTCATATTTAAAACATTACTTATTAAAATAAAAAAATTATAAAACTTTTTCACTTTAATCCATTTTTAGAAAATTAATTATTTTGCATGAAATACTTGATTTATGATAAAAACTTTATATTAATGAATTAAAATGTTGACCTTCATAAATTGCTAAATCAAACATAAATTAAATTATACCAGTTTTATAAGAATTTATCATAATCATAAGTTCGTTGCGCTCTAAACTATGTTCTCGATTTAACTGTTGTTCATTGAGCGTCTTAAAGTTGATTTCACTTGATTCACTTGCATAAATACTATCCTTCAAAAATTTAGTGAAAAATGTGAAATAATTTAAATTAAGATACATGTTTGTTATCATCAAAATTATATTATGTGTAGCCTTTAGGCTAACACAGAGGAGAAGAAAGATAAAAATGGAAACAAGAAGGTAGAGAAAAGCTCCGATGACAACCAACTCTAACAGTTGCCAGTCCACACCTCAATTATCTATTGAGTAATTTTAATCATTAGATTCAATAACTTTACATCTAACGACACTTTACAATAATCACAAAAAGAGTGGTATAGTAAAACAGTTATAATATAGGTGGATCTGAATTAATGTCACTCTTGTTTCAATATTTATTAAAATTATAAATATTTTTAAAATAAAAACACACGTAATATTACATCTTTATGAAAATTAATAAAATCAAATATTAAAAATTAAATTGATGTTAAATTGATGATTTTACCTTTTATTACTAAAAATAATTTTTATATACAAGTTTTACTGAAAAAAAAAGGAAAATTCATTTTTAAACAAAATTCTAAATTCAACTTTAGTTACCGATAATGGTTGCACAACAAATCTAATTAAAACAAAAATAATTCCATTGCAAAATAAAATAAGAATTTGGTCAAGGCATTCAATTTTATTTCAATTTTTGAAATCTCATCCATCAATGTCTTCTTCAACTAGTCCACAAAATCAAAACCCCTTGAATCAAACCTATAAAAGAACTAAGGGTGGCAGCGGCGGCAGTATTAGATGTTTTATAAAAATGTTAAAGAAATGGAGGAGTCGAAGACAAAGAAGAAATACAAAAGAAGAAGAAGAAGAAAAAACAGAGAAGATGAAGAATGAAGGGGAAAAGGAAAAATAATAATAAAAGACAAATGGGAGAAAGATACAAATAAGAGGAAGAAGAAGAGGGGAAAAGGAAAAAAATAAAAGAAAAATTAGAGAAAGACACAGATAAGAAGAAGAAGAAGAATTGGAAAAGGAAAAAAAAACAGAGAAAAAAAGAGAAACAGAGAAGATGAAGAAGAAGACGGGAAAGGAAAAAAAAGATAAGATAAAAAGAAATAAAGAAGACAAAGTTGTTTGGTACAATTTATTTTGGCTTTGTTTGATGTAGATTTTACCTAGAGCTTATTTAAGTAGAACTTTTGTTAATAGAGCTTTTGCTAAAAAATCTTTAGTTGTTTAGTTATCAATAAGAACTTTCATTAAAAAAATATGAAATTATTTTAATAAATAAAGTTTTTAAAGCTATATTATAAAAAGAATAAAATAAGATTGTGAAATAAGTGGAGAATATTTTAGATATTTTAATATTTTAAAAAAAATTTCAACCTCAACTCTTAAAATCTCAAAATTTTAGCTTTTGTAAGTAGAGACAAAATAGCTTATTTAAGTTTTAAAAGCTCTACTAGAAAAACAACCAAACAACAATAAAAATTATAATAAGAGTTTATCAAATTAAATAAGTACTTATAACCATTAGATGAACTATACCAAACAGACACTTAATAGTGATAAAGTGCTTATTTAATTACATAAGCTCTTATTATGATTTTTGTTGTTATTTGGTTGTTTTTCTCTTAGAGCTTTTTAAAATTAAATAAGATATTTTGCCTTTACTAACTAAAAATTTAAGTTTTTAAGAGTAGAGGTTGAAAAACTCTTTTTAAATAATAAAATATCTAAAATATTATTGACTTATTTGATAATTTTATTTTATTTTTTCGATAACATACCTTTAAAAAATTTACTTATTAAAGTAATTTCATAAATTTTTAATAAAAGTTTTTATAGACAAATAAATAACTAAAATTTTTTAGTAAAAACTCTATTTATAAAAACTCTACTAATAAAAGTTCTATTTAAATAAACTCTACTTAAATAAGCTTTACTTGAAAAGTTATACCAGACAAAGCTGAAGAAAAAGAAGATAAAAGAGAAAAAAAGTAAAAGAGAGAGAGAGAGAGAAACAAAGAAGATGAAGAAAAAAAAAAGAAGAAAATGAATAAATGCAATGCGGTATAAGCTCGAGTCTCACTCGTGGTTCCTTATGCGGGTTTCTTGCATTATTTCTTTTTCTTATGCAATACAATGTAAGTGACAAACATTGTATTATAATATTTTAATACAATGCAGGCTCTAATACACCATAATGAGGTGCTCCAAATGCAACCTAAATGTATTGTGTTATAATGTATTGTATTAAATTGTAACGCAATACAATGTTTGGTTTCCTATAGACTATATCACAAATATAATTTGTGTAACATAAGAATAATTTAATAATATACTATTATGAAATTATATAATATTATAATGTTATAATTATAAACAAAATAAAAACACAATATAACATAAATATATAATATGATATAAATTATATTGTATTAAATTGTAATTTATGCAATACAAGATTAAATTTTCAAGTTAAATGAAAATAAAATTTTCACTTATTAATGTCTAATATAATAATTTAGTGTAGATTTATTTTTAATAAATTCAGTATTTTAGTAAAAAATAAATGATTAAATAAAATTTTTCCATATAAAAAATACAAAGATTTTGTGTAATAAAAATAAAATAATGCACTATCATTTATTTATTAGATATTTAGGTTTATTAATATTTTATATTTCATATTATTAGTTTAATTAAATTTTATTTAATTATAAATGTATATTAAGTTTTAACAAACTTAAATGTATTACAATTTATTGAACAATAAAAGTAAAATCATTAAATTTAAAATATGAAAAATATTTCAATACAATATAAATTAAACTTACTTCCCATAAACATGCAATTGCCTTTTTCCTTATCTTCGTTTCTACGATCCTAATAGTTTCCTCCAAACTTTAATTCACATCCCTTATATCTAAAATATTGGTGGGAATTGAGAAAACTAACGTGCATCCTTTATAAATAAATGAGAGAACTAGAATCTCTAATCTCTAATCTCTAATTTCACCTTGTATTAAAAATAGGAATTGATATAAATATCCTGCCTTTTCGCATCCTCTCAAATATTATCAATTCATAGAATGTGCTTCACAAACAACCAAGAAAAATGGTCACTAAATTTATCAGAAGGGGAAAAAAAATGTCACCCCGATGCTATAGAATCCAGATATATATGTATCGGATGGTGACTTTCCCACTTGTGTTGTTTATCTTGAGAATGTGATTCAAAGAAGAGACAAGCTGTCTAGACTTACATTTTCCTAAGAAAATTTTCCCAGATCGCTGGGTAATTTTCTAGAAACAGATGTAACGTTTTGTGACACCTTACATATCATTTTCGTTCTGTTAAAATCTTCTAAACATCCCAGGAGGGATTTTAGCCACCTTTAGTCGACATCAATGGCACAGGCCGTGCCCCCTCAAATCTTTATTATTTTGGACAGTGCCCGAAATTCTATCGACATTTGCCTCATAGTCATAGGTTTGTGCCTCTTCTTCTTCTTTTATCACCTTCTTGATTGGTTTTTCACCTGGCTTAGAAGATTTGATTTCGATCCCATTTGGTCTCATCAAACCAGCTTGTGGGCATCAGAAATATTAAACAGAATTTTACGAGCCTCAGAAGAAAGGCAAAGGCAAAGAGAGCAGACCTTGAATAAAATGACGCATCTTAGAAATTACAGAAGTCAAGAAATTACATCATCAAGTTCTAGTGATTGTGCTATTTGTTTAGAAACTTTTGAAGATGATGAAACTTGCGGAATTTTTCCTGTATGCAATCATATCTTTCATTTACATTGCATCGACGGCTGGTTCGAGATTAATCTTACTTGCCCTCTTTGTCGTAATTGTATCTTAGATGCATGAGAAGCAGGATTGATTTTTGTAACAAATACCAAACTTTGTTACCTTTTATATTTGGGAAAATAAAGTTTGTTACTTTAAATGAAATTAATTTATACTAGTTAAGTCTATTTGGTATTAAGATTAGGTAGTTGTAGCTTAAAAATTATGATAATAAAATATTTAATAAACGCTAGTTATTATGACTTAAAATTTATATCACACTTATATGATAAAAAACTTATAATGTCTTTATTATTTTTATAATATATATATATATATATATATATATATATCAACTTTTATAAATTCATAATTACAGTTTTTTTTTCCGACTGTAGCTAGTCATGATTTAAGATTTAAGGATATGTGTCATCAGCTTAAGATTCAACTGCATGTGTGGTTATAATTTAATAACAGTAATGAACTTTTAAAAAAAGGAAAAAGAAAAAAGAAAACTATCAAAACCTATAACCCCATAAAAAGGTTTAACTAACTGTACTGTTGTTCAAAGAAGTTTTGTAGTTTCAAAACTAAATAAAGTTAATATAATTAATGGCAACAATTAGGTTACTTGTGCATCCCCATTATTCAGTAGAACATGAAACAAAAGATTTTGTTTCCCAAAAGCTTTATTACTTAATCTTATTATGTCTATAAAATTGGGATCCATAAGCTTGCTCAAGTTCCTAGGGTCACCAGCTCCTTCTCCATCTCCTTCCCCATCACGGCGTAGAACTAATAATACAAATCTTTATCTTGATTTGTTAGCAATTTTCATTATTTGTATCTTAGTACCTGTTCTTTTCTTCTTACTCAGTAGAAAACGTAACCACAATCATAACCATAATCACAATCGCGATCGTGAGGTTAATGATTCTGATCTTGAAGTAGGAGAAAGGCAAGGATTAGGGGAGGAAGCGTTGGAGCAATTGATGCCTTGTGTAAACTACAGTGACCATGCAATGACACCAAGTTCTAATTACTGTGTCATTTGCTTGGAAAATTTCGTAGATGGGGAATCTTGTCGACTGTTTCCAGTATGCAATCATATTTTTCATTCAGTTTGCATTGATTTATGGCTGAAGGATCATCTTACATGCCCTGTTTGTCGCATTAGCTGCGTTGATATTGAAAATTATGCATGATTTATGAATTTTTCCGCTGAATTAATCAAGTTGAATTGCCAGAGAAATTGTATACAGAATTTAGAGTTGTACCAATTCATTTTTTTTTCGGGGAGGGGGGGGGGCGAGGGGGGGCTAAATTATGTTTAGTAAAGGGCACGCAATAGGGATTTTTCCATTATTATCGTTCTTGATTAATTATTTGCCATTTTGTTGTAATTGTAAATTGCAATGATTCTGTTGATGTAGAGAATATTCCTAGTTTTTATGGAAGTTTGAAGATGATAAGCAGTGAAGGAGTTCTGATTTTCTTCATTGTTTTCTTTGAGATTTTATGGCCTCTTTCTTTTTCTTTTTCTTTTTCTTTTTTTTGGTTAGCAAACTAAAGAAATTAATTAAGATAAAGTAAAGAATGGTGAGAGAAAAGTATCCGAATAATAAAACAACCTTGATGAGTTGTTCACAATTATTTGCTTGCGCCTGGGCACGTTTCAAGGAGCTCATTCAAATTATGCTTCGGGCAAATATATCCTTATTCATTAAATTTAATTTTTATTTCATGATATGTAGTTAGGGTAAGAAGCTTAGACGAGTTGACTACATTTGACCAAAAAACTTGATAATTCAAATAAACTTGGGGAATAAAATCTCTTTCTTTGAAAAAAAAATTACATTCATTTCTAATGCTGTGAATTTTGTTATATAAGTTAAAGTTGTGACCCCTTAAATTATATTTACTCTTGAGTTGCCATAACTAAATTTCTGATTTCATCCATGCTCAAGGGCATGCACTGGAATTTGCTAAGAAAAACAGAGCTAAATAAATGAAAACATTAATTAATATTTTAAAATGACCATCAAATAACATATATATGTTCTCAACACGTATTTAGCGTGACTTATTTAATATAGAAAAGTATATATTTAATCTCATAAATCATTATCAATACTTTTAGTATTGTTTCAATATATTTCAAGTAAAACTTTTAAAAATTAAATAAGTTATTTTACTTTTATTGATAAAATACTCAAATTTTGAAGTTTTTGAAATAGAGACTGTAGAGCTTATTTAAAGAGCTAAATTATCTTATACACTTTTAATTTATTTCACAATCTTATTTCTTTCTTTTAATAATAAAACTATCTATTAAAATAATTTTATAAATTTTTAATAAAAATTAAGGTAGTCCATGTATTTCAGAGCATGGTTGGTGGAAGGTTAATCCGGAGCCTAATTATTAGAAGTTTAAGTGTATAAGTCCAAGAGTTGGAACCAATTTATTGTAAGTTTAACTAAATAAGCTTATCTATTGGAAGTGTTATTTAGGACCAGGAAATTTTATTTTTAGAAGCTTAATTTAAATTTGAGAAGAAAATAAGTGTTAAAGATAAATATTGATTACTGATAAAATTTTAAATTTAGTGATAAAAATTATCAAAAGAAGTTGTTATCTAAGATTTGGATGATCTAAATCATATTATGAAAGGAGTGTTCTTTATGCACAAAAGGACAAGTACTAGGGACAAATCAAGAAAATAATAATAGTAATAATATCAATAAGAGGAAGAAAGCTCGATTATATTTATAATTAAACAGTTAAATTATTTTCTTTTTGTTTGTTTGTGAAAGTAGGCCAAACGTTCAACTGCATTAATTATTTTATATTTCATTTATTATACCACTCCCACATATTTCTTTTTTCTAGTTGGATAGATTTCTACGTCAACAATCCACTTAAATTAGTATCAAAATTACAATGGCACTGCTAAGATGATAAATATATTTTACATTTTTATTAGATAAAATGCGGTATTAGTTTACTGCTTCAGCAACGTCTAAATACAATTATAATACTACATCTAAACAGAACTTGATTAACAAAATTAACCATACAATTTTGCTTATTTATGAAGAGCCAGACTCTAAAACTGGAACAGTACCATCAGGTACAGCAAATGCATGCTGGATCCTCAACACTTTTTTCCTCCCTTTTTTGGGTCCTTCATTATATTTTTATCCCTTCTCATGTAAAAATAAAATTTGTTCAGGCCGATAAACTTGTAAGATTATTTTAGTAACATGATTCAAAAGCTAAAACCAATATAATTTATCCCCAAAAATCATCAAATGGTGCATTATGATGGTGACTTTATTCTGCATAATGGCAGCGTGCGTTACCGCGGCATCCTTTATTGCGGCGCCCACTTGCTTCATCTGTGAATGCATTTGCTGGCCATTTTTTCAAAGATGTGAACAAGATCTTGAGCTTGGAAGAGTAATTAGTTCTAGCACAAGTCATCGAGCTAGCAGGATCGTAAATTATCAAACCCCAGAAGTTTCGGATAATAATTACCAAATATTAGGAAGCTGCTGCATAATGGGGGAAAGAAGGGAGGACAGTCAAGAGGCATTAGAAAAATTGTTGCCGCTAGTGAAATATGGAAGCAGCAGCAGCAGCAGCAAAGAAGTGTTGTCCAATTTTGGTGACTGTTAAATTTGCTTGGATGATTATGATAGGTCCCAACCAAAGCTTGCTATCAATCACAAGAGTTTTTCTACTTATGGCAAGAAAAGGAAAGACCAAGATGAATTGATTTAATTGACAGCTTGATTTTATTATGCCGGAGCCATTATTTATAGTATTACATAATAAACTTATTCTTGGCTGGAATCAAAATACGTAGCGGAAATAACAACCTTGCTATTTTTACGAAACATAAAGCTAAATAACAACCACTAGAATTTAATCTTATCGTCAATCCTTGCACGATCAGAATCCATGCACGATTGTTATTCTTGTTGGAAAAATATGCTCTTTAAAAGTATATTGGTTTATTTAATTATAATAAACTTTTTTTATTAATAAAATAATTGAGGTATTTTATTCAAATATCTTATTTGCATTAATTTTTTATTAAAGTCCATTTAATCATATTATATGTATTTATGTGATCACTATGTGGATTCACAGAAGACATAAATACAAGTTATCTTATGATTTAATAAATTGAGTTCGCAGTTGATAAATAAAGTTGGGCACTTTATTTAGGTATAAACTGTAATAAATTCATTGAATGATTTGTCTTAATCATATATGAATTTATTGATGTAGTAAGACTACATTGAACAGGATCGCATATGAGATTTAATTAACTTTATAATAACTGTCAAACTTATTAAATCTCATAGGCATTGATTTTACTATAATCTTAATCTTGAGTTAGTTACAATTTCATGATTGTGGTTGTCATTCCATTTGAGTTACCAATGGGTACGACACATACTTGTAGTCAAGATTACCCGGTATCTTGGTGGGAGCAATTATAAGTATTGAAGTTATAGATTAACAATATGAAATTTGTACAACACATCTCTTGATTGGTTTCGGTACTTGATCATAAAATTCTCTGGCCAGAGTGGATCGACATATTTAATATGTTGAAAATGATCATTAGATAAAACCAGTAAGTATCAAGGAATAAGATGTTATTAAATTGATTGGACAGTTGAGATATCAATTTAATTAACGATGTGGTGCAAAGGATTGTGCAGTAAAGAGATCAATGTGGCTTGGGATGAATTATTATTCGAGCATACAATTATGGAGGTCAGTTCCAATCTTATAATGGAATAGAATTGGAATTAAATAATTAAGCTAATTTAATTACATGCTTAATTATTGTAACTACTATTGTATGTTCCCAAATGATCCTCGGGTTAGCTTATTTAATTGACTGCACCACTGCTGAACTCAAAAATAATAAAACTGGCATATTAGGTGATAAACCTAAATATAATATTTGTTAAGGCCCTATGTGTTATATTTAAGTGTAAATGGGGTCTTGTGATATTTTACAAGGTGGATCCCAAAGTTGTTACACCTTATCTCTACTTTTACTTTTACGTAAGTGGAGAGGAAAAATATTAAATATAATTAATATTTTGAATTATTACATAATAAGGATAACACAAATTAGGGTTTAGGCTAGGGTAATATTATATATAAGTGTTCTTTTCTCTTTAAAAATAGATTGAGACGCCTTTTGAGAAAAACACTAGAAAAAAGAAGCTAGGGATTTTTTGGAGTGGTGAAACGAACTCCCACACGTTCAGTGCATATCAAACTTGAGTCATAACTTGAAAGATCATTGGGTGGCGGATTTATTGCCTGGTGTCATTCATCTTCTCAGATTATCCAGGTATGATTTTCTGGATTACAAATTTCTTATATATTATATGAGATTAGTCCTAAAAATATTTTTTATGAGAAAAATTATGATTTTTCACCAACAATTCTCATATCGTGCATGCATGAGCCATGCAAGGGCAAAGCTAAAGTCTTCACGTCATGTACTTAGGATTTGGCTTATGCCCTCTGTTGGACTTGTGTGGCTTGCGTGGCTCTAGTGGCTACTCTTTATCATTACCCCCTCCCCGGAGAGCACCCTTGTCCTCAAGAGGCATGTGAGGAAATTGACGTTGCAAAACCTCTTTATCTTCCCACGTTACATCTTCGACTAGCAACCGCTTCCATTGAACTAACTGTTGCTCCATCACTTTGCCACCTCTCTTCAACCATTGGGTATCAAGAATAGCAAGCGGTTCCATGACTATCAAGCCTTCATCATCAATGGAGGGTAAGTCATTACTGCCACTGAACTCTCCAATAGCTTTTTTCAATAATGAAACATGAAACACGGGATGAATGTGAGAGTTTTCAGGCAGCTGAAGTTCATAAGCAACTGGACCAATTTTGCGTACAATCTTATAAGTCCCGAAATACTTGCATGCTAATTTGTGATGAGCCCGCTTGAACACCGAGGATTGTCTATAAGGTTGTAACTTTAAAAACACCAAACCACCACTTTGAAATTCCACATTGCGACCTCTCTTGTCAGCCATTTGCTTCATTCGATTTGCTGCCATGGCCAAATTATGCTTCAACTGTCGCAGCAAGTTCTCTCGGGCAAGCAATGCCTGGTCCACTTCATTCACAGGAGATGTTCCAACATGATAGAAAGGCACGATTGGGGGTGGCCTACCGTAGAGCGCTTGGAATGGCGTCATGCCCATAGAAACATGGAAGGTGGTGTTATACCAAAACTCAGCCCATGGTAAGAATGAGTGCCATTTTTTTGGCCACTGATATACAAAACACCTTAGATATTGTTCGAGGCAACGATTAATTACCTCAGTTTGGCCATCCATCAGTGGATGGTAGGCAGAACGCATTTTCAGTTTGGTGCCAGACAAATTAAAAAAATTCCTACTAGAATTTGCTAATGAAAATTGGGTCGCGATCGCTTATTATACTTCTAGGCATGCCGTGTAACTTCACCAAATGTTCAACGAATTTCTCGGCTACTGTCTTGGCCGAAAAAAGGGTGAGTGAAAGAAATAAAGTGAGCGAACTTACTTAGTCGATCCACTACAACCAATATAATATCTTTGCCTTGTGAAGATAGTAAGTCTTCGACAAAATCAAATGAGATATCATCCCAAACTTGGCATGGTATAGGTAGCGGCTGTAGAAGACCCGCAGGCTTGAGAGTGTCAGCATAAATGGATGAGTAAATTGATGGGGTATGATTACGAGATTGTTTATAAACCCGAACGTGAGAACAAAGCTGCCGATGCCTTATCCTGACGACCCGACAGTCCACTTCTTTATCTTTTGTTTTTGCCACAGATTGCTATTTGGGATGAAATCAAGAAGGCCGCTGATAGTGATGAATATATGAAAAAAATACGTATGATAGCTCAAAACCAAACTTCAGGGCCATACACAGTTCGTAATGGGCTGATATTTTTTAAGGAACGAGTAATGGTTCCACGTGCTTTATGTGAGTCACTTCTATTTGAGGCTCACGACACAAAAATTGGCAGTCATTCAGGAGTCCTACGAACTTACAAGTGTCTTTCACAATAATTTTACTGGCCAGCAATGTTTCAAGCCTTACGGGACTATGTGAGTAAATGCGAAGTTTGTCAAAGAGTGAAAACTGACACTCTCAAGCCCGCAGGTCTTCTACAGCCCCTACCCATACATGCCAAGTTTAGGATGATATCTCATTAGATTTTGTCGAAGGCTTACCATCTTCACAAGGCAAGGATACTATATTAGTTGTAGTGGATCGACTAAGTAAGTTCGCTCACTTTATTTCTTTCACTCACCCTTTTTCGGCCAAGACAGTAGCCGAGAAATTCGTTGAACATGTGGTGAAGTTACACGGCATGCCTAGAAGTATAATAAGCGATCGCGACCCAATTTTCATTAGCAAATTCTAGCAGGAATTTTTTAATTTGTCCGGCACCAAACTAAAAATGAGTTCTGCCTATCATCCACAGACGGATGGCCAAACTGAGGTAATTAATCGCTGCCTCGAACAATATCTGAGGTGTTTTGTATATCAGTGGCCAAAAAAGTGGCATATTCTTACCATGGGCTGAGTTTTGGTATAACACTACCTTCCATGTTTCTATGGGCATGACGCCATTCCAAGCTCTCTACGGTAACAGGATACGAATCCATGCACGATTGTTATTCTCATATCGTGCATGCAAGGGCAAAGCTAAAGTCTTCACGTCATGTACTTAGGATTTGGCTTATGCCCTCTGCTGGACTTGCGTGGCTCCAGTGGCTACTATCATCAAATGCTTCAATTTCGTCCACTAGCTTTATGTTTCGTAAAAATAGCAAGGTTGTTATTTCCGCTATGTATTTTGATTCCAGCCGAGAATAAGTTTGTTATGTAATAATATAAATAATGGCTCTGGCATAATAAAATCAAGCAGTCAATTAAATCAATTCATCTTGGTCTTTCTTTTTCTCACCATAAGTAGAAAAACTCTTGTGATTGATAGCAAGCTTTGGTTAGGACCTATCATTTGGTATCAGAGCTAGCTTATCAATGACGACTAACAAGGAACGCATTGAACGAATTGAAGCAGATCTTGGGAGCTTGTAGGACAAAATGGAACAGATAGAGGTGGGAATCAATGACAAACTACAGCGTCTTGAGGAGTCAATAAGCAAACTTGTGGAATCAAATAGTGAAATCAAGGGCACCGCTAGTCGTGACTCAACTGAAAATTTAGGCTCTACAAAGCATGTTCGTGAGGAAAGAGATGGAGGGCAGCACATGCTTCCAACACAGGTTACCAAGCTAGACTTTCCCCACTTTGCCGGCGATGATCCAATAGAATGGTACAGCAGGGTATCTCAGTATTTTGAATATCAGGAAACTATGGATGAAATCAAGGTGACTTTGGCTGCATATCACTTGGAGGTAGAGGCAAATCAATGGTGGCAATGGATGCGAAGGGCTTATGAAGAAGAAAAGTGACCAGTTACATGGAAAATATTCATTGAGGAACTATAGGCACGTTTTGGGCCGACTGAGTGTGAAGATTTTGATGAAGCTTTGTCTCGAGTCAAGCAGACGGGAACGTTGCGTGAATATCAGAAGGAGTTCAAAAGGCTTGGGAACCGAGTTTATGGGTAGTTTCAAAAAGCATTGGTGGGAACATTTATGGGTGGCTTGAAACCTGAGATTGCAGAAGACATTCGTATGTTCAGACCCCGCAGATTGAAGAAAGCTATTAGTTTAGCGCGTATGAAGGATGATCAAATAACACGACAGAAGAAAATGATCAGATCATCAATTCCTATCCGTTCCCCACCTATTCCGAATCGAGCCACACCAACAACTCCTTATAAGAGGCTATCGTGGGAAGAGATGCAGATGAGGCAATCCCAGGGATTGTGCTTCAATTGTAATGACAAATTCACCGCTGGCCACAAGTGTACCAAGGCACAATTACTGATCCTGGAATGCGAAACAACACCAGAAGAGAGTTTGTATGAAGAATTTACGGTCGAGGAGCCTATAGTGGAATCAACAGAAATGACAAACCCCAAAATTTCTTTATATGCTTTGTCCGGATGGACAATACCACGAACT
This sequence comes from Aegle marmelos, assembly GCA_030449875.1. Lineage (NCBI taxonomy): Eukaryota > Viridiplantae > Streptophyta > Magnoliopsida > Sapindales > Rutaceae > Aegle > Aegle marmelos. The sequence continues at coordinate 16,718,507 of JASUUL010000142.1, read as the reverse complement.
ATACGTGTTATGGCAAAAATTGAGTAGTACACAATTATCATCCTTATTGACAGCGGATCTATACACAATTTTACCAGTTCACACCTAGCCAATTTGTTGCAATTGTCGATTACGCCAACAACATCTTTTTCAGTACAAGTTGCTAACGGGGAGAAATTAACATGCCAAGGGATGTTTGAAAAGGTAAAAATATTAATCTAAAATATTCCTTTTTCTCTCACCGTGTATTCCCTACCAATAACAGGATTGGATATGGTTTTGGGGATTCAATGGCTCGAAACACTAGGCTCTGTTCTGTGCAATTGGAAAGACTTGACTATGGAATTTGAATGGGAGAATAAAAAGCAATGCTTGCAAGGAATTAATCCTCACACTGTGCAGTCAGCATCAATAACAGAAGTTACAAAAGAAATTAAACAAGGGCAAGGAGTCTACGCTATATGCTTTCAAGCTTCATTAGAAGACTCTTTTAAAAAAACTCCTATTTGCATGCAACAAATATTGGCCGAATACTCAGATTTATTCCAGAAGCCTACACAACTACCACCCTCACGAGACATTGACCACAATATTCCATTAAAAGAAGGAACTGAGCCGTGAATGTGAAGCCCTATCGATACGCATATTTTCAAGAATCAGAGATTGAGAAACAAGTACAGGAGATGTTAAATTCCGGATTAATAAGGTCAAGCATCAGCCCTTTTTCCTTGCCCGTATTGTTGGTCAAGAAGAAAGATGGCAGCTGGCGATTTTGTACTGACTATCGTGCCTTTAACCAAGTTACAATCAAGGATTGCTTTCCGATACCGACTGTGGAAGACATGCTAGATGAGCTCCATGGTGCTGCTTATTTCACCAAGTTAGATTTACGAGCAGGGTACCACCAAGTACGTGTCAATCCAGCCGACATATACAAAACGGCGTTTCAGACTTACAATGGCCACTACGAATACTTGGTGATGCTGTTCGGATTGTGTAATGCCCCATCCACCTTTCAGGCAATCATGAACTCTATCTTTCATCCATATCTCAGAAAATTCATTCTAGTTTTTTTTTGACGATATACTAATCTATAGTCCTACATGGAGCATGCATCTGGATCATGTTTGACAGACATTGCAGATTTTAAAAAAACAAAATTTTTTTATCAAAGCAAGCAAGTGTAATTTCGACCAGCAAGAGTTAGACTACTTGGGCCACATAATAACTCGCTATGGCGTCAAAGTAGATGGGAACAAAATTGCAGCTATGATTTCATGGCCACGACCGCAAAATATAACGGAGTTAAGAGGATTTCTTGGGCTCACGGGACATTACAGAAAATTTGTACAAGGTTATGGGATAATAGCACAGCTGCTCACCAATTTATTAAAAAAGGGGCAGTTCGTGTGGAACAATGAGACGAAGGAAGCATTTGAGAAATTGAAGAAAGCCATGAGCAGTACCCCAACATTAGCCATGCCAAATTTTCATGAGACTTTCATTGTAGAGACTGATGCATCTGGTGACAGAATTGGGGCGGTACTACAGCAACAAGGGAGGCCGATTGCTTACATGAGTCGCGCTTTAAGCACTTCAAAAAAGGCATGGTCTATTTACAATAAAGAGATATTAGCAATTGTGGAGGCTGTCAGAATGTGGAGACCTGATTTGCTTGGGCATCGATTCATCATCAAAGCTGATCAACAAGGCATAAAATATTTTTTAGAACAACAAGTGGCTTGCGTGGCTTCAGTGGCTGCTCTTTATCAGATTACAGGACTGAAGAATATTGTCGAGTTTTTCCAGTTTGCAAGCACATTTTTCATGTCAAATGCATTGATCACTGGTTGGAGAATCATCTAACTTGCTCTGTTCGTAGGAAATCTTTATTAGATTCATGAGCCACCTAGCTAGCTGCAACATGTTAATTTGTGCATATTAATAGGTCATGATTATTCTCATGGATAGCGAAGTGTAAATATGTTTAACAGCAGATCAAAGGAGCAAAGATTACTTTCAATTAGAAATCTCATTTTGTTTACTAATTGATGAACTTCAATTTGTTTGGATTTCAAATCTTGTATGATTTTAATTTATAGCCCTTTCGATTTCTCTTAATATTTAATTTTTTCAAAAAAGGAAAAGGTACAACCATAGGAAAAATTAAAATTGAATTTTTAACCCCGATCTCCTTTAAGATTCACACTCGTATCACCAACCAAAAAAAGCTGTTCAAAAATCAATTGGTTAAGTCTTTAATAACAAGAGATTTTCAACCATAATTACAGAAATACGCCCATTTAAATCTATGTGCCGGTTGATCTCATTGAAAATTTGAAACAGGGGATTTAAAATTGATGATCAATTTAAAAAAAGAAAAAGTTAGTGGCTCTCACTGTAAAACCCACCTTGCCTGTCCAGACGAGAGATTGTGATCGGTTCTAAGATCGACCCATATAAGATTTCTTCATCGAATGATATGCTAATGTGAAAATTCTAAAATCTTGTCCAGTTTTGCAAACTTGTTCTTCAAAAAGGAGTGTTGTAAAAGTAGCCGCATGTTTATTTTAATTAAACAAAATGAGAATTCTAATATCCCTTAGAAAATATGCCTTCATGTTTGGTTCTAGAAAGACTATAAGCGTTGAATAAAATTTTTTAGACAAGTTTATGAACTAAGTTATTTATTTGACGAGCTTAATCTAAATGATTTCTGCGCGGTGACAATTTTTGTTAAATACATTTAATTAAGAAACCTTAATAGGGGTGACAAGTTTATCTAAATTTAGAAAAATCCGGATCTACATATTAAAAAATGCGGATCCAGATTCAAACATTTAAGATCCGGATATTTTCGAATCTGGATCCGGATGCACTTGCATCGGAAAACTGGATATCCGGATCCAAATAATTTTTATTTTAAATTAAAAATTAAATAAAAATGTACGTTAAAAATTAAATAAAAATTTTTAAAATAAATTTTATTTGTGGATTTATGATATTGGTGAATATTTTGCATGTTGAATTATTAATTGTTGGTTATGATTGAATTTTATTTGATATAATTTAAATTATTGAATTTCATTTTAAATTAAAATGTATATATAATTAAATAAAAATAAAAAAATTAAAATTTATTATTTATCAAATTATTATATGTTATTCACGTTGAATTATTAATTGTTAAATTATAGTTGGATTTAATTTGATATTCTTAGATCAATTATTAAATTTTAACTTAAATTAAAATTGAACTAAAAACTGAAAATTAAATTTTTATTTATGAATTTATGATGTTGTTGTATACTATTGATGTTGAATGATTAATTATTAAATTATAATTAAATTTTATTTGATAATATTAAATAAATTATTAAATTTTATTTTAAATTATTAAATTATACTTTTTACAAATCGGATATCTGGAATATCCGCCTGCATCCATTGCGAATATTACCCGCATTCAGATTCGTAAAAAAATTATATGAATTCAGATGCAGATCCGGGTAAAAAAAATCAAAATGTGAATCCATATCCTAATGCACCTATATTTGGATTCAGATTTTGTCAACCCTAAACCTTAATGAAGAGTTATGAACAATGTTGAAAATCGACTATTTAATAATTAAAAGAGAGCAATAAATAAAATGATAATTTGATTGCAAGAAGGATACATGTGATTGATAATGATCATATATCATAAATATGGATAATGACTTAAAATTAGAAGAGCTCAATATAAAATGCGTTAAACAATGAGTTAATATTTCAATATCACTAGATTAAATTATTAATTTGATGGATCACGTTATTAATCACTTTGTACTATTAATTTTTTTTCCATATATTGTAATTTTAAAATATATGATAATATTTTTTTAATTATTTTATCGGATTATTAATACTTAATAAATTATTGTTGTAATGAATTTAACTCCAAGAAATTAATTAAAAAAAAATCCAAACTTGTCTTGCATTGCACTTAAAGTTCGTTCAAAATAAAAAATTCCTAGATTTCAGTTTTCACAGAAATATTTTCTAATACCTCGAAATACCAGTAATTAACTTTGACCCAATAACCAGTTCCTTATAAATCTGTTTGACCTAAAAACCAGCTCCAACAATCTGTTTATTCACAGCCTACTAGTCAAAATTCAAAACCCCCAAAAACCTAAAATCCAAAATTATGCTGTCAATTAAACTTGTTCAAACAAGAGATTAAAAAACCAGATTGTATTGACCACATTACAGGAACCTAAACCACCGAATTAAACCCCAATTTAAACGCACACTTGAACTTCAATTTGTTCCAACGGAAAAAAAAAAAAAAATCTTGACCACTGCGTCTTCATACTCAATATCAAAATACCACAAAATCAAGAAACCCTAATTAATGAACTTCACGGTTCCTCATTCTCCTCTTTTCCACAACCTATCATCATTCATTTCTTATCTTAGTTTCATAACTATAATTTTGCTTTACATTCTTCTATTCACGCTGGCACTTTGGTTGCTTGTGTCCCTTTACTGTTACACCCTCGAGGTTGTCATCTGGCTCCTGCTCGAAAGACGAAACCCTTGGAGCAGACCCGGGAGCTTGATTGACATCATGATTCCTGATCCCGACGTTCGATTTACCCTGAAGCTCGCTGCGGTCGAAACAGGCAACTGGCTGTCCGGATTGATACAAATGTTCAGAGGCGATCCGGAAGAAACACAAGGGCTTTGCCCTCAGGAGTTGCCAGTATCGCTTCCGCAAATAAGTTACAAAAACGGTGAAATAGAAATGACTTCTAATACAGACTGTGCCATTTGCTTGGATGATTTTATTGAGGATGAGACATGTAAGTCTTTCCCTGAATGCAACCACATTTTTCATTTGCATTGTATTGATCAATGGTTGAAGCATCGGCTAAATTGCCCTGTCTGCAGGAATCCTCTGTGTAGAAATCTGGAGCTAGATGTATGAACGACATGTATTATTAACTGTAGGAAAACGAAATTTCTGTAAAATTTTCATTCTTTTCTTTTGCCTTTTTTTTTGTTTTTGTTTTTTTTTCAACACAGTTCCGAAAATTATATACAATTTATCAAAAACTGAAAATATGAAAAGACTTGCGTATCACTTGAATTCATTATGCGGCTTCGGCCAGATCCGTGAACTTTAAACAGTTTTCATCAGATATTCAAGCATTGTTTCTGAAACCCAAAAATATCGAAAAAAGGCAAAATGCTTTTAATTTTGCACGTTCGATCTTTTACATCAATCATTTTCAAATCGTTTGCATTTGAGAAAGAGAAATAGTCGAAAGAGAAAAAATTGCAATTGGTGAGAGAAATAGTCGAAAGAGAAAAAATTGCAATTGGTGTTTTCTGAGTTCTCTGTTCTCAATTTCAATCTTCCATTTGGAGGCTATGATGAGAGCTTGTATGAAGGACTACATTGCTGGTAGTTAGGGGTGGGCAATATAAGGTTGGGTTCGGTTTTGGTCCATAACCAAAACAAATCAAAACCAAACGGTTCTTAAGAAATAGAATCAAATCTAAATTGAATTTTGAAACTGAACCGAATCGAACCCAAATATTTCGGAAATATTTCGGTTCGATTCGATTTTAAAATTCTGTTTGGTTTTGTTGCTTTTTCTCTCCCCTAACTTTAAATATCAATGACAAATCCCAAAAAAATGGACGAAATAGAAATAGGAACATCACGAGAACGCAACAGGAAAGAAATTAAGCGAACAAGAAAAATCGAACCTCCAGTAAATCAAAGAACAAGAGGCTTACTTGAGACTCCATTTTTAGGGTTCAAAGAACCAGTAGAACAAAGTTTTATGGTAAATTACTCTACTTCCAAAAGCCATGACGGAAGCTAGTTTTACAAAGTACGAAAGAAAGCAGGCAGTTGCCTTTTTTTTTTTTTTTTTTTCCCACTAAAGCCATTCCTCCTCAAATTCAATCACACAACTCAAAAAACTTTTCTTTTAGTTTATTGAAGTTTGTGTGTATTAAGGAAGTAAGTTCTTGAAATTTACACTTTTTTCAATCAACCGCTACTAAATTTGTAGTTTTCCCAATCAAATATCAATTACAAATTACACAAATCAAAACCAACCAGTGCATGATTAACTCAAACCAAACATATCATCACTTAATAAAAATCAAATCAAACCCCTGTGCCTCGAATCAGCAACCAAACAGATAAACTCATTTTCATTTTGCAAAAAAGAGATTAATAAAAGAATAAATGAGGTGAAATTGAATTGAATTAGATCAAAATAAAATTGAACTAGTTGCTGCTCACGGTGAGTCAGTGAGTGAAATTGAACTCAACTCAGTGCTGCTCACGTTCACCGGTGCGACAGCAACAGCTCGCGAGATGAGCAGCGACTGATGACGAGTTTGAGACCACGAGTGATGAGTCCGTAACCGTGAGAGATTGAACATGCATGAGGGATGAATCCGTGAGAGGCTGACCGTTGGTGTGACCGTCAGAAGCTGCGATAGAGGGAGATTGTTGTGAAGCCCAAGTGAGATGGCTTTTGTTGCCGTGCTGATCTAGGGTTAGATTTAGGAATTGAAACTAATTTTTCCTTTTATATTTTAAATTAAATAATTTTTTTTATTAAAGTGAACCGATCAGTTTTCGATTCGGTTCGGTTTTGCCAACATGCCAAAATTCGCAGAGATGCTGCTATCTTACACTGACGGTAAATTAAGTAAACCCAAATTCATATGACATACAACACTGTACCCACTTTACTCAACCACATAAGCTTTTTACTCAACCAGACTCAACTTACAATAAAACATAAAACAAATTAAATTAATTTGATATAATACCTTTACTATTTCCAACTATTTTTTAAAAATTTATCTCATCTCAATATTAAATAAATTTTTATTAATAAATTCTTAATATTAAATAAATCTTTAATTATTCACTATAGGGGCATTTTAGACTTTTTATTTTCCTTAAGAGAAGCATTTTCCGGCGAATACTTAAGATCCACTCCTAACCGAGTCAGATTCACAACAAATCACTTTACTCAAAACGAAATTTGGTTGCCCTAATATGAATTATTAGAGTTGAAATATAAAGAAAAAATGGGAAAAAATAAAATAAAAAAAGTCACAGCTAAAGATATAAGAAAACACATATAATTATAACACTTAATAATAAAAATCAAGTCAATAATAGCAAAGACAAATTAAGTCAACAAGAACAAAGAGCGTGCGTTAAAAGAAAACTAGGACATATTCAAATAATTTGTGTCAATTATCAGTCAGTATCATCATCTTCATCATCATTGAAAGGATTATAATATTCATCACCGCTTGAGTGGTGATCCCCATCATCATCAAACGGCTCATCATCTTCATCATCGTCAAAATCATCCTCATCATCAACATGATCAAACTCACCATCATCATCTTCGTCCTCATTACGACGACTCACAAGGCGCATCTTTCCCTCACGCGCCTCCTTATTACCCAGAACAAAATCAACAAAATTAAACCCATCGCCCAACCCGGGTCTTTGTAAATATAAGTAATGCTGCTGCTGGGTCGGATTCTGATTCATTAAAGGCTGGGCGAAGAGTTGTAGCTGATGTTTGCGGGCGACATTGGAGGAGGGACAGGGAAGGCCGACAAGTCGGCTGCCGAGAAGCTGCGGAAACGACTTGCCGTTTTTTAGGAAAGTCCTGGCGGCGCAGTTAGCCATCTGGTCTGGATAAATCGGAAGTCAGTTGTTTTGTTTCGGGTCTCTCAAAATTTTGGGGGGCGAAGGCTGAGGGCGGGGACTGCTTGGGGTTTTTCATATAGGAAGGGTTTAGGGTTTCAGAGGACACGTGGCCGTATCGGAAATGTAGAGTTGGTTCTAGAGACTCCCTAAAAATGTGCCACGTGAGTCGTCACTTGTTAACAGCCTTTGTCAAGGCTTAAGGGTTTAATAAATAAATTAAATTTTATTTATACATTATCACTAGAGTATGCATGATACAAAGTTTTTGAAATGGAGAATTCGAGTTAAGAGAACATTCTAATTCAAATAATTGTAGTTTATTAATCACTGTGGCAAGTTGCAAACAATGTATCCCAAAAGTAAATGTGCAATTAATTTTAATATTTATGGTTAATTTTACAATTTTTTTTTTGCTGTTAATTTATTAGTCTAAATTTTCAGAATTTTTTATGTGTTTGATTTGTATTGGCCGCTAATCAAAATATACGAGTGAAATAAAAAATAATAATTTTTGCTATGTGGAGATATTTTGAAGCAGTTAAATTTACAAATATGAAGCATACACAAGTATAAAGACCAATTCTCCAATTCATTTACTGCACGGACGACAAGTCGGATGCTGATTACCTGGAAAAACGACATGTCCTTTTTTGGAATCTTCTGGCTGCGCTCCTGCAGTGCAGCTGCTTCCCATGCTATATTCTAAGAGAATATTTACTAGAATAAAGGGTCGAGATAACTGCCCCAAATGCACCCTTAGTGTCTATTTAATAAGGTTTATTTATTGATTATAAATATTTATTTAATTTATTAAATTTTTATTATAATTTTTATTATTATTTAGTGATTTTTACAGTAGAGCTTTTAAAATTTTAATAAGATATTTTATCTTTATTTACAAAAGTTAAAATTTTGAACTTTTAGAAATAGAGATTGAAAATTTTTTTTTAAATGTTAAAGTATCTAAAATATTTTTTACTTATTTCATAATCTTATTTTATTCTTTTTATAATATAATTTTAAAAAATTTACCTATTAAAGTAATTTCATAAAATTTTAATAAAAACTCTTACTGACAATCAAACAATGAATTTTTTTTTAACAAAAGCTCTACTAGTAAAATCTTTATTTAAATAAGTTCAACTTAAAAAACTATATTAAACGGAGCTTTAATCGTTTTGGTTTTATGTGAGGTGTTTAACATAAGAAAGATTTAGAGTTTTAAAGAACACATGGTGGTATTTAAAGTACGAAATTAGTTTTACTTATGAGAGAGACTAGTACTTTCATTATAAAAATTTATCATTTTTTTTAATTCATTACCTTTTCTATTTTTTATTTTTTTACTGGATATTATTTTCTAGTACTATCCTGAGTTATGAAATTAAAAGTTATTGGCTCTGCTGCGACTCTCCTGTATTTTATTGTGTTAGAACTCAAGTAGAAACATGGGCAATAATGCATGCCATTAATAATTATGAAAATTCCTGCACAATGCCCAGGAACTTTTATTTTTTTAATTCATAATTTAAAGCCCAAGTCTTTTTGGCAAAGTCCTTAACCAACCTCATTCGGTACGGGCTTCAAAGTTTTGAGCCCATATCTATGATTTCATGACATGGATCAAGCTTAAAACCTGCGGTCAGCCCAAATTTTCTTGTCAAACCTACGAAAAAACCTTTAAATTCTATTTAGGATTGAGATTAAAATTTAATAAATTTTTTATTTCTAATTTATGATAAAAATAATATTTATTAAAATTTGTAAAATCTACTTATTTCATGATTCTTTTTTATTTTGATAGTATTTTTTAACAAGAAATAGAGAGTTATTTTTCATAACCAACTTAGTAAATAAGTTATCATATCTTTTTAAAGTTTCTATTATAACTTTCATATTTTAAAAAATAACTTTGTCTAATTTTTTCATACACCATAGAATTAAGAATATAGATATTATCTTACCACCATAATAAAAAATACCATAATATTAAGAATATATATATTATATTACCACCACAATTAAATTATCACTACAACTACTAGATATTCTCTTTGCTATCAATATTTTGATTTAGTAAATTCATATTTTTTATATTTTACTCATATTTTTTTATTATAAGATTAAATAAGGTTTACATGTAATTAAGTATTTTTTTAACTTTGAATAATTTCATATGAAAATTAACCATAACTTTTAAAATTAATTTCATAACCATCATTTTTAATATTCAATCTATTTATATATTTTTTTCTACTGTCATTGTATTTATTGCATTAAGTTTAATTTGAATGTAATATGCATTACTTTTTCACTTTATTTGGATAATGTATTAGTATAAAATTTTATAATATTTTATATAACAAATTTATTGAGTTTTTTTTTTCACTATATGTAATTTTATGTGTTTTGAAAGGAAAAAGACATATTTAAACATAATTAAATATACTCCCAAAAAATAAAAAATAATTTAAAATTATATTTATTTTAATCATTATATAATAAAATAATACATTTATAATAAAATATAATAAATGTATGTACACTATTTTTTAAATTCACAGTAATTACTGTTTATTACATCAGTATAGCAGAAACTAATTAAATAATCGCAGTCCCAAACTACCCCTGGTGTATTTTATTTGTATTGGGAGTTATATAAATGAAATCACGAACCGATTATTAACAATAGTCGAATTCCTCTGGTTCTTCATAAGCCACTCTGAACTTTACCAGCAGAAATATCCAGGAAAAAATTTCACTAGGATATAATTTTTTATTTCAAGGTGGCATCTCATGAAATTTTTGTGCACTGTCATTTAGTTTTGTATGCCAAGAACCTGTTGAGCATAATTATCCGAAGTTCCTGATGTTTGGATCTGGGAGCATGAAGAAAATGAAGAAACAACAGCAACACACTGAGAAGATTCAAGTTACATACAGAGCCGTGAGACTTTAATCTTTGCGATGGACATTGCATTACAAGATCGCAAACTAAACTAAAAGGTAAAGGACAACTAACCCACTAGGTTTCTTGCATAACACTGAAGTCTGAACCACTAGAGACGGCTACAATCGAATCAAAGAAAAGAAAATTAAGAGAATACACTATAATCATATTACTTGATTAACTAGTGGCAAAAAGCCATTCCTCTTCTTTTTCTGTTGAATGCTATTTTCTCCTCTTCCCCTGATTCTTCTCTGTATGGCGGCAGTAATTCTTGAATCTTATCAAAACTGACGCAGTCGACGACCAAGCTGGCGCACTCTAAAGGGACTTTTGCACTGACTTGGTCCCCTTCTATCTGTGATTCCTACACGACCGGTTAACACAAAAGACAATACTGGGCTCTCTTGTTGTCCCAGAAAATAAAACGAGAATCAAATGAGAGTAGAAAAGGATCTTGATGAGGATCTCAAAATGCGTACCTCAGCTTCAGCATGCACAGAATCGGTTTGGCCTGCAGAAAATCTTGTGCTTATCATGAGACAGTCTATAACCTTGAAACTCCTCAGAGATGGAAATATGAAGTGATAGCCCAGAGGGCAGACGTTAGTGAGGCTTGGCAAACCATTCAGTTCCAAGTGCCAAAGTTCACCCAATACTATCTCATAATCATGTCCGATCCCTCCTTCATCGTTTTGTCCAAATACCTCTACTAATCGCATATTATCACATACAGTTAGCTCTGTCAATTTTTGAAGACCTCGAGTTATCTTTACATTAAACAGCCTCTCTAATTTGTTGCATTCTCTGACTTTGATATATATGAGATTTGGAAAATACACATGTTGAATATGATCGCTGGAAGAGATTTGGTCGTGATCTTCATCTTCATCCTCAACAATGATTTGCTCCAATTCTTTGCAATGCTCAATTCGGAGATGTTTCAGTTGCAACAAATTTCGAGCAAATGCCGACGAGAAGATGTGTCTCAGTCTATTGCAGTCTTTCAGGATTAAACTGGTAAGATTTTGCAGACTCAATACATGTGTTGGACGTTCGCATAAAACTTCTAATTCCGGTAGATTTTCCAATGTCAATTCCTTCAAACTTGATCTTAGGATATGTATTTTACCTTCTCCTCCATCAGCGAGAGCAGCACCTAGCACAAAAAACACTTGTACTCCAAGTAGATTGCCAATCTTTAAATGCTCCAAATTTTTTAAGCCATGCTTCAACACAGCCAAAACTGCGTCACCCAATTGGTTGCAATCTACAACATATAGAAACTCCAAATTCTGGAAGATACAAAACCTATTGGTTAGGGTACAGTACACCATACCACCTACTAGAAACAAATAACATAACCTAAATGATTTTGACTATTAATTAACTCCTTTTTTTTTTTTTTAAGGGAGAAAAAAAAACGTACCTCTGTGAAATTGTCCAGGTTAGCTTCAAGCTCAGCTCCACCAGCAAAATTGGGACAGGATTCTAGTGTCAAATGCTTCAAAGCTGGCCAAGTTGAATAACAATTTTCTGGACAGAAGTTGATGAGCTTTGGTAGATCTTCGAGTTCTAATTTCCCCAACATGGGGAGCGCCATTACATTTTTGTCTTCTGCGGATACATTTCCCTCCCCATCATTATCATCAAACACGATATCCTCCAAGCTTTGGCACTCCCTTATTTTGAGTGTTTGTAGCTGTACCAAGCTTTTAGCTAGTGACACTGAGAAGATATATCTCAAGCTATGGCACTCAGTCACTTCAACATCCATAAGATTTTGGAGGCTTACACGATTGGTGGGTCGCTTCCATATCCACTTCAATTCCCATAGATCGTACAGATTTAACTTTGCTAAACATAAAAGCAGCACGAGGTCACTTCGACTCTCATCATAGCTTTGAAACACCTGCTGTAGTTTGTTGCAAGACCAGACTTCCACCTTTTTCAGCTTTTGTTGTTGAATCAATGTTGCTGATGACAATCCGCAGATACTGTGGCATCTTCTAACGTATAAAATTTCCAGGTTTTCCAGAAGCTTCCTGGGGTCGTCTGCACCACAGTATATTTCTGTAAGACTATTCATTTCTGTCAGATATAACTCCGTCAAATTAGAGAATGCAGTGGATGGCACCTGCTGCTGCGACGCATCTATGATGCATTCCAAGTCCTTACAATCACAAAGGAGAAGACGAGTCAACTCATTGAAGCCCCACTGATCTATGCTTGGCACAATATTTTGACAACCCGTTGCTTTAATCAAAGCAAAATATTTCAGATTCCGATACAGTGGTTTAAAGACAGAAAGGAAGCCTGCTTCAACGTCTCTCACTCTCAAGGCCGATGAGCTGCAAAGATTTTTTGGATAATCATAATTCACTTTGATTTGATGCCTTCGCAATTTGGAGAAAGCAAAGGCTTGTGGGTGACATTCAGCATTTTCATCCAAAGGCTCCGGAAGCAGGTTGGAATTTATCTCGGTACTCTTCTGTTCAATTTTCAATTGGATATCGCCATTAAATTCTTCTAATGGAGGAAATTTTGCCATCATGCTCAGAGAAATAAACCTTCCACGCAAATCTAGCACTCTTAATTCGCCAAGGTTCCTCAATTCTTCTGAGATTTCACCGAAGGAAGAGTCTTGAAGACTGAGAATCCGCAGCCTCTTCAGCTTTCCAAGGGAAGACATGTCTCTCAATCTGCAGTTAATCAACTGCAGGCTTCGGATGTTCTCCGACAAATCAAGTGATTCAAGTGATAGCTTCCCATTAGTTATTTTAAGAACTTTCAGTGCTTTCATCTCTTTGAAAAATTGGTCAGGAACTACAATGAAATGATCATAACTTTCGCTGCCTAATAGCAAGATTTCCAGCTTGGGACACACCAAACCAGCGGGAAGCTCCTTCAAGTCGTTTTTCATCAGAGAGATTGCCGTATAATGATCTAGGCCATCCTTCTTTGGCCATTCCGTCAATCCATTTCCAGCTTTGCCCATAAACACATTGCTCCCTTTAGATGCTATCCATAAGGCCACATCGCGTACCATGTCATGCATTTTCACAGATTGTTCACCAGCATCTAATAACAAACAACAATCTCTGAGGTTGTTAACCAAGAGCTGCAATTCATTTCTGGCATCTTCAACTGTGTCGGCGTCTTCAAACAAACCAAGGCCGATTCCATATCTAACCAAATCCTCTACTTCAATTTTAAAATCCTCGGGAAACAGGGAACACAACAAGAAAACCAACTTTGTATTCTCACCCTTTAAATAATCATAACTTAGTTTGAGGCAAGCGTAAACATCCACATCAACATCTTCTACATCATCTAGCTTTGAATTTTTGAGCTTTCGGGACACCGCTTTCCATTCACAAATGCCTTTTTCTTTCAGAGCACTTCCGACACTTACAATTGCTAAAGGCAGGCCCTTGCATTCCCTAGCAACTTCTTTTGCCACATCGTTCATGGAGAAGTCACCATCATCGATACCAGCATGTTTTTTGAGTAAAGCCAATCCTTCTTCTTCATTCAGAGTATTCAGTGAGATCCGTGATTGACATCCCATGGCAGTGCAGACATGTTGTCGGCGAGTAGTTAGAAGGATCTTGCAACCCTTGTGATCAGAACCGAAGGGAATCCCTATAGTTGCCAAGTCGAATTTTGCCCAAACATCATCTAGAATTATCAGGATCTTCTTACTAGTGTCTGTAAATCTCAAGTGCAATCGCTTAGCTCTTTCTTCTAGGCTACTTTTCTCAGGTATTGTCATCCCCAAGGAGCCTGCTAGCTGATCCTGAATATTTGTCAAGTTTGGATTCTGTGACAAGACAGCCTTCACAACCTCATCAAAAATCTTTTGTTCTTGGACCTCAGTACCGATCATGTTAGCCAGAGTTGTCTTTCCTGCTCCTCCAGTCCCATACATTCCCACCATCATCGTCTTCTCGTCTTTCAGTGCCTCAATAATCTGATAAGAAGTCAACTTAGTGGCCTCAAAAGACATAAAATCTGTTGGTGCAGAGAGTTTTATGCCCTGTAGAGGTTTAACGTGTGCCACTGTGTTGAACTTGCCGCGAACTTGTTGCTTGGCCATAGCTAGCGTTTTTTTCGCTGCCTTTCTACTTAAGCGATATCGCCAAGCCCAATTAGGACACCATCCATTAAGACAAGTGCTACTCTTGTTCATTTGTATTTCTTCTTTCAACCTCTCAACTTCTTCAACCATATGGTCAACATCCACTAGCCACTTCTCTACATCTTTCTCAGTTTCTTTGGTGTTCCTTTTTTCTCTTTCTACTTCTTGCTTAATGCGATCTACTGCCAATTTCAGATTGATCTCTTCATTCTTAAGATCATCAACAATGCTGTTTGAACAGAATAAATAGCGAACTTGGTGCACTGTAGCCTTCACCAAATATTCACCAATCTTTGATGCAGCACCAGCAACAATTTCCATGCTCTCTCTGTTGTACCAAGAAAACAGTTTAGCATATGAAACAATTAACCTGAACGGTTCAATGCAATTAATGATAGTAATCATGTTCCATGCATCCCAGTATCCAATAATTGCGTCCAAACCCACATACTATTTAATTATTTATTTTTATCATAGTATATGTGCAAGTACCCAAGGGTGCTGATGTGTTAGTAAATGAAGTATCCAATAAAATTACATATTACTTTTTTTAATTTTTCTATATTTTTTCTGGGAAATTTGAAAAATTTCTTTATTGCTAAAAATTTTAAAGTTTGGTAAAACCAGAAAAATGACTCCAAGTAAATGCTCGTTCGAGACTTAAAAATTTTGTAGCTATCGCTGGGAGCTTCAAAGGATTAAAATAAAAATTTAAGTACTCATTCTCTTAAGCTGATAACAGGACAGGAGAGCAAAAATAAAGTTAAAAACAAAAAAGTTACAGAACCCATACGCGAGAACTGATGCTACAGAAAACGTGCACAGAGATCTTCCAGTGCTGTTGTTCCGATCTTCAAGTTTTTCTATATATCAGAAAAGCAAACTGAACAAGGTGGGAATGAATAACAGAGAAGATGAAGGATTTAATCTAATCTTAAAAATGCAGCTTCTGTGAGAATGAAGATGGAAATGGGATGTCATGTGCAAGTGCTACTACAAATGCTAAAAATGAATGGGATTTCATGTGCTAGTACTACTATAAATGATGAAGGCAGAGACATAGAGAGCGCGGTTTTACCACAATCTTACTCACCTGGAAATGGTAATTTGGTTTATGCAAGCAAGTGGCTAGACAAGGAAATGGATGGCCTACCCACTATGAGATAATAGTTGATGGAATATTTCATTCTACCCGTTTAAAAAATGAAATGGATCCGGTACTTAGTTGAGCTTGTTCTAAGCACCAAATCAATGGTCATAAAATGATCGGACACATAAGACACAACTCCTGACCATTAATTCAGTGCTTAATACAAGTTTGACTTATCACTGAATCTTGTTCCCAAAACAAAAGCCAAACTTATCTACCTTTCTTTTTCGTCTTACTTTTCACATTTGATTCATAATTTATCAAATACGTTGTACGTATTAATTTCTCAAGTTGATTATTATTTTACAATCCCAATTCCAATCTTTTTTCATTGTTTTTCAAAATGTAGGGCGCACAAATTTGAAATTTAGTATAAACTTTTCCGGTTTTGAGTTCATAAAAGTAATGCTTGAAACCATGTACTTGAGAATGATTGAACTCATATGTTTAACTAAATACATCAACATTGTTCCTTCTTTCTTTTCGCATTTGATTCATAATTTATCAAATATGTTATATGTATTAATTTTTCAAGTTGATTATTATTTTACTATCCCAACTCCAATTATTTTTCATTGTTTTTTAAAAGGCACGGCCTAAAAAATTAAAATCCAGTATATATACGTATATATATTTTTGAGTTTGTAAAAGTAATGCTTAAAAACATGTACACGAGAGTAATTGAACTCAGAATCAGAGTAAGATGATCAACTAAAAAAATTTATTTAAAAAATGACTCAGTTGAGATCCTGAACCAAAATCTCAATTACCAACCAATACACTTGGGTAGGGCTTTTTTATCTAAATAAATTAATTACAAAAAATTGAACTAAAGTCGATCTTGCGCACTACATTTGAATCAAAGGCCCTATTGATGATCATGGGAGATGATGATGAAGTTCTCTATTTATTATTATTATTTTGGTTTTGCGTAACCTGTAAGCATAATGGGAAAGAGAGATTGACAATTTGATTCTAAACGGGTGAAACTGACTGGAAAAAAATAAATAAATAAGAAGCTCCTAAACTCGCACCAAGCTCAATTAGGACACCGCCCAATTAGGGCAAGTACTACTGTTTTTCATTGACGTTTCTTCCTTCAACCTTTCGACTTCTTCAGCCACATTCTCAACATCCAGTATCGACTTCTCCACATCTTTCTCAGTTTCTTTGGTGTTCCTTTTTTTCTCTTTCTACTTCTTGCTTAATGCGATCTTCTACCAATTTCAGATTGATCTCTTCATTCTTAAGATCATCAACAACGCTGTTTAAACAGGATCAATAGCGAACTTGGTGCACTATAGCCTCCACCAGATATTCTCCAATCTTTGATGCAATCTGTTCATGTATAAAATATTTAGTGGTGGTACAATAAATTTTGGATTCAAACCCTGTCCAGCTGTGTGATTGTAATAAATTTATAAATTATTTATTTTTTATTTTGTAAGTTTTAGATGTTAGCTTTTTATACCCCCCAAAAAAAGTTACTGTTAAGTTTCAAATTTAGTAAAACTAGAGAAACCAATCCAAATGCTATATTTGAGACTTAAAAATTTGTGGCTATCTCCAGGAGCTTCAAAGGATTGAAATAATAAGAATTGAAAAGTAAAATATAGAAAAGTAAAACCCAACTAATTCTCTTCAGCTGATAACAGGAAGAGAAGGGGGGAAAAAAGTTACTGATCTGATACCTGGGATCTTCTAGAACGATTCCCCTCATCTTCAAATGTTTCTATTTTTCAGAAAAGCAAACCAAACAACGTGGAAATGAAACAGTGAAGTTGAAGGACACTATGTAATTTAAAAATCTATAGCTTCTTGTGAGCATGAATAGGGGAATGGGATGTCATGTGCTAGTGCTATTATAAATGATGAGGCACAAGAGAAGTAAATGGGACGCTGTTACTGCAGTGCCTGGAAATGGTAATTTGGTTTATGCTAGTGCGTAGATAATCTAGGGAATTGATGGCTTACCTACATGAGACCATGATTGAAGGGACGATGACTCATTCTATTCTACCCATTTCTGAAAGGAAAACGGTTTAACGTCCAGTTACGCTTGTGTTAAGCACCGGATGGACGGTCAGGAATTAATTGGTTCTCATGTGGCACCATGTTAGACAATTACTAACAATTAATTCGATTCTTAGAATAAGTTTAGCCAAGTAACGGATCTATTCCCTTAGAAAAACCAATTAGATGTAGCTTTATTCTTTTCCCCCAATTTTTCACATTTGATTCTTGATTTATTAAATATGAATTAGTTTTTCACGTTGAGTATTGTTTTATGATTCCAACTCTCGATTTTTCTTTTCTTTGTTTTTCAGAAGGAAGGGTGTATAAAATTTAAGTTTAGTCTAACTTTTTCTCTTTCGAGTCCATAAAAGCAATATTTGAATATATGTGCATTAAAATGATTGTAAGATTGGCAAAATCTGGATTCAAATGTAGGTGCATTTAGATCTAGATTGTATTTTCATTTCTTTATCCAAATTCGCATCTGGATCCATAAAAAGTATACTGATCCAAATACGAATAATATCCACAGTGGATGTGGGCAGATATTCTCGATATTCGAATCCACAAAAATTAAAATATAATAATTTAATAATTTAATAATTTACCTAATAATATCAAATAAATTCAATCATAATTTAATAACTAATAATTCAATATGAATAACATACAACAACATCATCAATTCATAAATAAAAGTTTAATTTTTAGTTTTTAATTTAATTTTAATTGAAGTTAAAATTTAATAATTTATCTAATAATATCAAATAAAATCTAGTTATAATTTAACAATTAACAATTCAACATGAATAATAGTCTGACAAATCTACAAATAAATTGTAATTTTATTTTTATTTAACTTTTATTTATGTATTTTTAATTCAATCATAACCGAGCAATTAATATTTCAACATGAATAATATTTAACAATATCATAAATAAAAAATAAGATTTATTTTTAATTTTTATTTAATTTTTAATATATATTTTTTATTTAGTTTTTAATTTAAAATAAAAATAATTTAGATCAAATTATCTGATTTTCCGAAAGCACTTGCATTCGATCTAGATCTTAATCCGAAAAGGTGCGGATCTTAAATTTTCAAATCCAGATTCGGGCCGGATTGCAATCCACTTCCCATCCCTAAATGATTGAACTAAGATGTTCAGCTAAAAGAAAATCTATTTTAATATAATTCCGTTGAAGTCATACGGCCGAAGTCCCAGTTACCAAGGAATTGAACAAAAGTCTAACTTGCCCAATACATGAGGATGGGAAATGATGATGAAGTTTTTTAT
The DNA here is from genome assembly GCA_030449875.1 of Aegle marmelos. Lineage (NCBI taxonomy): Eukaryota > Viridiplantae > Streptophyta > Magnoliopsida > Sapindales > Rutaceae > Aegle > Aegle marmelos. Next base: position 16,699,225 of record JASUUL010000142.1, on the reverse strand, counting down.
TTTTATTTTTTTTTCACTCTTTTGTTTTGAGTGATTGTAGAAAAAAATGACAATTTGATTCAAAATGGGTGACATTGACAAAAATACGAAGCCCCAAATTCGCGCCATTTCCAAAATTTTATCAGATATTATACAAATTAAATAAACTATATTCATTACACTCATTAAACTTACAACTCGACACCATTTAACTGGGGGATTGCTCTGAAAATGGCCCATAGGCTGGGCTCATCCTTAATCCAAACACAATTGGCTCGTTGAACTCTTTGCTATTTGAACATCTTATGCTTCACTGCTTGTTCAGCTTCTCAACTTTTCTGTGTCTGCTAGGCCAACGATAGGAAATTTGAATCTCGAAGGTCTCTCTCTCTCTATACAAGGTTTATCCCGTGTGGTATAGAGACATCAGCAAAACTCATCTAATATTTTAAAACAACCCTCCTTAAGTATAACAGTGTTAACTTTTATTTTAATTTATTATTCTACACCTAGTTTGGATGTTACCTATAAAATTTAAATATTTTGAGAATGTATACAAAGTGAAATAACTTATATATTATTAATGATTAAATTAACTAATAATAAAATAGAAATTGTGGAGTAATAGTTGCCCATGACTTGTTAGGGTATTAAGACATTGGGCACTGTATTCAAAAACTTTAATATAGGATGCTGTTTGTTAGATTCTCATGGGAAAAAAATTAAATAACTTGAAAATTAATATATACGCACCATGGTCTAATTTTTGGAACTATTTAATCATCTTATTGTGATATTTGAACTGATATATTGCATGGATTCATACAATCAAATGTTATTGCAATTTTATACATAAGCATATTACATAAATCTCCCCTTTATATAGTACTATAATTTATGTCCAAATGTAATTGTAATTTAATAGGATACTTTATACAACTATTAGAATATGTCAATTTATGGCTCACATCAAGACTAGGGGTAGAATAATAAACTAAGATATAAAGCTAACACTATTATAATTGTAGGGTTTGACCTATTCTAAAACAAAAGGGAAATTTTGCTGAATTCATCTAAATAGCAAGAGTAATCTGCATTTTCCCTATGTCTCTCTATTTATTAAGAGTATTATAATGCACTGTTGTATTAATAACGAGTCCTCCTGAATCTTTGCAAAAGGTTTGTAACTTGAAACATTTGCAGTACAAGTATTGATAAATGAATTTCCATCTAATTTAACATGCATGATCACTGGAGTTTAGAAATTTTTATTCATAAAAATTTGGTTTATCTAATTTTCTTTCTTTGAAAAGTTTCTCATCTTTCATTAGGGTGCTTTTGGAATTCACGTGCCCTACCTTTTTCTACAGCTAGATTTGGTTAGACAATGTGTGGTTGGTAAATAAAGATTGAGTTATTATTAGGGTTCACAATGTATTGTCAAATATTCAATATTGTCCCATATGATTTAGTTTCATTCAAGTAATGGATTCTAGTCAATTAAAAGGATATTTTTACCAATTCAAAGATCATTTCGATTTCATTATCACTAGTTATATGTAAGTGGGGTCAGTGTAGATACTAACTCTATAGAAAAAGTGAGAGTTTATCAAACACTTTACTATGATTTCAGGATCAAGCAGGATCATCAAGTCAAATAGTAATAATAATAATAATAATGGAATGAAATAAAAACCAATACCAGTGCATATTTCTTTAAATCTTTAATAAATTTTTTCTTTAAGCGGTTGTTTTTAAAGCATTATGTTTACTTAGGTTTTAGCTTCTTTGATAATAGAAACTATGCAGTTTTGATGTAGGACAAGTTTTGAATAAGACTTTGCTTAAGTTTGTTTTGTTATTTTAAGAAACTTTTCTTCATTAGTTTTATTGTTTTGTTTGAGTCATATTGTTATTTTTGGAACTTTTATCTAATAACAGTTACATGTTATTTGATGTATTTGATTAGAATTCTCAATTATTTTTATTATGAATAGGCTTTAATCTTATCAACTATTTGGGGTGAAAAATGCAAGAACCCTATGAACTTTAGGGGCAAGTGATGACCATGAGAAGAGCACTTGAAGTGACCAAGCTAAAGAAGAATAGACATTGGCTTGATAGTTAGCGCAACTAGAATCAGCTCAAGCCCTGACAACTAACTCGCTACCTATCTTGTAACATATAAATACACTTTATCCAGGCAACAAAGTGAGAAGACGTTACAATCAATAATACAATAATTAGGTAATGGTAAGTTAGGTTTTTAAATTCCATTAATTGGCTTTTAATAAGATAGTGGCTGGTAATAAAGGAGAACGTCTAATAAGGTTATAAGGTATATAAAAAGGAGAGGAAGATTCTAATCTTCTTCTTAGAACTTTTTACAATATATAAAATATTTACTTTCCAAAAAATTGAATAATCAACTGACTTGAGTGTCAGAAGGTTTTCGTAGATGAATCTTGACATCACTGACAATGATTTTTGTGATTAGGTAGAACATAGTAAGTATTCAAGTTGACAAGAGGTCTTGGTCAACAAAATTAGCTTGGCCAGATTACAGCATCAACATTTTGGCATTGTCTATAGGACAAGGCCAAAAAGCTACTATCTGCAAAAATAAGTTCAAATGGAAATCGATTTGAGAAAGCTACAACTCCTTGAGGTATAGCGAGTAAAGAGAGGGATAGAATGATGAATAAGTACCTAGAACAAATAGAGAAGCAAAATGGAAGCCTGAAAACCATTGTTCAAGGGCTCAGAGAAAGACAGATAGAGATTGTCGAAAGGCCTCATGAGAGAAATCTAGGATTTTTTTGAACAAGCATCAGGGCTTTATGTAGTGAATTAAACAATGCCAAAGGAGCAAGTGCTCATCAACACAATAGACAAGATAAGTAAGATGAAAAGTGAATCGACATAAGAAGAAGAGTAATTGTGTAGGAAATAGAATCAGGACAACGTCTTTGGATTCTTAGACAAGGGAAGGATAGAGAAAAGGAGCAGCATGATAGATGAATAGTGGCACTTTAGAGTGAAATATGTCGACTGACTTAGGCTATAATGAGTTTCAGGGGTGGCCAAAAGAGCTAAATTGGAGAATAATTTTAGATAATAAATCACCACTTTCAAAGAAAATAATGAACACAATGATTCCAGTAGATTTTCAATTTTGGACCTTAAGTATCCGAGGTGAAATGACCTATTGGCTTATGTGGAATGCTTGAATGACATAACAAAAGTTCAGGGCTTGACACAGGCTTAGAGGTGTAAAGTGTTTCCTTTGACTTTGGACGGGCGAGCATAGAAATGGTATCAAAAGCAACAAAAAAAAAAGTATTAGAAGTTTTGAGCAAATGTGCAGGAGATTCATGGAACAATTCTGTGATAGGGCAGATATAGAGGATGACATGACGGAGCTGTTATTGATCAAACTGAGGGAAAATGAAACCTTGAGGGAATTTATAAACATATATCATTGAGTAGATATGGACCAAAGGGCTTTCAACTATCTATAGGCATTGAAAGAGCTTAAGGATAGGGTGATGATTTGATGCCTCTAGTATAATTTAAGGAGTCCAATAATTTAGTCATATTGAGCTACTTTTAAGCAGGCAAAAAGAGATGCTGAGATTGAGAAATAGAAGGTAGCTAGACTGAAGAGTGAACAGTCTGAGAACCAGAAGGACTAATTTGAAATGGTAGGCCATCATTAAATATAAGAAAAAAGAGTGGAAGATCATATCTATACCAAACTATATCAAGGCAATTATAGCTTCAATATGGAAGAACTATACTACCATAATTCTTTGGTCACGAGTATTAGAGGGAATCAATCAATTATATAAGTAGTTTTACTATAGATCCTTGAAAATGCGCTATTCGATAAATACAGCATCGAGTAGGCAGCTACTTTAACTCGCTAGCAAGCTTAGAGAAATTTTAAGAGGGATTAGACTATTCAAGTGTTGGAACAGAGTCTAGCATATCAGCAGTACACTCCATTAAAGTTTCTCATAAAAAAGGTATATTAGATATTAAAATATCGTTCCTTATTATACTCACTGACTTTGATAACAAAACTGGCTCATAAGCAGGACAGCATAGTGCCAAGACCTTAGAAAGCAAGTCGATGATTTGGTAAGAAACTAATACTTGGATGAGTTTATTGAGAGATCTCAACTAGCAACAGATTTATAAGGTAGGTTAAATGATGGAGTAAAGGATGTCAGGCGTGAGCAATGAGTAACCAGAGTCATCGCAGTAGGTCCAACCTTGGTTGGAGATTCAAATAGGTCAAAGAAGAATTACATAGGATATGCAATGACGAGTAGAGAAGTTCTCTTCAACACTCCTATTACAAAATAACCAAAGACTAGACATGTGTTTATTATATAGGCGGATGATGATGAGGAACGAGTTTTGTATTCACATCAAGATGCTTTGGTTATAAATACTGAGATTATTGGCAAGAAATTTGATTGGATATTAATCGATATTGGGAGTTCAGTAGATATTTTATTTAAATTAACTTTAGACCAGATTTGTATCACTAGTTTAAAGTTGGAAAATACAAGTACATCTTTAAAGGGTTTTGGTAGAGGAAGGCTAATCCCATTAAGTGTGGTAGAATTGCCTATGACAATAGAAAGTAGGTAGTTTTAGTAGACTATGATGTTAGATTTCGTGGTGGTAGATTAAGAAAGCTCGTATAAAATAATCTTACGTAGACCCTTCTTAAAAATATAGTAGTGGTATCCAATCATTATCTAGCTTTGAAATACGAGGTGAATGGCATTATAAGAGTCGTAAAAGGAGATTAAAGAATCGTACGAAGATGCTATGGAGTCACTATAAAAAATAATGTAAATCTCCTTGACGTATTCTCGAAAGAAGGAAGAAAAGGGTATACAAGAGCTTTAAAAAAAGGTTAAAATAATTAGTATAAGTGATAAGCAGCCTGAAAGAGTTGTCAAGATTTAGGCAAAAAATTGAGCGGAGATTAAAACAGAAGTTGGAAAACTATTTGTGAGCAAATGTAAAAGTCTTCATTTGGTCTCATAGTGATATGCTCGTCATAGATCTTACAGTCTCCTATCATAAACTTGCAATTAATAGAGAGGTTCAACTTGTAAAGTATAAGCAAATAAGTTTTAATTAAGAGAGGTATGAGGTGATTGCATCTGATATTGAGAATCTATTATAGGCTGGTTTTATAAGGAAAGTCAAATACTCGAAGTGGGTTACAAATGTAGTCCTAATGAAGAAGACAAATGGAAAGTGGAGGATGTATATAGATTTTATCAACCTGAACAAGGTATGCTCAAAAGGTAGCTTTTCTTAGTAAGATTTTAACATTAGTAAGATTTTGGAGGCATACATGATTGGTGTGCCCTTTCCATATCCACCTCAATTCTTGTGAATCTACCAGATTTAACTTCACTAAATATATGAGCAGCCCTTGATGACATTCTTTCTCATAGTAGCAATGAAACGCTTCCTGCAGCTTGTTGAAAAAATTAACTTCCACCTCTCTTAGCTTTTGTAGTTGCCGAAGCAATTTTGCTGACAGCAAGCTATGCATACTACAGCATGTACTTACGTGTAGAATTTTGAGGTTTTCTAGAAACTTTCTCAGGGAGTTTGCACTGTAGCATATATCTGTAAGGCTATTTATATCTATAAGACATAGCTTGGTCAAATTTTAGAACGCTGGGAGTGGCACCTGCTGTTGGCACGTATCTATGATGTATTCCAATTCTTTACACATACTGAGTACAAGATGTTTCAACTCATTAAAGCCCCCTTGATCTATGCTTGGCACAATATTTTGACAACCCATTGCATTAGTCAAAGGCAAAATATAGCAGATTCCGATACAGCGCTTTAAATAAAATAAGAGAGGCTGCTTCTATATCTTTCATCTCCAAGGCTGTTGTGCCAGGTAGATATCTTGGAAAATCAACGTGTACGTTAATTTTATACCTTCGCAATCTGGAGAAATCTAAGTAAGGTTTAAAATTTATCTCAGAACCTGTTTATTCTGTTGCGAAATTGATGTGTAAAGTAGACGCGTAACTAAAGTAAAATTAAAAAATAATACGATAATAAAATCACACAGGGAGATCAGAAATTATATGTTTCAACTTTTACCTTACGTCTACAAGTAAAGATAGAAAGAAATAATTTTACTAGTGAAATAGAGTTACAAATATTGTAGTATTTTAGCTCACTATCCAAAATTTCAATACACCCAAACTCTCAAATCATTGAACTCTATAAAATACTATCTATTCTCCCTCTTAATTTCTCTCAAAAGAGGAAGGGAAATGTATTGAATTGGGATGAATGAAATGAGGGATTCATTCCTCTATTTATAGCTAAAATGACTTATTAAAATAATAATTTTTATTTAATTATTTTTTTAGTTCAATACGGTGCCACCAAAAATAGCAAGCCATGTTGAATGGCTGGCACCTCCCACTAGAAGGGTGACATCAGCCATGACTTTAGCATTCTCCCACTTAGAGATTAGATTAGGAACTAATTAATCTCCATACCACTCTTTTTGCTTCATCATTATCATATTGCTTACATCTTTGCTAGATTATAAGAGGATCTATTCCATACAAACTTATCAATATTGATTGATTTGCTCAAAACATCTGTTAGGTTCTCTTTAATATGGATTTTTTACAAATCCATATTTCTATCTTTTACTACTTCTCGAATGAAGTGATACTGATCCTCTATATGCTTTGTCCTGGAATGAAAGACTGAATTTCTGGCAATACACAAATCACTTTGACTATCACAAAATATAAGAATTTTTTTGTTGTTTGTGTCCAAGCTCCTCTAATAACCTTTGCATTCAAATAGCTTTCTTGCAGGCTTATATAACTGCTATGTATTCTATTTCTATTGTAAATAAGACCACGATAGTCTACAGTTTTGAAATCTAGCTTATAGTACCTCCTGCAAGTGAAAACACATAGCTAGTAGTGAATTTCCTCTTATCAAGATTTCTAGCAAAATCTAAATTCACATAACCTTTGACAATAAATTCTAATCTTTCATAATATAATGCAACATCTAAGGTTCCTTTAATATATCTCAGAATCCTCTTTATAACTTTCCAATACTCTTCACTAGGATTTACCATGTATCGACTAACTACTCTTATTGCTTGTGCAATGTTTGGTCTTGTGCATATCATAGCAAACATTAAACTTTTCACTGCTGATGCATTGGTACTTGAGACATCGCCTTCTTTTTTACTTCATAGCTAGAACACATACTTGAAGATAACTTGAAATTAATAGAACATGGGGTAGAAATTGGCCTATAATTTTTTTTGAAGCACTGTAAGATTTTCTTTAAGTAATTCTTTTGTAAAAATCAAATCTTTATATTATTTTTGTCTTAGTGAATTTACATCCCTAAAATCTTGTTTGTTGGTCTCAAATATTTTATTTCAAACTCCTTAGCTAATTATGTATTCAATTTTTAGACTTAATCTTTGTTAGGCCTGTTACTAATATGTCATCCACATACAATAGCAAAATAATAAAATCAGTACCTTTAAACCTCTTTTAATATACACAATGGTTTGAATAGATTCTGCTATATTCATAATGAAAGAATTAAATCTCTTATAAAAACACCTCAGCACTTGTTTGAGATTGTATAGAGTTCGTTCAACTTGCAAATCAAGTTCTCCTTTTCTGGTTGAAGCATATAAATCTCTTTTTTAAGTTCTTTATAAAGAAATATAATTTTCACATCTAACTATTCTAGATATTGGTCAAATATAGCACACATAGCCAAGACTATTCTGATTGTCGTAAGTCAATTCGCAGGAGAAAATATCTTGTTGAAGTTAATACTTTCTTTCTGAGCATATCCTTTCACCACCAATCTTACACGATACCCTTCTACTTGGTCATTGCTATTATGCTTAATTTTATAGACCTATTTGTAATCAATGGCTTTTCTTATATGTAGTAGTGGTATAAGTTCTCATGCTGTTTATTTGTAACACAATACTCATAAAATAATAAGCTCACTAATTTGAGCCTTAGAAGTAGTTTTTGTTCAAAGAGAATCTTCCAACCTTATTTTAACATGTGACTGAGTCTGAGATGTCTTATTGATTTTTCTTTATTTTTAATGAGACACATGCATCAGCTCCTTATAGTGTCTCTTCTTTAAGCATAAGTAGATTAGCATCGATCTTTTCTACCTTCATCAATATAAACATGCTTCTAGTAATCTTCATAATCCTATTTTCGACATGAGTTTTAGACCCATGACTTTTTATTTGTCTTAAAGGCAATAGATTCTTCTTCAGGCAGACATGTCGTACCTTTTCAATTGTGCTAATTGTATTATTAACTATTTTCATTTTAATAGTACTAATACCAGTGATCTCCAAGGCATTATTATTACTTATAAATACTAATCATTTTTAGATAGGTTCATATATATAGAGCCATTCTCTCTGAGAGGTCATGTGACAAGTAACTTCTAAGTCTATAAGTTAGATATCAGATAATCATTTTTTATTTTTTTTAATTTTTAATGCTTTGCTATAGAAGATTTCTCTATCATCAGAGGTACTTGCTACACATTTCTGAGTATTTGATGACTCAAGATTTTTACCCTCTCTTCTCTTCTAGTTACTCTAATACTCTTTCTTGACATGCCCTTTCTTGCCATAATTATAGCACTTGACATTCTTCTTACTTCGTGATTTTGATATACCATGATTTTGATTCCCGTTAGGGCCCCGTTCTGTTAATATCCCTCTCATCACCGATGATGATTTCACTTGCTGTGAACTTATTTGTCTATCTTCTTTACTTTTTTTTATCTACTATCTTTATTTAATACGGAGACTACAACATCATCGAAGACTAGAATATTTGTCTGATTATTATTTTTTAGATTGATGATAAGTTGATCATACGATTCTGGTAGACTCTGAAGTAGAAGCTCCGTATGTTCATTTTCCTCTATTTTATGACCTAACATTATGAATTGTAAAAATAGAGTTTTTAAGGTGTTGATATAGTCAGTCAGTAAAGCAGATTCTACTATTCGAAGAGTATAGAGTCTCTTCTTTAAGAAGATTTTATTGTGCAGCGACTTGGTCTCATATAATCTTATGAGAGTATCCTATATCTCCTTTGTTGTTATTTCTTTATCGCACTGGATAATACCTCATCTGCAAATACTAAGTGTAGATCAGCAATTACTTTGCTATTTATCTCATTCCATTTATCATCAGTGATTTCTACAGGCCTTTTCCTAATTGCTACTAAGCAATTATTTTTTCTTAAAATTGCCTGCATCTTCATTTTTCGTAACAAAAAATTATTCCCATTTAACTTTTCAATTTCAAACTTTATCGTCATTTTCTTGTTGCACACAAGCTAGTGTACCTCTTTGAATAGTTGTGAATATGTGTGAAAATACACACCTAAAAAGTTCTTAAGAAAGAATAGAAAGGTTACAAACGGTCTTACTTAAAATTTAGACTCCTTAGGCTTTTATCGCCTTTATGATAGAATTTTTTTAAACATATACAAAATCACATAGTTGCTCTGCTCACACTATTACTCCCTATTTTGCACTGTAAAATTCTTGCATCGCTCCTATCATTTCACATAAACAGTAATCGTATATATGAATAATAAATGTATATATGTACAATACAATATATGTAAATAATGCCCTTGCATTAACAATACCCCGACTCTAAGTTTACAACTAATAGCTTTGATACTACTGTTAAAAAATTAATAAGTGAAGTAGATAGGCAACAAAAGTAAAATTGGGAAATAAAAACAATAAAATCACACAAGGACACTAGAAATTATGTGGTTTAACTTTTAGCCTACATCCATAATCGAAAACAGAAGAAAATAATTTTACTAATGAAATATAGTTACAAATATTGTAATATTTTAGCTTATTACCTAAAATCCTAATACACCCAAACTCTCAAATTACTAAACTCTATAAAATACTCTCTACTTTTCTTCTTAATTTCTCTTAAAAGAGGAAGAGAAATGAATTGAATTGGGATGAATGAAATGAGGGATTCATCCCTCTATTTATAGCTAAAATGGCTTATTAAAATAATTATTTTATTTTATTTTATTATTATTTTTAATTCAACACAACGTCACTAAAAATGACAGGCCGTGTTGAATGGCTGGCATCGCCCATTTAGAAGGGTGACACTAACTATGACTTTAGAACATTCAAGCTAGATCTCTTTGAATTTGATATTGCGATAAAATTCTTCCAAAGGAGGGAATCTTTTCATCACGCACAGAGGATGTCGCGTCTCACACAAATCTAGCAATCTTAATTCGTGAAGATCCCATAATCCTGATGAGATTTCACAAACAAAGTAAGAAATCGGAGATTAAGAATCCTCAACCTCTTCAGCTTTTTGAGTGAAGACATGTCTCTTAATGAATTATTAATCAATTGTAGTGATCGAATATTTCTCCAAGAGTTTGAGAGATTCAAGCGATAATTCCCATTTAATTATTGTAAGAATCTTAAGAGCTTTCATTCCTTTGAAAAATTGGTGAAGAACTACTACATTGCATTGACCATAACCACCCAAAAGTAAAATTTCTAGCTTAGGACACTTCAGACTTATGGGAAGCTGTCACGATCCGTCCCGAACCCTGGGACGAATCACGACTGAACTATTCTAATATTAATCACAATAATATTTCTATTAGAACTTCCGATAGAATTTCACTAAAATTTTTAAAATTTCCAATCCTGCAATTAATAAGATAACACTCCCAAAATAATTTCCAAATACAACCAACTCCATTAATCAATATCCCAATAAAATATCAATTATCATCCGAATTATTTTAATACCAAACACAGTAAGTTATTCTAAATTGTAATATTATACAATCCGAAATATTCTACCCAGAACTTCACAAATCCTAGGACAAACACGTGGCCAAAATACAAATAGCTATTGATGCTGAGTCAACTGTTGTACCTGCAAGTCTCCTGTGGGGGGAAAAATATAATAAAACGAAAAAGAATGGGGGGTGAGTATAAAACTCAGTGAAGGTCAGTGAGTGGATAGTAGTCTTTCGAAAAATAACTTTATTCTTAAAATAATCGTATCACTTTTAAATACACCATTTTATCCAATCATAAACGAGAAATATTAATAAATCATTTCACATTTGTAAAACAAATCACTAACTTCGAAAATATATATAATGTCATGTGAAATAACCAAGGAAGAATATGTCATAACATCGTACAATTACTCAATCTGATATCATCACAAAATACTGCGTAAAACCGAGGAAAATTCGCAACATATAATGTCAATTTCAAATACTGAAAACTTTCACCAAACGAGTACCCAGGGAAATAATCTCATCTTATCTGGACCTCAACGGTCAGCAATCAAGAAACTATCATGCCCCGGAACTATCCAGATAGATGGGGAAATATCATCTCATATGTCGTCTCATCTCGACATATCTCATCATCATAATTATGCATGCATAGTCCCCAAAGGACAAAAGTGCCCAAGCACACAGCGCAAAGCCTTTATGTGTACTCCGACGGGCCCCAAAGGCCTATATCTCATATCATCACATCACAGTGTACAGGGGAGGGTACTGTCTAATGACTTGAAAACAATCGAAAATACACATGTATATAAACATCCGATAATATCCGAAATCACATTCTCTTTTATTCTCAACAACATTTAAAATCCATTTTCTTTTCTTTAAACTATTATTAATACGCATATATTCAAAATCAGAAATAAAATCATTTATCATACTTAATTCCGTAATAAACAACATAGTGCCGATAAAATCTATTTTTCCACAAAATCATTAAATCAAGCATTTAAAAATTCATTTGCAATCATGCTCATCATAATTAAAAATTATGATAATCCACAAAAAAAATAGATTTTATATATTCCACTCACAGTGACGACGATCAAATCCGATATCGCCGACGTCCGTGAGTTGGTTCTCGTTCGCGGGTACCCCTAATTAAATAAATGGTATAATTATTACTAATCTCATAAAATACGATTAATTGTACCCAATAAAACTCGAATTCTCATAATATAACTCCCGAATATTTAAAATTATTAAATTATCCTTATTTCTAAAATTATCAAATTATTCTTATCTCCAAAAATTACCAATGATCTCGATATCAAACTTTATTTAATTGCCCCCAATAATATATTTATTAACTTATCCGTAATATTCTCAATTTCTGAAATATCCTCGAATCCTTTGAAATTACCGAAATGCCTTGAATTCAAAATTATCTAAATATCCCAAAAATCATAATTTATCAATTTAACATCAAAATCATAAATTACCAACCTATCCTCAATTTAATCAATTACTAAAATATCCACATTTTAGAAATTATGGAATTATCTTAGAGGTATAAAATCATCAAATTACTCCCAATTACTTAAATTACCGATTTACCATCGAAATCTCAAAATACCTATCAAACCTTATCCATAATTATCAAATTACCCACAACTTTCAGAAATTACATAATTAACCCCAAAATTCTCAATCTTTACCGAATTGCCCCTCACCGGTCAACGGTGACCGGACTTCAGTCAATAGTGACGGAAAGCTTAGATCTTGTAGTTTCGGCCTCGGTGAGTCCAACGGTACCGGCGGTGACCTTCCACGCACGGTGACGGAGCCGGATCGAGCTTCCTAAGGCCGCGGGTTGCAAGTTACCGTTCACCGGCAATCCGGCCGATTCAGGTGACGAGACCGGTCGGGAATGGAAGTTGGAGGTGAGAGCAGTGGAACCCAGCCGGTGGCGTGGTCAAACTCCGGCTGAATCGACGGCAGCAAGAACGGGTGTTTTGGCCGAAACTTTCGAGCTTTACCGGCGGCGTTCTGGTCGTTTTCCGGCAGTGAGAATGGCAAAGATACGACCAGCGTCTCAACAGCTTCAAATCGATACCAAGATCTTCGGAAACGGTGGCCGGAATTGAAAGTTCTAGCCGGGTCAAGTTGCGGGTCGCGGGTCGGATCCGGTCACTCCTCTCTCTCTCTCTCTTTCTTTCTTCCTCTCTCTCTCTCTCTCTTCCTCTCTCTCTCTCTCTCCTCTGTCGGCTTCTCTCACACAAATAATAAAAATTATAATATTATTTAATTAATCTAACTATTCGATATAATTATAATATTATACCGATTAAATAAAACCGGTTTCATAATAACAATTTTCTAACTAACTGACTCGGAATCGTGCTCGATTTTTCACCACGATAAAAATATAAAATTTCTACACACACGGTGTGTTTACTAATATGTCCAACTTTCCTCGCATTAACGTATAATGAATCCGAACTTATAAAATCGATACCAAATGAAAATTATACGATCCACTCTAATGGGAAAAATAAAAGTGTATATATCACAGAAGCACCTTTATATTGTTATCCATCAAAGAGATTGACGTGTGACGGTCTAGGCCATACTTCTTTGGCCACTCTTGCCAATCCATTGCCAGCTTTGCCCATGAACACATTCTCTCCTTCCGATGCTATCCATAAAGCGACATCATGAACAATGTCGTGCATTTTCACAAATTGTTCACCAGCATCTAGTAACAAACAACAATCCTTGATGTTAGTCGCCAATAGATGCAATTCATTTCTTGCATCCTCAATAGTGTCGGCATCATCAAACAAACCTATGCCAATTCCATATCTAAGCAAATTCTCCTCATCAATTTTAAAATTCTCCAGAAACAGCAAACGCAACAAGAAAAAAAAAAAAAAACATAGTATTTTCACTCTTCAGATAGTTGTAACTTAGTTTAAGGCAAGCATAAACATTCGCATCAACATCTTCTACATCAAAAAGCTTTGAATTTCTTAGTTTTTGCGACACTATTTTCCATTCATTAATTTCCTTTCCTTTAGAGCACTTCCAACAGCTACAATTGCTAAAGGCAGCCCCTTGCATTCACTTGCAACTTCTTTGCCACATCATTCACGAAGAAGTCACCATCATTGATGCCAGCATGTCGTTTGAGTAAAGTCAACCCTTCTTCTTCATTCAGAGTATTTAATGTAAACCTTAGTTGATAGCCCATGGCAATGCATACGTGTTGTCTGCGAGTAGTTATAAGAATTTTGCGACTCTTGTGATCGGAATCGAAGGGAATGCCTATGGTTGCCAAGTTAAGTTTTGTCCAAACATCGTCTAGGAACATCAGAATCTTGTTGTCAATGTCTGTAAATCTCAAGTACAATCGTTTGCTCTTTCTTCTAGGCTGCTTTTCTGCTGGAATATTAAACCCAACGAGGCTGCTTGCTGATCTTGAATGTTTACGAAGTTTGGATTCTGTGATACGACAACCTTCACAACCTCATCAAAAACCTTTTATTCTTGGACCTCATTAGCGACTATATTTGCCAAAGTTGTCTTTCCTGCTCCTCCGGTCGCATACATTCCCACCACCATGATCATCTCTTCTTTCCACGCGGTAATAATCTGATCAGAAGCCAATATAGTAGCCGCAAATGACATAAAATCTCTTGGAAAAGAGGGTTTGATGCCTCGTACAGGTTTTAGATGTGCCACTGTGTTGAACTTGCCACGATCTTGCAGCTTTGCCATAATGAGTGTCTTCTTTACTGCCTTCCTACTCAACTGATATTGCCAGGCCAAATTAGGACACCACCCATTAAGCAAGGTACCCTTATTTACTTGTATATCTTTTTTCAACTTTTGAGCCTCTGCCACCACATTGTCAACATCCATTAGCCACTTCTCTACGTCTTTTTCGGGGTTTTTGGTGTTCCTTTTTTCTCTTTCCATTTCTTGCTTAATGCGATCTTCTGACAATTTCAGATTGATCTCTGCATTCTTTAGGCATCAACAATGCAGTTGAAACAGAATAAATAGTGAAGTTAATGCACGGTAGCCTCCACTAAATATTCACCAATCTTTGATGCTAAACCAGCTGCAATTTCCATGCTATATATCTGCAGTTACCAAGAGAGTAGATCAATACATGAAACAATTTGAAATCAGAAAAACTTGACCAGGAATGAATGAGAAAATTGAAGTACTTCGTTTTAGTAGATGCCTGTTTGTCAATAGTCAGACAGCTAGCTTTGAATAACTTAAAGGCAAAGTAAAAACCTAGCTTTTCCGGCCTTCAGCTACAAAATTTAGGAAGAGAGAACGTAAAGTTAGAGTTAGCAGTGGCATATATGAACGTCTGCTTGATGCCTTACTAACTTAAGACGAGAAGTATTAAACTTAGTAAAAATTTATGACCATTATGTATGCATGACTTATGAGTCCTTAGCAAATATTATGGTAGGCAATGTTGGACTAATCAAGTTCCATACATCCACAGCAGTATTTTATCATTGGAAAATTATTATTATACTTATTCCCTTAAACTAGTATTTTCTAAAAGCGCTGAAAACTTTTGATTACTAACTATTAAAAACAGGGGCGTTTTGATCATTTTCCCTAACCAAATGAAATTATTATTGTTTTTGTTTAGTTATATTAGCATATGTTTGCATAATGGCTAGTTAAAAGATACATCAACAATTAGCTGCAGAAAATTAGCCTTCAGTTGGGGATCGCAATCACCAACGATCGAAGACGGTAATCTGCAAATGACAGAAGATCTAAGCATCAGCAAAGGTTCTCAATTACCATTACTGATAAAGAAAACAATCCTTAATATATCCGTGAACGTGATCAAATGTGTTATGATTTTGAGTGTTATTTCTATCATGTTCTTGCCTAAAGATTTGACAATAAATTAATTAATTTCCTTTCATTTGGGAAGTGATCTGCTAGAAATGACCATCAAAACAACATAGCTGTGTAAGATTATATCATTCACTGCAGAAGAGAACTTTATGCTTGGCTAGAAGATTATATCTTAAGCAGCTATACTGCGAAAAAAATTAAAAATAAAATTCAACGAATTTCAATCACTCATATTGATGATACAAAAGACATGCATGATTTCATGTATATATAGATAGATAGATAGATATAGTCTGCATTAATACTAATGACATAAAGATAGAAAAAGATCACAAGTAACCGTACCACACAAATTAAGATAGAGAGGAAATTATATCCTCACAATGCATGCCCAACTAGCTCTCAGGCGAGCTCTAGAGACTTTAAAATCATTATTTGAAGCCTAATCAAGATTTTGAAAATGTTCTTGAACACAAGTATAGCATGTTCCAGCTCATGATGACAAATATGAAATAAACATGCTTTTGCAAGTAATTGACAATTTCTTTTATTTATTTTTGCAAGCTCAAGCATGAAATGTGGACCTAAATTATAATTTAATCAAACACTGTCTTAAAAAGAAGAGATTTTATTTTCTTTGCTATTTTTTTCTCAAAAACAGAGAGGCAAAGAAAAAGAAAACGAAAGACATTTTTTAATAAAATAGTAACAAAAAGTTGCTCCTTGTGCACTCTTTTAAGAAAAAATAAGTGCACAACCGACCACAAGAATATATACAGCACTAACTTCTTGACCAGTTGAAACACTTTTGTGCCTTATTACAAGATTCAATTTTCACTTCCTTAAGTTTTGGCATTTCTTGATGCAATGTTGCATCAAATAAAACATTGCACATTGTAATACCCCAATTCTCACAAGGGTATTTAAGTCTTTTAACTTTAGTGATTCCTAATATAAAAAGAATAATATATTATGAGAGAGAAAGAGAGATCGGTTGAGGGAAAAAAATTATAGGGAGGAAAAAAAGATGAGGGGAAAAGAGAGAAAAAAGAAGAAGAAGAAATACTTTTGTTTAATTCTACTATTAGTAACATATGAGATCAAGTTGTGTCATTTGAATTAGATATTATTGCGAGAAGATTTGTAGGTAAGTATTAATTCTTAGTTTTTACTGATTTGTTATAGGGAAGCTCGATTGGATATTTGTAATTGAAGTAGAAACCTAACATTTTGTAAAAAATATGTTGACAGTGCATTATTTCAAAACTCATAGTAATTTATACAAATTAATTTTGATTTTGGATTTTGAATATGTTAAGTTAGACATTTTCTAGAATGTTTCAAAACTTGTTTTAGGCTAATTGGATAAGATTTTAATTAATTATGATTTTTCAAAATCAAGTCTGAAAACCTAGAAATTTCTTATCTCAGTGAAGAACATTGATAATGAAATTATTTTTACCATTAGCTAGACTTATTAAAAAATTATGAAATTTAGATCAATGATTTTTATAATGTCAAGTGTGATTTTGGAAATTTCATGATTTTATCATAAAATGATAATTTTTTTATATTTTTTAAAGTAAGCATGTCCAGAACAAGAAATTGATGGATAGAATTGATGATGTCTAGAACTAAAATTATCTTCAATAATTTTTGAAAGAATTAAGCCATGAACTTTTTACCAATAAATTTTCAATATGTCAACATACGCTTTGTAAAATTTTAGAGTTTTCTAATAAGTCGATGGTTTATTAAAAATCAAATAACATGGACTATGCTGCTTTAAGGACCGAATATTGAGGGCATTTGAGATTGAGATTAGAAACTGTTTAAAATGAGATATTTGAGAATATTGAAATTTATCATTATGGTTTAATTTTATCTTATTATTAATGATTTTTAGGTTGATGATGTCAATATGTATTTGTTAAATGTAGATACCAAAAGGTGAATAAACTAGACTTCAATATGAATCACAATAAAAAATATGTATATGTTTGACTTGTTTGTAAAACCTATTTTGCCTATATAAATATATGGATTTATTCCACTATCTACTATATTTAAGGCTTGAATTGTTAACAATTATATAGAGATATTCAAGCATATAAGGAGTTGTGGTTAAATTTGCCCTTGTGTTGTTTTCTATATATATGTAGACAGATAGATAGATATAATATGCATTAATACTAATGACATAAAGATAGAAAAAGATCACAAGTAACCATACCACACAAATTAAAATTGAGTGGAAATTATATCTTCACAATGCATGCCCAACTAGCTCTCAAGTGAGCTCTAGATACTTTGAAATCATTATTTGAGGCCTAATCAAGATTTTGAAAATGTTTGTGAACAAAAGCATAGCATGTTCCGGCTTCATGATGACAAATATGAAATAAACACGCTTTTGCAAGTAATTCACATTGTCTTTTATTTATTTCTGCAAGCTAAAGCATGAAATGCAAACTTAAGTTATAATTTATTGCCGGAGGTTATCGAAAGAGGTAGAGAGAAGAGAGCAATGGAGTCAAAATCAGAAACTTGTATTGCTAATAAGAATACTTATAAGAGAGCTCACAAGACTGCTTGGGATGCTTGCCTAAGGTTCGATGTCTCAAATGCTTAATGTTATGTCCTATTTATGCGAAGGCTTGACAAGCTCTAAAGTTTTAGAAAATTCCTATAACTTGCCTATATTTTAATATTTATAAGTACTACACATGTATAGAGAATTCTAGAATATGTAAAAATTGCCATGTAAGAAAGACATTTTATTTTTTTCTATTTTTTCTCAAAAAGAAAGAAGAAAAAAAAAAGAAAATGAAAGACAGTTTTTAATAAAATAATAAGAAAAAAGTGCTCCTTGTGCACTTCTTTCAGAAAAAATAAGTGCACAGCTAGCCGCAAGCATATATACAGCATTGACTTCCTTCAAGTTGAAACACTTTTGGTACCTTATTACAAGATTCAATTTTCACTTTCTTTAGTTTTGGCATTTCTTGAAGTAATGCTGCTGAAAATAAAACACTGTACATGCTGTCGCACACTTCTACATTTACGATTTCTAAATATTCAGGATTTCACGGAGGCATTCTATTATAGCATATTTCTCCAGGAAGAATAATTTTTGTTAGAGATAAATTCACCAAATTAGAGAATATAGTGGCCATCCTACTTTGGCAACTTTGTCAATCCATTGCCAGCTTTGGCCATGAACGCCTTACTCCCTTTAGATGCTATCCATAAGGCGACATCACGAACCATGTCATGCATCTTCACCAGTACCCAGTAACAAAAAATAATTTGTTGATGTTGTTAACCAACATATGCAATTCATTTCTTGCATCTTCAATTGTGTCGGCATCTTCAAACAACTTAGGCCAATTCGATATCTAACCTAATTATCCTCTGGAAATAGGGAATACAACAAGAGAACCAACTTAGTATTCTTACCATTTACGTAACTATCGCTCAGTTTAAGGCAGGCATAAACATCCACATCAACAAGCTTTGAATCCTTTAGCTTTCAGGACACTGCTTTCCATTCACTAATGCCCTTTTCTTTTAGAGCACTTCCAACACTTCCAATTGCTAAAGGCAACCTTTGCATTTCCTGGCAAGTTCTGATAGGTCCCAGTTAGATGCTTGCTAAAAACGATTAAAGAAGATAGCATTGTTCTGCTTTTGGTGAGAACGACCAGCGACAATTGCGTTTGAGAATTTCTGAATGCTCTTTATTTACAGCTGAAAGCTTATTTATAGTAGCTAACATTACAAATCTTTGATTCTTAGTCAATAATATCGACTAGAATAAACTAAAATAAAACAATTAAATATTTAAAGATAAAAGTGGAGACCGAACCCAAATCAAACATAACCACCCCAATTTGATTCTCCTTCAAACCGACAACGAGTATTTTGACCTGGTGATTTCCCCGCTATTACTTTAACATGCAAACAAACACATCCTACACATGGAGCATGGTCTGCATGAAGCCATGCATGGCTTGCATGAGCATGGAAACCTTGAACCTGTAGTGCATGGCTTGCATAAGCATGTAGCTCTAACATAGCCCTTGAACTTGTAGTTAGATCTTGGTGTTCTTGTTGATCTCCTTGGCTTCTTATTAATACCCCCTCCTGGGAAAGAAACCTTGTCCTCAAGGGTCAGCAAAGGAAATTGCTATGTGATCAATGTCATATGCCCCCATGTCACTTCTTCAGGAGACAACTTCTTCCAGCGAACCAAGCTTTATTCTATGAGCTTACTTCCTCGTTTCTTCCAGCGAGTGTCAATAATATAATTCGGTTCCAAGAATGATCACGCCTTCATCATCAATAGGAGGCAACTGAACACTGGTATGAAGCAAATCACCTCTCACTTTCTTAAGTCACGCGGAAAACGGGATGAATCTTAGCTCATTTTGGTAATTGCAACTTATAGGCGGTAGGTCTAACTTTGTGAAGACTTCAATAGGGTGCAACAAATGTGCCGGCTAGTTTTTGATATGCACGTTTGAACATAAAGGACTGTCGCTGCTGTTGAAGTTCCAAAAACACCATGTCACCTTCTTAGAATTCCACGTCTCGACGGCCCTCATCCGTAGATTATTTCATCGGATTTGCCGCGGCTGCTAAATTCTTCTTCAGTTGAGATAATAATTCATCTTGTGATAAGAAGGCCTTGTTTACCTCATTCACGGTGAAGTTCCCACATGATAAATTTGGCACCGTAGGTGGGGTGCTACCGTACAAGGCTTGAAATTGAGTCATGCCAGTGGACACATGATAGGTCTTATTGTACTAAAATTCAGGCCATGGTAGGTACGAATTCTATTTTCGTGGCCATTGATGAACAAAGCATCTTAGATATTTCTCCAAGCATAGATTGACTACCTCAGTTTGTCCGTCGGTTTAGGGATGGTATGCCAAACTCATCTTCAATTGTATGCCCGACATATTAAATAATTCTTGCCAAAACGTACGTAAAAAGATAGGATCGCGATCGTTGAGTATGGACTTAGGCATTCCATGTAGCTTAACAACACCATCGATGAACTTTTCTGCCATGGTTTTTGCCGAGAACGGACTAGATAATGGCATAAAATGAGCGAATTTGCTTAGTTTATCTACTATCACCAGAATCGTATATTTGCCTTGTGAATTCAGTAAGCCTTCAATGAAGTCCATCAAGATATCGTTCCACACCTGGAAAGGAATTGGTAACAGTTGTAGGAGACCCGCTGGCTTGTGGTTTGTAGCTTTTTTCCGCTGGCAGGTCTCACACTTGCTTACATATTTTTGCACCGAGTGAAACATCGAAGGCCAATAAAACTGCTGTGCTAAGCATCTGTACATTCGTAAGACTCCAAAATATCCCCCCACCGCAGTGTGGTGTGCCTCAAACATCATCGCCTTACGTAATTTGTAAGGAACCACCGCTTTCCCTTTAAAGAGTATTAACCCGTTCCGTGAAGAATAAAGACCTGCAACAGGACTTTGAGCCACCTGTCCAATTTTTCTCATGCCTTCATTTTCCATGGCTACCGATCTAATTTCGTCCCCAGAGGACAAGCTGCAACCCAAACAAGTGGTTAAGAGTGAGACTATTAGGTCGGCATGATAAGGTGTCCGCAGTAGTGTTTTCACGCCCGGGACAGTACTGAATCACATATTTGTATCCTATTAATTTAGCCAACCATTTTTGCTATTCTGGGGTAGATATTTTCTACTCTCAAAAATATTTTAAGCTACGTTGGTCAGCTTGGATTATGAATTTCTGCCCCAACAGATATGGTCTCCATGTCCGAATTGCTTCAACTATGGCAAGCATTTTCTTCGCGTAGGTTGACCACGATTGTTTTGAGACTCCTAGGGCTCGACTCATAAAGGCAATGGGTCTCCCTTTTTGCTGAAAAATCACACCAATGTCTTCGCCAGAAGCATCCGCTTTAATTATAAAGTACCGTTGAAGTCTGGCGTGGCTAGCGTTGGTGTTTGTATCATAGTCTATTTCAATTTTTCAAATGTTTCTTCTGCTTCCTTACTCCACTTGAATTGCCCTTTCTTAAGAAGATTGGTGAGGGGTTGGGCTAGTCCCTGAACGACTTTGCGGTAATATCTAGTCAAGCCAAGGAATCCTCTTAATTTCGATATATTTTCTGGACGCGGCCAAGAAACCATGGCAGAAATTTTCTTCTTATCTACTTTAACACCGTGGCAAGTGACAATATGGCTAAGGTATTCAAGCTCTTGTTGGCCAAAACTGCACTTGCTTGCCTTAATAAATAATTACTGCTGTTTTAAATCTCCAACGCCTATTCGACATGCTCAATATGGCAACTCCATGTAGGACTATACATTAGTATGTCATAAAAAAAAAGAATAATTTTTCTGAGATAAGGATGAAAAATAGAATTCATTATAGCCTCAAATCTTGACGGCACGTTGCACAATCCAAAAGGCATCACCAAATATTCATGGTGTCCGTTGTGTGTGTGAAACACTGTTTTATAATGTCTGATCGATTGACTCGTACTTGGTAGTTCTTGACCCTTAAATCAAGTTTGGTGAAATAGATAGCTCTATCGAGTTCATCGAGCATGTCTTCAACAGTGGGAATAGAAAACCGATCCTTGATAGTTACTTCATTGAGAGCTCAGTAGTCAGTGTAAAACCTCAAACTGCCATCTTTCGTTTTGACCAACGACACTGTAGAAGAGAATGGACTGGTGCTCGATCTGATTAGTCCTACATTCAGCATTTCTTCAACTTGTTTCTCGATTTCAGCCTTTTGGAAGTAGGCATAGCAGAATGGTCAAATATTGACAGGCTCGATTCTGTCCTTGAGTGTTGCTTTTGCGCAGAGTTAAAAATTAAGTTGAGATTTTCTTCCCCAACTCATCCGCAAGCAAATTGAGTTTCATTTTGTATCGCTTCAACAACTTGAAAGTTTCCATTAAGTGTGTTATGTGATCAGCTGGATCTTTCGACTTTGTAATGATGTCGTTTATATAAACCTCCATTGTTCTCCCAATCAAAGGCTTGAAGATTTTGTTGACAGCCTCTAGTAAGTTGCTCCTGCATTCTTAAGACCGAATGGCATCACCTTGTAGTAATATAACTTAATGTGGTGATAAAAGCTCTGTGTTCCTTATCCTGCTCAAACATTGGTATTTTATTTTAACTTGAAAAAGCATTCATGAAGTCGACCAATCCATGGCCTGCTGTTGAGTCTACGAGCTGGTCTATCTTTGGTAGCGGGAAGCAATCTTTTGGCACGCCTTATTTAGATCAGTAAAATCAACATACATCCACCATTTCTCATTAGATTTCTTAATTAACACAGTATTTGAAACCAACTCCAGGTACTCGACCTTCTTTATAAAGCCAGCTCACAGTAGTTTCTCGATTTATGAAGCAATTGCTTTATACCTCTCTTGATTAAAACTCCTCCATTTCTGTGTTACAGGCCGACCTTTCTTCCCGATTGCAAGTCTATGACAACAACTGCAGGAGCTATTCTAGGCATATCATTATGAGACCAGGCCAATACTTCTACATTTGCTCCCAAGCAGCTTTTCAACTTCTGTTTTAATCCTAGCTTGATATTTGACCTTATCTTAACAACCCTTTTAGGTTACTCGTTGCTTATGCTGATCATCTCAATCTCCCCTGTAGGCTCTTGTTTACCCTTTCTTTTATTCTCCTGGGAATCCACGGTGGAGATCTGCATTGTTTCCTTAATAGCTACTGTGTAACAACTTCGCGTGATCCTTTGATCTCCTTTGACAGCTCCTACAATGCCATTTACCATATATTTCAGTGCTAGGTGATAATTAGATGCTACTGCTTTACTTACTCTCAAGAAGGCTCTGTCTAAATTATCTGGCACGAGCTCTCTTCATCTATCACTATGGAGTCCAACATCATAGTCTGTTCGATCAGACTGCTTTTTATTATTATAAGTAGCTCCACCATACCTAATGAGGTTAATCTTCCTCCATTGAAACCCTTCAAAGATGTGTTTTTATTCTCTAACCTTAAACCAATAATGCCAATCTGGTCTAAAGTTGATTTGAACAAAACATCGATTGAACTTATTGTATCGACTAATGTCCGATCAAATTTTTTGTCAGTGACTTAGTATTTATAACCAGAGCATTCTCTGCAGATACAACGCCGCTTCCTCATTGTCATCCATCCACATAATAGGTACCTGTCCGGTTCTTACCCACTTTGCAATTAGAGCATTAAAAAGAACTTCTCTACTTGTCATTGCATATCTTGTGTAATTCCTCCTCAATCTATTTTGAGTCTCTAGTCAAGATTGGTCCTCCTGCAATAACCCTAGTTATTGGCTGCTCACTTCTAACATCCCTTACTCTCTCCTTTAATTTGCATTGTAAATCCACTGTCAGATGAGATCTCTTAATGAACTCATCTAGATATCGATCCCTCACTAAGTCCTTTACTTGATTATTGAGATCTCAGCACTATACTGTCATGTGCCTATGAGTACCATAAAAATCACAGAATCTGCTCCTATCTCACTTATTGGGCAGTTTTGCTACTGAGGTTGGTAGGTACAACAAGGAATAATATTTTATCACTCGATATACCTCTTTTATGGGGACACTTAATGGGGTGTACCATTAATATGTTGGACTCTACTCCAACTCCTCCCTTCTAAAATTTTTTTGTGCTTGCTCACGAGTCGAGGTAGCTTATTCGCTCAGTGCTATATCAGTCGGATAACGCGTATTTGGGGAACCGCACTGAGGCTGCTTATATAATTGACCAGATTTCCTCTAGTGCTTGCGACTAAAAAACTACGGTAGTGTAGCTCTTTCATGCTAGGACTGTGGTTGCCTCGATATAGACCGATATGGATACATTTTTCCACTCCTTTCGCCTCCATTTTAAGGTTGCCTATCACTTCAAATTGGCCCATTAACCTTTTAGGATTTGTTGGCTTGTTTTTTTTAGATTCTTAAATTACTTAATTCTTAGCCTAGCTGCTTTCTCTTCTTCGATCTCAAAACTCTCTTTGCTTGTTCAAAAGTGACTGAATATGACTGAATTATTAGGTTTCTTAAGTTATACTAGAGGTGCCTAATCTTTATCCCATCCTTAAGTCCCTTCAACGTCTGCGGATGGTTGAATGCCCCAAGACTAAAAACTGCATGGTGATATCTATTTACAAATTCCCTGAAAGTCTGATTTTCTCCATTACTTTATCACTAACAACTCCATCATGTTATCTTCTGGAGCAACTACCTCACAGAATTGCTCTACCAAACTCCTGTACATAAACTCAAGACTCCTAAAGTTGCTTTTTGGTAGCTTTTAATATCATTCCCGTGCTTGTCCTTTCAATGTCAAGGAAACACTCTATATCTCTGGGTTTGTGATAGGCCCTCAACTCTTGTTATGTCATTGAAACACTCTATATACGCCAATGGATCATTTCATCCTGAATACTTGAGATCTAAAAATAAACAATCTCATAGAATCATTGTATTCATTATCTCCTCTGAGAGTGGTGATTCATTATCTAAGATTATTCTCTAATTCAGCTCCCTTGGTCATCCCTGAAACTTGTCTAAGGCCTGTGCCATTTGACATATTTTATCCTCTAGCTTCATCGTTCAACCATGGCGCTGTTTTTTTTTCCTCTACCTTTCCCTTGTTCGGGAATCTCAAGGTGTTGTCCTAATTCTACTTCTTGTACAACTGGTCCCCTCCTTACATCCCCTTGTCTTTCTTTTTGTTTATCTTGATCATCGTTATGATGAGCACTTTCTTCTCTAACATTATCTATCTACTTCGTATAGCCGTAGTGCTCGTCCTAGGAAAACTTGGATTTCTCTTGTGAGACCTTTTTTCTATCCCTGTCTATCCTTCTCAGAGCCTTTGAAAGATGGTTGTTAGAGCTTTCATTTATTTCTCTATTCGTTCTAGGTGCTCATTCATCATTCTATCATTCTAGGTGCTTATTTATCATTCTATCCCTCTCTTCACCTGTCAAACCTCGAGGAACCGAGACTTCCTCGAATTTTGACTCTACTCCACGAGATCAGTTTTCTCTTGAGTTTTTCTTTTAAAATAGTAAGTTTTTGCTCTGTTCCCATAAAGAACACCAAAATATTGATACTGAAATTTGGTCAAGCTGGTTACCACAACTGGAACCTCTTGTCAACTTGAATACTTGTTAAAATTAATGTTAGATGTGTCAGTATTTACCGATAAAAATCCTATGACGCTTAAGTCAACTGAGTCTCAAATTTCTAAAAAATGTATTTGTGTATATTCTTAAAAGTTCCAAGAAGAAGAAGAAGAAGAAGAAAGCAAAAAGATTCTTCCATTTTCTTCTATATGTATCTTCTCCTTATTGTGCACTTTCCTTTATTGCATAGTTATTACCTTGTTAAAAACTATTTAATGGAATCTAAAGAAGTTTACCATTACATTATTATTGCATTGTTGGTTGTAACGCTTACTCGTTATATTACCTCGATGAAGTGTTTTTATGCATTAGAAGATCAGTGGTGAGTTAGTGATCGAAGGCTCAAGCTAATCCTAGTTGTATTAATGGTCAAGCCAATAGCCGTTCTTCTCGACCAAGTCCTGGTCGTTTCAAACATTCTTGTCTTAGTCATCTGAGTGTTTGCTCTTCGAGCTTATAGGCTTTTGCATTTTACATCCTAAACACGTATAAAATAATTTTGGGATTTCTAATTTCCTCTCATTCTACTTGGTTTATTTCCTCCAAGATCTCCTCATATATAGTTTCATCTATTTTTGCTTTGCTCTTTAAGATTAAAAGTTGAACCTTTATGCATTTATAGTGAGTGGTAAATTTTTTATTGCAATTGAAACGTAACCCTTGTGCTTGTCGACATTGTATTTCTTCATAAGTTAATTTCTTAAAGGGCATAGTTAGAGCAGTTCTAATGATGGCTGGTTGTGTTGTTGGCGTTCAGTTGATGAGTGTTGATGATGACAGCTTTCTTTGGCTTGACAGTTGCTCTTCTCTCATTCCCGCTAAACTAATTACTTCTTTCAATATCTTTGGCCTAAACCTATGGATCATTCTAATATTTCCAACTTGAGCCCTCCCATAAAAGCCCCTACCAAGGCTTTCTATGTCTGTCCATGCACTCGATTACACAATCTTTTAAACTCTTTCTAGTAGCCACATAAAACGCCCATTTGTTTTACTCGGGATAGTGTTTCATTAAAGTTTTCATATCCAGTTAGACCAAAGCGAGCCTACAATTCCTCCATGAATATTTCCTACATAATGATATGCCTTTTTTCTTGGTATGCCTTGTGTAATCATTGTCGCCATTGGTTAGCTTTACCTTTGAGGTAAAAAGAGGCCAATGCTACCTTTTGATCATTTGACGTCTTTTAATACTTAAGGAATTGTGTGGCCCAATTCAACTATTATGTCAAGTCATCTTCTGAGTAGCGAGAAAATTCTAGTTTGGCCATTCTAGATGGGAATTACCATTGACCCCCATCATTATCTTCTCAGCTCAAACATGGTGAAACTATATTCTCTTGCTAACTTTCCACTTCTTTGAAGGTTTTAACTGAATCGGCTTGTTTACTAATTGTCTCTTCTAAGTGATGCAGCTTATTGTTGATCTCCAAGTTCATCTATTTCATGTTGTCTTGCATTTCTTCAATTTCGGCTTTCAATCTTTAAGTTGTTTCTTGTTGGTTGCCATTGCTAACCTACTCTAATACCAATGATAGGTCCTAGTCAGATGCTTGCTAACAATGATTAAAGTATTAAATTTAATACTAATAATTCATGGAATCATCATACATAATTAAACAATAAGCCAGGAAATTGGAATATATAGATTTTTACATAGACATAAAAAACATACTTTGATCCATAGATTTATAAATTGATGCTGAAAGTTATGTTTTCTCCATCAGCCTCTTTTTTAGATTTTTACGTAATATTTTGTATAACCCTAATTTGATGGAATAAGGTTTCTATTTTTATAGATAGAGAGAGGACCGACTTTCTTATTTTAATAATGATTCACTTTTGATCAAAGTTGAATCTAATTAGCAATGTTATATTCTCTCATAATTAAAATATAAACCTAACAAATATATCTACATGGGCCTATTAATCACTTGGAATATAAAATCTTACATTCTCTTGCTTATCCTATATGATGCAGTTATTTTAACGGTTTATAAATCATTGATGTATAATTTACTTTAATCATTATCATCATCGTTAAACATATATCAATACAAGTCACAGCGGTCATACATCATTATATTTGACATACTCCCTTCCGTGTACCACAACATTAATATATAATCTAACATGGTTCATAATTGAAAACATCAATAAAAGGTCGAACATTAATATCTATTAAATATATTCCTATTATCACAATAAATTTATACATACATGTATATAAATAATTGAAACATGAATTATCAGAAAGATTTTATTGAATTCAAAGTGTCTAACTTAATTTAAGTAAAAACATAAATTATAATTAATAATCACACCTTAGACCCATTCTTTCCATGTGGTTCCCAAATGTCTTTAGTGGCAATCCTTTTGTCAAAAGATCTACTATCATCTTTTCAACTCTAAGTGTTTAGCACCTTTAGAATACTTGTTATCTTTAAAGAATAAGACAACTACATAATTATCACAATGAATTTTTAGCGGGCTATAGAGTCTACAATCCCAAGTCTTGAAATAAAGTTCCACAGCCATAATCCATGAATAATGGCCTCAAAGCATGCCATAAACTCAACTTCCATTATTATGATGCTATGATAGATTATGTCACACTTTTTCATGAGACTACTTTTCCAACTAATGGGAACAAGTATCTAAAAGTGGACTTTTTGCTATCTAGACATCCAGTAAAATTTGAATCTGAGTAGCCAATAACTTCTACATTATCATATCTCTGGTAAGTAAGCATATGATATTTTGTTCCTTATAAGTACCTATACACTTTCTTGGCAGCTTTTCAATGATTTATTCTATAATTGCTTTGATATTTACTTAATATCCTAACAGTGAAGCTGATGTCTGGTCTTGTACAAACTTAGGCATACATTAAGCTTTCAACAACAGATGCATAAGGAATATTTTCCATTTACTTGCATAGTAATTCATTCATTAGATATTACTTGAGACTAAACTTATCTTCCTTTTAGATAATGACAACACTTCCAGAATGATTTTTCATTCCAAATCTTTCTAAGACCTTATTAATATATGGTTTCTGAGACAATCTCGACAATCTATGTGATGTATTTTGGAATATTTCTACTTTTATCATATAGGATGCCTCTTTCATATCTTTTATTTCAAAATTCTTAGAAAGAACATTCTTAGTCTCATGTTATATACCAAGATCATTAGTAACAATCAAAATCTTATCAACATAAAGGATTACAATTACGAACTAACTTCCACTGACTTTCATATAGATACATCAATCAATGATGTTTTCATTAAATCCAAATGAAGTTATAGTATCATGAAACTTAAGATACCATTGTTAAAAAACTTGCTTCAGTCTGTATATTAATTTCTTAAGTTTACACACTACAGCTAACCCTTTTTCTCTTTGTGATCTTCTTAATACTATTTCCTGTAGTTCTTATACAATTAGTTCATTGATGACAATTTCATTATAGAGTAAGTTATCATTAATTTGTTCCTTAATGTTGTCATCTTACACAATAGCTGTAGGAATAATATTTTGAGAAGTAATAGGTATTTAGATATTCACCTTTGCTTCTTGGATTACCACATCTTGTGATTTCTCAGTCCTACTGATTTCACCTTTTTTAATGAACTTAGTATTACTAGTTTTCAATATTCTAGGAGTATGGTTAAGACATTAAAATCTAAGCCCCTTAGATTTCTCTGGGTAATTAATAAAGTAACCACTAACTGTTTGAGAATCTAATTTCTTTTCATGTGGATTATAGATTCTTACTTTTTTTGGACAACCCCAAACAAGTAGGTACCTTAAACTAAGTTTCCTTTTTGTCTACAATTCAAAAGGTGTCTTTAAAACTGCCTTATTAGGAACCTAGTTTAGCAAATATCTGATAATTTTAAACACATGCATCGATAATGAAAAAGGTAAAGATATATTACTTAACAAACTTCTAACCATCTCTATTAATGTACAAATACACATTTCTGCTATGCCATTCTATTGTGGCGTACCTGGAATTGTGTATTGAGCACAAATGCCCTACTTTTCTAGGAATTTAGTAAATGAGCCTAGACATTATCCTGATTTATTATACTTCCTATAGTATTCTCCCTTCTATCTGATCTAATAATTTTCACTTTTTTTTTATCTAATTGTCTTTTAACTTCAGTGATAAATATTCAAGAGCATTCAACACTTGAGATTTTCATGCAACAAATAAATGTAACCATAACATAAAAAATCATTAATGAATGTGATCAAATACTTTTCTCCACTTAGTGATGAAACATCGAAAAGCCCACAAATATCAATATGGATAATTTTAAGAAGCTATGAGCTTTTTATGACACCCTTTTTATGGCCCTCTTCTTGGTTTATTTTGTTAGCTTTCCCTTAATGCAATCCACACAAACCCCAAGATTAGTAAAATCTAGACTTGGTAAAAGCTTATACTTTACTAATCTTTCTAGTCTTTTTTTTGGATATATGACCCAAATGTTTATACCATAGAAAAGATTAACTTTCATCAATCATATTACATTCAGTTATAACATTACGATGAGATAAGTAAAGCCTTAGTAAATAGTTTATCAAGTTTAAATTTGTACAAACCATCGCATGAAAAAATATAACCAATGAATTGATAATTTTTAAACAAACTAAAACATCTATTACTAAATTTAAAAGAGTAAGCCACACTATCAAGTTTAGATAATAAAATTAAATTGTGAGAAACTGAAGGAACATAAAGAGTTTGAAACAAATCTAATTGATAACCAATCTCTAGAGCTAAATGGTAGTTTCTAATGCCCTCAACTGGAACTTTAACCTAATTTTCTACGACTAACGAATATTCATTTGGGCTTATGGTTTGGATTGTAAGAAATTCCTACATCGTATTTAAAATGTGAGTAGTAGCACTATGTAACACCCCACATTTATAATTGCAATTAAAGTGAATAAAACATATGAAACATTCAATACTTACTTTCAAAGTAAGCATTTATAAATATAAAACATAAAGGCTTATTACATAAAAATTTTATTTTAAAATGTACAAATTTCTTTGTAACATATCCTAAAACCAACTCTGTAGCTCAATAAACCTATAATAGTGATGCTTGGATAGAAATACAATTGAGCCCATTTTATAACCTAAGATTTGATTATGTTTATATACACTTTGCCTTGGTTGTACCTTACTCCTCAATTCCTACAATGTAAGGACTACATGAACTAATGCTCAGTAAGTAAACACTCAATGCATGTATTAACTACTATGTACGTAAATGACTGAATTAAATGAGAACAAATTCTTTTCATGAAACTCAAAAATATTAAAGAACTTTGTTAGGGTCCTTAGTTTGTTATACTATAGAGTTAACATTAAACAACATACCCTTGGGCCTAATTAATTGATCTATTAGGCGTTTCATATCGTCGTTCCTAAAAGTAGTAAACTTTGCCACTAGTAATACAATGACTCATTTGAAAAAAAAAATCCTTTAAAATATATTCTCTACGAAATAATCCATGAAATGCATATGCCTAATGCAACTTATGTCATAACAAGTAAATTTTCTAGATGCATGATAAAGGCAAAACATTTAACAGAGGCGGCAACGCCGTTCATATAGAAATTAAAGAAATATAATTATAATATAGGTACCAAGACTAACCATGTAAGGAATAAATAATAAATAGCATATTTTAGGCGGCAAAGCCAATCATGGCATAATAAAAGCATCATCTATTAAGTAGCATAGCCGGCTATACAATTAAGTGAGTAGCAAAACATTACATTATAGGTGGCATAACCAACCATGCAATTAAATAAATAGTAAAACATCACATTATAGGTGGTATAGCTGACCATACAATCAAGTAAATAGAAAAACATCACATTATAGGCGGCATAGCCGATCATATGAGATAACTAAGACGATATCATAATATATGCTGTACAACTAGCCACGTAAAGATTATATAATAACCAATTGCACCATAAGAATAATAATGATAATAATAATAATCATAAGATAAAAAGACTATTTAAAACTAAACTTAGTATAAAAGAATTATTATTTCAAGCTAATTTAAGCATAATGTCCTTACATTGCAGTTGAAGTAAAGTATTACTTACCTCTTTTCCTTGATTGCTCTAAACCTTCCTTCCTAACTTGAGAATTTCTCTATTAATGATGTTTTATCTTAGAATAGAAAAAGATTGAATTTCTACGATTTATAAAAAATAAAAGGGCTAGGGGGGTTTTGATAGGATTTCTTAAGGCCCATAATGACTGGGATTTTATCACTATAGCACTTGATTAATGGTGGAGATTTATTTCTTAATAAATATCTTAGTAATTTCAAGAATGGTAAGATTTTGCCACCATAGTACTTAATTAATAATGGAGATTTATCTCTTCATAAATATCTTATAAATTTCTAAAATTCCTAATATCTCTACAATATCTCTTATTACATTATCACTTATATCATTACTTATGTCATCATTACTTTAGAATTAATTATTATATTTTACTATATTATTATTATGTTATTGTATTATTATTATTATTATTATTATAAATGCTTAAAAAACCTTATTAACTTAAGGTTAATTATGCTATATCTATGTAAGAAAATTATACCTCACACACCAGAATCAATCCACCAAGTATTATATGGAACTTCTATTAAATTTAACTCAGAATATATAAAAGCACAAGGCTTACCTTTCTTTTTGAACTATGCCTTACGTTTTAGGCAATCCCTTTTATAATGACCAGGTTTCTTGTAGAAATGGCATATATCTTTCTTTTGTTCCTCTTTAGCAAAAGTATCCTTAAAGAATTCATTCACCTGGAGTGAGGCTTGCTTCATGCCTTTTCCAGATTTATTATTATGCTTCTTTCTTACTTCTTGACCAGTGAGATGATTAGTTTCCTCACCCTTAAATCTTGTCTATTCTTGTACAAGCCTTGCAATTAACTTATTAACATCCCTTTTTTTTTTTTATCAAGGCTGTTATAGTTAATCTAGAAAGGCCTATACTTTTAAGGCAATGAGTTCAACATAAATCTGGCTAAGAAACCATCATTAGTAGTCATACCCAAGGTATTTAACTTTACTGCTACATTAGTTGTAATACCCGTTTATTTTTATTTTTATTTTTATTAATTAATTAATTAATCATTATTTATTTATTAATTTATTTATTTATTAAATATCCTATTTTAAAAAGGTTTCCTAAATGATTAAGGGTTTTAAAAAGGAGTGGCCTATAAAAACCTCCTTTACGTTTTTTTTCTTAAAAATCCTAGAGGCTAATAAAGAAAAGAATATAGCAGCCGCATGAGAGTGGATCTATATTTTCTCAATACAAGAAAGAAAAAATCTTAATTGTGTTCTTGTTCTTCATTAAAGGCGTTCTTGAGTTTGGTTTTATTTTCAAGGTAGGAATGAATTTATAAGCCTTTAAACTTTGATTTTTGATTGAGATTTTTGTGTGTGTTGATTAAATGATTTTATATGTGATTGTATTTATAAGAATCATGATACGTATGATCATGTGTTAATTAATGTGTATTTGAGTGGAAATAATATTGTTATGATATTTTAGAAACTGTGAACAGTATAAATTAAACTTGAGATTATTGCTAATTTAATCAAGTTTCATGCATAAAACTTTATAGATTATTAAACTAGACATCTTTATCTTTCTATCCGTATTTTTTTTAATTCAAAAACTCATTTTATATAAATTGTTTTGATTTTCCGAAGTTAGAACATTGATGCTGAAAATTTTGATTTTCAGCAGTAATGCATACTTCCATAATTTATTTCGTAACCCTAACGACTTCTAAAAGTTCTGGGAATTTTTATTCTTGCATACATATATGTCTAGTTTCTGTATTTTAAATTTCGTAATTTTTGGATTTGTATAAAAACTATTAAAAATCATGGAGCTAGGCTGTCGCAATCCTGGAATCTGTTTTCCAGAATTGCGACGGCTGATATTTAGGTCGGTTTGGACGACGTTTTTTATTAGTAAATATTTTTTAAATTTTAATTCTGATTTATTTTTGTGTTATCTAATTTCTAAAACTAGATTTATTTTTGTGTTATCTAATTTCTAAAACTGGATTTATTTTTGTGTTATCTAATTTCTAAAACTGGAATCTCTATTTTTGAATAAGTATAAATAAAGTTATGAATTTTTAAGTCAGCAGTCCTTGGTATATATCGTCACTGGACAGTTTTGATGTTTTTGGTAGAAAATCAGCCTTCATCAACGATTATTAACTTTGACTAATATTTTTAGTTTTGTATTGGATATCAACATGTTACGATAGCTCTTTGTGATATTTATGATTTTTCCAACATAGTTATACCTTAATAGAAAATCAGCTCTTGTATGATGGTCTAGTATAGTTAGTGAATTATTATGGTTAAGTAAGAGTACATGGTTTAGGGATTTTTGGTTTTTCTATCTATGTTAGAATTGAATAAGATATTGATAAGAATTTTATCTTGACAATTATAGGTTAAGAGTGAGCTCGTTTAATTGGAGTTATTATTGATTTCATTGGATCGAGGTAAGTGAATTCATGCATAATGGATTTATAAGTTATGGATTTGAAGCTATTTTAAAATGTTTTTTAAATTAGTTTTAAATAAATACTCATTTTTTAAAAAATGTTTTCCTTAAAACTATTGATAAAGCTTTGCCAATTTGATGTCTTACAAGTGTTTTATCGAAATATTATTGAATAATTGATATTGATAAACTAAAAATTATTTTAAGTTTTGGCTCATTGTCCATAATTACCGTTATTGATATTATTGAACAGCTAGCTGTATTGTGCGTACTTATTGACGATTATTGCGAGGTAAAGTACCCTGATTGAACTAATGGCCGGGTCACCGGGAGTACAGGTGATATATTGAACTATTGACCAAGTCACTGGGGACACTATGTGACACTATGTGACATGAGCAGCTTTAGTAAAAGAAAAACTTTATTGATAAAGATTTCACATGCAATTATTTATTGAAAATGAGTATAAACTTTTCGTGTTACAAACCTTGTGCATGAGTTTGCTTACTGAGTTGACGGCTCACCCCTCGTCTCCAACATTTTTGCAGATTGATTATTTTAGAGATGTGGGCTTATAGTCTAGCGAAGAGGATTTGTTAGCTGAAAACTTTGGCATTTTTTAGAAGATTAATTTTAGCTACTTGGACTATTATTTGGAGTTGGATTTTTATTTTGGAGGATTATTGATTCATTTATTATTTTGGAGACTATGTTTTGTTTATGGACAACAGTGACTTTATTCGGATTTATTTATAAAATGAGTCTTATAAGATTTCATTAAAAATTCCTCTTAAGTTTTTCTTGGGTGAATTTGGGGTGTTACATTAGTCATCTCAAGAAGGTGTTCATACATGCTACGTCAACCATCATATTTCATAGTGGTCAAGTTAGCCATTAATCTCCCAACAAGAGACTTGTTTGCACTTTGGAAGCGCTCTTCCACAAATTTCATATATTACTTAGCAGTGTCAATTTTAAGAAGAATTGTCTTAATGTTGCAAGCAATAGTCATTCATATAAACTTAAGGCTTAATTTATTCGATCTTTCCCAAACTTTATAAAAAGAGTTTTCATCAGCACTGTTTTTCATCTGTAAGAGTAGTTGGCTTCTCATGTTCAAGTACTGTATTAAGTTTTAGTACACCTAAGTGAAACTCAACTTGTTCACACCAGTCAAATAAATTTAATCCATAAAATATAGGAATAGATGAAGCAATCAAATGAAAAAAAAGGAATAAACGTTGCAAAATATAATAACATTTATAAATATTAATGCTTTGAGATAAAAGGCTATGTAATAAAACTTTATTCAGACTCAAAATACATAATTTAAATGAATTCATGATGCATATCACAGTTCCCCTTTGTGTAGACACTAAGATACACTAAAGTAATAATAATGTAATGCAGTTTGACATTAACGATATTATTTATTTGCTACATAGATAAGTACATCATCTTTGGACAACACACCCATCAAAATATGCAAAAAATAATTTATGCAATAATTTACAATTTTCAAATAATAAATGACCTACCTTT
This sequence comes from Aegle marmelos, assembly GCA_030449875.1. NCBI lineage: Eukaryota > Viridiplantae > Streptophyta > Magnoliopsida > Sapindales > Rutaceae > Aegle > Aegle marmelos. The sequence goes on along the minus strand of JASUUL010000142.1, from coordinate 16,663,049 downwards.
GGGCGATCTTTCTATACTAAAAGGAAAATGTACATCAAAATACCCATATCATTATCCTTATTATGCATTACTAATTTATAAGTAATTGATGACAATAATATATTATTATGTAAATTGATATTCATCGAAACTTCAACTAGTTTGATCAATTTGGTGATTAACAAACCATCATGACATGAATTTCAATAATATATGATAATAATGATGAGATAATTACATTATAATCCCATTGCTATTAATTAGATGTTAGTTCTTTAATTGGTAAATACGAAATACTAAGCATACAATTTATCAAGGCCTCTAATAATAATTCTATATGCTAATTAATGGTCAGTATGACAATCATAATGCTTCTAAAATATATATATGTAATTAAGCAATCACCAAGCATTTATATGCATATATATAATTGATGCATGTTCATATTCAGGTAACCATTCATATACATATATATGTGCATTATTGCATTATATAATAACTATATAAGACGTATATTATACGTACATATCATGCATATAAGCCAATACCAAATCAAAGAAAGCTAAAGTCTTAGCATTGAAACAGTTGCTGATGTTTCAGATTGTAAAGGAAGCCAAATTCAGTTTTTGACGATGATTCATGTAACTATGACCATGATCGCATGTGAATGCATAAGAGTTTAAATGCTAACCAGAGTGCTCATCATTAAACATCACGTGGAAATAATAAGCATTAACACGAAAACAATCAACAACCAATTAAAATATGTTTGTATAATAGAACAACGCAAATCTAGAGATCATGTAATAAATATATAACTGATTCATAAATCAATTAAAATTTCAATTTAACAAATTAGACTAATAAAGGGAGAGTCATTAAAACTTTAAACGAAAGAATCATATATTCTTAAACCTTGCTCTGATGCCATATATTAAATTTAATACTCTAATAATTCATGGAATCATCATATATGATTAAACAATGAGCCAAGAAATTTGAATATATAGATTTTCACATAGAGATAAAACACATGTCTTGATCCATAAATTTATAAATTAATGCTGAAAGTTGTGCTTCTCTTCCTCAGCCTCTTTTTTAGATTTTTACATAATATTTTATGTAACCCTAATTTGATGGAATAGGGTTTCTTTTATAGGAAGAGAGAGGACCAATTTTTCTATTCTAATAATGATTCACTTTCCATCAAAATTGAGTCTAATTAGAAATGTTATATTCTCTCATAATTAAAATATAAACCTAATAAACATATCTGCATGTGCCTATTAATCATATGCGACATAAAATTTTACATAAATAAGATGGTGTTGTTCTACTTTTGATGAGAACGACCAGCGACAATTGAATTTGATAATTTTTTAATGCTCTTTATTCGCAACCGGGAGCTTATTTATAGTAGTTGACATAACAAATCTTTTATTCTTAGCCAACAATATCGGCTAGAATAAAGTAAAATAAAACAATTAAATATTTAAAGGTAAACCTAGAGACCAAATCCAAATCAAATATAACCACCACAATTTGATTCTCCTCCAAACCAGCAACGAGTATTTTGACGTGGTGATTTTCCCGCTATTGCTTCAACACACAAACAAACAGATCCTGCACGTGGAACATGGTCTGCATGAAGCCATGCATGGCTTGCATGAGCAAGGAACGCTTGAACTTGTAGTTAGGTCTCCGTGTTCTTGTTGATCTCCTTGGTTGCTTACCAAATTCTTTTGCACATCGTTTATGGAGAAGTCACCATCATCGATACCAGCGTGTATTTTGGGTGAAGCAAATCCTTCTTCTTCATTCAGAGTATTAAGTGAGATCGGTGACTGACATCCCATGGCAATGCATACATGTTGTCGATGAATAGTAAGAAAGATTTACAACCCTTGTGCTCAAGACCGAAAGGAATGCCAAATAGTTGCCAGTAAAATCTAGAATCATCAGGATCTTCTTACTAGTGTCTGCAAATCTGAAGCGCAATCGTTTTGCTCTTTCTTCTAGGCTTCTTTTCGCCTGTATCGTCATCCCCAGCGAGCCTGAGAACTAATGCTACAGAAAACGTGCACAGAGATCTTCCAGTACTCTTCAAGTTTTTTCATATATCAGAAAGGCAAACCAAACAATTGGAAATGAAACAATGCAATTGAAGGATTCAATCTAATCTTAAAAATGCAGCTTCTGTAACCATGGAGATGGGAATGGGATGTCATGTGCCAGTGTTACTATAAATGCTAAAAATGAATGTGATTTGATGAAGGCACAAAACTAGTAAATGGGACGCGGTTTTACCATAATGTTACTACCTGGATAATTTGATTTACGCAAGCAAGTGGATAGACACGGGAATGGATGGCCTGGAGACAATAATTGACTAGATGTATGCAGGTTTTTTTTCCCCTTCTTGCTTTTCGCATAACATATCATAGTTTATCAAATATGTTATATGTATTAATTTTACAAGTCGATTATTATTTTTACCATCCCAACTCCAATTTTGTTTCGTTGTTTATTAAAAGGTGGAGCGCACAAAATTGAAATTTAGTATAACTGATTTTTGTTTTGAGTTCGTAAAAGTAATGCTTTGAAATATGTACATGAGAATGATTGAGCATAGATGATCAACAAGGGAAAAAAAGTCTATTTAAAAGTAATAAAAAATACCAATCATTATACTTATTTTTTACTAATTAATTACGAAAAATTGAACTAAAGTCGAGCTTGCCTACTACATTTGAATCAAAGGCCTATTGATGATGGGGACATGATGAGGAAGTTTAATTGTGTCCGCACCATCAAATAAACCTATGCTAGTTTCGTATCTAAGCAAATCCTTCTCATCAATTTAAGAATCCTCGGGAAACAGGGAACACAATGTTTGAGGGATAAAAGGGGAGAGCACTATTGGATGCCCATTTGCACAAATCATGCTCTCATTGCTATGGGAGTTTAAGGGTAGCAGAAAAACTCGACGGGGATAGACTCCTCGAGTGTCGAGGATGCAAGATGTTTGGAAAGGGAGTTCGGTCAGGAGCCTCGACCAATTCAACCTAAACACTCGGTCAGAGGTCGACCTGCTGATTCCTTCTGAAAAGTCAAGACACAAATTTGATCCACTAACAGTCGGCGGACGTGAAATTTTCTACTTTAAAAGAACTTAAGGAAATTCAAACTAGGTAAGTATCTTTCTCTCTCTATCACTTAACTTACTCTTTTTCTTTCCAAAATGACTCTCTCTTTTTTTCCTCTTTTGGTTTTTCTGATCTTAAAAAATTCCGTTTGAGGCAACTATAATTGAACAGAGTGATTGTGGTTGATAAGTACATATTTTTTTCTATGTTTTATTAATAAATTTCTCCATATTTTTCTTGTTTTGGTCTTAAATATTTTACTTATTTTAGTTAATTTTTAATTTAGTTATTATGCTCAATCATATTTTATTATGTTAATTTTTTTCATTTTTTATATTTTGTTATTTTAGATATATTTTGGGATTAAAAATGAATTAAATTGAAACATTTAGGAAGAAATTTGCTTTAACGAATGAGAAAGGAATGAAGAATTTCAATTTGGAAGTAACGAAGATAAACTGGAAATAAAGAGGAAAGTAGTTGGATTTTAGGGAATAAATGGGATCAAGAATTAAAAGCAAAGGATGGCAAGTTCATGTGCATGGCAGTAAATTGTGGAAAGCAATTTGGGAAGAAAAAAAAAAAAAGAAGGGAAATATGCACGTGAATTGCCTAAATAATTGGTGGACAATACATTAGGAAAGAAGGGATTGAAATTGGCAAGCATGTACAAGCATTAACTGGCGTTGGCATGTGCATGGCAAATAAGGAAAGCAAATTAATTGCTTTAAATTGGAATTAGAATATAAATTGGATTGGGCCAACCATGGACATTATAAGAAGCCAATCTTTAGCTTTTGATTCAGACATGATAGTATATATGAGTAAATAAGATTACAGAGCATGCAAGGTTATAGTGGGGTCATTCACACTTGATTAAAGAATGTTGTTGATTTGTTATATTGTGTTAAGTTGTTAGATTATGTTATATATATGTATATTGAGCTCGTAACAAAAAGTGATAGCTGGCACATCTAGTATAATACTATAGCTATACATTAGTTGGATAGTTAAATTGGATATTTAGTTCCAGATTCTTCTTTTTTCTTCTTTTTACTTCTTCTGCATTCTTTTCCTTTTCCTTTTTATTTTCTTGTCATCCAAACAGTAACTATTACATATTCAATCATGGTATCAAAGCCACAAATGCTTAATTCAAATTAGAAACTCAAAAATTTCCTCTTATAGCTTTGTGACACCGGTCAAACTTGATCATAATAACTTCATTGTACGATGCACACAAGTTATGACTTCAATTAAAGGCAATGGCCTGGATAGTTTTATCAATGGCGATAGTGTGTGTCCAGTGCAATTTCTTTCTCATGCTACAACTGAAGCTAGTTAATCTTTTGGATCTATTACAAGAGAGGTAAATTCAAACTTCACTGCTTGGATCAAAACTGATCAAATTCTCTTAAGTTGGATGATGTCTTCAATTCAACAAAATTTGCTCTCCACAGTAATTCGCTATAATACATTTAAAGAGCTTTGGGACTCTCTTAATAGTATGTTTACTTCACAATCTTAAGCTCGAATTATGACTCTAAAAATGCAACTCCAAACTCTTAGAAAAGGTACTATGTCAATGGTTGATTACTTTGGTAAAATGAAAAGACTGGCTGATAATTTGGTTTTAGATGGAAAAACTATGGAATTGAATGATTTTGTACAACATGTATTAAATGGATTAGATTCATCAGATTATGAATCCTTGGTGACTACTATATTAGCAGGAGGAGATAAAATTAGTTTTGATGAGCTTTACTCTTTACTATTGAGTCATAAAAATCAAGTTGAACAGAAGAAAAGTACAGTTAAAGGAGATGTTATGCATAATATGTTAGCAAATGTTGCTCAAAAAAATCAAAATACTGGAACGAATACTAGTGGTTATCAAAAGAATTTTGAAAACAATAGCAGTAACTTTGGTTATGAAAACTCTAATACTGGAGGTGGACAAGAACAAAACGGTAATGGTGGTATATTTGATATCATCTGTCAAATTTGTTTTGCACCAGGACACGGAGCTAATAAATGCAAAAATAGATATAATCCCTTTTTCACACCATATAGGAATTATGTTATAGGAAGTTTTTATAGGGATTTTCGACCTAGTCAGGGTCAATATAAGAGATGTAATTATGGTTCCTTTATTCAAAAATAGTGGGACTGGACCATTTAATGGTTATGGTAAAGGCATTGGTCCACAATCTACTAGTGATTTTTCTTTGTAAAAAGGACCAATCTATCAAGGCAATATGGCTTATTTAGATCATGTTGCCTTCTTTGCTTACAATCCTACGATACCAACTAGTGCTTATCCCATTGTTGGTAGTAATTTTTTTAGTCCTCATAGTTTCACTGGTTCAAGTAGTGCTTTTCCAGTAGCATTATATAGTCCTCAAGATCAAGCTCTTTCTCCAGAACTGATTGAGGATCCTTCCTGGTGCATTGATAGTGAAGCAACTAATCATACTACAAATGACTCTGGTAAGCTTCTTGAGTCTACTATATATACTAGTTCTGAGAAAATACTTGTTGGAAATGAAACTACTCTAAATATTCAACATGTTGGATATGCATTGCTTGCCACCATCTCACATGAATCTTTAGTTCTACAACTTGTCTTGTATGTTCCTCATATTACAAAAAATCTACTTAGCATTTCAAAGCTAATAACTGATAATAATGTTACCATTGAGTTTCTTAAAAATATGTGTTTGGTCAAAGCCAAGAACACAGGGATCATCTTGCTTAAAGGAGTTACTAAAGGTAGTCTGTATCAAGTTTAAATCTCTAAAGTTCACTCAGCCTTGTTTTATCAATCTCCTTCAAATAAATTTATGTCTTTGTTTGCTTATTGTCTTAGTTCTAATCACGATATTTCATCAATGTCAGGGTCTTCCCAAAAATCATGCTAACTATCTGTTCTTTCTGTAACTGTAGCATCTTTTGATGTCAACCTTATACATAAAAGATTAAGTCATCATGTAGTTCAAACTCTTCAAAATGTAATAAAGGCTTGTAATGACTTTGCTGGTATGAATAAAAATTTAAATTTGGCATTTTGCAATGCTTGTTAACAAGGCAAAAATCATATGCTCCATTTTGACTCTGTAGCATCCAAAACTATAGAACCTTTGCAACTAGTATATGCTAAGCTTTAGGGTCCTTCTCGTATTACTTCCATACAAGGTTACTCCTATTATCTTTATATTCTAGATGATTTTAGCTGTTTTACCTGAATTTTTTCATTAGTTGCAAAGTCGGATGCTCTTCAAGTATTCACTGAGTTCAAAACTTTCATTGAACTTCATCTTCATAAACACATCAAAATAGTTTAAACTGATTGGGGGTGAATTTAGAAACTTCACTTCTTTACTTGCTAATTATAGAATTCATTTTAGGCATCCTTGTTCTCATATACATCATCAAAACAGTAAAATAAAAAGAAAGCATCGTTATATTGTTGATGTTGGTCTTACCTTATTAGCTCAAGCTCATCTACCATTAAAATTCTGGTAGAATGCTTTTCATATTACTATTTTTCTTATTAACAGACTTTCAACTCCTACACTTAATAATATTTCAGCTTATCAAAAATTATTTCTTTAAAAATCTAATTATTCCATTTTGAGAGTTTTTTGCTATGCTTATTTTCCCTATCTTATGTCATACAACAAACGCAAGCTTACTTTCAGGACTGAACAATGTATCTTTATTGGTTACAGTTCATTTCATTAAGGCTATAAATGCTTGCACTCCTCTAGACGAGTCTATGTGACTAACCATGTTGTCTTTAATGAATACTATTTTCCTTATATAGTTGCTATAGATTTTTCCTCCACTGTACAGTCTTGTAATTCTTTATAATCATCTTTAGAGTCATTTTTTCAGTCTAATTTTTCAACTTCTTTAATACAAATCTCAACTTCATTGGTATAGACTCCCTTAACAACTTCTTCTACAACTGATGTGCCCTCTCAATCCTCTCTGACACACAATAAAGAAACTTTTCCTTCTCTTTCACCAACTAATCTTGTTTTGTCTCCCCAAGCTAACTTTGATTAAATAAATTCACCTCTTCATGTCTTACCTGCACTTCCTCCAATTAGTCATCATATGATCACTAGATCCAAGGCTAGTATCTATAAGCCTAAATCTTATATTACCGCCCTTCTTACCATATCATCAGAACCTACTTCAGTATCATAAGTCTTAACTGATACAAAATGGTGCAAAGCAATGCAAGAAGAATTTCAAGCTCTTCAAGCCAACCATACTTGGGAATTAGTCTTGCCTATACAACCAATCAAGGTAGTGGGCAATAAATGAGTCTTCAAAATTAAATACAACTCTGATAGATTTATTTTTAGATATAAAATAAGGCTGGTAGCTAAGGGTTTTCATCAGATTCATGGAATAAATTATACAAAAACTTTTAGTCTAGTTGTTAAGGCCTCCACTGTCAGAATTATTCTTAGTATTGTAGTCATGCATAAATGGGTTATTATTCAAGTAGATATTAATAATGCTTTTCTCAATAGAGTCTTGATTGAAGATGTATATATGACACAACCTAAGGGTTTTGTTGATTTATCAAAACCTCATCGTATTTGCAAACTCAATAAGGCTTTTTATGGCTTGAAACAAGCTCTAAGATTATGGTTTGATCAATTGAAAGTTGTGCTAGTTTCATAGTAGGGATTCTATAATTTCAAATCAAATAATTATTTATTCTATCCTAGAAAATGGTCATGTCCTCTTAGTCTTAGTCTATGTTGATGACATACTAATTGCAGGCTTAAATTCTCTTGTAGTTCAGCAACTGATAAGTGATATGCATAATACCTTTGCCTTGAAAGATTTAGGTGAGCTACATTATTTTTTTTATCATAGAAGTTACTAAGACATCAGATGGCCTACATCTATCTCAAGCTAAGTACATTGCCGATCTTTTACTTAAACATAATATAGCTGATTGCAGTTCTATACCTACTTCCATGTCTACTGGCCATTCTCTTATCAAGACATCTGAAGCTATCATTCATAATACTTCTCAATATCGGAGTATTATTGGTGTTTTGTAATACATGACCCTTACTAGACCTAAAATATCATTCTCAATTAACAAATTGAGTTAGTTTTTAGCCTCACCCACAGTAGATCATTTGAAAGCTTGCAAACGGTTGCTAAGATACTTAAATGGATGAATTCACTTCGAGCTGAATTTCTATCATATTGGTAGTTTACAGATCAATTTTTTTAGTGATTTAGATTGGGCATGTGACAAGGATGATTGAAATTTTATAACAAGTTATGCTATTATCTCGGACCAAATCATGTCTTTTGGCCTTTTAAGAAACAGTCAGTTGTTTCTAGGTCCAGTACAGAGGCTGAGTACAGGGCTTTAACTTATGCCACTTCTGAAGTTATGTCGATTCAATCTCTTTTTAATGAGCTGTATATCAAACTTGTTACTTTGCCTATCATGTAGTGTGACAATCAATGAGCAATAGCTTGGGCTTATAATCCTATGTATCATGTTAAAACCAAGCATGTTGAGTTAGATATTCATTTTATCCAAGAAAAAGTTACTGTAAAAAAAATTATTGTCTATTTTATTCCAAGTGAAGATCAAACCATTGATGCTCTAACTAAGGCACTGACTTTTGGGCAATTTCATTATTTAAGAAGTAAGCTAAACGTTCTTCTAGGTTCGTTTAACTTAAGAGGGATAGTAGTATATATGAGTAAATAAGATTACAGAGCATGTAAGGTTATAATGGGGTCACTCACACTTGATTAAAGAATGTTGCTGATTTGTTATATTCTGTTAAGTTATTAGATTCTGTTATACATGTATATTGAGCTTGTAACACAAAGTGATAACTGGCACATCTTGTATAAATACTGTAGCTATACATTAGTTGGACAGTTGAATCAAATGTATATTAGTTCCAAATTCTTCTCTCTTCTTCTTTTTACTTCTTCTGCATTCTTTTCCTTTTTCTTTTTATTTTCTTGTCATCCAAACAGTGACTATTATAGATTCAATCTTTAAGAAAGAAGGGATTGAAATTGGCAAGCATGTACACGCATTAAGTGCCATTGGCATGTGCATGGCAAATAAGGAAAGGAAATTAATTACTTTAAATTGGAATTAGAGTATAAATTGGATTTGGCCAACCATGGACATTATAAGAAGCAAATCTTTAGCTTTTGATTCAAACAGAATAGACAGCTAAGAGGAAAGCTAGATTACAACCTCATGAAGAGAAGAAAAAAAGATAGAGGAGGCAACCGCTTGAATTCATCGCTATGTCTGGTATTATCAATTTTTTTATTCTCAATTTTATTATGTTAGGCTAAATTTTTTATTTAGTTGAGGTTGAATATAAAACCCCAAATGTGATATATAATTAGATTTCAATTTCTATCATTCAATTTAATTGAGACTACTTATGTTATTCTATAATTAATGTTTACAATTTTATTCTTGTTTTATTTAAGTAATCAATTAGATAGAACTTGTATAAATTCTATTGTTAGATTAAAATTCTTGATCCATAATTGTCTTGATGTTTTAATCATTGGTAGCAAATTAGAATCAGTGATTTTAATTAAAAAACATAACCTAGGTAAAATAATTCAAGCTTGTGTGTTTATTACCTAGATCAAACTAATATCTTTCTCCACTTAATTTTTTCATTATCTTAAATTTGAAGAGCTTATTTTAAACTATTTAATGATTAGAGATTAGGTGAAGAGCTTATTTTACCTAACGACACATTAAGAAAAGATTGAAATTAATAGAGCTTATTGTTGTCTACGGTTGATAGTTATGATATAAACTGATGATAGGATTGATATATTATATGCGTGTTTTGTGGTGGCAAATGATCCTTTGACTATCATTTTTATCATTATTATTTCTTTCTCCTTTAATTAGAGTTTTTATTAAATTTTACTTACATAGAATACTTTCTTTATTTCTTGTTATTTAGTTAAAAATTCATAAATCCCTTTTTTATTTATAGTTGTTTTTTCTCTAATTAGATTAATTATTATTATTATTTTAAATCATGCTTTAAAGGTAATAAATATAACTAGCATAGTTTTCATGGGATCCATCCTTAATCTATAATAGTTATCGATATTTTTACTAAGATTTTAAATTTGGTGCACTTTAAATACACTACCAATGGTATAAGTCTTTTTCTTTAAACCCATATAACTATCTTGAGCATCAAAGGCTTCATACATTTTTAGGGATTATCCTAAATTCCTTTTATTATTTTTCTTCTACTACCTTAAATAACACCGAATTGGCAACTGTCAAGTTCAAATCAACAATTTCATTGCCTTCCATCTCATTCCATTAGTTTTTAGTGATTGTCATAGGTCTTTCTCCAATTTGTCCTGAATAATTATTTTTTTCAAGATTACCGCATCTTTATTTTCCACAATAAGAAATTGCTTCTATTGACGTCTTAATTTCAAATTTTGTTACTATTTGTTAATAAATACTATACACAAGTTAATGTACTACTTTGAATAATTGTGAGTGCTTGTATATATCGAATTGCACACTAGAAAAGTTCACAAGAAAATTTGAAGGGATAAAAAAGATCCCACTTAAAATTCAAACTTCTTAGGTTCTTATCATCATTGCGATAAAAATTTCTTAGGTATGTGCACAATCATATGGTGACTACACTCACACCACTATGCTTTACTTTAGATTGTAAAATTCTTAAATCGCTCCTATCATTTCATGTGAATAGTACCATATACATAAATTGTGTTATGTACACAAACAACGTTGTGTGAATGGATAGTACCCCAACTATAAAAGAAAACAAGTAATGGCTCTAATACCATTCTTGAGAAATTGATTGGATGAAGCAGATAAACACTTCAAGACTAAAATTTACATTGTTCGAATTTTAATCTATATCCATGAGTGAAAACAGAAAGATAGAACCCTACTATTGAAATAAAAGATTATAAATATTAAAATATTTTAGCTCAATACTCAAACTCCAATAGACCTATTTCTCTTACTGACTAATCACGCAAGAATTTATTGAAACTCTTAATTCTCTCACTCAACTCTCAACTTCTTTTTGAAAGAAGAGAAAAGAAATTAAAGAAAATGGGATGCCCTCACTAAGGAATGAATTGGTATTCATAGGAAAGCTTCCCCATGCATACATTTAATTTGAAGCAAGAAGTCTTAGAAATGGATAATCAATTTCTCTATGCAGCTCCACTTTTTAATATTTTTGGCAGCTACATGACATCATAAATGCACGTGCACTTTCGACTTTTCAACAATTTTTAGCTTCTACTCCACATCTTTAATGTTAAAAATTTCAAAGTTTAGTAAAACTAAAAAAATTAATCGCCTCTATTTCAGACCTAAAATTTGTAGCTATCTGTAAGATCTTCATTAGAGGACTAAAAATATGAGTGTAAAAATAGAAAAGTAAAAACTAAAAATCTAACTTCTGTTTAGCTGATAACTGGAGGAAAGAAAATAAAGTAATAGAAAAATTACTGATCTGACCCCTGAGAAGCTATAGAAACATGCACAGAGAGGTCTTTCAGCATTCTTCCCTTAGTCTTGAATTGTTTCTATCAATCAGAAAAGCAAACCAAACAAAGGTGGAAGGATTGAGAAGATCAAAGGTAACAAAGGAAATAAAATAATGAAGTTGAAGGATGTTATTTAATTTTAAAATGCTGCTTAATTACTTCTGCAAAATATCAAACCATCTATGATGCGTGTGAGCATAAATGAAGATGGGAATAGGATGTCACGTGTTGGTGCCAAACAAATGATGAAGGTACGAAAGAAGTAAATCGAGACTTTTTTTCTGCAAGCTACCACTGATAGTTCATGTTACTAACTCGTAACTGGTAAATATGGTTGATGCAAGTGGGTATGCAAGGGAATGGATGTCTACCAGTAATGAGAGAATAATTGATGTGAGGATGTCTCATTCTGCCCACTGCCCACTTCTAGAAGGAAATGGATTCAATGCTTAACGAAAATTACGTGAGACCCACGTTATATGATTTCTGACCATTAGTTCGGTTTCCAACACAAATTTAGTAAAGCGCTGCATGTTGATCCCTTACAAAAACTAATTATATGCAGCTTTGTTTTTTTGTTTTCCTCCCACTTCTCACATTTGATTCATAATTTATTAACTATGTATTAGTTTTTCATGTTGATTATTATTTTACGATCCCAACTCCCAATTTTCCTTTTTAATAGTGTTTTTTAGAAGGTAAGATATATGAAATTCAACTTCAGTAGAATTTTCTCTTCCAAAATCATGACAGTAATGCTTGAAATATATACATAAGAATGGTTCAACTAAGATGGTCATCTCTAAAAGAAAGCTAACTTAATACAGCTCGGTTAATTCCCTAAGGCTGAAGTCCCAATTGCCAAACACAACCCTTGAGTAAGACTTTTTAATTAATTAGTCACTTAAAATTGAACTAAAGTCGAACTTGCCCACCACATTTGAATCAAAGGCTTTAATGATGAATAATGATGATGGAAGATGATGGAGAAGTTATTTATTTTTATTCTTATTTTTTCTTTTTTCTTTTTTTTTTTTTTGTTTTTTAGAGTGAGTATAGAGAGAAATTGACAATTTGATTCAAAGGGGTCACATTGACTTTAAAAAGTGTCAAAGTTAGCTAAACCCATAAATTGCCCTCATTTTTATAAAAATTTATATTACACAAATAGCTATCATTAAAATTATCATTTAAGACAAAGATAAGTCTTTTAACACCCATCTACTTCTTCTTTCGCTTCTTCATCTTCTCCACATCCATGCTTTCTTGTAAATTTAATTAATATGTTTGTCATTCATGGTAACTAAAATCTTATAAGAACAACAATATAAATGAAATTATTAAGACTCAAGAAAGTTAATTATCCTAATACACTTTACTTGATCATAGAGTTCAACCTTTCTTGTTGTTCTAGTGAAAAAAAACAACAAATATTCTGGAAATACATTATATAAACTATTCGATTGTATAAACTTAAGTTGACTTTTTTTAATCATTAATGTTTATTGAAAGGAATCACAAAGGGGAAGAAAAAGAAAGGAATCATAAGAACATAAACATAGTAAAAATGAAAAAGATGAAGTTGGATTTTAATGCACGTAGATAAAATTTTGGAGGTGTAGAAATGAAATATTGAGATTTTTAATTAGGGTTAATTTTGGAATTACAAAAGGTTTAAAGCGAAAATTTTTTATTTTTATTTTTACTAATAGGTATATACAAAAAATTAGGTATTGGAATTATTTAACAGAATCAAATAGTGCCATTACTTAAAAAATAAAAAGCCCCTGAATTCGCGTCAGTTCCAAAATTTTATTCGTCATTTTCAAAATTTTATTACACATATTCACGTAATACAAATTAAATAAAATATATTCATCATACTTATTTAGGGACGGCAATGGTACCCTGAATTATCCAAATTTATTTAAACTTGCCCACCAAAAACCGCCCGCTATGAATAATTCTATAAGTTGTGAGATAATTTAATATCAACAAAAAATATGGCAAAACCACCCATAATTTATTTTAGTTATTTATAAATTTTAATTACTAAAAATACATTAAAAATATTTAATTATAAAAATACATAAACTAAGTTATTAACAGCCATGTATTGTTGAAAGACCTAACTTAGTCTTCTAATTATAGAAAGACATAATCGTTGCCACTAACTTGATTCACATCCTTCTCTTTACAGTACGTATGCATATAAAGTCACTTGTGAAGCTATCACTGAAAAAACAACCGTAATAGTTCAAATAGGTCTGTCTTGGATTTGTCAATTTCAGCTAAAAGTCTACCTAAACTTGACTACTAATCTAATCAAAAGCTCAAGCATAACATTATTGCAAAGTTATTTGTATATTTGCATGTGATAATAAAATTATATTTTTATAGAAATGTTTGGATAAATTTAATTTCTTGGATGTAGTATTATGATTTTGAATATAGTGTTATGATTTGAAATAAACTTTGCTCCAACCACTAAGAGTTGCAAGTGAAACCCGCTAATTTGAAATAAATTTGGTGCTACTGTCATAGCTTCGGATTACATACAAAAGCCACCGTGAGGTGTGGATGAGTTAGATAATTGTTAAAATCCATAGTAGATTATAAGTGAGTATGATAATTTTAAATTTTATACATACGTTGGTTTGATAATAACAAATCTATTGTGGCTCATGAAACTTACAACTTGACATCATCTAAAAGGGGATTCCTCTTAAAATGGCCCATGGGCTGGCTCTCATTAGTTGAAACATCATCCTGAATCCTATCCCAATTGGCTTCTTGAGCTCTTTGCTTGTTGAACCTCCTTACTTTTCCTTCCCCCCTAACCGAGCCAATGGTTTGACTTTTGAATCCCATAAGTCTCTCTTTCTATACGTGTTACTCTATTTCTTAAGAAGAATATAATGCACTCCTTTATTGGTAATGATTTTTGTGTCGTCTTTGCAAAAGGGCTGTAACGTTTGCAGTATTGATTCATGAATTTTTATCTAATTTAGCATGCATGATCCTGGGAGTTTACAAATATTCTATTCATAATCAATTTGGTTTATTTGAATTCATTTCTTCAAAAAGTTTGTCATGTTTTAGGATATGTTTTGAAATTTAAGTGTCACACATTTTTTTCCACAACTATTATCACTAGTTGTTTATAGGTGGAATGGTCAATGGACTCTGGTAGTTAATAAATATTGACCATCAAATAAAAGTGGGAATTTATCAAACATTTACAAATGGTTTTAAGACGAAGCAAGATCACCGAGTCAAGAAAAAACAAAATCACAACAGTAGTAACATATATTTCTTTAAGACTTATTATTATTATTATTATTTTAAAGCAGGTGTTTCTAACGGAAAGTGTTTGAACGACAAATGTATAATTTTGCATGAGAAGAAAGATACAATAGGGGTGAACCAAACAAAAGAATGTCTACTTGGGACTCGAAGCTTGTTTGTCTAGAAACAATGTGACTATATATTCCGCCTGCTTCGAAATAAACGCACAGTTAGTGCATTGATTTGTATTATGTGCTATATAAATGAAATTACAAAATGCATATTGATTTCGTATTTGGGCATAAGTGGTGTTACACCACAATAAATGATTCTTCCGCGCACAGCATCTTGAGGAGACCTTAGCTTCATTAACCATGCCGTTTACTATCTCATAAAGTGTTTCAGGATGTCGCGTGTTGCTCACTGGAAGTTCTTTAATCTTCAGCGGTGGAAGCTCCACCAATGGCTCGTGCCCTTTAGAATCTGAAACCAAACAACTCAAGCAAGAAGTGTTACTTCATCAAAATGTTGGCTTAATATAAGAACCTTGACCATGCAAAAACACAAACCTTGAATTGGAAAGTAGCCTCTTTCCTTTAGAAGTGGAAATGCGGCCAAAACGACGAAGGACGAAGCACCAAGTTAACACAGGCTGTTTGTTAGAATGTCTCAGTGAAGGGTCGGATGGCGACAAAGCCTCAGTTTAATGCGCAGAGATCCTCTGGCAGTTGGAAAGAATAATCTTGAAGGTTCTAGATGCTCACAGGATCAAAAGACCAGAAATAGATTAACAAAATGAAGGGTGCCGAATATGCAGTAAATGAAGACAGAAGTACATAACGGCCTTATCATCGTTGTCTATCTTCATCAGTTAATCTTAGCCATAGATACAAGAATTGTAACAGCTCTAAGTATAAAAAGCAAGTGAACTCATGAATAAAGATGAGCTAATTACATTAAAATTCAAATTATTCTGTGCATTGCTTCCATACTTGTAACACCCATTTTTGTTTCCTCTTTTACCCTTATTAAATTGGGTGGGATTGTTATTATTGGATGTTTATGTGCGAGTAAAATTTATCAATTTATTTTAAACAAGTTACTTTTGTTATTAGCTTTTATAAAAAAAAAATTCTTAAAACTCATGTTTCCTTACTTTTTTTAAAAAGTATTTACTAATTACCAAGAGTATTTAAGAGGAAAATATTCTTTTAAGAGGAAGTCATCTTTTACTTTTCACACTGTTAAAAACTCTAGGGAAAAAAAAAAGAGACATAAGTTTTTAGAGAAGGAAAAGAAAAATTTATAACTTCTTTGCTTGGAAATTAGCACTCAGTAATATTACATATGTTCCTAGTAATACTACAAATGTTCCCAGCTTTTTTTTACCATAAGGTATTAAGTAATTTTTTGACTTGTATAATTTATTTTTATTAATGATTTGTCTTTAATTACTTATAGTATGATTTGGATAATATATATGCATTTATAATGTTCTGATAATATAAGTAGTCTGCATTCTTTGCATCAAATTATTTTCTTTATTTAGAATCACATGAATACAATTAAATATTGAAACTAGACATTTTTATTGATAGGTTTTGTAGTGAAATCCTTGAGTATATAAATTGTTATGATTTTTCAAATTTGGGTTATTGGTGCTAGAAATTTCAATTTTCAACAACAATTCTTATTTCTAGAAATTTTTCTATAAGGTTATACATCTTTAAAAATTATTGAGATTTTTTTATCAATACTTCTATGTCCCATATGATTTCATATTTAATTTCGTAACGTTATTCATTTTGATTAAATTATTAAAAACCATAACATATGGCGATGCAGATCTAGAAACTGTTTTTCAAAATTGTAGAAGTTGAAGCATGTAACAATTTGGGCTAATATATGAATATTATATGTCATGTTAGGATTTTATAATAAAAGTTGAATCTTTTTCTGTCTTTAAAAATTGTAATCGTGATTTTTGGGCATGTAAAATAAAAGATATGAATTTTTTAAATTTTGTATCCAAATCTAGATTTTTCTAGATAAGTTAGATATTCTAAAAAATAAAATACTTTTAAATAGTTTCAGACCTCCAAAAACTATGAATTTCAATTTTATGCTTTTTGAATTTCTACTATAGTTAGAAAAAAAAGGAATGGATTATTTTTAGTAATGAAGAATATTTTATGAATTTACAAATTGTTAAAGGTCTATTTTAATTAATACTAGACAATTTTGTTACTACAGGGAAAGGTCAATATGTTGACTAGATTTTTACTTGTGCTGATTTTTGTGAAATTTTTCATGCAATGCTATGCATGTGTCACAGTATCTCTCTAAATTTTCATGGTTTTTCAAAATATCCATAGGTTATTAAAAATCAACTTGTACAGGATACTCATATTTAAATCTAGAATATGTATAAATTTTGAGTTAGTATAAGTATCTACGATTTAAGGATGATTGAGATTATATTTAAGGTTAGAGATAATATTGACAAAGATATTTTTTTATGATGATTGTAGGATGTGGGTGAGCTCACTGATTTATTCTTAAGGTATTAAGTCGATTTTTGCATATTAAAGTAAGTAGATTCGTGTGTGATATGCTTTATAATAAATGTAATTTATGTTATAGGAATTATGTTTAAATGAAAATTTTTACAAAACTGATTTCTAAATATTTGAAAGAATTTTGTAAATAAAAATACTTTTAAATGAATTTATGTAATGTATTTTAAAATGAATTTATTTTCTAAAGAAATTAGTTTTCTTAAACAATATAGTTTCTTAAAGAATTTTCTAAAAGAATTAAATGATCAAAGAAACATTCTTAAATATTTTAAAAGATTTTAAATACTATTTATGATATGATGTAAAGTGGATTCAAAAATGTTTTGGCTCATAATTTGTAGTAATATATAAGATGCAAATGTTAGGATGTTATATAATATTATAGTTAGCTTGCTAATATGATGATGATCTTGCATATAAGGATGTTATAAAAAATGTGAGACATAGTACCCTTAACGAGGAATAATACAGAGTATAGTACCCTCAACAATGAATGATGATGATTACAAGATATGAGCTAACAAATGTTTATGTTTTAATATTTTTAATGTTTTTAATATTTTTAGTATTTTTACCATGAATCCATCCCTTATGCTAAATGAAAATGTTATTATATGATGTTATAAAATGTTTAAAGATATAATGAAAAAGGTTTTTATACGTTATACATGGATTTACTTATCAAGTTAACAATTCACCTCTCGTCTCTAATATTTTACAGATTAATTTAGAGATATGATTTGCATACTTAGATAGAGATTTCTTTAAGTAGATATTTAAATTTACTTTAAAGATCAAATTTGACTAGATTTTTTATATTGAATTAAAGACTTTTCTTTAGAGACTCTATTTCAGATGTTTTATGTAAGGTTTCAGATGGAATATCAATAATGATGTCTATCTTGTGGTTTTATTAATAAGACTAAATGATGTGAGATTTAATTTTAATTTTACCCTTGTGCTTTTATGAGTAAATTTTTGCTTTCATAGATAAATTTTTGGGGTGTTACAATATTATTCTTTGCACAGTAGCAATCATTTTCAATAATTCAACTCACCACCACTTATCAACACAATCCTGGAAGTTTAAGATTGTCGGCAACTACCTGAGTGAAAGGAAGTATGACACCTGGGACTGATCAAGCAACTAGTAGGCTCCTCCTCAACATCAGCTAACAACTTAGCCAAGCAATCGCGAAAGGGCACTAAACATTAGGTGTTAAGTAGTGGGGGAGAAAAAAAAGGCAATGAGATCACTTGTTGAGGCTTCGGATTCCGACAATTTTCTAGAATGAAATGGAAAGCGAAACGTGGGTAGCTTGAAGGGTAGCTTGTGTGTATTATTTAATGGTGAAGCCTTGTAAATGAAGAATATTTGCTATTTGTAGCATTGGACTTACGTGGCCTTGCAATGGTAAAGGAAATAGCACCAATCTGCGACCTTAACTTTGATCCATTTGTGAATTAGCGTGGCTCTCCGTTACGGCTTCTTCATTTTAATGTTTTTTAATATATATATATGTGTGTGTACACACACACACACACATATTTGTGTTTTCGGAGACATTTAGAAGAATTTTGCTACTTATCAAGCGTTTAGAAAGAAAGAGATATTCAAAAAAGTGACTCTAATAAGAAGATTGAAGAAATATTTGTAACATAAAGGATTGAAATGGTAACAAATATAATTCTATTATATCCAACAACAATCTCAACTCATTCTGTTTGACAAGAAATTTCCCTGTTTCTTCAGAAACCACACAAAACCTTTATCAGTAGAAATATCCAGTCCGAAATTTCACTAGGACATGCCTTTTATTTCAAGGTGGCATCTCATGAAATCTTTATGCACTGTCATTAAATTTTGTATGTCGAGAACTTGTTGAACATAATTGCCCAAATTCCTGATGCTGGGCGCTTGAAGGAATTGAAGAAACAGCAACAACATACAGAGAAGATTCAAATTTTCAAAGTTCATCATGACATCCTAAAAAATCATATATTGTATATATACAGAGCCTTGAGACTTTACTCTTTATAATAAATATTGCATTACAGGAAGCAAACTAACCTAAAAAGTAAAAGACTTCTAAGAACATAGGTTTATAATAAATATTGCATTACAGGAAGATAAAGAAAAAGAAAAAGAAAGAGAGAGAGAGAGAGAGAGAGAGACCACACTATAGTGGTCATAAGCCATTCCTCTTCTTTTTCTGTTGAATGCTATTTTTTCCGCTTCCTCTCATTCTTCGATGTATGGTGGCAGAACTTCTTGAATCTTATCAAAACTGATGCAGTCGATGACCAAGCTGGCGCACTCTAAAGGGAATTTTGCACTGACATTTTCTTCTGCTATCTGTGGTCCCTGCACAACCAGTTCACGCAAATGACAATATTGAGCTCTCTTGTCGTCCCAAAAAATAAAACAAGAAGCAAATAAGAGTAGAAAAAACTCTTGGTAAGGATCTGAAAATGCGTACCTCGGCTTCAGCATGAACAGAATCAGTTTGGCCTGCTGAAAATCTTGTACTTATCATGGGACAGTTTGTAACTTTTAAACTTCTCAGAGATGGAAATATGAAGTGATAACCGAGTGGGCAGACGTTAGTGAGGCTTGGCAATCCATTCAGTTCCAGGTACCGAAGTTCATCCCAGACTATTTCATAGTTATCCTCGATCCCTGCTTCATCTTTTAGTCCAAATACTTCTACTAACCGCATATTATCACATACAGTTAGCTCTGTCAATTTTTGAAGACCTCGAGCTATGCCTACATGAAACAGACTCTCTAATTTGTTGCATTCTCTGACATTGATATATATGAGATTTGGAAAATACACATGTTGAAGATGATCACTGGAAGAGATTAGATCGTTATCTTCATCGACATCCTCAACAATGATTTGCTCCAACTCTTTGCAATGCTCAATTCGGAGATTCTTCAGTTGCAACAAATTTCTAGCAAGTGCAGACGAGAAAATATGTCTCAGTCTATTGCAGTCTTTCAGGATTAGACTTGTAAGATTTTGCAGACTGAACATTTGTGCCGGACATTTGCATAAAACTTCTAGTTCTGGCAGATTTTCCAATGTCAATTCCTTCAAACTTGATCTTAAGACAGGGATTTTACCTACTTGTCCACCGGAGAGAGTAGCATCTAGCCGAAAGAACACTTGTACTCCAAGTAGATTGCCAACCTTTAAATGCTCCAAATTTTTGAAGCCATGTTTTGACATACCCAAAAATGCATCGCCCAAATGGTTGCAATCTACAACACATAGAAACTCCAAATTCTGGAAAATACAAAATCCATAGGTTAAAATAAAGCAAAATATACCAGCTACTAAAAGCAAATAACATAACTTGACCTAAATGATTTTGATTATTAACTAAAACTATTTTTAAGAGAAAAAGAAAAAGAAAAATTACCTCTACGAAACTGTATGCGTTAGCTTCAAGTTCAGCATCAATAGCAAAATTGGGACAGGATTCCAGTGCCAAATGCTTCAAAGCTGGCCAAGTTGAATAACAGTTCTCTGGACAGAAGTTGATTAGCTTCGGTAGTTCTTGAAGTTCTAATATTCTCAACATAGGGAGCGCCATTATATTTCTGTCTCCTGCGGATACATTACCCTTCCTACCATTATCATCAAACACGATATCCTCCAAGCTTTCACACTCCCTTATTTTGAGTGTTTGTAGCTGTACCAAGCTTTTAGCTAGTGTCACTGAGAAGACATACCTTAAGTTCAGGCACCGATTCACTTCAACTTCCATCAAATTCTGAAGGCTTATATGATCGGTGGGCCCCTTCCATATCCACTTCAATGCCCGTAAATCGTACAGATTTAACTTCTCTAAACATAAATGCAGTACAAGATCAGTTTCCCTCTCATCATAGCTTTGAAACACCTGCTGTAGGCTGTTGCAATACCGGACTTCAACCTTTTTCAGCTTTTGTTGTTGAAGCAACGTTACTGACGACAATCTGTAAATATTGTGGCATCGTCTTATATATAAAATTTCCAGGTTTTCCAGAAGCTTCCTCGGGTAATTCGTACCAGAGCATATTTCTATAAGACGATTCATTTCTGTCAGATATAACTCTGTCAAATTAGAGAATGCTGTGGTGGGCACCTGCTGCTGGGTTGTATCCATGATGCACTCCAATTCTTCACAATCACGAAGTGCAAGACAATTAAGCTCATTAAAGCCATGTTGATCTATGCTTGGCACAATATTTTGACAACCTATGACATTATACAAGGCAAAATAATGGAGATTCCGATACAGTGGTTTAAAGACAATAAGTGAGCTTGCTTCCATATCTTTCACTCTCAAAGCCGCTGTTCCGGGAAGATTTCTTGGAAAATCATAATTCACTTTGATTTGATGCCTTCGCAATTTGGAGAAAGCAAAGGCTTCAGAATGACATTCAGCATTTTCATCCAAAGACTGTGCGGGAAAATAGGGTTCCGAATTTATCTCATTACTCCTCTGTTCAACCTGCAATTCAATATCGCCATTAAATTCTTCTAAGGGAGGAAATCTTTTCATCATGCTCAGAGATATAAACGTTCCACGCAAATCTAGTACTCTTAATTCACGAAGATTCCTTAGTTCTTCTGAGATTTCACCAAAAGAAGAGCCCTGGAGACTAAGAATCCGCAGCCTCTTCAGCTTTCTAAGGGAAGACATGTCTCTCAATCTACAGTTAATCAACTGTAGACTACGGATGTTCTCCGAGAATTCAAGAGATTCAAGTGACAGCTCCCCATTAATTATTGTAAGAACTTTCAGTGCTTTCATCTCTTTGAAACATTGGTCAGGAACGACTATGAGCTGATCATAACTTTCACTGCCCAATAGCAAGATTTCCAGCTTGGGACACACCAAACCAGTGGGAAGCTCCTTTAGATTGTTCTTCATCAGAGAGATTGCTGTATAATGGTCTAGACAATCCTTCTTTGGCCACTCTGTCAATCCATTGCCGGCTTTGCCCATGAATACGTTACTCCCTTTAGATGCTATCCACAAGGCGACATCACGGACCATGTCATGCATTTTCACAAATTGTTCACCAGCATCCAGTAACAGAGAACAATCTTTGAGGTTGTTAACCAACAGATGCAATTCATTTCTTGCATCTTCAATTGTGTCGGCATCTTCAAACAAACCTAGGCCAATTCCATATCTAACCAAATCCTCCACTTCAATTTTAAAATCCTCAGGAAAGAGGGAACACAACAAGAAAACCAACTTTGTATTCTCACCCTTTAAATAATCATAACTTAGTTTAAGGCATGCATAAACATCCACATCAACATCTTCGACATCAACAAGCTTTGAATTTTTGAGCTTTTGAGACACCGCTTTCCATTCAAAAATGCCTTTTTCTTTTAGAGCACTTCCGACACTTACAATTGCTAAAGGCAGGCCCTTGCATTCCCTAGCAACTTCTTTTGCCACATCGTTCATGGAGAAGTCACCATCATCGATACCAGCATGTTTTTTGAGTAAAGCCAATCCTTCTTCTTCATTCAGAGTGTTCAGTGGGATCCGTGATTGACATCCCATGGCAGTGCATACATGCTGTCGGCGAGTAGTTAGAAGGATTTTGTAACCCTTGTGATCAGGACCTAAGGGAATACCTATAGTTGCCAAGTCGAGTTTTGCCCAAACATCGTCTAGGATTATTAGGATCTTTTTACTAGTGTCTGTAAATCTCAAGTGCAATCGTTTTGCTCTTTGTTCTAGGCTACTTTTCTCCTGTATTGTCATCCCCATGGAGCCTGCTAATTGATCCTGAATATTTATCAAGTTTGGATTCTGTGATACGACAGCCTTCGCAACCTCATCAAAAATCTTTTGTTCTTGGACCTCATTACCGATCATATTTGCCAGCGTTGTCTTCCCTGCGCCTCCGGTCCCATACATTCCCACCATCATCGTCTTCTCGTCTTTCAGTGCCTCAATAATCTGATAAGAAGTCAATTTAGTAGCCTCGAAAGACATAAAATCTCTCGGTGCAGAGAGTTTTATGCCCTGTAGAGGTTTAAGATGCGCCACTGTGGTGAACTTGCCACGAACTTGTAGCTTGGCCATAACAAGCGTCTTCTCGGCTGCCTTTCTACTCAACCGATGTCGCCAAGCCCAATTAGGACACCATCCATTAAGACAAGTACTACTCTTGTTCGTTTGTATTTCTTCTTTCAACCTTTCAACTTCTTTAACAACATTGTCAACATCCATTATCCACTTTTCCACATCTTTCTCAGTTTCTTTGGTGTTCCTTTTTTCTCTTTCTACTTCTTGCTTAATGCGATCTTCTGTCAATTTCAAATTGATCTCTTCATTCTTAAGTTCATCAACAATGCTGTTGAAACAGAATAAATAACGAACTTGTTGCACTGTAGCCTCGACCAAATATTCACCAATCTTTGACGCAATACCAGCAACAGTTTCCATGCTATCTCTGTTATATATATATATCAAGAAAAGCAGTTTAGTATGTGAAGCAATTAAGCTAAACAAGCGTCTTTTTTTCCATTGAATTAATGCTGGTTTAATCGTGTTACTTGCGTCCAAAACAGTATCGAATAATTAGGTTCCAAAGCAGATACTATTTAATTATGCAGTTTTTATCATATCAAATATGCATACTCAAGGGTACTAAAATCTAATGGTCGTACGAGAGATTTTGGATTCAGACCTTGTCCAGCTGTTTAATTTTAATAAAACTACAAATTAAATTTTTTATATTTTTTTTCTTTCCATGTATTTTTCGGAATGTCTGAGAACTTTCTTTAGTGTTAAAAATTTCAAAGTTTAGTAAAACTAGAAAAATGAATCCAAATACATAAAAAAATATGTAGCCCTCTCCAGGAGCCTCAAAGGATTAAAATAGAAATTTAAAGAAGTAAACACTCAACTGATTCTCTTTAGCTGATGACAGAAGAGTAAAAATAGAGTCAAAAAGTTATTGATTACATGCCTGAGAAGTGATGCTACAGAAAACGTGCCGGAGATCTTCCGATACTGGTCCCTTGATATTCAAGTTATTATCTGCCAGAAAAGCAAAGCAAACAATGTGGAAATGAAACAATGAAGCCGAAAGATATTATATAATTTAAAAAGTGTAGCTTCTGTTAGCATGAAGATGGGAATAGGATGTCATAAGCTAGTGCTACTATAAATGATAAAAATGAATGGGATTTCATGTGCTAGTGCTACTATAAATGATGAAGGCACAAAACTAGTCAATGGGACGCGGCTTTACCATAATGTTACTAACTAGAAATGGTAATTTAGTTTGCCCACGCAAGTGGGTGGACAAGGGAATGGATGGCCTACCTACCAATGAGATAATAATTAATGAGATGTCTCATTCTTCCCACATTTCACATTGATTGAATACATATTAGACAACTCCTGACTATTAATTCACTACTTAACACAAGCCCGACTTAACACCAAATCCTGATCCCAAAGCAAAAACCAAATATTGCCACTTTTTTTACTTACATTTCACATTTGATTCATAATTTATCAAATATGTTATATGTGTTAATTTTTCAAGTTGATTATTTTTTAGGACCACAACTCCACTTTTTTTTTGTTATTTTTTAAACGATGGGGTATACAAAATTGAAATTTAAAATTGATAGAATAAGTCATCGGCTTGTTAGCTTCATGTCATGTCAAATTTAGGTCGATTTAAACTCGCCTCATTTAATAATTATGTCGAAATATTGAAACCTAAATCTGACACGAAAAAATAATTGGATTACCCAATAACCAACTTAATATCTATATATTAAACAAAATTTACATTAAACATTTACACACTATCATACATACATATATAATTTATTGATATTATAAAATGTACATATATATCAAAATATTACACATTTATATTATTAAAGTTTTAATTATATATATGTAAATAATATTATATATAGATATGGATGAGACTATTTGAACCCACCAAAATACTCATTAAAAATCAACATTTAATAAATTTTTTAAATTAAATTGTACACATAGAAAATTACTATAATAGACAAGACTATAATTAAATTAAATAAAAAAATTACAGCTTTTCTCCCATATTCATTATTATTCAACATACTGTTTTCACGGTGTCTATGATCTTTTTTAACCTACAAATTAAATTTGTTTTTGCTTGTTTACACTTTTGACTTTTCTTAATGGAACGGAGAAGTTTCAATGAATCTTTAATGAAAGCTTACTACTTATTGCTAGTACAATTCCTCTTAACTTCCATCATCTAATTTCATCATTTCCAATTTCTTTGAATAGGACAACAAATCCTTTTCCAATTGAGGAAGCTTTCTTCTATGTATGAAAATTGAAAGAAAAAAAAATACAAGAATAGTTGCAATTACTTGCATTTTTTATTTATTATAAATGTATTTGTAATTTTGTTATCAGTTGTTTATTTAAAAATTTTTAAATGTATTGTTCCAAACGCTTGAAATATCAAGGAGAAAACATCTACAAAAAATTAAAAATAAAAAGTTCAAGAATTTAGGATAAAATAGTGATGGGAAAAAGTCAAGAAATAAAGAAGAAAAGAACGAAGAAATGGAGAAACGATGTGGAAAGAAAATTATTAGAGAAATTATGATAATTTAGCTTAATAAGGGTATTTGGGTATTAAGATGGGTTAGTAAAACAAGATTGTATGTTTTAAATTTTAAAAATGTGTTTATTCAGTAAATCAGTTTAATGAGCAATTAAGTGGATTTAAATAGCTCCACCCTATCAATATTATAAAATATACACATCTACCAATATTTTACACATTTATACTATTAAAGTTCTAAATGTTTATAAAATTGTATAAATAAAATAATGTGCTTATATTCATTTTTTCAAAAAGTAAAAATAAAAGAGAAAATCATCTCTAATATTTGAGTTTTGATAACAAGAACTTGTAAATTATTTTAAAATAAAAAATATAATTGTATCATTAATCGAGTAAATAGGTTAAGAACTTTAACTTTAACACAATATAGAAAAAATCGTGTCAATATAGACCCAACCTATTTAATAATTATGTTAAATTCAACGATTTATATCTATTTATTTATATCGTGTTCATAACGATAATTGAATGTCAAATTTTACCAACTCTATTGAAATTCAATATGACTTTTTTGTTTTGGAGTCAAAATAAGTAATGCTTGAAAATATGTACATGACAATGATTGAACTCAGATGAATATACTCCATTAAAAAAAAAACTATTTTAAAATAACTCAATTAGGATCTTCTTCTTCTTCTTTTATTGATTGAAATTAAGAATCTTTTATTGATTGAAATTGATTGAAATTAAGAAGTCCCTAAATTCGTGCCATATCAAAAATTATTTTATTATACACAATACAATTTTTTTTTTAATAACACATAATACAAATTAAATAAACAACATTCAAATACGCTCATTAAACTTGATCCCATTGGAAAAAGCGATTGCTCCAAAATGACTCATGGGCCCATGGGCAGGGCCTGATAAGCCACCCTTAAACCGAGCCCAACTGGCTCAGGCTGTATTGGACTCACTCTTACTCGTCTGCAAAGCAAGATCTTTGAAATTTGAATCCTCCAATGTAAGTCTCTGTCCGTATAATTTCTTGAATAAATTAGAATCATTCCCTAGTCTGGAAACTTCTAAATTTTTAATATTTTTATGCCATGTATAATAACATATAAGTAGAATTTAATTTTTTATATTTTAAATTTATTATCCACCAATTAATATGTGAATTTTCTATCAAAAAATTTCAGATAAAAAGAGGATCTCATTTTATATTTACACACATTAAACATACAACTTATCCCATTTAAAATGGGTTCAATCAAAATGGGCTCATGGGCCGGGCCTAATCAGTCTGTCAGTGACGAACACCAACCCCAATCTTAAAATCAATTTGTTCATGTTACACTTGTTATTTAAGCTCTTTGCTTGTAGACTTCTCATTTGTTTGATGAACCAAGTTCTAGCATTTAAAGTATCATACAAGAATCTTTCCTATTTAGTTTAGGTTATGTTCGATATTGAAGTATGATTAAAAAAATTATAATTATAAAATAAAAAATAACCATGGTAATAAATATGACTTCTAAATGATAATTTTGACAAAAATAACAAAGTTACTATAGGTTCTTTTATTCTTAAAGTAGTGGATTAAATTGATTTAGCTTTTAAACTATAACAGGTAGTATTTATCAAATAATTTAGTTTTTGTAACTTTTAAATTATGACTTATTTTTTAAATGTCAAAAATCTAAAATTTTATTAATTTTAGACCTTTTCTTATAATTTTCTTGTTTATTTTTTATAACTTACATATGATTTAAGATGTTTACATCTAAATTGAAAATATGAACTTTGTGACTTCTAAATGAAAAAAGCTAAATGGAAAGTAAATATCTTCTCAAAAAATATCTATTAAATATATTTATCTCCTAAACTATAAAACTTATTCCTTTTTTATTTTGATTTACAAGGAATAAATGCAAGATAACCATGTCTAAACTATTTTTTATTTATAAAATAAATAAGACGTGACTTGTATTCAGATATAAAAAAATATATATATCATTTGGACAAAAAATTTAATGCTTATGTAAGGATTTAGCATCAACCCACTAACTTACTTGACTAGATTTTGACATCAATAGAACGGTCATAAAGAGCCATATTTGTTTATCAAGCTCTTTAGTAACCATTTTTCCAATAATCACATCATACATTGTCATTCCTATAATCAGAGAACTACAAATTTTTAAAAAAATTATTTTCCAAAAATTAAATTCTTGAAGACGGTCAATTTATTGTTTATGATTCTAAATACCATTTGTAGTTTCAAATAATTCTTTATGCTGTCTTCAATGTTTTTTTGCATGTGCCGTAACACATCTATCAAGAGATGAGAAGTATTTATTATGGGTGGCAATTAATTCAATTAGTAAAATATATTAAATGAAATGGGAAAGGTGAGAGTTGGACTCTCCAATTCAAAATGGTAGGCATGACAAGGGAGTGGGGTGTGATGAGGAGGCCTATTCCATTCCTCACCTCATTAAAAATTTTACTTCCATTCTCCATCTTATTGTTCAATAATTTTATTGGGGTGAGTTATGGAGAATCCCCTCTAGGGAATAAGTTCCCCATCTCCACCCATTTTTCATTTTGTAATAAGTATAAATATATAATTTTAATAAATTAAAAATTAAGAACTTGAATAAAATTATTATTATATTATAAAATACTTAAATTATATAAAAAATCTTTGAATATTTAAAACAATATCTTAAAATGATATCAAAATTAGAAATTGTTCAAAGATAGCAATTCTTAAAAGATAAAAGAAAAATATAATAATGCTTTTAAATTAACTAAGAATTATATTGTAGGTTTTCTTTTAATTATAGTCTATTTATATTAGGGGTGTTCAGAATCCAATCCGATTTGCTCAATTCATCTGATCCGCAGAAATCTAATCCATAAAAATCTAATCCGTGGATTAGATTGGATTAAAAATTTAAAAATCTGCAGTCAGTGGATTAGATATGGATTTACTTCTGTAAATCCGCAAAAATCTGTGAATCCGCAAAAGAATAAAAAATATTTATTTAAAACTTATAAATATAATATTAATACTAACTAATAAATGAATAAGTTAAAATATAGTTACATTAACAACATATTATATCTTATTTAATAATAATATAAAATAAAAAAATAGAGAGATTGTCAATTTTCTCCCTATTGTAATCATATATATCACTAACCCCTGCTATTTTATTAAAAATTACCCTATTTTTAAATATATAAAATATTTATGTTTATTATAAATTAAATAAATCATATGAATGAAAACTGAATAAAAACTTAAGTATTAAAAACAAAAAATATATGTTTTGATGTGAAAAACATTAATAATAACTTTTTATATTTTTTATTTTATAAACATTTTCTTATAATAGATATTTTATAATAGTTTAAAATTACGTGTAAATAGTACAAGATAAATATTTTATTATTTATTTTATATTTATTTCTTGTATTTATCATTCAAGTTATTTTATAATAATTTTTATCATTTAATAAATAATATTTTTTATATTTTTTATACAAAAATGTTTATAACATAAGAAAAGTACAAGAAAAATATTTTTTTATTATTTTTCATCAAAATTATATTTCTTATTTTTAATACTTAATTTTTTATTTAATTTCAAATTTATGTGATTTGTTTAATCGACAATAAATATGAATAAGGGTATAATTGAAAATAATAGTAATATTATATATTTGTATTATTAAGGGAGTTATCGGCTATTATAAAAATAGCAGTAAGCAAATGATATATTGATTACAGTATGGAGGAATCAACAGTCTCCTAAAAAAATTAAATAAATAAATATAGCTTCATAAATAGTTAGTTTTTATGTACTGATTTAAACAAATGATTTTTTAAAAATTTTTAGTGTGTTATATTTTAAAACTTTGTATAAATTTTTTTACTTTATTTAAAAAATAAATTGATTTAAATCTTATTTAATTTTAAATTTAATTGGTGGTAAAATTACTTTCATATTAAATTTTTTTATTTAGTTAGTTCGTAAATAGGAAAAAATTAAAAATTTTTAGTTGACAAACCAATTTGCAAAATGGTGGATTGGATATGGATTGGGTTAAATCCGTATCCAATCTGCAGACGTATGGATTGGATATAGATTAGGTTAAATCCGCATCCGATCCGCAGACGTATGAATTAGATTTGGATTGAATTTCATAAATCCATGAATTGGATTGGATTAAAAATTTATAATCCGTAAAATCATGGATCGGATATGGATTGATGTCCAATCCGTAAAATCCGATCCACGAACACCCCTAATTTATATCTAGTAAAAATAAAAATTATTAACTAATATTGTAATTGATAAAATAAAAATTAGAAAAAATATTTATATATAATGAGAATTAGGGTGGGAGTATGGTGGGAAGTATAAAACCAAACTTCACCATATTAAAAATTTAGAGATTATTTTTGTCTCATTCCATACCCTATTCTCTAAAAATTATTTAAAATTTATCCTAATGGAATTGAGGTCCCATGGGGTTCTGAATCAATGAAGGATTTTACCATCCCTAAAAATGGGTGAAATTGACTACAAAACAATAAGCCTCTACATTCATGCCATTTGCAAAATTAATGTATAACACCTTGGCCCAAACTCGAGGGATGAATCTAACCATATCTAAAGGACCACCTAGGCTTAAATTTTAAGGGCAAATCTAACCATAACTCACCTCTGTAATTAAATATCTATTCATAAACAATATCAATTCAAGCTTCAATATAATATTTAAGTAGTGAAAGACTTCAAAAATTTTACCAAACCATTTGCCATCCTCAAATCAAGTTTTCTTCACACACGTCACAAACAAATCTTGAATTTCTGGAAAATCAACTATAGTAAACTATAATGAATATAAAGTTCAGTAAGCAAATTAGTTTTTATTATAATAAAATACATATATATTTATATATAATGCAAATAGAATATATACCATGATCTTTTAAAAATACTGTAAAATAAATTCATCAAAATCTCTTTATGTTATTTTCATCTATCAAAATACATATGATGCATCTGGCCCTTTGTGTTATACATGGACTAAAGTCAAATTAGAATCAAGGGAGCTGTTGACATTTTGCTTTAAAAGACTCAACAATTTGAATATAGTTCGGTTGCTGAATGCGGAATTTGTTGCTATTGAACCTCATTCAAAGAGGATCAAACTGAAGTTGACAGTCCAGAAGGAGGTTCTTGAAGGAGAGATTCTTGAACAATCATATGTTGTTGAGTATGTCCAGAAATATCACATGTGTGAAATCTTGTTCTAGGGCACTACGAACCCTGAGTAGTGGGATGCTGCTAGAGATGGCAATGGGGCATCTTGTTGTTCATAGGCAGGGTTTCACTTATTTAGGGCAGCTGATTTTAAAGCATGATGCTGCCCGGGTTACTAAAATCAAGAAAATGGATCGTGGAATTGAGTTTTTCCTTTTTGATAGAAGCTGTGCAGCGAACTTTGCTAAATTCGTGGGTAAGGTTGTTCCAGCACAAAGCCGCCATGACAAACAGCTTGTGTCTCGTGATATTAATAGTCATTATAAATTTAAGCACGCCTTCTCAGTTGAGATCAGCCCTATTTGTCGGGAGGATCAGATATGCCTGCCACCCATAATTGAACGCAGTTTGGGAAATCTTGGTCCTCTTGTTATCCGTACAAAAGTGACTGACACAGTTGCTTTGCTGGATCCTTTCATTCTCAGGCACTGTTTCTTGGATGCTGATCAGTATTGGAGATCACCCTTTAAGGCCTTGCTCTAGCAGGCAGCTTGTGGAATATATTGTGTTAGATGGTCAAGGTTGTTTCCACTGAAGTTAATGTGTGCAGCACAAAAGTATATTTTGGCTGGTGCTCAAGTAGCTCGTGTACTGGATTTTGGAAAAACGATATCATTTTGTCAACTAAAACACATCTAGGTCATCTTCTGAATCCGGGTGATTATGCTATAGGTTACGATCTCCATGAGGCTAACCAAAATGACATTGAACTTGAAAAATACAATAAGTCTTGTACTACCAGACACAATCTGATAAAGAAGAGTTATAAAGAGAAGAATCAAAGGAAGCATAAGAAATTTAATCCTCGGAAGCTCAAGTCCCTAGACATGAAGGTGGATGGCTCTAAAGGTAGAGCTGACCAAGAGAAGGTGAATAATGAGTATGAAGAGTTCTTGAGAGATTTGGCGGAGAACTTTGAGCTGTATCACGATAAAGATTACACATCCTCTGAGATGGCATCAATAACTGATAAGGACGATGTGCCTTCCGTTCCTTTGGACGAGTTGAGGAAGAGGGTGATGATTGCATGAGAGAGTGAATGTACGTTCTTTTTGTTATGAATTATGTTTCAGCTATTCTAGAGTTGTACTCTTGGAGTTAGGAACCATTGCATTTGTGTTTAAAACAAATTCCTTTCGGTTGAGTTTAAAACCAATGTCCTACTGAAAGCTTCTGTACTTGTTCTTATTCTTCCATTAGCCCTTTGTAAATGCATCACAAAGACTTTCCGGGAACGTGGATTGTGAATCTAACCTTATGTTCTAACTGAAACTCAGGTATTGATGCAAGTGCTTATGCCATGTGATTTTCCATGCTTTTCCACAGAAGCGAATATTTCAAAGCAATTTCTGAAATCCAAGTCCTTTAGGAATTCTGTTTTTGTTTGACAATTGTGTTGGAATTTATATCAAGCAATCATGCCTTGGAAAACCATCTGAATTATCATACATATGTTTCTCACAATAATATGTTAATGTGGCTGTAAAGTTCAGCCCATAAACAATCAAGTAAACAAACTTCAGCCCATAAACAATCAAGTAAACAAACTTCAGCCCATAAACAATCAAGTAAACAAACTTGATTATTATTGCTATACGTACATATCAAGTAAACAAACTCACCACTTTTTTCGCACCAATTGCACCAGCAACGAAAGTAACATTGATCGAAACATACGACACCCAAATCTTCTAGATTTCGCACAGCACTTATTCTTCACTAGCTTCTACTGTTTTCATTTTCTTGATTCCACGCAGCATTGATTCTTCACTAGTCTCTTGTATTTTTTCATAGGCTTCCAGCTTCCTGAACCTCCGAGGAAGTAAACAACGACCACCAAACTGCTGCTGGAAGTGAATGACTGCAGCAAAAAGCAAACCAACAAACAGGATAGCGATATCCCAAGCAGTGGAGTAAATGTCTGCCGCAGGATCAGCATAAATGTATGAACCCTCGAACTCCGGAACATAGTTTTGAGACCTGTAAAGATCGTATGCATGTGGCACCAAGCGGACAACAGTTAATCCGATGTAGAAGAAGCGGGAAAGTGCATTTTCTCTTGAGTTGTGAAAGATGTTGAGGAGAATTTGAGGCAAAAGAAAACCATCCAGGATCAAACCAGCATATGATCTCAAGTCCCCCCATAGGGAACGTTGGTGGTTGTTATAGCGAAAAGATTGTGCCAATACGCCAGTTTTGCTGGTCCTCCAGTTTACAAACAGAGTTATAAAGGCCCCAGCTAGATACAGTGGCAGGGACAGGAATAATGCATTTTTCTCAGCAGTCCACATGGCTTTCAGGCTGATCTCACGCATTCTTCTGGACAATGAGAGCTGGAGAAGACGACAATGCAACAGAAAAGCCACCATCGTGACTACTCTTACAATCACTTCTTGCGCTTCTAGCCATCTTCCACTTCCAAGCAAGACAGACTGGGGATATCCGTTTTTAAAGAACAAGGCTTCAAAATTTAGCACAAGAAGGACCATGTGGCCCAGAGTCAGAATCACAAGCATGAGAAGTGAAATGAAAGGAAGAACATCTGGGTGCTTTTTCATGTACAGGAGTTGAAATACTACAAAGATACACGCAAGTGTGTTGGATATCAGAACCATGAGGAGCTCCAAATCCATCCTCCATATTGATCGTCTCTCCAGAATACTGAAATAAGAATTTGAAGAGACAAACAGAGGTTCAAAGAAAAGAGAATCAGATTTGTTGCGTAAACTTGTAATGCTTCCCCTGATAAATGCTCCCTTCGTCATTGCACTCAGTGGAGGAAACTGAAGATGGATTCTAATCTCGCAGTCCATAGAATTATGGCTCGATTTCCTATATTTTAAGCCAGCATATCTGCAGCCAACCATGCAAAGGACTCCTGTTTCTGAATCATAAATGCCTTCAGCAAATATTGCAACTCGCCTGTCGTCACTCGAGGAGATGTTGAATAAACTCTTCTCGCCATCCGACTTAAGATATTAGAGCGGTCTCAAACGTATTTTGTAGCTGATATTGAGTGGTTTACTACTGCTGTTATTTGATTCGTCAACAGACCTTGTGGTGCTCGAGCTTGACCATGATATGAAGGATTCTGACAACTGAGATATTTGATCACCAACAGCTATTGGAACTGCATGGCCCCATGCAATTTCTCCTCCAGAGATTTTGACAGAAATGCCAAAATTCATTTCTGCAGAAGATCCATCTGGATATTTTTCCAAACTGTTTCCCAAAGGTTTCTTCTTCAAGCATGACATGTTTCTTACCTTTTCCATTTCTGTGTACTCGTACTTCAGTCCTGGAACTTTTAGCACTTCATTATCCGTACTTCGGAACAGAATCCTCCCAAAATAAGCCGTATCATTCAAAGCTCTGTTGCTCCATATTTGGCCTGACATGCTGGTAGATTCTCTGATTGACCAAATTGCAGGAAATCTTAATGTCATCCTTATTGAACAATCCTCCACACGAGAATTGTCCAAAGAACCATGTGCGTTCAAAACCCTGCATGCTGCAGCACACAACCGATTCTTCTTCCAATCCCATGACCCTTCTGCAA
Source organism: Aegle marmelos (assembly GCA_030449875.1). Lineage (NCBI taxonomy): Eukaryota > Viridiplantae > Streptophyta > Magnoliopsida > Sapindales > Rutaceae > Aegle > Aegle marmelos. The sequence goes on along the minus strand of JASUUL010000142.1, from coordinate 16,627,938 downwards.
CAAAAGTTGTTTCAGTATTGAAATTGCGGTAATAGCCAACATAGCTACTATTAGGAAATTCCATCAGAAACCTCAATCTTTGTCCATCTGTTGAACACTGAATGGTGTTTAAAGACAATACTTGAGGCAAATATCCCACAGCATCACCAAAAGGATTGCAACTCTTTGAAGAATTGGAATCACTTGCGTACTCTAACTCAAATTCATTGACTTGCCTCTTAAGGATTGAACAGATAGTTGAACTGACCTGTAATCTGAGCGACGGATTCTTTTCTGGAACATTGATCTTACCAGAACACTTGTTCTCGAGTTCTTTCGAAAACATAGTGTACTGGTAATTGGTTTCAGGGAATATCAACAAGGAAATAGGATCAAAATAGTTTGGATCGTCAGCAGAAATAAAGCTCGACAAAGTTCCAGTTACAAGACTGGTAATATTACTTGAATCTTTTACACCATTAAGCTTTAGAACAGCAGAATGATGAAGCCGTTCACCTTCCGGTGAGTAACTAGTACCTGAACCCACCATGCAAAGCTTCCCGGATGATTTTGACCAGAAGCCTTTCAAGCTGAAGCTTGAAGCGCTATCATCCCCAGTCCTTAGAGGCGAGAAGACTGAATGACCATAAATCCTACTGTGTCCAAAATAGTTCAAGTTGTAGAAGTGCAAATTCCCTTCAAATTTAAAAACACCTTCAGCATTAGTTGTATAGACGTTTTGGGTGTGAAACAACAGAAGGTTGTGTTTATTTGAAGAGTATTCAGATGGGTTTGGATTGAGTATTCGATGCCCACCATCATAATAACCATTTTGGAAGGGACGGAATGGCAAGGAAGCAAACTCCGGAGCGGTTGCTGTTGACTCTGGGACAACTGAAGCACAGTGGTCGCTGTAAGAGATTTGAGTTCCATTGCAGCGAGTTGAAAGGAGGAGAAATATGAAAGTATGAATAAGCCATGAAATCAGAAAGCAGCATCCATGCAAAGAAGCAAGAAAACCCATGGCCATATGCATAGATTGTAAAAGATGGGAAGAAAATTTAGTCATCACAGGAAGTTGAGTTATTCATTTTAAGTCGTCTCTTTATTCATTCATGTGTCTCTTCCCTTCGAAATTTCCTGCCACAAGACTTGAGAGAGTAGGTAGAAGACTTTGGATCATTTACATGAAAAGCTTACTTGGAGATGAACCACTCACTTTGACACGAGCTTTCAATCTTAAGTGGAATAATTTCGGATAATTTTTCTGTGAGGTTGAAGCATGCTGTACCGTCTAATATAAAATCAGAAATGAATGTTAAAGTCAATAACTCTAAATCAAGTTCACATTGATTCTTCTTGAAAAAAAGTCATACTCCCACTTTGAAAGTTCTTCTTGAGGCATGAAATTCTATGCGTGCTCCTGGGGTTTGAACCATACAATACGTTAATAAGGACACTAATAGTCCACTGATGGTGATCGATGGAAATGTTAAATAAAAATGAAATTGCCAGGAATTTGACAAAAGGGAACGGTGAACTTTCAAGATAAAGTTATTTATTTACAGAAAAAATTTGTTGAAATTTTATAAATTTGAATTCAAAGAACTTTACCTCCGGGCAATTTTATTTACTTAATGTTAGACTGAAGAGGAGTCACAGGTCTGTGGCAGCAAAATATAGAGTCAATGAGATTAAGAGTGCTTTAACATGTGAAAAATTAAAAAGAGTGTTAATATAACTCATTTTACATAGTTAAAAATATATAAGAAAACCAACTACAACCGGGGAATAAACAATAACTGTTCCAATGTAGAATGAATTGGCCAAAATGAATTGGCTAAAGAATTCTGTGACAAGTTGCAATCTCTGTTCTCTGTTCTTCCTCCAAGCACTCTACTTGCTTCAGGGAAGCAATATTGGCCTTTGTATCTGAAAACACGCCTACTTAAATAAGAGAGTCCGTGACTTATAAACTAATCCAAGAAGTCACTCAATTAATAGAGTCAATAACTTATAAACTAATTTAGTAACTCACTCATTAGTGACGTGGGATACTACAATCACTCACCCTCGAAATCTTACTACTTCTAATCCCAAAAACGAACCCTCATTTCCAACATTTAAGGACGATCCTTATTCGACAAATTTCTCAAAGACAGATGCAAATCGGGTAATTTTACCCCCACTGAAGCTCTTTATTTATTTGATTCCACGATCAAATTGCAATCAGCTCTGCCTCCTGCGTCTTCCTTCAACATTTTGTTTGATGGCCCTGCTAATGGTAAGCAACACGATACTCTTGTTTTGTTATACAAGAGACTTAATTCAGTTGTTGGGTTATTGCGAGGTTATTTATTGGTTAGTTGGTTTTGCAAAATGGGCAGACTGCGTGATGGTCCTTCTTGTGCTAAAATTTTATAATAATTACACATGAAGTAAATTATTAGTTGGTTTTGCAAAATGGGCAGACTTCATCCATAATACTCTTCATATAATCTTTGAATCTTTCTTTAACTTGTGAGAAAATGCAGCTTTCAACTCCTCTTTGGGACCATCAAATGTGAACTTACTTTTAATACGATTGAACAAGCGATCCAATTCCATCTGTGGCTACTCAGAAAATGTAATCCAAGGTCCATTAATTTGCTGCCTAAAGAGAGCACCTATTGTACGTACAGCACAAGGAGTAATAAGCCTGAAATAATAAATTAATAGTTAATAGTAAACTTTGATTACATGCATGTTATGAAATAAAGAAGAAACTATATTTACTACTAATACATATAATTAATCAACTTGCAGCATTGTAAGCCTCAAATTTTTTTATTTAAATAAAATAAGTTACTTCCTTTTGTAAACTTCAACGAGCCCACCTTCCCCAATTTTACCTTTGCCTTTTCCCCTGCCTTTTTTTTGGAGGCAATAATACCTTGACCTACAAATCAACATGCACAACATAAATGATTATCTTGAATTTAATAAATAGTAAATTTAATTTGTTATAAAATACTACCATTTGTGCTTGCATGTTCATCTGTGGCAACATCCTCTAACTGGGGAATATTCTGAGATTGCTGAACCGAATTATTTCGGTTTTCAGATGAACTAGAATGAGTAGTGGCTTTTCTTGTCCTGGCTGTGAGTAGAAAAACATAAAACGAAGTTAGCTGTAGTTATCAGTTAATAGTAAAAGAAATGATAAATTTAACTAAAATTTAAAAATGGTTATGAAATAGCAGAAACTAAATTACATTCTCTGTACCTCATCAGCTACTAGTACTTGACCCCTACAGGATGATTCACCAGCCTTAGATTTGGATGATCCACCGACTTTAGATTGGGATGATCCACCAATCTCACCATGAGGTATAAACAAACCTCAATACCATCATAGAAGACAGAGACTTGATGAGTTTTATTTTTCCTTACCATCTCTATTAATATCAAATAAAAATAAAAGTTAAAGAACAAATAAAATTAGAATATAATAGAAAAAAATGTTCAACTTATTACATAGTCTTGTATAAATAAAGTTTAATTATATAATTTTACATTGTGAACTAGAAAGTTGACCAATTGATTTTTCCTTTGGAGTTTTTTGTCTTTGACCATCAGATGTGCTCCAAACTTACTTTGGTCCACAGATAAGTTATAAATATTTTTACTTCTCCTTAAATGTAATATTCATAAAAGAAAAAAATGTTTGAAATAAAAAATATTGTAACAAATAAATTTCATTAATTAAATATTTGAATATCATAACTTTTACAACATACCTTTCTAAAGAATTTTACAGATTGAAATTCAGACTTCTCTTTTACAGATTAAACAAAGGTCATAACTGATAGGAATCAGCACAAGGTCAAAATTTCTTCAAGATTATTACTCATATTGTCCAAATTAACTGTATTGACGTAAAGATGATTAGATTAGTTGTTATATAAGGCTGGAAGGATAATTTTGCCTGGTTCCTAAAACCTTTTGCAGAATTAAGTTCTGATTTTATTTTTTAAAGACATTCAAAATACATTCAACGAAGGTCATAATGGCAGGAATAAGCACAAACCCAAAAGTTTTTCAGATTATCACTCACGCTTTTGAATTAACTGCATTAATCTCAAATTAATTAGATATATATGGCTAGAAACACAAATGTGTCCAGTTTGTAAATAATTTTACAAAACCAAATTTGGGTTTCTCTTAAAGATATTTAAGATAGAGTCAACAAAGATCATATCTTTTAAAATCTGAACAAAGTCAAAAATTTTTAATTTACCAAGATTTAATGACACGGCTGCCTATCCTTAGAAATATCTTTGAGTTAAGAGTTTAATTAATTTTATAATGTTTAATTTCGATTTCTCTAAATCAATTTATGGCTAAATGGACGCTGAATATTCAGATTAAAAAGAATAATAATAATAACATACAACTCGATATGTCACCTATTTGAATGGCTTATATTAATGAATTTTCTTTTCTATCTCAAAGTACGATCAAAATCAGTGAGATAATCAAGTAAAGAATTAAAGAAAAGCAAGCACATGTGAATGATACAAAAAAAATCGATGAAATAAATTCTTCAATCAAATAAAACTTAACATACAAACAAATTATGAAGTGAATTGCAGTTTACCTTCAGATGATGATGATCCGATAATTGCTCTAGTGGAAAAAAAAAAAAAAAACTGTGATTCTGCTTCTTCGACGATGACTACACAATTCTGCTCTATTGGAAGAAGAAAATTTTCAAAAATAAATAAATAAAGTGGTAGATAAATGAGTCCATGTATATGCAAGCCTCAGCTTGTTTCAAGATAATCAATACTGCAGCCATTGCCATCTCTCCTTTCACATGTATTTGCATCAATATCATGATAATAAACAAACTTTATTTTCGTTGTAATCAACTAACACAAAGTTCCAAGCAATATTCTAGTTCCAACATGAATTTTTAGAATTGAAAAGTTCATCAAGACATCAAGCCAAAAATAATTATGTACAAAACAAACCCTAGACATCCGAAAACATTTAAAAAAAAAAAAATCATACATTCATAGGTATAGGGTGCTGATTAGTGTGTATTGATGGAGGACGAAGTAAGCCAATTTGCCAAATAATTGTTTTTTAATATTATAATATCTTAATAAAACATAAAGTAATAATTAACTTGTGAAATTGAGAGTTACCTGGGAAGATAAATTCTTGAATTCAGCAATAATTGATTTTAGGGTTTCGTAAGATGAAGGAATGAAGGTGTCATCAGACTGAATTTTCCTTGTGGAGTGAAATTAATTAATAGACGGCATGTTCTTTTTTTTTCTTTAAATAAAACAAGTTACGAATTTTGAAATTAAGCCTTGTCACAGTTTTTTTTTTTTTTTTGGGTACCGCAAATCTTGTTTTTGTTTTCATCTTCTTCTTTTAATTTGATTTTATTTTACTAGTTAGGATAAGGCTTTTTTCCAGCTATGATAAGGCTTTTCTTTTTTTAACATAGTCTTATAACTATATTATATGCTCACTCTTAATAAAGTATAATAATATCTTCAAACTTTATTAAGTTATGGGTAGACAATTAATGTAACTCCTTAATTATTGGTAAAAGTTGCTAATCATGTAATTAAAGATATAGCATAGTTTTGTTATAACATAGCTAATAATATTATATAAGATGTGACACCCTTCATTGCGCATTCCCTTTTTTTAAGCAAAGTTCATACATCAATATATATGTTGGAAGATTATATGCTTGATATCTATTATGAAATATTAAACACGAAACAAAATTACAAATTTTATGGTGACATTTTTTATTAATCAAACTCATTCGCATTGAGACTACATACTAAACTCCAGTTTTTGTGTGTGCATATGCATATATATACTCGAATCTATAATATTGCAGATTAACATATATCGAACGGCCCAAGTTCATGTTCTGGACATTTCGTATATTGTCATTCTTGACATTAAACCAAATTTTTATTCCAACATTTATTTTATATTTAAAAGTAAATCAGACAAATTAAACATTATATAAAACCTGATTATGTGATAAAAATAATATAAATAAAATGGTAATATTAATGTACATCAAATATGTCTTAGTGGGTACTTAAGTATACTACAATCATGAAAGCTATATTAGTAATTCAATTAATTACTTCAAGATATATAAGGTCAATTTAATTATAGGAAAACTAATGAAGATCTACCTTATACAATTGGCTCCCTATACTCACATTATCATTATTTTTAAACAGAAATTAAAATGTAAGAGATCACATACTGTATATATGAAATTATACACTTTAAATGTTTGTTACTATTTCATCATTTAATGATAGTCTAATTGGTTAGTGTTTAGCAATGAAAGCAATAGATCTAGGGTTCAAGTCTAATAAAAGATATTTGGAATTTTTTTTCATATTAATACTAATATACAATAGTATTGGCCCAGTTCCTCTTAAACTAATCTTATTAATTTCATACTATTTTATTCAATTATCTGGCATAACTATAAATATTAATGTATTTTTAATAATGGTTACAAGTCATCAAAAATAATAATTTATTTTTACCACAAGTTTGACAGGTTGAAAATGACAAAACTCGAATTGTACCACTTAATGAGTTATTATACTTACTTGTGACTACCCTTGATATTTGATCAAAAAAAGATATAGTATTTCTTATTACCAAATTCTTGCCATTGCAAATACCATTATTTACTACCAAACATTTCAAAATTTCACTCCATATTTTCCATCAGATTCATATTTGGTTGAAATTAAACTTCTATTATTAATTGTGAAATACTGTGAAATAATCATGTATTTCTTGCAAATTTAATAAACCTATTGAAAATATTATTTTATTTTCTACCATAACTTCCTATCATTGAAAATTATATTGGAGCCAATGATTTCCCTCCAAAAAAAAAAAGTATTAGTGATTAATTATTAAGTTATTTCTAATCATTTTTCCCCATTGAAACTATAGAAAATCACTTTATACTTTTAGCTATGAATTAATTTTTACAAAACAAATAATCATAATTTTGACTAAATTTTTCTTGCAATTAGTAATGTTGGTAGAAAAAAAACTATTTTTCTCATAATAATAATGGAAGTTTATATTGGACTACAGTTTCATGATTTTTCCCATTTTAAATTATTTACGTAAAAATTTATGTCTTTTGTGGTTGGTTTTTACTTTGGATATAATTTGTTGGTTTATTTTTTTATCTATTTATTTATAGTGCATATCTTATTTTAATCATACAAAGAGGAAAAAAGTTTTATTTTCACTTAATTTCTAATTATTTGATAGTCCCTTTCCCAACAGATTTTGTAGTTTTTAGGAGAATCCTTACTGAATATATTTTGCAAAGGGAAATAGTCTATTTCTATTAATTTATAATTATTTAATAGTCTCTTTCCCAATAGATTTTGTAGTTATTTCGAGAATCTTTACTGGATATATTTTGTAGAGGCTATTGAACTATTTCATGCTTTGAGGAATCTCAAGTTTGTGCTTATTGTTGAAACCTACAACTTGCTTATTGATGGATTATGTAAATCAAGCAAACTCAAAAATCGCATGGAAGAATTTTCATAAATTGCTCAGTAAAGGCCCAATTCCAAGAAGGGGTAGGCAAACCCAACCTAACTCAAAAGACTCAATTCAAACCAATTTAATTTTGATGGATTGAATGAATTATTATGGATTGATTAAGTTGATATTTCAAATCTAATTAATAACTGAGTTGGTTGGCTAGCCCAACCCAACTTGTAAATAATATAATAATAATATGTACCATTATTTATTTGTAGTACACATCCTATTTTAATTATATAAAGAGGGAAAGAATTTTATTTTTACTTAATTTATAAACTATTCGTTAATCCTTTTCTCAAAAAATTTTGTAGTTTTTGGGAAAATTCTTATTGGATATATTTTGTAGAGGCTGTTGAACTATTTCATGCTTTGAGGAATCTCAAGTTTATGCTTTGTTGAAACTTACAACTTGCTTATTGATGGATTATGTAAATCAAGCAAACTTGAATACTGCATAAAAGAATTTTCATAGATTGCTACGGGAAGGCCCAATTCTAAGAAGGGGTGGGCAAACCCAACTCAACTTAATAAACTCAATCTAAACCAATCTAATTTTAATGGATTGAATGAATTATTGTGGGTTGATTGAGTCGATATTTTCAAATCTAATTAATAATTGGGTTGGTTGGCTAACCCAACCCAACTTGTAAATAATAATAAAAATAATATGTTTATTCTCAAATATAAAATGTTAAAGATCTAAATGGCTAATTTAATTTTTAACTCTTTTTTTCTTAGAAGAGACTATTTTATTCTCATATCTACTATCTTAAAATTAAAATCACTCTTTCATATAAATAAATTTACTATCTTATAAGTTTAATTTTGAAAGTAAACAGTTTTCAATTTTTCTTTATTTTTTAGTAAACATTTAACAATGCATAATTATATATCACTTTCATATTGTTACTAGATATGATGCTAGCTAATTATCTAAAAGTTCTAAACTAGGAATTCAAGAAAGAGATGTGGGAAGTTAGGAATAAACTGTAGAAGCACATTGTCGAAATTTGCTTAATTTTAAGATAGTTGATTTCTTAGCTTTCTTTATTGACAGTAGACAATGAATAAAATTTTGATATTATAATAGTTTTAGATTTAGTTTTAATAAAGTTCATTTCAATATCATATCTGTCACTTTATTTAATTTTAATTTTGGTTTGACCTTCAATTTGGTCAATTCAACTCAACTCGATGATTTCAGGATTGAGTTAAATTAAGTTGCTTTAATTTTCTTCTTAACTCATTCATAAGTGGATAAGGTTGGATTTTCACTTATTCTACCTATTCAACCATGTCCATGCCCACCCCATTATTATAACATTTAGCGTTATGATATATGGGCCTGTAATGAGAGGCAAATTGGAAGGCAAATGATTTGTTTCTTGATATTGAAGCAAAAGTTGTGTCGCCCAATTTTATTGTACTTAATATGCTCATGCACGGTTTCATATGAAATAAAGAGATTTCAAAAGTTAATGAACTTCTGCACAAGATGGAGGAGAAAATGTAATGCTAGATTCTTTTTTATTTTCAATAATTGTGGACTTATTGGTGACGAATGAAATTGGACATGGCTAACACTTCAGAAACATTTGTTGTTTCATTAGATAAGTTTAAAATTCTAGTTATGCTTTTATAAAATAACCTTTTTTTTCCATTTAATTCATGATTTTCTTCTCATGATGTCTCTTTCTCATTAACTGGAAATGCTAATTCTCTAAGCTCTTCCAATTTACGACCTTTATTCTTTAAAGTAAATGAGATTGCATTTTATTTTTCTTCTGTAAGAGGATGCAAGGTTAATGTTGAATTTGAATATTGCTATAATTAGATTTATTGTAATAACCTAAATACAATAAACAAGTAGATATTTATCATTTTGGTACACTGTCCACTGTGATTTTGTTATTAAGCTTTACAATCTAAAATGCATTTATCCAATTAAGAGAGCTTAATATCACAAGATGAGTATTTTGCGCAGCAACCCGTGCGACACTTAGATAACTTTTGTCGAGAATTGCTAAGTAAGCCTTTGTGTTTCTCGATTAGCCAAGCTGGAGGTTATAGAAGACCTAGAGAGAAGAGAAAGCAATGGAGTCAAATCATAAACTTGTATTGCTAACAAGAAAGCTTTACAAGAGAGCTTTACAAGAGAGCTTATAAGAGTGCTTGAGAGAATTGCTCAAGGCTTGATGTCTCAAATGTCAAATACCATGCCCTATTTATAGGGAGGCTTGCCAAACTTTAGGGTTCAAGAGAATTCTTATAACTTGCCTATATTTTAATATTTACAAGCCCTAGAGATGTGTAGAGAATTCTAAAGTATTTACAAGCTTGTCATGTGCAAGAGTGTGCTGGAATTTTTTAGAATCAGGTTAAGCTAGCACTTTTGGCTAAGGCTTGGGTTTGCAGGCCGAGTCTAAGCGCATATGAGCTGGAAATTTTAGCGGACCACAACATCCTCCCCCACCTAGCTCACAGCTTACTCGTGGCACTCTCGTGCTCATAGCTTTGGATGTGCTTAGTGAATTACCATAAATCATTTTCACGTTCCTAAGTGGCTTTGCTCTCATGGAGGTTTTTCCACTTTATCAAGTACTCGTTATATAATGGCGTGCTCTATCTTTGAATCATGCAATCGGCAACGATGTAGTCCACATCCTTGCCAAAAATAGTGCAACGGTTATTGGCGCGCGCCTTGACTCTTCGTGCATTAAGTTTTTCATGTTCTCATGGTATGGCTTAAGAAGGCTCACGTGAAAGACTAGATAAATTTTAAGCCTTAGCGGAAGTTGTACATGATATGAGACATTGCCCACACGTTAAACAATTCAGAAGGGTCTTTCATAGTGCTTAACTAACTCTTTATGCACTTTCTGTAATGATTTGAATTGTTGGGACAGTAGCTTGATCATGACTTAATTGTTTTCCTTGTACTTAACACGCTGTCTCCTTAAATCCGCTTATTTTTTTCATCTTCCTCGTGGTTTTATAGAGGTATGCTTGCGTGATATCTGCTTTTTCATGCCATTCGAGGGCGAGCTTGTGAGCTGAGGGGCTTTTTCCTCCACAAGTCAAGGCTGTGGCGTTAGGCGTCAAGAGTTGAAATCCCATGACTATTTCAAATGGACTCTTGCTAATAGCCTTACTTTATTGCAAGTTATAAGAAAATTAGGTGATGTTGAGTATCTTCGCCTAATCTCGCTGATAAGCACTCACATAATGCCTTAAATACATCTCAAGAAAGGCATTAATGGGCTCGGTTTGCCTATCTGTTTGTGGGCAGAAGCTTGTCGAAAACTTGAGATCAGTTCCCAATATCTTGAAGAGCTCTATCTAAAATTTTTCAATAAACTGCTGGTCTCGGTAGCTCACAATGCTCTTTGAAACTCTCTAATGCTTCACAATATACTTGATGAAAAGGCGAGCCGCTTCATTAACTTTGTAATCGGCAGGTGCGGTAATAAAAACAATATACTTATTGTATCGATCGACTACAACCATTATGTTGTCAAATCCTTCGAACTTGGGCAATATGGTGATGAAGTCCATGAAAACACTTTTTTATGGCTTAGATACAAGCGATAATGGCTCTAATAATCCGGCCAGAGGTTGGTGATCCACTTTGTCTTGTTGGCACACAAGACAAATCCGCACATACACCTCGATGTCTTCTCTCATGTGCGGCTAATAAAACGAGGCTTGGACTAGTGTGATGGTGTGATGCCTTTCTCTTACCAAAAATGCCTTAACTTGCCCTCGAGTACCTTTTCCAGTAGGTCTTGTGCGAGAGGTTCTTACTTACCCCTTTTTTTTATGCGTGTCACAAGATTGGACTTCAGCTGACTCATGCTTAATGTGGCCAATTTCGTCTTGCAGCTTAAAGCATTTGCAACGATGTTGGCCTTGCTTGATTTGTACTCAAGCTGATAATTGAACTCTGTAAGAAAGTCTTGCTACCGTGTTTGCTTCAAACTCAACTTCTTTTGTGTTTGCTTCAAACTCAACTTCTTTTGTGTTTGAAAGTAGCTTATTGCCACATTGTCCATCATGATTGTGAAGTGTGAGCAGAGTAAGTAATGTTACACACTCACAAGCAATGGATGATCACGGTTATTTCTTTTTCTTGCACTGTGTAGCAGCGTTCCATTTCATTTAGCTTTCGACTCTCGAATGCTATAGGGTGGTCATCTTGCATAAGAACTCCACTAATGGCAAAGTCAGAGGCATCAGTGTACACTTTGAAGGGCTTCGTGTGATCTGGTAAAGCGAGAACCGATTCCTTGGAGATTGTCTTTTTAAGCTCTTTGAATGCATGTTGGCATTCTTCAGACTAATGTCACTTCTGATTCTTCTTAAGTAAATCTATCAAGAGTGCCACCTTGGTTGAGTAGTCCTTGATAAAGTGCCGGTAGTAGTTTACCAATCCAAGGAATGAGCGAAGTCGGGCACTTTCGAGGGAGGCTCTCATTAAAGTATGGCCTTCACCTTAGAATTCTCCATCATTAGCTTCCCGTCGGTAATCTTATGGCCAAGGAACTCTACCTCCCATTGGGCGAACGAGTACTTCTCTATTTTGAGGAAGAGTTCATTGTCTCGAAGTACTTGGAGGCCTTGGCATAAGTGTTGGGCATATTCCTCAAGCGTGATGCTATAAACCATGATTTCGTCCAAGTACACGATCATAAAATTATCGAGGAATAGTTGAAGCACCTTGTTCATGAGCATGCAAAATATGATGGGTGCATTAGTGAGGCCGAAAGACATAACAAGGAACTCAAATGAACCATATCTTCTTATGCATACTATTTTGGGCTCATCTTTGTTGGCAATCCAAAATTGGTAGTACTTGGAGCACAAGTCGAGCTTGGTAAAGTGTCGCACTTTGCCAAGTTGGTTGAACAAGTCCGCGATCAATGGAATCAAATACTTGTTCTTGATGGTGATCTTGTTGAGCGCCTTATAATTGATGCATATCCACAATGAGCCATTTTTTTTCTTTTAGAAGAGCATGAGTGCACCGAATAGGGCCTTAGATGGGCGAATGTATCCAGCATCTAGTAAATCTTTGAGCTATTTTTATAATTTTTTTAGATCGGGTAGAGCCATGCAATAAGGCACCAAAGCCAGAGGTTTAGCACTTTGTTCTAGTTTGATCTCATGGTCTAACTCTAGTCGAGGCGGGAGCTTTTACGGGAGCTTTTGTGGGACTTTTTGAAAGCTCGGTAGGCATCACGTCCTTGAACTCTTTGAGGACAGCTTGTATGTGTGAATAGGCTTGGCTTGGCGATTTTCCTCTATCATCTCCCTCATTAAGCTCCCAGATAGAGACCAAAAAGCTTATGTCCTTCTTAAATGACTTCTTAAATTGCATGGTGCTGAGTGTTAGAAAGTGTATATTTATAAAAGAGAAAATTGTCATTTTACATTTCAAGTCTCACTAACATTGCTACTTTTATTTATTTAAGTATTTTGTTGTTTAATTATATGTGTTTTATTATAATTATGTATTTTATGTATTTTAGGGACATCACGATCTTTTCACAATGAACGAGTGATCAGACAACAAAACGGACGTCATATTTGGACTCAAAACGGTCGAAAACCTTAAGAGGAGAAGAAAAGGAAAAAGTAACTGTTCACATATACGGTACTGTTCACAACACTATTTATATATACGGACCGATGACGAGTCATTGACCGATAACGTAGCATCTAACCTATGACGTGGTAGTATTTGATTGGACGAATTATGTGGTATTAACTGCTTATGTGACGTTGACTGATGACGTGTCATTGAATGATGATGTGTCACGGTCTTATTGGGCTAAATTTCTTATATATTGTGGATTGATGACGTGGCAGCATCTCAGTGGAGCAAAAATGTGTGTACAGTATATGCACATACATGGGATTATTTACTATTTAAATAGTATTACTGTGCAAATAGCGGCTGTTATTGTGAAAATAGTGTTATTGTACAAATAACGGCTATTACTGTTCAAACGTTGACTGTTGACTGATGACGTGGTGCAATCTTGAGCATCCAAATTGTTTTTAATCCGATGGTCACGATTCACTCAATGTATCTATAAAAAGAGGATCTCCCCCCTAATTTGATATCTCTGAATTCATTTTTAAACTTAGATTTCTGAAATTCGTTTTCTTCTTATAGTTTCTTTATATTTTAATAAAATTTTCTTTTTATCCCTAGTTAAAATAGGAGTAGCTAATTTTCTTTTAAACTTGGGTTGAAGGTGAAGTCTTAACATGTCCCATGGGCTTAATCTGGTAAATTTACTTTTTCCCCTTTAATATTTGTAGTTGTTTTGACTTTTTATCGATAAATAATAATGGTCTTGTCTAGATACCGCTTTAGTTAAACCGGCATCCTAATACAAGGTTATTATTATTTGGCACGATAAGCCTTTAGCACCATATTTATTTGAGTGTGGTTCATGAGGTGTGGAATCCCCACTTATAATTTAATTGGCATTAATATGGAATATTTAGTTCATGTAGCATGTTGATGCAGATCCGGACACCCAAGTACGTCATTTAAATAGATTGTAGTTCAATTTAATTCATGCCATTGTAATTTAAATTCAAGCATATTTTACATCAATTTCACCCCAAATTTATTCACTCAATAAAAGAAAATTAATTCTGCACATAATTAAAATCAACCTCTTCGTGAGATTGACACTCGTCACCGTTAATCTATTCTACAATAAATTCATGAGCTTGCGAGTTCAATAAAATTTACACAACACATGGTTGAGAGTGTCTTCTCCTCGAATTTACCTCACTCCGCGGGTACCTTGCATGACTTACTCCCATTGAGGATGCCTAGGGATTTCATGATCGACAAATAGAAAGGCATGGACTTGGTCGAAGAATTCCATACTATGGACCATCTTGAAGTCGTCTATGGGCACATTGGAGAAATCAAGCTTTCGACTCCATGTCCTAAGTGTTGTGTGCATGCCTTGGGCGATACCCGCAATGGGCTTGGCGGGTGAGTTTACCACCTTCATGGTGCCTTTGTTCTTGGTGGCCTTGAGGCCTAGCCGCTTGGCCTCATCTTCGAAAATGAAGTTGTGCATGGCTCCTTTATTTAGCAACGCCTGCACCGACTAGCCATTGATGCTTGCACTTACGTACATGAGCCCTTTCTTGGTGAATGCAAGCTGTCTATTGAGTGCTTCAAGGAATTAGAGAGAACCCATGCTAGGTCAAGGCTCCTCTAATGATGATGTAGCATTGCCTCCAGACAGTCACACATACAATGAAGACCATTGTATATAAAGCATGGGCTTTGTGGTTTTGGTGGGTCTTTCTTGCCCTCTGATTTGCCTTGCCCATTTTTGTTGGTGAGAGGCTTTTTTTATTTCCAATCCTCGCAGTTATTGCCTTTGCCCTTAGGACTCTCCCTCCCATCTTTGCCTTGGACCAACTTCTTATCCTTAGATTAAATGGAGTACTTGGTAAGGGATTCCGCAACGATGATGGAGTCGTCAAGCATTTGCACACCCTACCTATCGAGCTCCCTCTTGCCCCAATCTTTAAGGCTATCTTGAAAGTAAAAGAGAGAGTCTTTGTCGGGCATATTGCTAATCTCGAGCATGAGGATTGTGAACTCGTTGATGTAGTTCTGAATATTCTCCGATTGCTTAAGGCAACGTAAGTGCACTCGCGCTTCTTTCTCCATATTGCTTGGGGTAAATTACTTTCGGAGTTCTTACTTGAAATCTATCCATGTGTCGATAGTGCATATGTCTTTGCCCATTTCATCATGCTTCTGACGCTACCATAGTTGCGCGGTGCCTCGAATGTAGGTGGGTGTAGTGCCCACTTTCAATGCCTCGTCTCGAACGCCTATGGCATTGAAGTATTGATCTAGCTCGAAGAGGAAGTTATCCACTATAGTGGTGTTGCATGTATTATCATAGGTTTTGGTCTTTAGCATGTCAATGCAACGTGCATCACTTGTGCTTATGGAAGCCGGGCTAGTGGACAGTGCATGCTTGTGCCATGCTTAATCCGAGCGGACTTCCTTCACTTTTGCATGGACAGCTCGCAATTTCTTATGGAAAAAGCTGTGAATTTTCAACAACTCCTCGTGGAATGCTCAGAATTACCCTCAGAGGGTGTTGGCTTGATCTTGGATTAGGGCCTTGGTTGCCATGGTGAAGTGGGCATACTCTCCCTTGAGACCTTCAACGCATTCCTCTAATCCTTCAAGGGTGTCATAAGCGATTGATATAGCATTCTTGAGTGTGCCCACACAAGGCTCCAAGGTATCGACGGATGGTGCTTTAGACTTGCCGCAAGACTTATTATGTTCCTCTTCATGGCTATGAGTTGGCACCAGTGGAACTTCGGCGCCAACAATGCCTTCTTGAGATACGCTAGAAAGATTGGTCATTGCTTGAAAGCTTGGTTACGTGGGTGCAAACATTTGCTTTGATGCCACTTCTCATGGGATGAGTATTTTGTGTAGCAACTCATACGGCACTTAGACAACTTTTGTTGAGAGTTGCTAAGTAAGTCTTTATATTCTCGACTAGCCAAGTCAGAGGTTATAGAAGAGCTAGAGAGAAGAAAAAGTAATGGAGCCAAATCGAAAACTTATATTGTGTTAACATATACATGTTTTGTTTATTGATTTTAATGATAACAAACAATTAATCTCTGTTAATAATATTGTTGGAAATTCAGATATTTTCTTAAAAGCCAAAACTCTCTGCATGTGTTTACAAGGCTTAGAGAAATTGAAACATTTTGTACAAAAATATGGTTTTCTGAGTATAATCGGTAAACCGTTAATTTTAACGGTTAACCGATAAAATGCAGAGAGGTTGTTTTCTAAGAACTTTAACCAGGTGTCTTATAACCCACTAAAAATCAAACACTAAAATTAAAACGGCTAACCGTTAATATCTAACGGCTAACTGATAATATCCAGATCTTCACATCTTGATTAATCCTTCACCATAAAAGGAAACCGATTAAGCATTGTGTTTTATAAGTTACTAAAAATTAACGGCAAACCATTAATATATAATGGCTAATCGATAATATCTAGATTTTCATATCTTGTTAGTCCTTTACCTATTAAAGGAAATAGGTTAAGCTTTCTATTTTATAAGTTACAGGAAATTAACGGTACACCGTTAATAGATAACGACTAACCAATAATATCTAGACTGACATTCGTTGTTAAGTCTTTAACCGTTTAGCAAAAATGGATAGAGGATTTTTATTGTGTAGATCCCTGGATTTTAACGGTGAAAGAGTAATTATTAACGGTCAACCGATAATTTGAAATCAAACCCAACGGTAACATTGACCAGCAAAAACGGTTATCCGTTAATGACTAATTGTAATCCATTTTCTGTCAACAAGAATGAATGATGGCTATTTTTCGGCTCCAACTATAAATAAGTTCATCCAAGTCAAATAAAAAATACACAACAACACAACTATTGAGCATATACATGAATATACGATCTACATTGAGCTTCAAATAGATTTTTTTTTACTTTATCTATTCACACATTGGGCATTGGGCATTGGGCATTGATTTGTAATCTTGAAAAATTGTGTGAGAGAAAAATCAATTTGTGATCTTTGTTTTGAGTGATTGTAAGTGTTGGGATATATTTAGATTAAAAGATTACGAAAAATCTCTTCTTGTAAAGGTTTATTGACACCTTGGAAGTCAATTGTAAAATTTTGAAGCCTTGGAGGCTTGCTTAATGAAATCCTCCAGCTCGGTGTGCTTAGAGGCGTGGACGTAAGTTGGGATAGCCGAACCACAAAAAAATTATTGTGCTTGATCTCTCTTACTTCATCTCTCTGTTTTTATTGTTCATTTATTTATTTATCTAAAATTTAATTACTTAATTTATATCACTTTAAGTCTTTTGTTTGCTAGAATATTAAAAACTCAATTCACCCCCCTCTTGGATTGCCTAGTTAAATCCACATTTAGGAAAGGACAATCCACAACACGTCCACCATTTTTTTATGGTAATAAATACCCGTATTGGAAAACTAGGATGAGAATTTATTTATAAGCTTTAGATTATGAAATTTGTGAAGTAGTTTGTGATGGACCATTATGCCTATGATTAAAAATGAATTAGGAGATGATATTCCAAAACCTTCACGGGAATGGAATGAACTGGAAAAGAAAAAAGTTTCTCTAAATTCTAAAGCTATGAATGCATTATTCTGTACTCCTAATAAGAAAGAATTTCATAGAGTCTCTAGTTGTAAAAGTGCTTATGAAATTTGGACTCTATGAAATTTGGCATAAACTTGAAGTTATTTATGAAGGCACGAATCAAATGAAAGAATCTAAAATTAGTAGGTACACTCAACAATATGAATTGTTTAAAATGGAACAAAATGAGAGTGTATATTCTATGTACACTAGATTTATGGACATAGTGAACACTCTAGGAGCCTTAGGAAAGACTTTTTCAAATAGCAAAAAAATTAAGAAAATCATTAGATCACTTCCTAAGGAATACAGACTAAAAAGAATTACCATTGAGGAAGCCAAAGATTTAAATGTCTTACCTATTGATAATCTAATAGCTCTCTTATTTCTTATGAGGAAGATTTGGTAGCTAAAAGAGACAATGAAGAGAAGAAGAAAAACATTGCTCTCAAAGTCACAAAATATGAAAGTGATGGAGAAAGTGAGCCGGATAATATGATGAAGAGCTGGTTATGCTTGCTAGGAGGTTCAGAAAATTTTTCAAGAAAACTAGTAAGCGAAGAAAATTTAAAGATTTCAAGAACCAAAAAGGGAATAAGAAAGCAATCAAATGTTATGAGTGCAAGAAGCCTGGTCATATAAGATCGGAATGTCCTCTTCTCAACAAGTTCAAGAAGAAAGCAATGGTGGCCACGTGGGATGATACCGATGAAGAAACAAGTAATGATGAAAAGTATCAAGAAATGACAAATCTAGCTCTCATGGCGATTGGAAATGAATCAACTGATGAACTAGATGAGGTAAATGATCTTCCTACCTATGATGAATTACATGATGCCTTTAAAGAATTGCATGAAGAGTTGATGAAAATAGATAAAAAGAATATATATCTTAAAAAGAAATTGGTAGATCTCGAAAATGAAAATGAATCATTGAATGCAAAGATTATATGCTTAGAACTAGAAAATAAAACGTTGCATGATAAAGTTACATCTTCAAATGAGAAATTACATATTGAAGAATTGATAAAAGAGAATAAAGTGCTTAAGAAGAAGAATAATAAGTTAAATGAAATTGTGATAAAATTCACAAATGGCCAAACGATGTTGGATAATTTACTTAACTCTCAAAAATGTGTTTTTAATAAAGGAAGACTTAGGTATAAGCCAAACTGGAAGCAAAAATATTATAAGAATTATTTTGTTAAAGCTACATCCACAAGTGATCATAAAATTACTTGTCACTATTGCAATTAAAATTGTCACATGAAAAATAGATGTCCTGTGGAAAGAAATGCTGATTATGGTGTGAAATATGTTTGGGTTCCAAAAGGAACCATTGCTAACACTCAAGGACTCAAAAATATTTGGGTACCTAAGACTTGAAATTTTCTCTACAGGACTTAAAGAAGAAGAATAATAAATGGTACCTGGATAGCAGGTGTTCAAAACATATGACAGGAAATTATACTTGATTTTCAAGTTTTACCAAGATAAAAAATGGTAGAGATGTATCTTTTGGAAATAATTCAAAAGGAAAGATCATTGGTATTAGGAATATCGGTAATGTATCCTCTACTCTTATTTAAAATGTGTGCTTGATTGAAAACTTGAAACATAATTTACTTAGCATTAGTCAATTATGTGATAAGAGTTATAAAGTAGTTTTTGATAAATCTAGATGCGTTATTGAAAATGCATGTGTTGGAAAAGTTTTGTTTGTAGGAAATAGATGTGTTAGTATTTATATCATTAATATAGATTGTGCATCTACCATTGATAATTTTCTCTGCCTTGCATGATGATAATAGTTATGGCATAGAAGACTAGGTCATGCAAACATGGATTTGATATCAAAAATTTTGAAAAACGATTTGGTTAAAAGACTTCCAAAAATTAGTTTTCAAAAGGATAAAATTTGTGAAGCTTGTCAATTTAGAAAATAAATCAAAACTTCTTTTAAAAACAAGAATCGTGTCTCTACCTCAAAATCACTTCAATTACTTCACATGAATTTATTTGGACCATCTAAATATGCTAGCTTAAATGGCAAGTATTATGCTTTTATAATTGTGGATGATTATTCTATATACACATGGGTATTATTCTTAGTCAATAAAGATGATACTTTTGATGCATTTAAAATTTTCTGTAAAATGGTTCAAAACGAAAAAGGCTATTTTATTTCTTATATTAGAAGTGATCATGGTAGAGAATTTGAAAATCATGCATTTAAGACTTTTTGTAATGACTTTGGAATTGAGCATCAATTTTCATCACCTAAAACTCCACAATAAAATGGAGTTGTTGAGAGAAAGAATAGATTTATTCAAGAAATGGTTAGGACTATGTTAAATGAAAATGCATTACCTAAATATTTCTAGGCCGAAGCCGTCAACACCGCATGTTATGTTTTAAATCATGTTAATTAGATCTCATCTCAATAAAATTCTATATGAGTTTTGGAAAGATAAAAAACCTAACATTAGTTATTTCAAAGTTTTTGGATGTAAATGTTTTATTTTGAACACAAAAGACAATCTTAGAAAATTTGATCTAAAATCTGATGTTGGTATCTTTTTTGGGTATTCAAACTCAAGCAAAGCTAATAGAGTTTATAATAAAAGAACCTTGGTTGTGGAAAAGTCTATGCATGTTACATTTGATGAATCTAATACCTCATCTATGGAGAAAGTTGCTGTTAGTGATAATGCAGATGATAATATACAAAAAGATTCATCAAAGAACAACCAAAAGAATGCAAAAAATCAAGTGGAGCAACATGAACAAACAAGTGCAAAACAAAATCAAGATACTTCTCAAGCACTCTCTAGGGAGTGAAGGTATGTTTTTTCTCACCCAAAGGATGTCATTTTAAGAGATCCATCAAGAGGTGTTACAGATCATCACTTAGGAATACATGTGAGCATGCTATATTTATTTCTTAAATTGAACCAAAATCCTTTGAGTTGAAAATGATGAATCTTGGATTATGGCAATGCAAGAGGAGTTAAATCAATTTGAGAGAAATAAAGTATGGAAATTAGTTCCTAAACCGGAATATCAATCCATCATAGGTACTAAATAGGTATTTAAAAATAAGATGGATGAATTCGATATGGTTGTAAGAAATAAAGCTAGATTAGTAGCCCAAGAATACAACCAAGAAGAAGGAATTAATTTTGATGAGACATTTGCACCTGTGGCTAGATTAGAATCCATTAGAATGTTGTTAGCATATACATGTTATAAAGATTTCATTTTATTTCAAATTGATGTCAAAAGTGCTTTTCTAAATGGTTATATTATGGAGGAAGTTTATGGGAAACAACCGTCTGGTTTTGAAAATGAAAAATTTTTTGATCATGTTTATAAGCTATCAAAAGTATTATATGGATTAAAACAAGTACCTAGAACATGGTATGATAGGCTTAAAAATTTCTTGCTTGATAACAATTTTTCAATGGGAAAAGCCAATATTACACTCTTTGTTAAGCATAAGAACCAAGACATACTTGTTGTTCAAATTTATATTGATGATATTATTTTTTGTTCTACTAATGAGTCCTTGTACAAAGAGTTTTCATCTTATATGAGTAAGGAATTTGAAATGAGTATGATGGGAGAATTGAAGTATTTCCTTGGACTTCAAATCAAACAAAATAATGAGGAAATTTTCATCAACCAAGCTAAATATGTCAAAAATTTACTCAAAAGGTTTGGAATTGATGAATCAAACACTAAGAGCACTACAATGAGTACAACAATCATGTTTGACAAGGATTAAAAAGGTAAAGAAGTTGATATTAAAAAGTATCGAGGTATGATTGGCTCTTTATTTTACTTAACTGCAAATAAACCCGATATCATATTTAGTGAATGTTTGTGTGCAAGATTTCAATCATATCCTAAGGAATCTCATTTGCTTATTGTTAAAAAAATTTTTTGTTATTTGAGTGGAACCGCAGATCTAGGTGGATAGGAAAAGTACTAGTGGAACTTGCCATTTTCTAAGTCATTCTCTTGTTTCATGGTTTAGTAAGAAACAAAACTCAGTTGCACTCTCAACTACTTAAGCAGAATATATTGCCACAGGCAGTTGTTGTGCACAAACTCTTTAGATGAAACAAACACTTAGAGATTATTGCATTAAATTTAAACAAATTCCTATCAAGTGTAATAATACTAGCGCTATTAATCTTTCGAAAAATCCCATTCAGCACTCTAAAACTAAGCATATAGAGATTAGACATCATTTCTTAAGAGATCATGTTCAAAAGGATGATATTGCATTAAAGTTTATTTCTACGAAAAAATAACTCGCCGATACTTTTACAAAACCTCTTTACAAAGAACAATTTTTAAAAATTCGGCATGAACTTGGGATGATGAAATTTTCACATTGACATTTTTAAAAATGCTATTAAATTACTCAATAACTGAACTTATGATATAATGTTTTAATATCCTAATAGTGTATATGTTTGTTTTGTATGAATTAATTGATTTAAAACACATATGATCATGAATTTGGCATTAAAATGACCTTAGAATACTTTCAGATCAAAGTCATAATATTGATATGTTATCTTTGATGGTCAGATATTGAATTTAATATGCGAAACAAATAAACAGATAACCGTTTTATTATAAACGATTCACCGTTTATTCACAGAAACTAAAATTTTTTTTCTTCTCTCTACCCTCACACCGTTTGAAGATAACAGTAAGCCGTTTAAAAACAGAAAAGATCTCAACTGTTACCCCCTCACCATTTAATATTAACGGTAAACTGATTAAAGATAGAGAGCTACCTTAACATCGCCCCCTTATTGTTTGTCCTTAATACTTAACTGCTTACTCATTACACATTCTCGAGAATTTAGTCTCTCATTGTTAATTACAAACGATTCACCGTTATCGCAAACTATATAATTGGTCACGGGTTTCCTCTTTCTTCTCACTTACCCTCTCACCGTTTCTATCAATGTTGCGAAACTTAAGCTTTTCATCTCATTTTTCCTCAGATTTTCTCCTTTTTCGCAACATATTACACCAATAGAAAGCTTTCTAATCACTTTTAGGAAAATTCTACCGATTCAAGACTACAAATAGTGCTTAAAATTGAAAAATCTCAAATCAAAACCATAAGGGCAGCGGACTGGTGTTTGATCATTTTGATCAAATTCTTTATAATTTCTTGACATATTGAACCAAAATTCCTCTTTCTCTACTTCTCTTCCATATAATAATCGATTCATTTACTTTAGAATCCATATTCTAAAAGATTTTCTTCTATTCAACATGGCTGAGTCATCACGGAGACCTCAGAGGAGGAAACATACACCCTCTATCAACCTAATATGACCACAGGAAACTTCTGAATTTGAAAGACTACACTTTTCTACAGCCGCATTGCGCAAACGATTTGAGGATCGTTTTATGGGTAGACAGGTACTAGACTCTTATTTTGTGGACATAGATGATTTTGAAGACTTGATTGTCTATGGTAGAAGTGTTAGAAACATATTTAAACCCTAGGAATCAGCTATTAATGTTAATGATAGATCTTATCCCAATCTAGTTTGGATTTTCTATTTCAATATGGAATTATCAGCTAGCCGTTTAGATAAAATAGTTACTGTAATTAGTGGTATATCTATTGATTTTGATGAGGGTTATACATTTTATACCTCTAGAAAAACCCTGTCCTTTGATGATTTTGTCCATAATAAGGGTGTGAAAAATATATGTCGTCGTAGAGAGCTCAGTGATGAGATATGTAGCCTACCTTTCCAGGCTCAGTTATTGCCTTTTAAGATTCGCATTTTTCATAGTATTTTACAGCATATAATCACTCCTAGGAGGGATCATTCAGATGAGGTTACGTGTATGGATGTTGGATTGTTGGGTAATTTACTTAGTGGGCGACCTATTAACTTAGGATATATTATTGTGTGTCATAATTTAACTACTCCTGCAGTCACCCATCGCTTGCTTCCCTATGGCAGTATTATAACTAAGATATTGCGACATTTTCATGTACTAATACGGGAAGCGGTGTATAAAAAGCTTAAGAGGATTGGTTGAGATGTAATGAATAGTATCGATTTCACTAAGAGGAATGACAAATGGCACAAGATTGACAATGCCAAGAATCAGGACACTTTGATTGCTCCTAAAGATAATAGAATGCTTAGTGATATTTATCCTCCCAATCAGCTTCCTACTTTCCGACTTAGAGCTCGTCCCCTACCTTCTTATTGTCATATTCCTCAACCATCAGCTTCCTCTGGTTCTGCCATGTCTGAGATAGATTCTAATCATCCCTCGATTTCTGTGGCACCACCAGCTCCTGAGTAGCCTTATGCTCCTCAGCAGCCTCCAGCTTCAGCTCAGCCTCCTATCTATGATATTTTGCTAGTTGTTGATGTTCACTAGGTTTCTGAGATCCAATAGATGATTCTTGATCGCATGGATGCTATTTTTTATGATCAGCAGCAGCTCCGGTCTCAGCTTCAGATCTTTCAAGAGCTGAGTCTCGATCATCAGTATGAGATCATTGCTGGACAGCGACAACTTGTACGGTATTTTGGTTATGACCTTGGCAGCACTTTTGCAATAGCTTCTCCTCCACGACCTACCTCTTCTCGGCCTCCCTCTTTACGACCTTCTACTACGAGACCTACCTCTTCGCGATCCACTTCTACGCAACCTCATACTTCGCGGAGAGCTTCTTTGTTTCTACATTCCTTTTTGTTTTGATTATTTCGCATATACCTTTTATATTTTGATTGTATTTTTCTTCTTTAACTTATCTATATTTTGTTGATGGATAAGCTTATTCATTGAGTTTTCTTTCGTTAAGTATCTATAACTATTATTGTTCATATTATTTGCTCTGGATTGGAGTTGTTGGATATGGATGGTTGCTTAGTTACCTTTAGAAGTGGTTTTACTCTTATGTTGTTTTTTAAGGATTTCTCAAATTTTTAAGGGGAGACTCTGTTGAAATTTTACCGAAATCATGGGTAACACCTTGCTTTTTACTCTTATCTTTCTTTACTCTTATGTTGTTCTTTATGTTTCTTTACTCTTATGTTGTTCTTTATGTTGCTTTTCACTCTTATATTTCTTTACTCTTATGTTGTTCTTTATGTTGCTTTTCAAAAATTTACTGAAATCATAGGTAGCACCTTACTTTTCACTCTTATGTTGTTCTTTTTGTTAAGTATCTATAACTATTATTCTTTTTTATGATAAAGGAGGAGAAAAACATAAAAATCATGAACTAAAATTTTGTATCAGAAAACATGTTCTTGTGACAAAAGTGTTTTAAGTCATATAAGTAAGGGGAGCATATAGTTAAGGGGAGCACAATATTTTGAATATATTTGTTATCATAAAAAAGGGGGAGAATGTTAACATATACATGTTTTGTTTATTGATTTTGATGATAACAAATAATTAATCTCTGTTAATAATATTGTTGGAAATTCAGATATTTTCTTAAAAGTCAAAACTCTGCATGTGTTTACAAGCTTTAGAAAAATTGAAACATTTTGTACAAAAATATGGTTTTTTGAGTATAATCAGTAAACCGTTAATTTTAACGATTAACCGATAAAATGCTGAGAGTTGTTTTCTAAGAACTTCAACTAAGTGTCTTATAACTCACTAAAAATCAAACATTGGAATTAAAACGACTAACCGATAATATCCAGATCTTTACATCTTAATTAATTCTTCACCGTTAAAAGGAAACTGATTAAGCATTTTATTTTATAAGTTGCTGAAAATTAACGGCAAACCGTTAACATATAATAGCTAACCGATAATATCCAGATTTTCATATCTTATTAGTCCTTTACCGATTAAAGGAAACTGGTTAAGCTTTTTGTTTTATAAGTTGCTGGAAATTAACGGACACCGTTAATAGATAACGGCTAACTGATAATATCCAGACTGACATTCTTTGTTAAGTCTTTAACCGTTTAGTAAAAATGGATAGAGGATTTTTGTTGTGCAGGTCCCTGGATTTTAACGGCGAAAGAGTAATTATCAACGATCAACTGATAATTTCAAATCAAGTCCAACGGTAACATTGACCAACGAAAACAGTTATCCGTTAATGACTAACGGTAATCCGTTTTCTATCAACAAGAATGAATAACGGCTATTTTTCGGCTTCAACTATAAATAAGTTCATTCAAGTCAAATAAAAAATACACAACAACACAACTACTGAGCATATACACGAATATACGATCTATATTGAGCTTTAAATAGATTTTTTTTACTTCATCTACTCACACATTGGGCATTAGGTATTGATCTGTAATCTTGAAAAATTATGTGAGAGAAAAATTAATTTGTGATCTTTGTTTTGTAAGTGTTGGGATACACTTAGATTAAGAGATTAGGAAAAATCTCTTCTTGTAAAGGTTTATTGTCACCTTGGAAGTCAATTGTAAAATTTTGAAGCCTTGGAGGATTACTTAGTGGAATCCTCAAGATCGGTGTGCTTGGAGGCGTGGACGTAGGCTGGGATAGCTGAACCACGTAAAAATTATTGTGTTTGATTTCTCTTACTCCATCTCTCTGTTTTTATTGTTCATTTATTTATTTATCTCAAATTTAATTGCTTAATTTATATCACTTTGAGTCTTTTGTTTGTTGGAATATTAAAAACCCAATTCACCCCCCTCTTAGGTTGTCTAGTTAGTATTTCATATTGCTAATAAGAGAGCTTTACAAGAGAGCTTACAAGAGTGCTTGAGAGAATTGTTCAAGGCTTGATGTTCAAATGCCAAATGTCATGCCTTATTTATAGGGAGGCTTGCCAAGCTCTAGGGTTCTTGAGAATTATTGCAACTTACCTTTATTTTAATATTTACAAGCCCTAGAGATGTGTAGAGAATTCTATAATATTTACAAGCTTGTCATGTGCTAAAGTGTACTAGAATTTTTCAAAATCGGACCAAGTTAGTACTCTTGGCCAAGGCTTGAGCTTGCGGCCCGAGTCTAAGCACATGTGAGCTGGAAATTTTAGCAGACCGCAATATTAAGGCTTACAAACTATTCTAGAATCTACAAGCTCTCTCGTTAAAGATGTTGGATATTACCCACTTTTTTCCTTGAAGATAAAATGTGAAATGTTACATATTTTCTCCCTAGGGACCTTGTGTCCTCTTGCAGGTCATTGGAAACACAACCAAACGAAATCATATCATATAAAGTGATCACTTAATTAGCTATTTTGCTTCAACGTAACCTATAAAAAACCAAAATTAGCAAAATGTAACCAATAAAGAACCAAAGTTGAAGATTTCTCAATCTCCCATGGGCACACTCAGGTCCCAAATCAGCTCTAATTTCAATTGTAACAGCCCAAACCCCAATGTTGAAGTGAACATTGTTCGTTTTAGGCACAGCCTGCCACAGTTTTGTTATTGAGCTGTGCAACCCAAAATATATCTACCAAGATAAAAGGGCCCAATATATATAAACCAGTTTAAGAACTCTCTCACTAGTGATGTGAGATATTACAGTTATCGTTTGTGATTTATTGAACTTCTATTTGAAGAGTTGCTAAACTGAAGTAATATCAGTGCATGAAATGGAGTTGCTGCTAGGTTAATGTTTCTTCAGGAATCAACCTGGTGTGAGCGTACTCAAACATATTAATTATTTAAAATAATTTGAAACAAAAATTTTTAACTTAATTTATTTATGAAATACCATTCACTTTTATTAGACGGCTGGAACTTTTATTTTACAACAGCCGTTAAAAACTATAGCACCACAATATCAAACCAAAAACAGACTGCTTTTAAGGTAGAACCTTTTTTACATTGTTCAAACTTGAAGAAACCACAGCTGGAGAATAATTTTGCACCGTCTGCATCAGCAGCCAGAGGCTTAAAATTTCCGAATCTCATGGGCAATCAGGTTTCACTAGCAAGAGAAATCTTCTCATATGCCTGGCCATCTATAAATTCCTTGGGATCATTGCAACAACCTCGGAACTGCTGCTGCAAGAAAATAACTGCAGCAAACATCAGACCTCCTATAGAAACAATGATGTTACAAGCATCAGAGAAATAATCTGTATTGGTATAGAGAGCATTGTATGCATGTGGCAGCAATCGGAGACTGGTCACTCCAATGTAGAATGAACTGGCCAAAGCACTGTCTTTCGAGTTTCGGAATATGTTGAACAGGATTTGAGGCAACAGAAATCCGTCCAAGACATAACCTGCATACAATTTCAGGCCCTCCCACTGCTGTGCCTGAGGATGGAATCTTTGGGGAGATAAGAGCAACCCGAGATAATGATTGTGCTCCCTCCAGTCAAAAAGGTAACATATGATAGCCCCTGCCGCATATAATGAGAACGATACAAATAGAGACCGCTTCTCAGCTAACCACAAGCTTGGATGGTCTTGCCCATCAGCCAGTTTTGCTGACCATGAAAGTTGCAGTAATCGGAATTCTAACAAGAAAGCTACCATTGTTATTATCCTTACAAGCACTTCATTCCCTTCAAGCCATCCACCTCTGCTAAGCAAAACACGTGGCCCTTCGAGATTTTTCAGAAACAGGGCTTCAAAGTTTAGCATCAGGGGAATCATGTGTCCTAAAGTAAGAAGCAAAAGCATAACAAGCGAAATGGAGGGAAGCACTTCGGAATGCTTCTTCACATGCGAGAGCTGCAATCCCACGAAGATACATGCAAGTGTGTTGGATATAAGAGCCACGGTTATCTCCCAATCCATCTTGGAAATGGACTTCTTCACTGCAACTGCAGAATAACTAACAGAATATACTGCCAATGGTTCAAAGTAAAGAGGTTCTGATTCCGCTCGCATGCTTTTGATGCTTCCCTTGATATAACCTTCATTCTCTTTTGGATTTGATGGTGGAAACTGGAAGTTTAGAAGAATTTCACAGTCTATGGAATCATTGATTGATGATAGGTTTGACGAAACAATGCTTCTACAACCAACCATACACAACTGTCCTGTTTTTGAATCATAAATTCCTTCAGCTGAAATCTCCACCCCCTCATAAGAACTCCTAGAAATATCAAGGGAATAAACCTGACCACCAAAAGTTGCTCCAGGTAGTAATCTGATGCCAAATTTGTAGCTGATGTTGACCTGGCTGTTTCGATTGACGCTCTCTTGATCTAAAGGTATAGTAGCCCTTGAATTTAAGGGCGTTTTACTATATAGGTACCGCGGATAAAACTGATCACCAACTGAAAGAGGAGTTGCGTAACCCCCAGAATTGTTTGCATTAGGCCTGCGAACACGAATATTGAACTGCATGTCATAAGAATACTCACTTGGATATTTCTTCCCATTGCTCTTTTGAGGCTTCCACTTTGGCCAGCATAATTCTCTTGCTCTTTTGATTTCTGAGTATTCATATTTCAAACCTGGAACTGTTCTGAATGTATTCTCAGAATTTTGGAAATGAATCTTCTCGAAGTAACCAGAATCATTCACTGCTTTTTTGCTCCAAATTTCCCCCACAATGTTCCTGTTCTGTCTGATTGACCAGATTGAAGGGAAGCTCAAAATCAACCTTGTGGTACAATCCCCAATATAAGCATTGGCCAAAGATTCTGCTGAGTTCAGAAATCGGCAAGCCACAATAAATAGCTCGTTCCTCTCGTCATCCCAATATCCTTCTGCGACCAATGCTCTGCTGGGATCAAAAGGATGGTAATATCCAACATAGTTGCTGTTAGGAAATTCTACAAGAACTCGCAATCTCTTTTCCTTTTCGAAGCACTCAATTTGCTTTAAGGAAACAACACGAGGCAAATATCCATTTGTCGAGTCACCAAAAGGACTGCATATATTTGCAGAACTGCAATTACTGGAGTACTTCAAACTAAATTCATTTCTTTCTCGGACTACAGAGCAGAAACTTCTTTTTGCCAGTGAACTAAGTGGTAAACTTTTCACAGTATCATTTCCACCAGAAAATTCATCACTTAAGTCTTTTGAAACCGAACTATAGTCATAACTCATTTTTGGTGGAATAAGTATAGAAATTGGCTCAAAATAGTTTAAATCATTGGTAGAACTCATGCACTCCAGCCTTCCACTTACCAAAGTTGTAACACTACTTGAATTCTTGAGATTACTGAGCTTCAGGACAGCTGCAAGGTTAGGTAACTCATCTTCTGTACCCACCATACATAGATTACCAGAAGATTCTGACCAGAACCCGTGTAGCCTGAATCTCACTGAACTTCTCCTACGGCGAACTCCAGACTCATGAGAAATGGCCTCGGGATCATATGATTTAGCTACTTGCACATACGTAACTCCTCCGTCGTAGGAGTAAGTGTTTCGGCTTCGTAACAACAATGTTCCTTCAATTCCAAACACACCATCCTTCTCAGTTTTGTACACATTCGGGGTGCGAAAGGTCAGTGAGTATGCGTTCTGAGAGAGGATCTCATCGCCTCCAGTGTAGTAGCCAGTGTGGAGTCGGGGAAATGATGAGAGGGAAGGTTCAAATTTGTTCAGAGTTGATTCAGGGACTATTGAATTGCAATGATCAGAATAAGATATGTGAGTTGCAGAGGATAGAAAAGAGTTTAAATAGAAAGCTGTTAAGAAAAAGGAAATTAATGAAGCATGAAGCCGTTGAAACGCTGAGGAGTTCATGATCATAGTCATCGAAAAAGATGAGCATCCAACCTCCTGCTATGACAAGAAAGCATATAATATTCTGGTGCACTGATAGCTCCTCTTCATTTATGCACTCACAATCAAAACAGGGGACAAATTCTACTGCGTAGATAGCAAATTATCACTTTGATTTTATTTTTTATTATAGATGGAAATGAAAATGACAGCTTCAATTAAGACATGAAAATTACCGTAGGCCAAACTACACAACAACTGAATTTCCTTTTAATTTCATTATCCGAAGACAGCTTTTTCAAAGCTAGCATATAGCTTTTGGGTTTCGAAAGTAATTTTGAAAGCAACCCACAGAAAATAAACATAAAAAAATTATATAAAATTGCCGGCTTGGTGAGATTTACATCGCACCCCTTTCTTTTGATCATTTCCTTTTGTTTTCTAGCTAGGATCTTACATGAAGTATATAACACATGTAAGCTGCAATAAGAATGGAAGTAGGCCCTTATATTGGAATGTAAGTGTGAAATAAAAATAAAAATTTTATTTATATATTTATGTTATTTTGGATTGATAGTAAATTATTTATAAATTATAATTTTATTTTTATTTAAATAATTATATTTTTTAATTACAAAATAAATAGAAGCATATATTTATAAAATAAATTATCTATTTTATTATTAATTTTAATTATCAAAATTAATAATTATTATTAATATTCTTAATTATATAAATCATAATTTTATATTAATTTTAATTTTAGTTATGTAATTAAAAATTACTGATAAGAACAATATAAATGAAATATTATTATTAATAATATAGTATAAAATTAATATTTTTCTTAGAATAAAGTATTTATTATTATTAATTATTAAATTAAATAAATGTAATATAATATTATTATATTTTCAAATAAAGATAGTATATAATAATATTATTAATTCTTTATGATATGATAATATTATCTTTAAATAATTTTAATTTAGATGACATAAATTATTACTTTTAACTAAATATAATAATATTATAATTAAATAAGATTAATATCATTAGTTTTAATAAATGTGATATTAATAAATAATAAAATAATATTAATTACACAAACATGATAATATATTATATTTAATAAAAGAAAGATAAACATTCACTCCTACTTTCCTGGGAGTAAAAATCTCGCTCTTCACTTTAAGAATGGGTGAAACCTACGGAGTGAGAATCTCACTCTCTTCCTTAAATAAGCAAACACACTCTTAATTCTATTCTGGTAAATAAACACTATAAAATTCTTAAAAGACCCTTTTATCAACTTAGTATTTATGTAACAGGATATCTACACTCTCAAAATTTGAGAAAATAAATATTTAGACTCTAAAATTTTCAATAAAGATACTAAAATTCCTCTTTTGATTATAATACCCTTTATAATTAGCAATTAAAAAATTAAGTTTAAATTATTTTAATAAATAAAAATATAATTTAAATTACTTAACTTGTCTAGTAGACTAATAACATTAGTATATTTTTAATACATAAAATAATTTTTAAAAAGTAAATTATTATATTTATTTTAATAATATTTTGTATTTATTATAAAATTTTAACATAAGTATTTGTGTTGAATAAATTTTACAATAAATAAAATTTATCTCATGTATTAATAACATTAAAATTATTTTATGTAGTATTAAAAATAGTTTAAACTTTATATATTTATTTTAATATTATATTTCTATTTATTACAAGGAAAAGGACTGTTAGATCCCAATGTTATGGAAAAGGAACATAAAAATGCC
Organism: Aegle marmelos; assembly: GCA_030449875.1. NCBI lineage: Eukaryota > Viridiplantae > Streptophyta > Magnoliopsida > Sapindales > Rutaceae > Aegle > Aegle marmelos. The sequence continues at coordinate 16,595,633 of JASUUL010000142.1, read as the reverse complement.
TAACGTTTTAAAAAAGATATATAAATCTCTTTTTCCATTAATTATTCTATTTATTTTAACAAACAAAAAGCAGTCATGTAAATTTAATACAAGATACAAGGAAAATACTATTGACCCCCCAATATTTTGGAAAAAGTTATAACACTCTCTAGTATTTTTTAAAAAGAAAGACACATAACCATTTTCCATTAATAAATTTTGTTTATTTTAGTTAAGAAAGGGTAATATCATCATCATCATTGTTATTATTTATTAAGGTCATTATTATTATATTATTATTATTATTATTAAATTTATTGATTTATTACTTTAATTATTATTTTTATTACATTAGTAATGTCGTTATTATTGATATTATTACTATTATTATACTATTGTTAAAAAATTTTTTTTATTATTTTTATTAATTTTTATTGTTGTTGCTATAGTTATAATTACTACCCTTTTCTCAATCAAAAGAAAAATTTATTAATAAAAAGGGGTTATATACCCTTTTTAAAAATAGTAGGGAGTTTTATGGCTCTTTCCCCAAATGCTAAGAGGCTATTAGTCATTTTCCATGCATTTTATTATAAATATTGAATATTACCCTTTTCTATTAAAATAAATGGAATTATTAATAGAAAAAGAGACTTATATATCTTTTTTAAAATGTTAGGGATCTTTAAGTCCCTTTCCTCAAACGTTATGAACCTAGCAGTCTTTTCTTTTTTATTGTAAAATTTAATTTAGAGCTAGTTCGTAATGCTATAACTTTTAAAATAATTATTGTTAATTATGCTGAAAAAATAATTAGCTATAAAGAAAATCAGCTAAATCCCTAATATAATTTATATTTAAAAGTGATGCGACTTTTAAAAGCAACTGTATGTGTTTAGTAAATCTCAATTGAAGTTACCGTAGGAATAAAAATGATTGAATTGGACATAACATTGAATAAAATTTAGGAAAAACGATATCTATACCTCAAGATTTGAAGAAATAGTCACCAACACCCTCAAGTTTTCAAGAGAGATATTATGATCTTTTTTTTATCATTATACCTTTTATCTCTATTATTCTAAAAAATTGACTCTAATATTTTATAATAAATAGAAACATAATATTACAATAATAAAATAATAAATATAATTTAAAATAATTTTAATATTTTATAATCTATTAGATATATTTTATTATATTAAAGTAAATTTTATGATAAATAGAATCATAATATTAAAATAAATGTATTAAAATTTAATTTATTTTGAATATTATGTAAAATATTAATTTTAACAATGTTAGAACATGATAATAATTTTAATTGTAAAATGTATTTAATCCAAATATTTATTTAAAATCTGTACAATAAATAAATACATATTATTAAAATAAACACAATAATTTACATATTACAATTTATTAAAATATTAAAATACTTTAATATTATTAGTCTACTGCATATATTACATTATTTTATGGTATTTGTATTTATAAAAAAATTTAAAGTCAAATTTTTAGAATAATAAAGGTAAATAATATAATGGTCAAAAGAAAGGCTTAGTGTTTCTCTTTAAAAACTTGAAGGTGTTAATGTCTATTTCCTAAAATCTTAAAGGTGTATATATCATTTTTCCTAAAATTTATTCAAATATTTATAACCATGTATATAAAATATTTTTTATGGGTACATACAGTAATCGATAACTAAAATAAATATTTTATATTATTACCAATTTTATTTTTTATTTTTATCTCAATATAATTATTAACAAGACTAATCTCTTTAAAGTTAATAATTTTATTTCTTAAGTGATAAAGATAATTTTAGATTTTTATATTATATATGAGTATATATATAGAATTATATTAACTATATATATAGAATTATATTAACTAAAAAAGTAATTTTTAAAATCAATTTTTAAAAAGTTCTTCTTTTCTTACTTTTTAAAATCTACAATAAGATGGATAATTTTTCTAAAACTAATTTCTAAAAATTTTACCAAACACAATAATTAGCATTTAATTTTTCAAAATTACTTTTGAATTTCCTAAAGGCAATTCTAGCCCTTAATATAATATAAGGCTGTAAAGTATTACAATATTTTTTTTAAATATTCAAATTATTTAAAATGTATATATTGTTACATTTATTTTAATATTGTATTTATATTTATGGTAAAATATCAAAGTCAATCTTTTTAATTTAATAGAGTTAAATGATTTTATAGTTAAAAGGGAGACTTAGGGCCAGTTTGGTAACATTGTATTTTTTAAAATAATTTCTTGTTAGCTATACATAAAAAGAATCAATTATAAAGATAATCAATTAAACATAATTTATTATAATAATAGTTACATGAAAATCTCACTTAGAGAGTTGCTCAGAGACAGCATTTACCTCTCAATTGATATGCTTATCAATTTACTAGAAATGAGAATCTAATAATAATTTGATAGTCATAATTTATTTGAATATGTTTAATTCAATAATTGAACGTATTCAAACACATTAATTTTTTAACATAATTCGAAAAAGAATTTATTATGCACAAACTTTTATGAGAGAGCTAGAACTTTTATTTTACAATAGGAAAAAGACATAGACACCCCCAATGTTTAGATAAAGCGACAAAAAATCCCCTAAGGTTTCAAAAATAATTCACACCCCCTTTTTATAAATGAAAATTATAATTTTAATATGTAATTATCGTTATATCTTTCTAACAAATAAAAGAACAATTATTAATTATCAAATTTATCTGTATATTATTAATAAATTTATGAATATACCTTCATTGCCCAATTCCTTAGTTTAAATTCTTGTCAAATTTTCTCTTCAAACCAAATAAATTTAATAACTAATTTTAGTATTTATTTGAAATTAAAAAATACTAAATTACTAAAGAATAATTATTAATTATCTAATTTATCCATATATTATTAATAAAATTATGAATATATCCTCATTGTCCAATTCCTCTATTTAAATTCTTGTCAAATTTTCTCTTCAAACTAAATAAATTTAATAATTATTAATAATTAATTTTTAGTTTCAAATAAATACTAATATTAGTTATTAAATTTATTTGGTTTGAAGAGAAAATTTGACAAGAATTTAAAAAGAGAAATTGGACAATGAAGGTATATCAATAAATTTATTAATAATATATGAATAAATTAGATAATTAATAATTATTCTTTTATTTTTTAAAAGAGTATAACGGTAATTATATATTAAAAATATAATTTTTATTAATAAAAAGGAGTTTGAATGTCTTTTTCAAAACCTTACAATTTTTTACCCTTTTATCTAAAGATTGGCGTATCTGTGTCCTTGTCCCGTTTACAGCAGTTGCTTGAAAACTATGGCACAACAATACAAAAAGAAACCCCAACTAGGGAATAATTTCGCACCATCTGCAGCTGCCAGAGGCTAACATTTCCTGACCAACGGCAGGAACCTTCTCACGTTCCGGCCCCTCTAACATTCCCTGGGATCATTGCAACGACCTCCAAACAGCTGCTGCAGGAAAATTATTGCAGCATACAGCAGGCACACCGGAAGAAACAACGATCTCGCGGATGTCAGAGGCATAATCTGAATCAGTAGGATAGAAAATTTTGTAAGCATACGGCAGCATTGAAGACTAGTGTTCCAATGTAGAACGAACTGGCCAAAGCATTGTTTTTCGAGTTTCTAAACATGTTAAACAGCATTTGAGGCGACAGAGATCCGTCCAATACAAAAACTGCATACAATTTTATGCCCTCCCACCATTGGGGCTACGGATTAAACCGGAGCTAAAAGCAAAGCAAGGTAATAAAAACCGGTAAAATACAAATAGGCTGGAAGCATTTAATGAGAACGACAAAAATAGAGTCCACTTCTCAGCAAACCCCAAGCCTGGTTGGCCTGCCTTATCAGCTGATTTTGCTGGGCATGATAGTTGCAGAAGTCTGAATTCTAGCAAGAAAGTTACCATTGTTATTAATCTCACAAGTGCTTTATTCACTTCAAGCCATTCACCTCTACTAAGCAAAACACGTGCCCCTTCGAGATTTCTCAAGAACGTGGCTTCAAAGTTTTGCAACAGAGGCATCATGTGGCCTCAGTTAAGAAGCACAAGCATAACAAGTGAAATGGAGGGAAGCACTTCAGGATGCTTTTTGACATGGACAAGCTGCGATCCAATGAAGATACACGCAAATGTGTTGGATATAAAAGCCATGGAAATCTCCCAATCCATCTTAGAAATGGACTCTTGCACTGCAACTGCAGTATGACTAACACAATACACATCCATCTGTTCAAAATAAAGAATGCACTTCAGGATGCTTTTTCACATGGGCAAGCTGCAATCCAATGAAGAGACACGCAAATGTGTTGGATATAAAAGCCATGGAAATCTCTCAATCCATCTTGGAAATGGACTCTTGCACTGCAACTGACTAACAGAATGAAAAGAAATAGCATGCGGGCACCACCTTTTAGAAGGTGGGTCCGCTCTAATTTTTTTAAGAAAGAATGTTATTTCCTTTTTTGAATGGAATAAAGAAAAAAATGAAAGGAAAAAAAAAAAGGAGATGCCGGGGCTAAAGAAGGAAAAATAAAATAAAAAATAAAATAATAGTGTATAATAATTTAAATTTGTCTATATAAGGAACGATATTTTCTCATTTTTTGCATTTAATCTATCAGTTTTTTTTTTATTTAGAGAATTTTGAAGAGTTTAATAATTTGAGAGTTTGGGTGCATTAGGCCTTTGGATAGTAAGCTAAAATATCACAATACTTATAACTCTACATCACTAGTAAAATTATTTCCTTCTATCTTCGCATGTAGACATAGACTAAAAGCCAAACCACGTAATTTCTGGTATCTTGTGTGTGTTTGTTCTTTATTTTTCTTTTAATTTCATTTTAGTTGTGGTCCTACATCATTCATCAATTTCTTAACAGTGGTATCAAAATTATTAGTTGTAATTTTAGAGTCGAGGTACTATTCACGCTAAGACACTATTTATGTATGAGGTACTGTACACATATATAGTCACTGTTTATGTATACGATTACTATTCACATATATAGTTACTATTCACATATACAGTTACTATTCATATGAAACAATGGGAGCCATCCAAGAATTTTACAGTATATAATAGGAAATAGTAGTGTGAGTTGAGCAACTGTGTGATTTTGTATATGTCTAGATAAGTTTTGTCACAAAGATAATAAGAGTCTAAGGAGTCTAGATTTTAAATAAGACCGCTTGTTCACACATACTCACAATTATTCAAGAAAATACACTAGCTTATGTGTGGTAAAAAAATGGCAACAAATTTTGAAATTAAGAAGTTCAACGAGAATAGTTTCTTGTTATGAAAAATAATGATGCGGGCAATTTTATAAAAAAATAATTGCTTGGCAGCAACTGGGAAAAGACCTACAGAAATTAATAATAACAAGTGGAACGAGATGGACGGCAATACAATTGCTGATCTACACTTGGCATTTATAGATGGGATATTATCTAGTATGGCAAAAAAAAGACAGCAAAGAAAATTTATGATACTCTCACAAGACTGTATGAGGTTAAGTCCCTGTACAACAAAATCTTCTTGAAGAGGAGACTATATACTTTTCAAATGATGGAATCTACAATAGTAATGAATCATATCAACGTCTTGAAAACTCTATTTTCACAACTCACAATGTTAGATCATAAAACAAAGGAAAATGAACATGCAGAGCTTCTACTTCAGAGTCTACCGAATTTGTATAATCAACTTATTATTAATTTGATGAACAATTAGGTGAATAGTCAAGCCTTCGACAATATTGCAGCCTTCGTATTAAATGAAGAGAGTAGGAGAAAAAGTAAAGAAGACAGATTGGTGAGTTCGTAACAAGCAGATGCATTATTGGTGACAAGAGAGAGATTAATGAAACGTGACCCCAGTGGGAGCCAGAATCATAGAAGATCAAATTCAAGAAGTAAAAAGAATGTTAAGTACGATAATTGTGATAAGAAAGGGTATGTCAAGAAAAAATAGAGTAACAATAAGAAAAGAGAGGGCAAAAACCCTAAGTCATCAAATACTCAATGATGTATAGCAAGTACCTCCAATGATGATGAAATTCTCTACAACAAGGCAACAATAATTACAGAAGGTAGAAAATGGCTATTTGATATTTGACTTATAGACTTAGGAGCTACCTGGCACATGACCTCTAAAAGAGAATGGTTTCACACATATGAATCTATTTCAAGAGAATCTGTATATATGGGTGATGATCATGTTTTGGAGATCGCTGGTATTGGTACTATCAAAATTAAAATGTTTGATGGTACGATTCGCACAATTGAGAAAGTAGGATATGTAAAAGGCCTTAAGAAAAATCTATTATCTTTAGGACAAATAGATAGTTATAGGTGCAAAACTTATATTGAAAATGAGATTATGAAAATTGCCAAAGGCGTGTTTGTATTGATAAAGATAGAAAAAATCAATGCTAATCTATCACGCTTAAATAGAAGACACTATAGGAAGTTGATGCGTTGTGTCGTGTCAAATAGAGAAGATTTAATGATGATATGGTATCTCAGACTCGGTCATATGTTAGAACAAGATTTAAAGATTTTCTCTAATAAAAAAACTACTTCCAATGCTTAAATTGATAAATTTATTATTTTACGAGCATTATGTTACATGTAAGCAATATAGATTAAAGTTTAATAGATCTGTTACTAAAAGTAAATGCATTCTAGACTTAGTTTATTTTTATGTTTAGGAATAACTGGATATATCCATAAAGGTACAAAGTACTTGGTGACTTATATAGATGATTATTTCAAGAGATGTTAGGCGTATCCAATCAAGAAAAAGTCAGATGTATTTACAACATTCAAGCAGTACAAAGCGCGGGTAGAACTAGAATCTAGAAAAAGGATAAAGTGCTTGAGGACAGATAATGATGGAGAGTATATAGACAGAGAGTTTCTTACTTTCTGTAAGCAAAAAAATATACAAAGACAATTTACAGTGGCATACACTTCTTAATAAAATAGAGTTGCGGAGCAAATGAACAAGACTCTTATAGAAAGAATAAGAGCTATGTTGAGTACTACTTGTCTATCTAACTCATTTTGAGCAGAAGCAATCAAAACTACATATTTTTAATTAATCGATCTCAGTCAATTGCAATTGGGTTAAAGACTCCGATATAGATATGGACTGGAATGCCAGCATATTATTTTCACCTACATACATTTGAATGTCTTCTGTACGTGATGTACAATGCCCAAGAAAGAACAAAGTTGGATCTAAGATCTAGAAGGTACATCTTCTTGAGGTATGCTGATGGAGTAAAAGGGTATTATTTGTAGGACCCCACTATCCATAAGATTGTTATCAGAAGAGATATTATCTTTGTAGAAGATCAACTGGAAAGGAAAGATGGGGTTGATAGTATTGTAAAAAAAAAAAGTAAGAGACTGTACCAGTATATATAGAGAATAGTTTAGAAAATGAATATTTAAATTCTTCTGAAGTAGCACCAGAGCATGAGTAACAAAAACCAGTTGAGTTTGAAGCTCTAAAAGTTTGTCAATCAACTTAGAAGAGACGATCACTAGTGTGGCACTTAAATTATGTCATAAAGATTAATGTTGTATACTGTCTTTTAATAAAGGATGGAGAGCCATCAATTTTTCATAAAACTTTGAACAGTGCAGATGTTACTTTATGGATGACAGCAATGCAGGAAGAAATTAAGACTCTATTTAGGAACAAGATATAGGAACTTGTGCCACTACTAAATGAAAGAAAAGTCATTGAAAATAAATAGGTCTACAAGATCAAGCGTGATGGTAATAACCAAGTGGAGCGGTACCGTACAAGATTCATGGTAAAAGGTTATGCTTAGAAAGAAGGTATTAACTTCAACAAAATATTTTCTCCAGTGGTTCGACTCACTATAATAAAAGTAGTCTTAGCATTGTGTGCTACATTTAACCTACATCTAAAGTAGTTACAATGTGAAAACTATATTTCTTCATAGAGAACTTGAAGAAGAAATTTATATACTCCAACTAGAAGGTTTTCCTGAAAAAGAAAAGAAGAACTTGGTTTACAAGTTAAACAAATCTCTACACGGTCTCAAACAGGCGCTGAGGTATCGGTATAAAAGATTTGATTCCTTCATTATGAGCCTTGGATGCAACAGACTTAGTACAGACAATTATGTATATTATAAGAGGTTTAAAGGTAATGCTTTCATTATTTTATTGTTGTATGTGAATGACATGTTAGTAGCAGACCCTAAAAAAGATCGAGTTCAAGAATTAAAGGCACAGTTGGCTAAGGAGTTTGAAATGAAGGACCTGAAACCAACAAATAAGATTCTAGGGATGCAAATTTATAAAAACAGAGATAATAAAAAGATTTGGATTTCTCAAAAGAATCAACTGAAGCAAATCTTGCGATACTTCAACATGCACGATTGTAAGCTAATTTTTACCCTATTTTCTGTTAATTTTAAATTATCCTCAAATATATGTCTTAGCAATGAAGTAGAGAAGTGAGGAAGGTGATGTCTCGAGTACCGTATACATCAACAATGGAAAGTTTGATATTCGCCATAATATGCATTAGATCAAATATTACACAAGCAGTAGGAGCAGTTAGTCAATACATGGCGAATCCTGGTGAAGAGCATTGGAAAGCTGTGAAAAGGATTCTAAGATACATCAGAGGAACCTCAGATGTTGCATTATGTTATAGAGGATCAGAGTTTACTGTCAGGAGCTATGTCGATTCAAATTTTGAAAGCGATCTTGATAAGAGAAAATCTACTACTAGCTATATGTTTTCATTTACAAGAGGAGTTGTAAACTAGGTTTCAAAATTATAGACCGTTGTGGCTCTATCTATAATAGAAGTAGAATATATGGTAGCTACACAAGCTTGTAAGGAAGTTATTTGGATACAAAGAATATTGAAGGAGCCCGGGCACATACAAAAGAAAATTTTTGTATTTTGTAATGGTTAGAGTGCCTTGCATATTGTAAGAAATCTAACCTTTCATTCCAGGATAAAGTACATAGGAGTTCAGTATCACTTCGTTCATGAAGTAGTGAAGACAAGAGTGTGGATTTACAAAAAATCCATACTAAGGAGAATCTAGCAAGTTAATGTTGACAAGTTTGTAAGGAGTAGATCTTCTTGTGGCCTAGAGGAGACGTAAGCAACATAACAATAGCGAAGTAAAAAGAATGATGTAGAGATTGATTGATTCCCAATCTAATCTCTAAGTGGGAAAATAAAAAAAAATAGCATGCAGGCACCACATTCTAAAAAGTGGGCCCGCACTAATTTTTTTAAAGAAAGAACATTGCTTTCTTTTTTAATGAAACAAAGAAAAAAATAAAAGGAAGAAGAAAAAGGAGATACCAGGCTGAAGAAAGAAAAATTAAATAAAATAAAATAATAATATACAGTAACCCAAATTTATCTATATAAGAAATGACATTTTCTTATTTTCTGCATTCAATTCTCCAGTCTCTTTTCTTTATTTAGAGAGTTTTAAAGAGTCTAGTGATTTGAGAGTTTGAGTGTATTGGAGTTTTGGGTAATTAGCTAAAATATCACAATACTTATAACTTTACATCACTAGTATAATTATTTCTTTCTATCTTCTCCCGTGATTATAAGTTAAAAGCTGAACCATATAATTTCTGATGTCCTGTGTGCTTGTTCTTTATTTTTGTTCTAATTTCATTTTAGTTAGAGCGCTGCATCATCCATCAATTTCCTAACAAATAAATAATACACATCCATCGTTTCAAAATAAAGAGGGTTTGATTCCAACTGGGTGCTTGTGACGGAGGAAACTGGAAATGAGTAGAACTTCACAGTCCATAAAATTGCCGATCCATCATTGATTGCTCGCATAGTCTTTCTACAACCTACCATACGCAACTGCCCCGTTTTTGAGTCATAAATTCCTTCAGCAGAAGTCTCCACTTCACCATAACTCCTAAATACATCAGAAGAATAAACCTAACCACCAAAAGTTTCACCAAGTAGCAATCTGATAACAATTTTGCAGCTGATGTTTACATGGCCATTCTGTCTGAAGTTTTCTTCAACTAGAAGAGATTTTGAAGCATCTGAACTTGAGGGAGTATTTGGATTTATATACTGCTGATAAAACTGATCACAGGCAGAAAAAGGAATTGCATAGGCCGAAGAACTATTGCATTAGATATTTTAACCGAGCGGCATGTCCTAAGAATTCCCATTTGGATATTTCTTCCCCCTGCTCTTTCGTAGCTTCCGCTTTGGTCAGCATAATTGCCTTGCTCTATTGATTTATGTGTATTCGTACTTCAATTTCAAAACAGGATCTTATCGAAGTAACCTGAATTATTCACAGCCTTTTTGCTCCAAATGTTCACCACAATGTTGCTACTCTCTCTGATTGAGGGGAAACTCGAACTGAATCTTGTTGTACAATCCCCACCATAAGCATCAGCCAAAGATTCAGAAGTGTTCAAAAATCCACTGGCAACAACACAAAGCTGATTCATCTTATCATCCCAATAATCTTCTGTTGAAAAAGTCAATTTTTTGGTCACCGAATTTGATACCCATCAAGGCTGAATTTTTTCATGCAATTTGGCTTGACAAATTGGAGGTTAGTGGCCCAAATATTTGACAAATTGGAAGAGGCACCATTGTTTTTTCTTTCGGCCATTGGCCTATAAATAAAGAGCAGAGGAAGAGATTTAAAATTTATTAAAAAAATTCCACATTTAAGAGCAACTGTCAGTGAAATAATTTGACAAATTTGTAAATTTCTATTTAAGTATTCTAATGAGGATATAATTGGATGTATTAAAGTTGGGGTTTCGAGAGAATTTTTTTTTCACTTTTATAAATTTAATTTTATTAATAAAATTATTTTCTAATTTTATTCGTGTCTTATTTTCTTTGTATTTATTTACATCATATATATATTTCTCTAAAAGTTGTAATCACCGTAATATTGATAATTACTCGACCTATGCTTCCACAACTGCAACCAATGTTTTATGAGATCAAACACGGCTAAAGTTAGGATATTCTATGAGAACTCGCAATCTCTTTTCCTCCTCCAGGCACTGAATTTGCTTCTAGGAAACAACACGAGGCAAATATCCAACTGCAGATGCACACATGAGGCAAATATCCAACTACAGATGCGCCAAAATGACTGCATATATTTGCAGAACTGCAGTTCTTTGTGCACCACTTCAAATTAGATTCATTAACTGCTCTTAAGACTACAGAACAGAAACTTAATCTGGGCAGTAACGTAAATGGTAAACTATTCACAGCATCATTTCCGCCCGAAAACTCAATAACTTAATTCTTTTGAAGGCAGAGCGTACTCATAATTCATTCCCAGAAGAACAAGTATAGAAAATGGTTCAAAATAATTCAAATCATTGGCAGAACCCAGATTCTCCAAGCTTCCACTGACCAAATTAGTTACACTACTCGAATTCTTGAGGGTACAAGCTTCAGGACAGCTTCGAGGTTTAGTAACTTACTATGTTTGCTGTAAGTATAGCCTCTTCCCACACCCTGCATAGATTGCCGGAAGATTCTGACCAAAAACCATGAAGCCTGAATTTTACTGAACTTCTTCCGCGACGAATTCCAGACCCATGAATGATATGATTCAGTTACTTGCACTTAGGTAACATCTCCCTCATAGTAGTAAGAGTTTCGGCTTCGTAACAACAAACGTCCTTCGATAGCAAACTCACCATTCTTGTCAGTTCTGTACACATTCAGGGTGCAAAGAGTGAGAGAGTATGAGGTTTCCACATGGGTTCTGAGACAGAATCTCATTGCCTCGAGTGTAGCAGTCAGTATGTAGTGCAGCAAACGATGACATGGAAGGTTCAAATTTGATTCATGGACGATTGAATTGCAATGATCAGCATAAGATATCTGAGTTGCAGAGGACAGGAAAAAGTTCAAACAGAAGGGAGTCAAGAAAAAGGAAATTGCCGAAGTATGAAGCCATTAAAATGCTGAAGAATTCATGATCAAAGTGATTGAAAGAAGATGGATATTCAATCTTTTGTTATGCCAAGGAAATATGAAAGATTCTGGTGCCTTAAAAATACTTCTGTTTATGCACTCTCAAACAAAACTGAGGACAAGTTATATCGCATTGGGAGCAAGTCGTTATTTTTTAATATACTTGGCGACGGCTTCAAGAACATGGAAATTTCCGGCTTTTCGCAAGAAGCAAAACAATAGATAAATTTCTTAGAGCTCATTGTCCGAAATGAGCTGCAAAAAATTTCGTATATCGTGTTCTTTTTGTTTCCCCACTCTTCTGTGGCTCTGTTTTGATCGTTTCCTTTTGTTTCCTAGGATGCTTATGGGAGGTGCATTAACAAAACTCAAAGTGCAAGTAATTTTTTACAAGGATTACAAGAGAGGAGCTCATTGGCATTCTCAGCAGGCCCGACCATTTCTGTGATTCTTAAATATCTATTATATCATTCTAATGCAGAAGGAAAACAAGTCCTCCAATTGCCATTTCACTGAAGTTGTTTCTATTGGTTCGCAACAGTTTTAACAAAGTTCTCTCACCATAATCAATCCAAATTACCACACGAGTCACCTCAACCAGCTATAGCTAGCGACAATTCCGCAAACAATGAATATTTCATCATCTGAATTATTTCACTCTACCAGTGAAACATCAAGATTCAAGAGGAGAATGTAAGGCTAAAAGTTATACACATAATGATCAGCTTGGGGCATTACAACACTGCTATAAGATACTAGATTTAATATTTACTTGATATCAACTTATTTAATGATCATAAATACTCATTTAATCTTATAAGTTCTTATTAAATCTTCATCGTTGTTTACTTATTCTTTTAATGGAGCTTTTTAAGATTAAATAAATCATTTTACCTCTACTAACACATTTTAATTTCAAACTTTTAGAAGTACAGGTCAAAATTTTTTAAAAAATATTAAAATATTTAAAATATTCTCTATTTTATTTAAAAATCTTATTTTATTATATTTATAACATAAATTTAAAAAATTTATCTACTAAAATAATTTTAAAATTTTTAATAAAAACTCTCATAGATAACCAAACAACTAAAATTTTGTTAATAAAAGTTTTAATAATAAAATTCAAATTAAATAAACTCCACTTAAAAAACCATACTAAACAACCTTAAACAATATAACCACAGGGATAGGCATGGCTATGTACAGTATCAAAGATCATATGCAATTCTGAAAGAACCTCATGGATATAAAAGCTTATGAATGCCTTAACTATAGAACACTAATTGTCAAATTTCAAAGTTAGAACTAAGAATGAAATCATCTATTTCCCAGACTCAGGCTTATTACCAACTCCAGGCACCTCTTCTTTTGCTTGGGTTAGGAATTTCTCGCAGTCCTTAACTCCAATATATGTAAATTCTTTTATGAGAAGATTGCCATGCCCAGTTATGGAGGCCTTAAAATCCGGCAAGCAGTTCTTTTTGCCCTTGTGAATGTTCTGCACACCACCTTTGACCAGAGAACCCACCTGAGCACCATCCATGTATGCTTTACATGCAGCCAGAATATCATGTGCACACTGGTAAAAGTGGCCAATAACAAAATCATTGAAATGCTGCACCCAAAGAAAACTTAATGAGTTTATGTCTAAATCAAGAAAGAATGCCCCACTTACATATTAGTTGATTCATAACCAATTGACCAATGAAGCAGCAACATGAAAAGAACTCAATTAGGAATAATGATGCAGCAATTTTTGCTTTGCTGAATTCTTAGATCCGAAACAAGGAATGTATTTTGGACCTACATATAGCTTTTAGGTCCTTAATAATATAATGATAGAGGCTTCCTAACTGTATTATAATTTGTTCAGTCAGCACGACAACACTTGTACACAGTTTTTTAATTTACAAGCCCTAGTCCCCCAGTGCGTAAGTTTTCTTTTTGAGTCATGCTGAGACGCTAAATGTCCTCAGAATTGCAAATTTTAAATAACAATGTAAAACATAATTTACAATCGTAGGGCCATAACCAGCTCTAAATTATTCTTGCAGATAATTTGCTTTCCTGGCAAGACTTGAAAGATTTCCTACTAGAACTGTTACTTATAAATTCAACAGATTATCAAGCAATTCTCAGCAATTGGCAGGAATTGATGGACAACAAAATACACCGCAAAAGCAGAACGATGCCGTGTTTAGTAATGATTATTAAAAGTTAAAACATACCTTTGGAGGTCTTCTGACAGTATACAGCATCGTCTTCAGCGACAAGATAAATGCACGCTCATTGTACATATTGGACTGTCTTTCACCTTCTTCCATGCTATCCATACTTTCCCAACCAGGTTCATTAAAGTAAGGCTTTTGATTCAAGATCAGTGCTTGTATAGAGACCAAAACTTGTAGCATGGTTGACATAGAAGGGATCCACTTCTCATTCTTATCACCATCCCAGGTGTTGAGAAGGCTGAGGCATACCTTCCCACAATTATATAAATTTGGATTGAGTCGAAGGCCGCCGGAGTGGTAGTGGACATTCTAACAAAAGCAAAATACTAGTCATCAGACCAAAAATGTCCAGCAGATATAAAAGAATCCCACTCACAAACACAAAGCTCAGAAGCATACCGGAGGTACATTAGGATAATCACTAGGGAAGAAAACATCAAAGAAGAACAGGCCATCATGGTAGGGAGTTCCCTCTGCCCCTACAATTACAGCCCTCAAAAGATCCATCCTTGATTCATAAACCCTCACAAAAATTGTATCTATTCAAGTAAGAAATTGGACAACAAACATAAGTGATAATATGAACATAACATTGAGCGGAGACTAGCTGAAGGTGAATAGGAGCAGACAACTATTCCACAGTTATTCTTTATTATGTTGTAATTATGGGGTACCAATCATGATAAAGAAACTGAGGTATGCGGGCACTGAAGAAGAATATAGAGCATTAAGCCTTACCTGGCAAATCATTTTCCAGGATTTTCCACTCCTCCTGAATTCGCTTCACCCATTTATTCGATGGCTATGAAAAATAAAAACATAAATCTGAAATTAATAATAAATATCATTTCTACAGTAAAGATGTGAAGTGCATCTGAAAGAAGTACTCACCTGCTCCAACGATGAAACATTAGAAGCGTAGTGATGGTCTGAATGATCTTCAACAGCATCAAACTGTTTAAAAAGTTTGAATTTCATCAGAACATCATCTCCGTCTAGGCTTTCCTTACTTCTACTGCAATCTTCACCACTAGAGGTATCGATTGGTTCTTCAGGAGGCATATCCTCATTATCAAATGGATCATAAAAACTTAGATGACTAGTGTTGTTGGCAAAAGTTGGATTCAGTTCAGGTTTCAAAGGCTCATGCCACCAAGGCATCAATGGTCCGACTGCAAAGAGAATATTCAGTGAGTCCTTAAGTGCAGGCATACCAGAACAAAATAATATTACTAAAATTACTAGCACCAACTTGATGATGTACAAGAGCAAGAGTAACATATGACAACAATCATGGCCCAACTCCATGAGGGTGTATCATAGGATCACAATGATCTACAAATTTATAATTAGTTGAAATCCCTGAAGCAACCAGCTTACCATTGCTCTTGCTCTTCTCCCCAAGCCATTGCGGAATAGGTAATGTTCCATAGAATGGAAGAGCTGCAGTACTCCCTACACTTTGCAAAGCAGTTGTATTCTTATTTTCCTTTTGGAAATGAGCTGCATTCTTGCTATGGGCAGATTGTGGATATGCCAAGGATGAAGAGAAATCTTTTTTAGCAGAATGACCTAGATCATCCACCATTTTCGGCAAACTCGAACTGCTCTCAAAAGCAGGATCTACATATACTGGGTTACTTCCAATAACCGTCTTCTCTTTCCTTAGAGAAGGATCTGCTAACCATGGTACAGGAGCCTCCACTCCAGCAGGGATATCCACACTGTCAAAATATGCTTGCAACATTGCATAATCTTTGCCATCCATTACATCATCAACAACATTATCATGCTGGTCATCAGGAAAAAGAACAAAGAAAAAACAAGGTTAATAATTCTATGCAATCCTAAGACAGAACCCTTGGAACGCTCCTGATGGAAAAATTAAGAAAAAATATGAATGATAATAAAGATAACATGCAGAGACATATCATCTGTAGCACATGGATATTCTTACTACACACAACATACAAGAAACAGCCATAATAATTAAAGAGAAAACCAATCAAGAACTTGTATTTTATTAAGCTGTAATCACCTGTTTTGCCCTAATCAACAACTTTCAACCATACCTTATGTTGATAACTACTAGAACCATCAGAATCATCTTGTACTGCCTTCCCTTTGTTGCCTGTTTTCACTATCTCATCAATAGCAATGACATCAGCAGGAACTTCATCTTCGTCAAGACCAGTGACTTCGTGAAAGACCTACAAGAGAATAATTACTATCAAAATTTACTCTATAATATGACAAACAAGGGAACAGAAAGAAACGGGCAGCAGCTTAACAACATTACACAGGGTCTGATAAAGGAAGATAGAAAAGAATTCTTATTATGCGTCCTACAAATCTTTCACCAAACATTAAAGATCTCATAACAGGACTAGTAAGCTATCCTTAAGCAAACCAGATAGAAGAGCCACACTCATTTCACAGTCTGTGAAGGTTTTTCCATCATTCAAACAATAAAGTGTACCGTTTCAAACATATATTTTAGATTAAGTGTCGTTTCATTTTTGTTACATTTTTCCTACAGCAAGTCAAACCAACAAAGGGTATGAATGTTTGCAATTGCTGTGCTTCTCCTTAATTTGGAAAGCCAAGAAACATTTACCTATCTACCACTCACCCACCACCCAATTATACTTACTAGCCAGTGATTTTGGTTTCATTCTACTCAAACTGAGTTGTGAATTAACAGCATCTCATTCGCAAACATACCCACTCTTCATAACTACCAGAATAATTAACACTTTTTTTGCTGTCATCCGAATCATCACATCAAACTAAATTCAATTTTGATCGGCAGCGCAAATCCTCAAGGTTAACAACAACAATAACAATAAAGCAGAAAACTGAGATTTCAAATACTGTAAACAATATATAAATAAAATAAAATAAAATAAATAAGAAAACCTGTTTTTGCTTATGCCTGGTCGGAGTCTGAAAAACCGGCGGCGGAATTTCGATGACATCAGGGTCCATAAAAACTTCTCGTTCACCGGAGAGAACACGCTTCTTGTTTGTTGTTTGTTTGGCTAACTAAGAAAGTGAGCGTAAACGCAACGTTTTACTTGAAAAAAAAATGGAGTTAAAATTAAGAAATGAAAAGACCGTTTGCCACCGGTAGTGGCTCCTTGGTTGATCGATGATCGGCTCCGACGTTTTGCTGCGGCTTAGCGGCTCGATTACAATAGGAAATTAAAATAAATATGAAAACTGATTTTCTTTTTCTTTAAAACGTGATAATAATAATTTTGAGTTTTAAGCTATAAAGTGTTACGACACTTCACACGGCTTTGCGCCTAGTTCAGGAAATCAACGTAGGTTTCGAAGAAACCGAAGCGGATATTCTATTGTACTTCAATTACTATCCTGCCACTCAATTTAATATGCAGCAATTATTATTAGACTAGTAGTACTTCAAATTAAATCCAGAACCTGTTCCCGGCAGTGAACCAAATTGCACAATATAAATTCTTAATATTTGAGGAAACCACTCATATTTTGAATCTTGATCGAGTGAAATAATATCAGCCGTTGGCGCCGTCAAAACAATGTGCTTGGATAATAGATTTGAATTCTATAACCAACCAAATACAAATGCTTGATTATGTACAACATCCAAAATTATATGCAAGGAATATTGATTTAGAATTTTGGGCTTCATTAAAATTTGAGAAAATTATTAAACTATATAATTTAATAGTATAATCATTAGACTATTTAACCATATAGCTTAATAGTCAATCTCAAATTTTAACAAAAATCATAATCCTAAATTGAAATATTTCTATATGCGAGAACCTGATAGGTATAAGCATATGCTCCTTGCATTATCAATCTAAACTATCCAATCCATCATCAAGTCAATAGCCTAATTGAATGCCTCTATAGGTCAAGTCTTAAAAGTTAGAATTATGAACAAGATCTTCCCTTCGCAATGGCAGGACTATTTTTATCACCTCCAGACACCCCTCCTTTTGGTTGAGTAAGGAATTTCTCGCAGTCCTTTACTCCAATACGGATAAATTCTTTTACAAGAAGATCAACTTGCCCAGATACAGCAGTCCTAAAGTGCGGTGTGCAGCCATCTAAGCCCTTATGAATGTTCTGCACGCCACCTTTGATCAGACTCCCCACTTCAGCACCACTCATGTATGTTCTACATGCAGCGAGAATATCATGTGCATGCTTGTGGAAGTGGCCGACAACAAAGTCCTTGAAATGCTGCACCCAAAGAAGAACTTGATGAGTTCATCTTCAAAAAAACTGGAGGCCCCCCTTCCCTATTAGTTCATTCATAACCAATAAAGCAACATAAAAAGAACTCAAGTTAGGAGTAATGACACAGCAATTATTTTACTCTGTTCAGTTCTTAGATCCCACAACAGGTAGTGTTCTTTGGTCCTACATAAAAGTATTAATACTAGTTGTCAGGTCATCACCATAATGATAGATCATGCTTGTACTATATATTTTGATCAAACTGGGAGGAAATATTTATATACAATTTTCTATTTAGGAGTCCAAGTCCTCCAGTGAATGCATTACCTTTTTCTGACTCTGTTGAGACACCAGATGCCCTTGTTGAGACACTTGATGCCCTTAGGATTGTAAATTATAAACAGAGATATAGAGCATAATCCACAATTCCTATAACCAGATCCGAATCTCCACAAAAGCAAACACCTTTTCAGTACTTACTACAAACTGATGCTCTTAAGGATTCAGTCTGAGGATTCACTTCACACCATTAGTTCCACACGAAGCTTTACGCAAAAGATCAATTTTTTAAGGACCATAGAACTATGGGATGCAAGCACTGGGTTAAACTTCTTGAAAGCAAGCAAACATACAGACACCATTACTTAAGATATCAATAAAATGCTCTACATTAACTTAAATTTGTAGTCTGCTTACAATTAACTTAATTCAAGAGTGTTTTAAATTTTACATGAAGCACCCTAGGTGACTGAACCAACACTGTCATATTGTTACTGAGTGCAGCTGGCTAGAGCAGATGATACACCTTTCTAGGAAAAATGAGAGAGATTTGCTAATAGAACTACTATTGTAACTCCTCCCAACAGATTATCAAACAATTCTTAGTTGCATGAATCAATAAACAGAAAATAAGCCATAACATACCTTTGGAGGTCTCCTCAAGGTGTACAGCATCGTTTTCAGTGATAAGATAAATGTACTTTCATTATACTTATGAGACTCCACTTCACCATGTGCCGTGTTATTCCAACTTGCATAACCAGGTTCATTAAAGTAAGGCTTTTGATTCAAGATCAGAGCTTGTATAGAGACCAAAACTTGTAGCATGGTTGACATATTTGGCATCCACTTCTCATTCTTATTACCAGTCCAGGTGTTAAGAAGACTGAGGCATACCTTCCCACAATTGTATAAATTTGGATTGAGTCGAAGGCCACCAGAGTGGTAGTACACATTCTAACAAAACCAAATCCCAGTCATCAGACTGAAAGCATCCAACAGGTGTAAAATAATTACACTTATAAACAAAGCAGAGTAGCATACCGGTGGTACATTAGGATAGCTACTAGGGAAGAAAACATCAAAGAAAAAGAGGCCATCATGGTAGGGAGTTCCTTCTGCTCCTACAATTACAGCCCTCAACAGATCCATCCTTGACTCGTAAACCCTCACAAAAATTGTATCTATTCAAGTAATAAATTCGACAAACAAAGCGTTGGTGATAATATTAACATAATATTGGGTAGAGTATTGTTGAGGGAGAGTGAGGAGAAGACAACGATTCCATATTTATTTTTTCTTTTATTACGTTGTAATTAGTGGCAATAATCATGACAGAGAATCTGAGATATCAATATTTGTGGCGTGGCTATTAAAGAACAAGAGTATAAAGCATTAAACCTTACCTGGCAAATCATTTTCCAGGATTTTCCACTCTTCCTGAATTCGCTTCGCCCATTTATTTGTTGGCTATCAGAAAAGAAAAATAAATAAATAAAATAATATTAAAAATTAACAACGACAATAAATATCATCATTACACAAAAGATAAGACATGAAGTGCACCCAACTGATCTACTCACCTGCTTCAAAGAAGCCTTCAAAGCATAGTGATGGTCGGAATGATCTTCAACAGCATCAAACTTTTTAAAAAGATCAAACTTCCTCAAAATATCATCTTCATCTAAACTTTCCTTATTATCACTGCAATCTTGACCACTAGGCATATCTGCTGGTTCTTCAGGAGACATATGCGCAGCATCAAATGGATCATAGAAACTTGGATGAGTAGTGTAGTTAGCAAAAGTTGAACTCAGTTCAGCTTTCAAAGGCTCATGCCACGCAGGCATGAATGATCCTACAGCAGGAGGATAATTCACCATGTCCTTAAGTGCAGGCATACCAGAATAAAATAAATTACTAGAACCAACTTGATTCTGTACAGGAGCAAGGGTACTATGGGTCCATAATGAAGGCCCTACTCCAGGAGGATGTACCATAGGATCAAATTGATTTACGTAATTAGTGTTATTTGAAATCCCTGAAGCAATCAGCTTATCACTGCTCTTGCTCTTCTCATGAATCCACAGCGGATTTGATGATTTTAAATGAAATGGACCATTCTGACAACTACTCCCTACATCTTGAGAAGCAGCTGTATTCTTACCGTGGGCAGATTGTAAATGTAACCAGGATGAAGGTACATCCTCCTTCTTCTGCAAGCTTGAACTACTCTTTGAAGCAGGATTTACATGTACCAAATTGCGTCCATTAACCGTTTTCTCTTTCCTTAGAGAAGGGTCTGCTAACCATGGTACAGGTGCCTCCACTCCAGCAGGGATATTCGCATTGTCAAAATACGCTTGCACAATGGCGTAATCCTCAAGATCAATGAAATCATCAATATTAACATGCTTGTCATCATAAAAATCAAGATTGATTATACTATGTGATCCTGGGACAGAACTCTTGGAATCCTCCTGGCGGAAAAGTTAAGAAAAGTATTTTAACAATAATAAAGAAAAAATATAGAGAAATTTCATCTCTAAAGTACCGACACGTTATTGCGCATTAAATACAAGGAACAACAATTGTAAAGAGAAAAAGCAATCAATAACTAGTATTATATTAAGCGTAATAACCTTTTTGCCCCATTCAATAAATGTAGCTGATACCTTAGGTTGATAACTGACAGAACCATCAGTATCATTCTTAATTGCCTTCCCTTTCCTCCCTGTCTTCACTATCTCATCAAGCAGAATGACATCAGAGGAATCTTCATCTTTGTCAAGATCAATAACCTACAGGAGAATGGCTTCTATAAAATTTAACATGATCACCTCACAAAGCAAGGGAACAACCAACAAACTTGCAGCGGCTCAAACACATTATACAGGGTCTGAGAAAGGAAGATAAAGCAAAATCCCTAATTTCCGTCCCGCAAATTTTCAGTAAATGTTAAAGTTGGGCAGCTATCCTTAAGCAATATCAGCCAGAACCAAACTCATTTTCAACTGTAATGAAAAGGCCTTTTGAAGGCCCAGGTTAAACCAAAGAACAAATGTAGTTCTTCTCATTAAAACAAAGAAATTGTACATTCTCAGATGGACGGTGCTATGCTCAAAGAGAACAATTTCTTTTTGGTTAATTTTCATTTAGTTCATTTTTATGACATTTCCGCTTATAACAAGTGCGAACCGATAACTGGTATATTTCTAATTGTTAGGCTTCTCCTTCATTAAGAAAGCAAATCACCTAAATTATTTGGTAGTCCGTCACTTCTACTTAATAGCTAATATTTTTCTTCCATCTACCCACCCGCCCATACTTGTCAGATAATGATTTTATTCTATGCAAACTCTTGGATTAACAACATCTCAATCCCAAGCAAACCCAAATAACATATACTTTATTTGCTCTTCCTAAATCACTACGGTAAAATTTACACTTATTTGGTGTCATCAGAATCGTCTCAAAACAAATAGCACTACAAACATAACATAGTGCCCCAAACCATCCTCCAAGATTGGGCCAAAAAAAGAAAAACTAACATTGTTCAAGCGTCGAAAAAGAAACCCAACAAACAAAAATTAAATTCAACATGATCACCGAAGTAAATGCTCGACGTTAACAACAACATCAACAGAGAGTAAAATGGAAATTCCAAATTTTGTTAACAAATAAATAAATAAAAGTAAGTAAATAAGTCACCTGTCTTCGATTGCGCCTTCTCGGGGCCTGAAAGACCGGGGGCGGAATTTCGATCACTTCAGGGTCCATAAAACTTGCTCCCCGTTTGTTTGGTTACTAAGAAAGTGTGAGAAAGCGAGAGGAAAAAAAAGTAAAAAAGAAAAAAAAAAGCGAACACAGAGTTTTGAAAACGTTTCTTATAAAGTGAAAATAAAAATAAAATGATCTTGAGTTCTACGAAATAAATTGCACTTTTGCCAGGGGCGGCGGCTTAATGGTTGATCGATGATCGGCTTCGATGCTTTGCGGTGGCTTGGCGGCTCGATTAAAAAAAAGAAAAAACAAAAATGAAGAACAAAAAAAAAAAAGAAAAATCGCTTTTGGTTTTTTAGTTAAAACATAAAAAGTGTTCTCAGACTTTACGGCTTCGCGCCTTTGTTTAAGAGAGAGATCAACATAGATTGCGACGACGCCGGAGTACAATATTCTTCTGTTATTCTGCATTAATTACTGTCCCGCCACTGAATTTAATATGCAAATCCATAAATTTTTTTTTTCCAATTTTTACTCTTCTTCATTGACTACACTTTCTTGGTTCAATACAAACCAATTAGATTCTGCCACGTCAGTATAAAAATAAATATATTTTAATTGAAATTAATTTTAAATTTCATTGATACCAGTTAATATTGGGGACATTGGTTGATTAAATTCTCACCTAACAAATAAAAATATAAAATAATAATTCATAATTAATAAATTAAATAAATAAATTCTATTTATATATTATTATTAAAAATATGTATGACAAATCAAATATCGAATCAGAGAGAATGTTAATCCGATTAGTTTATCATAAATTCAAAATTTTCCCATTATTTATTTCAAAAAAATTAAAAAAATTAATTAGTTACATGAAGATTTTGTTGTCGACAAGGAGTTGATTGCAGTGTAGAATTAGGACGGCTGTAGGAGATCCAGGCTTATGCTTAGTAGTGAAGCCAAGCGAAAAACCCACGCACATTGACTTGCTAAGTGAAGTATTGTTGATCATGCCGTGGATTATTATCGTCCGTAAGTTATCCATGAACGGCTGACATCAAAAGGAGAATCTAGTAAAAATATGTACACCTATGGGGACCCACGTGCACTACCATGATCCTCTTTTCGTCTACCCAAACGGTGACGTATGACGTAAAATATCAGTGGGGAGTGGGGCGTGCTGTATGACTTGGAGCCGCGTGGAAAGATTTAAAGACTCGGGTTATTTTTATCATTTTCTGCGGGAAAGAAATCTTTATTATATTCTCAAGATTCCCAACCATACTCATTGGTAATAAGGGTAACTAAATTAACATTTTAAATGCATTGAGTTTAAACGGAAAAAAAAAAAAAGGTGGTGTATAATTCTGGACTACGGGATGCTTCTAGACCAATTGTTTATTAATAAATTGTGATCGTAATCAGAGTGTGTAATTTATTTTTTTATTATTATTCATTAGGCAGAGTCTAAAATTAACATGAAATGTCTTTCTTGACAGTACTAGTTATGGAAGATGAAGCGGTCTTTCTTTTTACACAAAGCAAAGCCCAGAGTTGAAGTGGTTTTTAGTCTAACATCTTAAAAGGGAAACGTTCAAAAATATTTTAAAATTACAGAATTTTAAAAATTTAAATTTTAAAATACTAAAATTGTAATATTTATACATTTTTTAGGATATTCTCACTTTAAAATTTCGATATACATACTCTTTATGTATATAGGGAATCATTAGAAGTTTAGAACCACAGGCCGAGCCTGACTTGCTGACCTTAAAAACATGATCCTATAGTTTCAAAATTGAGAGCATCAACAATTTGTTGAATCAAAAAGATGTGCCAACAATGTGGGTACAAAAGTCGATGACCAAAAATGGAATCGAGCAGAAAATTTAGTTAGGTTTGATTTTTAAAATTAAAAATAAAATCAATTGATTTATATCAGAAAAAAAGTTAAAAACTAGAAAACTACAAAAAAAGTATGGTTTGAATTAAAAAATGAATTAAATTAATTTGATTTAGTATGAAATATTATTTCAATAAAAATTGACTGTTTACTTTGACTCAGAATCGAACTAAATGAACTGTTGCCCAACCTTAATTTCTTTCATAATCACATTCATATGAGAGGTCAATTTGCAATATGATAGGTTGTCTAATTATCTCAATCTCCATTCTCTTGAATTGTTCTTCAACAATAATGAGTGGTCAATCGCAATAACTTAGGTTTATAATTTTTTTCAAACACTTAATTCAAACTTTTATACAAGTTCACATGTCAATACACTATTGGTTGGATTAAAAAATAAAATTTAATGTAATTATGAAGTGGTAGACTCATGCCCAATATATCAAGCATAAAAATAGAAGAGCGTTCCAAGAATCTCTAGTGGTGCCTTTACTTCTTAGACATTAAAGTTAGATAAGAATAGGAATGCACTAGAATTAGAGTGAGGAATGAGAGTCAAAATCATTTGCTTATTTGAACAGTAAGAACTAGAATTAGAATAAGTTTTATTCTATTAATATATTTACTTTATCTTATAATTAGAATGAAGTATTACAAGTTACAAAAATATCTTTAAACATAACATTGAGATAATGACAATGACTGCTACTATTATTATTAATAGCGATAATAATAATAATAATAACTATTAAAAATAGTAATTATTGTGGCTTGATTTTGGTTCAGTCCAAAAGCATTATGAGAGCTTGATTTTGAGGGATTATTTTGTAAATAATAGATGTTGATTCACCTTAAGATAGTTTTTTAAGATGAAAAAAATTAAGATAGTCATGAAATTAAGAGAAAATAGTTGTTAAAGACGACATTAATATGGCCTATGATTGCACTTTGAAAGTCAAGTAAATGTTGGAGAGAATGATAAGTTTTAGAGAAACCCTAAAACAAGTGAAAAGTTATGAGTTGCAGGGAAAAAGGTCAACCTATTCTACTAAAATTGACCTAACATTATAAGTGGAGTGTGCTAATAAAATCTTAATATCATCTTGGACATATAAAGACTATAATAAATCATTTTCCTCCTCAAGTAAGTGTTTTTGAGTAACGTCATTATTCAATTTAAATTTTTTAACCTCCCCAATGATAAAAATGTCTTAATTTCTTATTGGCTTATTTCAAATAAACCAATTAAACAATTTGAATTACTAACTCCACTGCTAGTAGCTCATACATTAGTTGAGTTAGTTTCTTCTTTTATTGTTGGTACATGTGATTGTTAGAGAGATATTTTGTGATGATCCTTATAAAGACCATGTCATATTGATATGGAGCAATGTTGGTGCAGGAGCTATCATTGTTGTAGTGGTCCTACATCAACATGTGGCAATTTTAAGATATTTTGGTAGACATTTTTTATATTTTGTAAATTAATAGAGTGGCTTATGGATCATATATTTTTTTTGAGATCTTTCAATTTTACCCCTACACATTTAGTTTTCTATTCATATTTTATAGGCATATTCAACATGAGGACTATTACACATGTGTTACACTCTAATTACATAATCTAAATTTGACCACCAACAATAATAGTATTAATAGTTATTATTACTATTGTTACTATTATTATTATTATTATTATTATTATTAGTGTAATTAATTATAATTATAAATTTACATAGTAATTATTATTACTTAATTTTATAGTAAGGAGAAAATTGAAATTTCATAAATAAGGAGAGAGCAAAAGAGTGAATTCAACAATTGGAGATCACATTCCTACCTTTCCCGTGAAAATGAGATTCTCTTTTCTCATCTCAAATTTAATATGCTCCATTGATTCCATTCTCATTTCCACATGCAAAATAAAAAAGTTAAAAATAAAGTTATTTCCATTCCTCTATTTCAATTCTCTAATTTGAGAAATAAATACACCCTTAATTGATAACTCACATGCAAAGGACTTATTTGGAGTCACGTTGTGTGTGCATGCTTGGTCAATTTTACATTTTTTTTTTCTCTTTGGTTATGGACTTAGTTTAAGATTCGAACAAGGATTGAAAAAAAAAAAAAAACAAATTCTTTTGTGGCTTGATTTGCTTAGTTATAATTAGGGTGTCTAATTCAAATTAAAATAGCTCCCATATTAAACAGAGATAATGCTCTTAGTTTTGCTCTTCAGCGTCTTCATCATTTTATTTAGACGGCTGTACTGAGGGTGCAACTTCACAAATCCCACCAGAGTTATTATATTCTAAAGGTCAATTCACAAGTTCTTTGTCTTTGTTGTATTGAAAATCGTTTCTAGAGAAGCAAAACTTAGTCTTTAAGTCTCTGCTTCTGCATGCCTTGACATTGTTGTATTGACTGATTCACCGTTGTCACTGGTTTGCTGCTGCAGCTAAGTTTTCTGCTTTGAATTGTAGCTCTTGCTATTTTTGGGTTTATTATTATTTTGCTCAATTTTTTTCAATGAAAATCATCCAACTAATGGTATATTGACACAAACATTTGTATTAAAAAAAATTGCATCCTAATATTATTAATTTTCAAATATACAAAGAGCATAAATCACCTAAATATATCAGTGAACAAGTGTTAAGACAACTTGTGTCTTTGCTATGTTGCTGTTTTTTTCTTCAAATTCAATTTTAAATTAAAGAAAAATTATTATTTATATACCAATTTGCTATGTTATCAAATATATTATAATTAAAAATAGAAAACTGATATACATTAAAAATATTATAGTATGTTTGATAAAAGTATACGAGTAATAATTTTTCTAAATTAAACTCTAATTAAACCAATCAATAAAAAAAAAACTAATCCAATTATGTTATAAAACTTAGGCATCATTTATTATTATTAAGTTAGGCACATGAAGATTAAATAATTTAATAAATTATTTACTATCACAAAAAATACTTAGCACTTAGCCACTCACTGAGTATAAACAAAACAAAAAATGAAAAGAAAGAAAACGGCGCGAACGACCAAAGGTGAATATAATTGTTATTTGTTAAATTAAAAAGTTCCTTTTTTGAACATATAATATTATTCAAGGCAACCAAAGCTCAACAAGTAATATAAATGAGTCAGAACTTTGCGAATAATTTTTTAATAAGGCTCGGTGCTTGAGTTGGTGACTTGTGGAAGTTAAAATGTGAATAAAAAGTATGGACTTTAATTATTTTTAAAAAGTTAAATATGATAGTGATATGTTTTTTTTATTAAATTAATGGATGGGATAAAAAGTTTATATCAGTTTATTAATTTACATGTAAAAATCATTAAAATTGGTATTTTAATGATTTTTACATTATTGTTCTTTGGTTTGATATTGAATTTAGTCATAGTATACTAGACATTTAGATTAAGTAACGTTTGTTTTTTTTATTTAAAATTTGAATAAGTCTAAATTTTTTCAAAGTCTTAATAAATCTGAACACAAATATCTGAATAACTAGTTTATTTTTCTATTTTAATATCCAAATATAAATGGTATTTTATTTGTTTCTATAAATAAAAAAAAACTATCTTAAACATAGTTATCTAAGATTTATACACTATCAAATCAAATTGGAAAAATTGAATTAGATTTTATAGTCTGGAAAATAAATATTTTAAAAGAGATATTTTGAGGATATAATATTTACTTTAGATTTATTTCTTTTCTCAATTGGATAAAATTACAAAAGTTTAATTTTTTATTCAAATATAAATGACTGAAAATCATACATAAATTAAAAAAATAAGTAAATTTTAAAAGATTTAAACTTAATAAAATTTTAAACTTCAAACATTTAACAATGAAGTTATTAGACTAACTTTTTTAGTAGAAGTTTCTTATATATGCATACTTATAAATGATATTGTATCCAACTGCGATTGTGTCCTTTATTTTGTCTCTCTTTATTGTCACCTTATTAGATCCATGTCAACAGTATGATATGTTGACTTAATTATTAGCACTGCAATCTTGTTGAACATTGAAATTCTAAAAAATCAAGTGTTAAAAAATTTTAACAACTAAATCCATATCGTTTCAACTAATTTATAAACACCTAACAAATTCAATTCACAAAATCCTAGACCCTAATTTATAACAACCCTAACTCGTGCAGCCACATTTCTTGGTGACAACTTGCCGCGTGCAGCCATGGTTGGCAATGGCGACCTCGGCTTCAGAGTTCACACGGCCTCAATTGGCTGTGGGCCGCCCTAAATGCTTCTGTTGCCTTCACACTACCAGCTTCAAACTTTTTGCATGGCCATAGTTGTAAGTTTAAGACTTGGAATTCTCTGAAATTACAACCGTATGTGTAAGAGTTTTGGAAGTTGATTTGTAAAAATTGAAATCTTGAACATCCGTGTCCGATGAAAATTGAAGCCTTTTTTTTTTTTTTTTGGGTTATTTGCTGAAATTGGCTTTGACCATCTTTATGTGTTTGCACGCTACCTCACTTTGTGGCGTGTGGCACCTTCGAACACGCTACCTTCCAAGTTATAGATTTGATTTGTCGAAGATGAAGGGGAAAATGAAATTATAATATATAATAATAAAAATAAGACAAAAGAGCGTACTGCAAAATAATTGTACTGTAGTTTTGTCTTAAATTCACGTTGAGTTGAGAATGCTTGGTTAATTTTCTAACTAAAATAAAAACACACAAAAAACGTTGATACGGAACAAATCCTCCTAAATACAAGCATTATTTCATTCATCGAGTTAATTTTAGATCTCAAAATTACAACAACTCATCTAGCCATTAGGTTGCCCAGATTGTATACATTGATTATGTAGTTAGCTAGTTAATTAGCTAGGGATTGGCTAATTTACAAACACTTTGATTTATCAATATTTTGAGGTTATTCAATAATAAATAAATTAGATATTTTGAAAACTAATAAAGTTAATTTAAATTATTTATAAGTTCAATTTCTTCCAATATTTCAGCATTATATATGGATAATTAAATAAGTTATCTCTATAACGACAGAAAATAATAAGTAAGTGCAAAAGTGCGATAAAATCATGAGTGCAAAGGGAGGGCTAATAGGAAATAGAAAAAAAATAATGTTTTAAAAAATAAAAAATTTAGTATGAATCGATTTCATGAATATAATGTGGGTTCCAGGAACTCAAAATACTGATTTTTTCTTCCCAAGAAGATATGGTAAGTCATAAGCCTTGCACCTTAGAAAATGATAATTTGTACCGAATGACTCAACCAATACTTTGGCGGCAAAATAGAGACGATTGGTTGAGTCTGAATTTGGGCCGTTCGTTCACATCGTTTCAGAATAAAATCAAGGAAAACTGCATGCTTTTGGATTTCATTTTCGTTAGGGAACTACATACCATTCTAGAAGAAAATCCAAGTAATAAATCTTTTCCATTTAAATAAGTTTACAATACGGTTAGTACAAAATATGCTAGCCATAATAGGCAGTAATAATATTAATAATAATAATAAAAAAAGAAAATACTAAGTTACATTTTCATATAACTTACAGCACACACATAAATAATATATAGATCGTATATCATACATTGTTCATGTGTGTGCTGTAAGTTACAAAAAAATATAACTTAAGGTTTCCCTAATAAAAAAACTTTTTGTCAGTATTAAAATGAAAGATGGGAGGATGGTTCATGTGTATATTTGAGGAGTCTTCTTATAGTACAATTAACAGTGAAAAGGCTACTCAAGCAACTAGTCTTCTACCGCTTGAAAATATAATTTACATTTATTTAATTGATTTTGTATAAGAAAAAAGTATTAAAAATTTGAGAAAAATTACAAATAATTCACGGAAAAAAATAGTGTACTAAAAATATTTGAGCAAATTAATTTATAAAAAAAAAGCTATGAACTAATTATATTTAAGATAATTTGGATAAATATGAATCATTTGAATATTGTTCCAAGTTTATTTCTTATGTTTCATAAGTTGGTTAAACTTTCTCAATTATCAGGTCAAATATTTCAACTCATTATTCAATGAGTTTTATGTTTATGATTCCTACTTTTACATTAAAACTTCAACAATTTGGCTTAGAATTCAAGTTGAGATTCTACCATTTCTATTTCTATTTAGTACATTCTAAAATTGGATACACTTTCTCAGTTATTGGTTGTAATTTTTTATGTGGTCTTATGTTACATATTCCAATTAACACGGTGAAATTGTAATTAAATGAACTAGGTTTCAAGTTTAAGTTATAGGCTTTTGTAGATGATTAAATTAGTTACTATATCTTGCTAAACTTTATCATTTATGGTTCTCTATTTTCACCTAGTAAATCCACTAGATTTATGTCGAGTATTCCAACTAAACAAGTAATATTCTACCGTTATTAGTTAAAAGTCAAATATGGTATTAAGTACCTTTCTTTTAATTTTACTTTTTCCTTTAGTCCTTATTTTTTCTCATGTTGTGGTTCTAACATTTCAACTAATAGTTTCACCAAATTCGCGTTAAGTATTCTAACTAATTAGGCCAAAATCTACTTTTATGGGTTATATATATATATATATATATACCTACAATTCATTTCACTTTGTCAATTAATGGTTTTAACTTTTAGGCTAATAGTTTTGTTACCCCTGTGTATAGTGTTCCAACTAACTAGGTAATATTCCAATGCAAATGCTTTTGAGATTTTTTTTAAAGGTTTGTATAGTTTGGATATTGTGTTAAACTTTCTCCCATATTGATTCTCTAGCTTCACTTAATAATTTCACTAATGTTTTGTTGTGTATTCCAATTAAGTACCTAATTTTTCAATATTCTCAGTTAAATACCAAATATAATTTACACAAATTTATATTTACGGTTGCATTTGTTCCAAAATTCATTATGCTTTCTCAAGGTGTGGTTTTCATGTTTCACCAGATATTTTCACCACGTTTGCATTAAGAATTCTAAGTAATTGGTACAAACTTCAGTACATTGGGTTAATTATCAAATATGCTTTTAGTTTTTGTTTTAGGGTTTGATTTATTTTGAATTTCATTAGACTTTCTGAGATATTGGTTCTATAAATCCACTAATAATTCCAACATTCTTGTGTTGTATATTTCAACTTGCTATGTAATATTTCATGATACTAGGTTATACACAAAATGTGGTGTGTGTATATATATATATATATAGTTGGTTTGATTTGTTCTGAAAATTCATTATACTTTCTCAATTTATGGTTTTAATATTTCATCTAGTAATTTCATAAGCATTGTGTTGAGAATTCCAACAAACTAGTAATAATTCTAATATAAAGGATTAGTTACAAGACATGATTCTTAGATAAAGTTTGGGTTTGATTTGTTTTCTTATTTGCTTACGCTTTCTCTTGTACTCCTTCTTGTGCTTCACTTAGTAATTCCACTATTTTTGTGTTGTGTGTTCTAATAAATTAGGTTAGATTTTACTTTTCTGGGTTAAATACTAAATATGATTTATATATAGATTTTGGGTTTGATTTGTTTCTAAAATTTGTTACGTTTTCTCAATCTACGATTTTGATGTTTAACCTAAGAGGTTTGCGTTGAGAATTCCAACTAAATGATAAAAATTCCAGTACAATAGGTTGATTACCATAAATATTTTAGGTTGTTTTTGGGTTTGATTGGTTCCCGCTTGTTGTTAGACTTCCTCGTATGCTGGTCTTTAACTCTACATAAAAATTTTACTATTTTTGTGTTGTATATTCCAACTAACTAGGTTATTATTGTGCAAATTTTAATGAACTCGCAAGCGCACGAATCTATTGTAGAATAGATTAATGGTGACAAGTGTCGATCCCACGAGGAGGTTGATTTTAATTATATGTCGAATTAATTTTCTTTTTATTGGGAACAATTAAATTATGGTAATTCTGTCCTAAATTGTTGAATTAAAATCGCGGGAATAATTAAAAATGAAACTGTTATAATAAAGCACTTGGGTATCCGGATCCGCATCAACATGCTCCATGGGCTAAATATTCTATATTAATACCAATTAAATCATAAGAGGGGATTCCACACCTCATGAACCACTCTCCAATAAGTATGGTGCCAAAGGCTTATCATGGCAAATAATAATAACCTTGTACTTGGGGTCTTAACTTAACCAGGGGAACTAGACAAGACTATTATTATTTGTCGACGAAAAGTCAAAACAACCACAAATATTAGAGGGGAAGAGAAAGTAAATTTACCAAATTAAGCCCATGGAACATGTTGAGACTTCACCTTCAACCCAAGCTCAAAAGAAATTAGCCACTCATATTTTAACTAAGGATAAAAAAGAAAATTTTATTAAAATACAAAGAAACTACAAGAAGGAGAAGGAATTTCAGAAATCTAAGCTTAGAAATGAATTCAGGGGTGTCAAATTAGGGGGGAAGAGCCCCCTTTTTATAGATACATTGAGTGAATCGTGACCATCGGATTAAAAACAATTCGAATGCTCAGGATTGCGCCACGTCATCAGTCAACAGTCAACAGTCAACCGTTAACAGTCAATATTTGTACAGTAATGCCGCCTGAATAGTAAATAATCCCATGTAAGCGCATGTACTGTACACCCGATTTCTACTCCACTGAGATGCTGCCACGTCATCGATCTACAGTACATAAGAAATTTAGTCCAATAAGATCGTGACACATCATCGGTCAACGCCACGTCATCGGTCAACGCCACATAAGCAGTCAATCCACATAATTCGTCCAATCGAGATCATCGCCACGTCGTAAGTAGTTGCCACATCATCGGCCGTATACATGAACACGGTTAATAAAATGCGATCCATGAAAACGATCACGAAATGCGTATGAGCAGTAGTATGTGTGAACAGTGAATTTTTTCCTTTAATACTCCTCTTAAGGTTTTCGACCGTCCTGAGTCCAAATATGACGTCCGTTTTGCTGTCTGATCACTCGTTCATTGTGAAACGATCATGATACCCCTAAAATACATAAAATACACAATTATAATAAAACACATATAATTAAATAACAAAATACTTAAATAAATAAAAGTAGCAATGTTAGTGAGATTTAAAGTGTAAAATGACGATTTTCTCCTTTATAAATATACACTTTCTAACACTCAACAGTTATGTTTTAATATTTTAGATTAAATACCAAATATAATTTATATAGCAACTTTGGTTTCATTTATTTCGAGAATTCTTTATCCTTTCTCAATATCCAATTTTGATATTTTAGCTATTTGTTTCACTAGATTTGTGCTAAGAATTTCAACTCACTAGTGAAAATTCTAGTAAAATAGGTTAATTCCCATAAATACCTTATAGGTTATATTTTGGTTTGAGTAGTTCCATTATTTCATTAGACTTTCTCCTAATTTGGTTGTCTGGCTCAAGCTATGAAATCCACCATTTTGTATTGTATATTCCTCTATTTGAGTGGGTAGTATCTCAAAATATTTGGTTAAATACAAAATATGACCATTTTGGGTTTGATTTGTTCTAAGAGTTCATTGTATTTTCTCAATAATTGATTTTGACATTTCACCTAACAGTTTCTGTAGATTTGTGTTAGAAATTCTAACTAGTTGGTGAAAATTCTAGTAAAATAGGTTGATTACTAGATATGGCTTAAAGGTTTTTTTGGTTTGATTTGTTCTATTATTTCATTGATTTTTATCATATATCTATTGTTAGATTGAACCAAATGATTCTATTATTTTTGTATTGTATATTTCAATTAGCTAGGTATTATTTCAATATCTTATATTAAATACCATATATATATATATGTTTGATTTATTCTGAGTATTCATTATTCGACTTTGATATTTCACTATATCAGCTATTAGTTTCACTAGATTTGTGTCAAGAATTCTAACTAACTGTTGAACATTCCAGTAAAATAGGTTAATTACAAGAAATGCCTTGTAGGTTTTTTTTTTATATATATTAGTTTTGTTATTTCGTTAGACTTTTACATTGTATATTCCATTTAAATAGGTAATATCTCAACCTCTATATATATATATCATTTTTTATTTGATTTGTTCTGAGGGTTCAGTATGTTTTCGCAATAATTAGTTTTGATCTTTCACTTGTTAGTTTCTTAACTTTGTGTTAGGAATTCCAACAAATTGGTGAAAATTCTAATAGAGTAGGTTGATTACTTCTAGTTCTTTTTTGGTTTAATATGTTTCATTATTAGTTTGATATTTATCATACATTGGTTGTTCGGCTGAACCTAATGATTCCACTATTTTTGTGTTGCATATTTCAACTAGCTAGGTACTATTTCAATATTTTAGATTTATACATACATATATATACATACATGTACATACATACATACATACATATATGTTTGATTAGTCATTGAAATGTTTTACACTTTCTTAATTTATGGTTTTGATTTCTTTTTTTTTTTTTTGCAATAATTTTACTAAGTTTGTCTTGAGAATTCCAACTAATTACTATATTGTGTATTCCAAGTAACTAGTTAACATTTATTTTTAGTTTGATTTGTTCCTTCTCTTGTTTAAGCTTTCCCTATTTATGTTTCAATGTTATTACATAATAGTTTCACCATGTTTGTGCTGAGAATTCCAACTAATTGGCACAAAAGGCCACACAATGGGTTAATTAATGGATATGTCTTTAAGTTTTTTTCTTTTCTTTTCGTTTGGGTTTGATTTGTTCTTGTATTTCCTTTTAGTTTATTGGTTAGATAACAAAAATAATTTATAGACTTTTTTGGTTGATTCACTCTTACAATTCTATAAACTTTCTCTATTATGACTATGATATTCTACCTATAGTTTCATTAGTTTTGTGTTAAAGGACACTAGAAAGTAAGTAATATCGTAATACTATGTAATCCATAGTATTATATATATGCCAAAGATGGTTACTTGAAATTTTTTTGGGGATAAATTATACCTACTTTCCTTTAAATTTTGCAATTATTGCTTGATAAGTATCAACTAAAAATTTGTTAAGTTTTTTTTTTGGTCAAAAAAACCCCATTATCTAGCCAACATTTCCATAATTTTTTATTCAAATGTAAATATATTTTATCTACTATTATTTTCTTTGAGTAGTACCAATTTTCCTTTAGCTGTCTTCTTTTACAGTTCATTTGTTTCAATTATTTGTTCTAAAAGTTTTGGTGTTGAATATTCTAGTAG
Source organism: Aegle marmelos (assembly GCA_030449875.1). Classification (NCBI taxonomy): domain Eukaryota; kingdom Viridiplantae; phylum Streptophyta; class Magnoliopsida; order Sapindales; family Rutaceae; genus Aegle; species Aegle marmelos. The sequence goes on along the minus strand of JASUUL010000142.1, from coordinate 16,559,946 downwards.
GTAATATTTCAAAATTTCAGGTGCAAAACCAACCATGGTTTTGACTATTGTTTTTGAATAAATTTGTGCATAAATGCCATTAAACCTTCTAAATTTTCCTTTATATTATTTCAATTGATAGATTTACTAAATTTAAGTTAAGTATTCTAACTGATTACATAAAATTATAGAACTATAGATACTAATTGACTGGTCAAAATTATTTATTTATTTGATTCTTATTTTCAAATCTAATCGAAAACTCTAATATTGTGCTATATGATGACCCTTATATTTAATTTTCTCATAAATTGGTTGAAATATTTCAACAAATTAATGTATTCTTGGTTTTTTTTTTTTCTTTTTTGGTGAATGGGTTGTACTCTCGATCAAAAAATTTTATCAAATTGTAATTGGGCTCATAGCATTATGGTTGGGTCTTGTAATAAGGCAGCCCTGTATCTACATTGAAAGACCTTGTGGGAGTAAAATGAATGGGTCATAGTCTCTAACCACACTCTTAAAAGAGGGCCAAAAAAATGTCTGTGACTTCACAATTTCTTTTTTCCAACTCGTCGTTTCTTGAAGGAATAGAGATGGTTTGATTAATCGGTGCCATCTTGATCTTGTTGAATCTCAATTTTCATCATTGCAGGTAAGTTTTCTAAATTGCAGTAAACATAACCTATTTCCTACATCCTCACTATATTGTGCTATGAGTTTCAAACTGTAGAAATATTTATTTTGCTTAAAGATCATTTGACTGATAAATGTAGGGTCGCTGCAACATAAGCAATGAACCTTGTATGGTTTTCAATATAAACATAAATATTTCTGCAGTGTTAGTAAAGAGAACCATGAGTAGTGGTTCTATTTCTTTTGCTACCTATGCTCACAATTCAACATCCTCCCGACCGGGTTGGACTAGCATATTTGGTCTCTTTTGCCAGCTGAAAAGACCACATCCTCAACCTCTTCTTTCTTTTGTTTCTAGAGATAGGTTGCCTAGGTTTGATGTAATTGGCAGAGACTTTTCATCAATACAAGAGGCCGAAGAGTTTTACTTCACTTATGCGAAGAGCATCGGTTTTAGTGTTCGGAGAGATATTAAAAGCACAAACTTAAAAGGCAATGTCACAATAAGAAGATGGGTTTGTTCAAAAGAAAGTAAGAAGTCAAAGAAATATCTTAATAATAGTGATTAAAAAATGGTTGCCCAATCTTTGACAAGGTCATCATGTGATGCTACTTTTTGCATTGGTTTTAACAAAGCTAAAGATGTTTGGGTTGTCCGAGAGTGGGTTGACAATTACACTCATGCACTAATGCCTCTTATTCAGGTACAATTTCTTTGCTCTTATCATAATGTGTTAGATGCTGATTATGCGACTGCTTCAATCCCAGATCCACGATTTAATGGCAGAGCGCTTAGGTGGATATGAGCATGTTGGATTCATAAGAAATGACTTGGGAAATCGTTTATACGCTGGCCGTCGAGAGTAAATCATTGAATCTGACTTAGAAACAATGCCTTCAATGCTATACATGAAACAAGACATGGACACTAGATTCTATTATCAATACACTCTTGACACAGAAAATAGTATGTCAGATATATTTTGGTGTAACTCTAGATTGCAAGCAGATTTCTATTACTTTGGTTATGTTGTAACATTTGACTATACATATAAAACTAATGCGTATGGTAAACCTCGTCTTGTTTGTTGGTGTAAATCATCATATGCGGAGTACATTGTTTGGCTTTGCACTGCTTTCTAGTGACACTGAAGACAAGTACATATGGCTCCTTCGCATTTTCATCTTAGTAATGGATGGTAAAATGCCCGTTTCTGTTGTAACTAATGGAGATAAGGCAATTCCTAATGCTATATGAACAGTGTGGCTGGATGTTTCTCATAGATTATGTTGTTGGCACACGGAGTAAAATCCAACTCCAGATATTTCTGACCTATATTTCATAAGTGCCTTCAAGGATGTTATGTGGATTATATGACATTAGATTAGTTTCAACTAAAGTGGGATGAAATAGTTGCTAGATTTCAATATATTGGTGGCAAGATCATGTTATTTGAGTTCGTCATGGAGATGGATTTTTTTATTGCGCGACAACGTTATAAAGAGGCTGAAGATTACCACATTTCATGCCACACAAGTCCGGTGTTACTCACCCCTTTACACTAGCATTACGAGAAACAAGCTGCCTCAATTTATACTCACGGAGTGTTTAATTGGTCCTTGGAGAACCTCGTGAAGATGGCCTGTTATATGTCTCGAATATCATGTCTGATATTGGTCGTCGACTGTATAACATTAAAACATTCAAATATGAGAATCGGTCTTGGAGGATCATTTTTCATGAATCAGATTTAAGGGTTGTGTGCAGTTGCAATCTTATGCAAACACTTGGTACACCATGCAACCACTCTTTTTCTGTGATAAAAGCAAAGAACCTACCAGAGATACCTATATCTATGATTTCGCCGCGATGGACAGAGGATACCAAAATTCCAAAGTCTTCTTACCTATAAAATTCTTCAAGTAACCCAAGTATGAGTGAGGCTGTCCGCATTTTCTCTTAAACCATCGCGTGTCGTACTGAAGACGGTTGATGGTTATGATGACGTCATTGAGCTAGTTCGTGAATTGACCTTACAAGCTCAAGATGCATTAGGCACTGATGGTTTTCCACGTCATTCCACAAAAACTGCACGTGGGGGGTGATGTTATCCACAATCCATTGGTCGTTACGTCCAAGGTTTCATCCAAATACGCCTTTACTAAAATACATGTTTATGGTGTTTGTCATCAGCCTCGTCATACCAAACGAAAACGTCCCCGAGCTGGTGGAGCAAATTGGTAATAATGATAATAATAATGCTAGCTTGTGTAGTGACTTTATTTCTGAGAATACAATGAACACCATGTCTATGCCACCAGTTGCAAGTTTAAATTTTTCACCACATGAATACAATCTAGAGGCACTGTCGATTTTGTAAGGTCTGCTTTCAATAAGCTTGATGTCTAATTCAAAAGAGGTTTCAGCTTTCCTTCAAAAGGCCTTTCACCAATCACAAAAGCTAATATTGTTCTACCTCAATGGAAAGGGTGGCGGCATAATAGAACTAGGTAACATTCTGTACCATATAGTTGCACATCTGTTTTACATGTACACACAATGGTTCATTTCATGAAACAATATAAATCATTTTTATAGAAACATTTAATGAACTGCCATCATTTATGTAGTTAAAATCACTCTAGCATGGGCGTATTACCTTCTCCACTTTGCAGAGTTTTTGGCTGCATTTTTTTGGCTACATGACACATTTTGTAACATTAATGAGAAAGGTGAAAAAACCGGCAGTTTTACGTAATTAGACTAGCCTATTCGCATAAGTGTTCGAATAAGAGAAATATATAATTTTTTAGCTATCTTACATAGTGATATGTAGGCAAGAACCAACATCGAGAACATCTGTCGCAGCCTCTTTCATATTCTTATAATCTATGTGCATAGATATAATCTGAAACATAATGAACAATTGCAAACAAAGTGCACAAATTAGTAAGATATATATTCACACTTATTAGTATAACATTATAGTTGTCTTAGAAATTGAACACTCCTAAATATTAAACATAAAAGGCATCAACTACTACATTGCCATCAATCCATTCTCTTGGTAGAAAGGTATCCATGCTGCTCTAAGATTTGCTGCTGTCTCTGACATCCACCACAATTTCCCTTTTACTATGAAAGGACAGTGTTATTTCAACAAATAACGGCAACATAATGATATTTATTCACACTTTACAAATACACTAGTAAAAGAAGCATTTCATATATATCAGATCATGCATGTCATTTAACTTGTAATTGAAAAGATAAAAAATAAGCTGTTTGCATCCTCAAAAATTAGGGTCAGAATAGCGAATGGACCAACGGAGAATCGCGGTCGAGCAAATTTACCAATGACATTCTTGTCTCTAGTATGTCGAATATGCCTAGCCTACGTGAAGCACAAAAGACATTTTACATTAGCAAAGAAATGTCACCAACTACAATAATCGTAATTACAACTTTCCAATTGTAACAAAAACACTTCACTACCTTATGTTCCTTCGGAATCACTTTTGATGTGTGGTTGTCCATTTTCAATGGTTTTGATTGAAATGTATCAGCATTTCCACCGGCCAAAGCCCTTTTTAATCTACACAATAAATCATGAAATTGCTTTTCCTTTGAGTTTAACATGGAGTCATCATAAGGATTGGCCTAATGACATGAGATTGAACCTTCCGTTGATAAGATATCCACAACCAAAGTCCCGCAACTTTTTTCTTATGGAGAAACAAAGTCAAGGGATGGATTTTAAATTCCACCAACGGTGGGACGATTGACAGGAGGTGAAAAGTGGCCTGTAGTTTTCCTTACATGTAACACTTCATTTAGAAGTGTAGCTTGATCAAAGATGGCTTCAATTATCTCATCAACCTTAAGGGTCAATATCCTAAGTGCAAAACACTGTTTCTTAATCATTTCTTCACAAGTAGGGTATCCAACAATGTTTTGCTGAGAGAGTCCACTAATGTCAAAATAATGCATTTTGATTTGTTTAATCACAAAATGAATGACATCATAGAACTAAGAAAATGTGAATATGACAAAGATAGGGATATTTTCGATGTATCAATTTTTACAGTGTTTTTTTTTTAAATTCTCCTTTGGATTAAAGGTCAATATCTCCATCCTTCATTTTAATGGATTAAAACTGTCCGGTTACATGAGTAATAAGTAACAACCTAACCTTTTTATTAATTAAAAAAATTATTTCTTTAATGAATGGTAGAATTTTTTTTTCCAACTCACTGCAAAAAATAAATACTATTAGGGTGAAGATAATCTGTATAACTTCAAATACAAATATCTCTATTGCAAATAATATTCTGTTTTTAAAAATATTAAGCACCCTACAAGAAGAGATTACCTTATCACTTCTAATCCCTCTTTTAGATCTGAGCCACTTCATGATTTTCTTAATCCTTACTTCATTCCAAAATGTGATAGGAAGTACATTTCTGTCAGGCTGAATGTTGTTATATGCAACATTATGGAGATAAAAGATCTGCATGAATAACTTATAATTAACAAAATAATATTGTTGATATTATTCATGGTAAGAATAGGGTCAGCTTTAGTTGCAGAAAGCGTGTCACCCATAGGAAGTGGAGGTAGCCGAGAATGTATGTTGCTTGTTGATTCTTAAATCTACAAATGGACTTTCATTAACCAGTGATAACAAAACATAGCCCAATTAAGTGATTTGATAGTGCTGACATCCATGACAGATGCAAAAACAACTGCGAAATATAGCTGCCTATTGAACATAACAATGTTGCCAGAGTAAATAAGGTAAATGCAATCTGCAGAAAACATTATGTAAAGGTATCAACATTGTGAATAGTTGTGAGCATTAATAAGCCATACAAACAGCTTAAGTGTGCACATATCTCAAAATAACTTCAAATGTTTCATATAGCTACAATTACAAATACTATAGATTTTGTAGGGGTTATGCACAAAGATTCTTGATTAAAAAGACAGTCAATGTCAGAAATTACATGCGCTGTAATTGAGTTATTCACGGACATTGAAAATCTTGTTGGCTTCATCTAATTGTTCTATCAGTCTCTCTAGTGTGTAGATGTGAATCCCTTGACTGTTGATACAAAAATACATCTCAGTTCAGCAAAATTTTCTCCTGCACCATTAATTTGAATTGGCATACCTCCATCTTTTATACCCATAATTTCCGAAAAAATTTTAGGAGAAAGTTCAACTTTTTGACAATGAAGTTCAATTATATTCTTTTCCAGTTTAAATTGATTAACTAACGAATGGCATTACTTCCTCTTTAGCTAGCCATATCTAAGTTCAAGCAGGCTTTCAAATCTTATTTCTCTCTTTTTTTTTTTTTTACTCCTTTCTCTTCTAATAAATTCTTAACCAGTGCACAAAATTGCTTAGGTACACACTTAGTTTCCACAATTTCATTGTCAGTAAAATGTGATTTTGCATTACCCATCCTTTCATCTCTCTTTGTACCTTGCCTTTTGTTCGGGAGGAAGTTCTTTGAACGTTTTCCCAATATATTTTTGTAACTGTCAAAAAAGTAATGAATATGTATTAAAACATAAAAAAATCCACAAATAATATCTGTACATGCAGCATGTAATGAACATACTAACCTCAATAATAACGGGCAAATATGAGTTTTTAATTCGGAAGCACTTAATTTCTTCATTGCTGTAAAAGCATAACATCTAATCAGTGTTACCTGGCATGAGAGTGTTTCTTTCCCAGAGGTAAGACATAATGACTACTTATAAGTAAGGGACAAATCCATACATTGAAGACATTCGAACTGCGTCGTGACCATAAGCTTTTAGAATAGAAGCACTTTTTTTTCTGTAAGCCCACTGGTTGCCGTTTACGCTTTTGTTGGTGGATATTTATTCCATCAATATCTATTAAATTTCAAAAGAATTGAGTTTCCCCCACCTGCTGCTCAAAGTTAGAGTCTACTTCTTACTTTTTAATCTGTTAAACATTCCATATATACCGGAGTTCACGCACAAGTTATAATTGTATTGTTTCTTTGTTTTTCTTTTCTGCATTTCAACCAATAAAGCACATGAAGACAAGAATACCAAAGTAAAGATCTTTATTTTTACTCATACCTTCAACCCAATCACGATAAATGAATGACAGAGTTAAAAAAAAAATGTATATAATAAAGGGATGGGATCAAGAGCCTTCGTTTCTTGCTAAGAAATTTACAAAATCTAAATCTTTCAACACCATAAAGTTTAATGGATGACATTAATTGTCAATATCTATTTTTAGTAATAACAAACTAAATAATTAGTAGGCCCTTTACATGCCATGAATAAAATTATTACAAATCCACCAAAGAAATTGTCTGGGTTATAGTGATTAGAAACCCTTCCTAACTTCATTTATCTTAATTAATGAGGATAGGTCAACATTTAACCTTCTTTTGCAACCAAGTACACCAAGTCTTACACATAAAGGTTTAAGGTCACAAAAAGCGTAGTTACTTAAGACGCTTAGACTTATCATAAGGCAACTTACACAATTCCATTACCACACAAAGACCTGCGTCTATTGCTTATAAACAAAGCAAAAGTCAGGTTCAAGGTCAAGCAAACTCAATAACAAGCCTTAGACAGCATATAACCAGCACAGACTCAACTCATTGGCCAATTTGAGGCACAAAACAATAGAATATCATCATAAAACCGCCAAAATATCAGTGGATTTGAATACAAGAACAATAGAAATATATTTTTTCAATTATATTATTGCCCCAAATCACCAATACTAGCAAGACTACATTAACTCATGCCACTGGCTTGAGTTAATTATTTCTAACTTCATCATTCAAACATAAAAAATCAGCTACCCGTGCAATCTATAATTTAAAAAGGAATCCCTTTCCACATATATTGAAGATAATTCAAGAATATAACAAGCCCCAATTAACAGCTCATCAAAACAAACTCCATTGCTTTCAATTGCTTGATGCTTGATAATGTAACCTCTTCTTTTCTTTTTAATTTTTAATTTTTTCCTACTTGTCAACAACAGAATCTCAAGATAAAATATCGCACTATTACTTAATTGTAACTCTATCCGTTCAAAAACAAATAATGACAAGCCCCATAAATTATCATTCAATTATCAATCCGTAGAAATCATCCCAATATTTCAAGTAATAATTTCTCAATTGCAAAATCAAATTATTGAAACTCAATTTCGAGTAATATTCATAAATTGACTGAAATTTCAAGCATATTAAAATGAGATGATAAGATTTTTAATCATATATTAAATTAGAGAGTCAGCTCACCGAAATTATTGGAATTCATAAGAGAGAGATCCAGCAAGAAAGATGATTCACGACAGTGATAAATTTAGGCTATAAGTCATGAACTGAAGCTGACAGTGATAGATTGAAGCTGAGCGCGAGAAGCTGACTGATGAATTGAAGCGAGAGTGCCAGATCAAGCAAGCTTCAATAAATGGCACTCCTTCAACTACATCTTCGCTCTCTGCTATAGTGGGTGCTGACTATTCTTGAATACCAAGTTCATTTATCCAAAACTCTGGATTTAGAAAAAAAAACTCGATCAGAGAGAATTATGGCAAGAAAACACGAAGGCTGTTGTTAAGAGAGAGAGAGAGAGGCATCACAATCAAACGATTGTAATTTTTTAATTCGATAGTTATGCAATAATAACTGGCATTTTTGGTAGCCAATATGAGTAATCAGACGCATTCAGTGTTGCTGCGTTGGATGTATCTACCTCCATCTAATGGCTGCCCTTTTTCGAAATAAAATATTAAATTTAGCTGTATGAGATACGACTGTATTTTAAGCGAACCCATATTTGAAACCACTAATAAAATACTCTAGACCTACTTTTTTAATTAATTTTTATATTATTAAGACGCGCGTAACCTAATTTAGTTATGATTAAACACAAAACCATATACATACACACACCAGTGAATTGAAACAAAACATTGATCTGCATATGGTTGGGAGAGGAAAGTGGAAGGAAAGAAGGAGAAATTACGATTTTCCATTTGTTCCTTCTGGATAAATATTTTCTCTGACAATAATTTTGAAAGCAACCTTTGCTGCTTGGGGAAGCAATTGCGTCGGAAAGCACTGAGCAATTTTTGTTTTCTATCAACATACTTTTATTGATTGATTTTTTTTCCCTGAATAGATGATTATTTAATAAATTAATAATCTTGATTAAATAATATAATCTTTTGGCCGAGTCCATATATTAAATTAATAATCTAACTAAATGCATAAATTAAATTTTTTTTTAAATTCTTTAAGATCCAATGAAATTATAAATTATTAAACAGTCAAATAAAAAACATTGATAATAAATAACATATAAAACTCATATTATTACGTTTTTTTGTTTTCCTCTTAACAACTCCATTTTTCTCACTTCAACTCCCTTTCAGAATTTGCATACAATGATTGAAACTAAAAATAAAATTGATGATAGATGAATGTATTTATAAAATTTATGGCTCATGTATTTTAAGTATCAGAAACACTTTAAGAAATTAAATTTGAAAAGTACATACATTAATTTTATGTTTACGTACAATATATTTATATTAACTTTTGGCTTCTATTATGTATGTTCATATGTATATGCATTATAACTTTTCAACTTCATACATGAATTTTTTGAATTAATAAATATACACTTGCCGATAAATTAAAACATTATTTTTTTATTTATCAATAGATAATCTCTCTCTCACACACACACACACACACATGTTTGTATGTATATTTTCTTGCTAGCTATCCCATCAATACCTCAAATCATCTTTCAGCCATATTCGATGCCCAATATCTTAAAATTAGATGCCCAATATCTTAGTTTTATAAACTTTTTGATATCGTATTTTCACACTTACTCGCATAAAAGAAATTATTAGAATTTGGTGCCTAATTTTCATATTAGATACTATATGGAATGCAAAGTCTCTGCTATGGACTTGTTCATCAATTTGTCAAAAATAATGCAGGAATGCATCAAATAGTTATTTCTAAAAAGAAAATAGAATTGTTAAAGCCGAAACAGATTTCTCAGGTCGAATAATAGATACAAAAGCAATAAAATAGTTTATAGTGGTAAAATTATAATGAGAAAATTGCAAATACTAAATGTGTTTCAATTTGTTGCATGTTCGCAAAGCTAAGTTCAGGACCATGGTAAAAGAAAAGAAGGGGAAATATGCACTTAAATTTGAGAATCAATGAGGGAATCCATAGAAAAATTAAATCATTTTTATTTCCTTTTCTTTCTTTCTTTGCATGAAAAGGAATGGACTAGACTTACTACACGTGTCCTACGATATTCACCTTGATCCAATATGGCATGGAGTCTGTATCATCTACATCTAGTTCTGAGCTAGTTTAAAAGCATAAAGCTAAAATAAAATGTAAAAATTGACAACTAAACTCCCATCATTTAAAATGGAGATCTAGAACCCCATTGTGAGTAAATTTATTTATTTGAATGAAGACACTGGTATTATTTAAAATGAACATCTAAAAATCGATAGTGAATAAATTTATTTATTTAAATGAAGATATTAGAATTATATAATATTGTGCGATAATATCCATCAAGATTAATATGTATATAATGTCCTTATTCTATTCAAATAGAAGATTACATATTCTAATGAAAGAGGAGAATGATGATGATATATATATGAAACAATGAGAATTTAACTATCTACTACCGACATTTAGAAAGAACTATCTCCTAATTAAATTTTTGGGAAATGACTATTTTCCCACTAAAGTATTTTTGACACATCATGTTAGTACCATAGTTTGTCGAAAAGTGTATTTTACTACAAAACATTTGCGTCATTATCAATTTACCACTATTTTATTTAAAACATTAAAAATTTATTGATATTTTACCAATATCAGAAGGGCATCAAAAATATTTTTTACTAAAGTCAAAATAGTACATTGCAAATGTAAAATAAATAATAAGACAAAAATAAAAATTTCATGAAAAATATTTAAAGAACTAGGAAATTGATAACCTAAAATCGACCTCTCTCTTTCATTAATTTTTCCTTAATTAAGTTGTTATTATTTTTAGTAGTGATTAATACTTGAATTTCACATATTATAATATTAATTTTAAAGAAGAATTTTTTATTAATTATTTTCTTTATCGTTTGTCGTAATTTTATATATTGTTCATTATTTTTAATTAATTATAATTTTCAATTATTTTCTCAATCTTAGTTTTGCTCATTATTTTTTAAGATAAATTTATCTTTTATCATCCTATGATAAAATTGACTTTTAACTCATTTTCTATTAAACGTTATGTTTTTTAACGGAATGGTAGTAAATTAATAATGGTGCAAAATTTAGTGGTAAAATGCTCTTTTCAGCAAACCATGAGATTAACATGATCTGTCAGAATAATTTTGATAGTAAAATGATAATATTTTTAAAATTTTGAAAACACAATATTATTTAAGTATATTATTATCAATTAAATGAGTGAAAAAAAAATCCTTATAACCTATCCCAGCCGCTTATGTTATTATCGTATATAATTATTATCAAAGTGTGATGTCCGTAACTTATAAGTTGATTTTGAACTATACACAATTGTATAGCCTGATTTAAAATAATGCTAAACAAAAATAGATAGATAATGTTAGCATCATATCAAGGCATAGCGTCTCTGTCAAAGAGAAAGTAGAGAAGGGAAGTTGACATGAGAGGAGGATAGCAAGCCAAGCGAAAGAAAGCCTCCACCAATCCCCTCCATTATCAAAATTAAAGATTCCCTCGAGAGGCGTGTGCTCCTCTCATGCCTAGGTGGGCCCCGGAACCCCATACCATGCTGGTTGGTCCCACATTCATTTTGATGAAATGACTCAATCACCACCGCACTTACATTTCCTCTCCCTCCACCTTTAAATAGCAGCTTGCTGCAAGTCTTGAGCATATATCATCACAGCAAAGCAAAGCAAAGCGAATTTCGCATTATTTCCGGTGTTAGGTTCCAAGTTCTAAGCTCAATCAACATGTCAAACACCTGCGGCAACTGTGACTGCGCTGACAGGAGCCAGTGTGTGTAAGTATAACGGAATTCATTCATCAAATCAAGTGATATTGAAGTTGTGTTCATTTCTTTGCATGGTTGTGGAGCTCATATTTCTCGGAGCCTGGGGCAACCTTTTACTACTAAGCTCATGAACCGTATGTTTTATGCACCTGCAGGAAGAAGGGAAGCAGCTATTCTGCTGACTTCATCGAGACCGACGAGAGGTACGTACTTTAAGAACTCAAAGGCAAATCAAGAACTTGAACAAATTAACTCCAGACATAATATGAGGGCCAAGTCATAAAAAACTTCAGATTAAAGTCAATAGATATACCCTGTGATTTCTTTTGGGGGTTCTATTTTTGGCCTTGGTTGATTGGTCATATTTTTATCTGTATGCAGCTTTGTCAGCACCGTTGTTGTCATGGAGGTTCAGGCTGCCGAGACTGAAGGCAACTGCAAGTGCGGCCCCAGCTGCCCTTGTGTGGACTGCACTTGTGGCAGTCACTGATAAGCAAACACATCCCGTAACAAATAAGTAGCAGCAAGTGTGCCTAAATATTGTGGGGGTTAAGAATAACTAAGTGTGATTAAAATTATGATGGTCTACTACTATTGTGTGGAGTGATGTGTGTGTTGTGTCGCTCATCGCTCAGTAATGTTTGTGCCTGCTTCTTCATAATCTTGTAATCCGGTCATGGCCATGACTGTGGCCTCGTGTGGTTTTATTTTAATGTATTATTGTTAGTATACACTAACTCTCCCTATCTTTCTCATTCCCCTTTTTTTTCTTCCAATCTGAAAAAAGGGACGAGAATTTTATTAACATACTGTGGTATGAACACAAGGATTTCTTACCCTTAAATATCAACACAGTAGCAAATTAACATCTCAACTAATGTAATTCACAAGAATACTATAAGTAATTGTATCGAATGGCAGCAAGAGCAAAATTCAGTAATAAGAAAAGGACAAAGATATATGTAAATCAGACTTTCATTATTATTATTATTATTATTATTTTTCCCCTCTCTTCTACCTCTCTTCTACTAATTATTCTAGATCATGTCAGTTACACAAATCAAGACTTTAACCCAGCAAAAATTAAATTTTGAAGATCCCTGAGAACGAGAAGTTTCAATATAATACTATATTTCATTTTTCTGAAAAATGCTTGTAGCTGATTACATTTTCTGGACAAAGGCACTCTAGCTCAACTGGGCTGTAACCATCTATTTGATCAATTTGATTTACCAAATTCTTTCTTCCTTGGGTTGCCTCAAGAAAATATGCAGTGCATTATCTCTTGATAAGTTTGGTTTTACTTCACCAATAAAATAGATTAATTTTTCACAACCAGAACTTTTTTTTTAAAAAAAAAAATGCGTCAACCTCTATTGCCAACGGGAACTTATGCTTGATAAAACCAATGGGAACTTATGCTTGATAAATACGTCTAATGTTCACGGTGACCGTCTCACCGCTCATCAGTTCGGATGAAACATAAAGAACAAGTAATATCTAAACCTATTTAGCCGCTCTCACTTTAAAAGATTCTGAAGGCTACAAAATCACAACAAAAAGTACAAGTATAGCAATCAAAAGCCAAGGAAATATGTTCTTCCTTTCTTTATTCCTCCTTTTAAGTTTAAAATCACCTGTGATATGCTAATTTGAAATTTAGTCTCAGTATGCCCAAGCAGGTTGCAATCATAACCTCGACTATCTCCAACAATCTCACACGTTAAAGCCCTCAGCACGGAGGCACTTACGATGAGCCTCAATCCATTTTGCACAAGCCTCTTCACCGTGTTCCACTATACATTCATCTCTCAGCTTCTTAGTCTCAGGGCAAGCACAGCAGATCTTCTTCTTTGGCTTTGTCTCTGTACAAGATTTTGTGACTTCCAAGCCTTGGTTTGGCTCTGATCCCGGCAAAGCCAAGGTAGAGGAAGCATCTCGCAGAGGCAGTCCACCCATTGTCACAAATCTTTCAAGAATTCAAGATGCCAAAAAGAACGAAGCTGAAGGGCAAAAGGGAAAAAAGAACATCAAATTCAAAGCAGAAATAAACTGAAGTTGCTGATGGATGACATAAATCTATTGTTCAACCAAATGAATTTCAAAATAAATGCAAAACCAAAATTCAGAGGAATAACTACTGTTTGCGACGTAAGGCATCTCTATTTAACATAGAGTACATTATAGCTTTAGCCCGTATTTATTTTCCAGATTGCAAGAACATAATTATGAGGGACAAAAACAACATTACAAGTTCAAAAGACTGAAAATGAACTCATGAAACATAACAAAATATGCTCCATCACCGCCACATATATCAACCCTTTCATCGTCATTTTTCTGTCTCTCTTTCCCAAGTCTTATACACGCCTCGTCAACATAACTCTTATGCTATTGATATCTCAAAATTTTTTATTTGCCAATAATCTAATCCATAAAACAATGGGAATGAGAATGCATACTCCATCATCTAAAATGATCAAATAAATCGTCTTTGTTGAGGAAAAATAAAAGGTATCTAGTAAAATAAAGACTCTTCAAAGGAATAAACTGAAATCACCAGTAATTGATCTTTGTCTCAATTTTCCTGTTTCACAACCTTACAGTCAGAAATTGAATATTTTTCACTTAATATTAAAAAGAAAAGAAGAAATAATCTATTCAATAGTAAAAAATCACAACAAAATATGCTTGTATTCAAACAATTCAATGTTGCAAAATGCTTAATAATTCAAAGCAAAATCCTAATAAATGTATTTGCAGCTGAAACAGACAAAACTAAAAAACTAAAGACTCATAAGAGGGCTCAAACTTTTCCTGGATACCATTTGCTCATAACTAAATGACACAAAAAGAAAAAATTAAGAATACAAAAGCGGTGTATTAAGAAGAGACTCCAACAAGGGCTTGAATCTTTTCCAGACAACATTTGCTCTTATAATTCAACTAATTCGTGAGTGAAGCAGCCAGCCCAAGCAACTTGACAGCACCGACTTAACTTTAATCAAAGTACTCACGCATCAATAAAACATCATGCCTAAACCAACTCGTGATAAATTTAAAACCAACATATACTGAAGAAACAATTAAAATTGTTTACTTAATTTTTTTTTTTTTTTGGGAGGGGAATGACTCATTTAAGATTTTAATCAAACAGTTGGTGAGCCGTAGTAAACTTGCCAAATAATCGATCCCTAATCCAAAAATACACGAATAATAAAAAAAAAAACCCACAAATGACAAAAATAATAAAACACAAAACCACATACCACTACGCCTTAACACGGTTATAAACTACAAAGTAACAATATTTAAACATGGGCATTCATATTTCAGAAACAAATTTTTATTTTTCAGCGAAAATTTAATTTAAACAAATCGCGATAAGTAAAAAGAAGGCAATAGAAAGAGCCTCACGGTTGAATTTCTCCCGAAGAAGCTGTGGCTGAAGAAAGGTTTACGTTTGAAACCGGAAAACCGAATGAAGAGAAGAAAAAGTAATATGGTTAATGGGCCTTCTAGGCCCATGTAGACCAATTGAAGAACAATGCCTTTTAATACTTTAATTAAAGATGACAAATTCAACTTCATCCCCAAGTAAAACAATAGACACCTCTTAAACCGTTTGAAAATCATTTGATCAGCCGCCGAAGTATCGATTGTGTGTGATTACATAGGCATCACTTTTTTTTTTAATAATTATAATATATATTGGATTTACTTCTATCTTTGTCCATATTCCAATTTTAATTATTGGAAAAAAAACCGAGAGAAAATTGAAACTTTACATGAAATTAATAGTGTTATTTGATTATTTTAAGCGTTTTTCAATATGCTTTCTTGGAAGAGGGTGTTAAAAAAAAATGGAATAAAATGAGAGATTTTTAGTGAGGTTGTGCTCCTCAAGTATTATCCCCGGGCAGCTGCTAAGTTATACCATATGTAATTTACAACAACTCAAAAATAGTTCTCTAGTATGAGAGAATGATAACATATGAAATAGGTTAAAGGCCATAAATAACTACATTTAAATTTATTAAATTTGTTGGGAGTTACATTACACGTCACTTAGCGGGATCCTAGCTCATAGGTCATAACGTTCTTGGTAAAGCGCAACACTAGCAGCTTAAATGTTCGAAGATGCAGATGTTGGGTGCCTTTTTGGAAAGCTGAAACGTCATGGGGGTATAAAGAGAGAGAGCCAAGGAGTTACGCATATTTATTGATACTAGCTGAAATGCCAGTTGGCACAATAATGTCCATTTTTCACTTTGACGGTGGAAGAAGGGAATTAAAAAAACTGAACGAATCCCTCTGCTTTGGAGAAAAGATTGCAATTACATATTCATCTGTGCAATGTTAAACTGCTAAGAGGGGAGACATGACTAACACAAAAGCACGCAAATTTATAAAAGAAAGTCAGAAAAAAAAGAAAAAAAAAATGCAGCAGCATGTAAATTTACAGGAAGTTTCATGAAATCAAAAAGGCCTAAAGTAGCACCTTTACATCATGTGCAGAACAAGAACATAAAACATATGCCCGAATCCAGATCCACTTTTTCTCACACTTCAAGCATGTTCGGGATACAGAAGAGGATCTTAAGCACCACCCAGATTCCAGCCTGTAAATTGCCTCGAAAAAAACACAAAATTTACTTCTAATTCTAGGATTGTTTCCACAATCTCCCACAACAGAATGCAAGATGATACCCCAGAGTTAAAGACCAGGTTCAATCAATTTTCAACCAGCAGAGTTGCAATTCAGTTCAACTAATCGTACTTCTCCCTCCATGAATACACGAGAAAGAACACCCAAGAAAGAGCCAATACAATATCTCCAACAACCTGCCTGAGACAATCATGGGCAAGGTCATCAAGATTTCTCTCAATGTAGACCCTCCAAACGGCTACTGAAACATGAAGCAGAACGCACCCCTTGGCAAAGAAGCTTTGAAACTTTTGATCCTTAACAAATGCAACCATAAACAAAAGGCACCCAATGGCAAACAACAGCAGCCCCGAAAATGACTCAGAGATTTGGATCAAGAGTTGATCGTGAGGTGTCGAACCTTGAAGCTTGGTTGCAACCTCAATGCCATGGCCAAAGACATAAATCTCCTTGGTGTAAAACATCATCAAGGCTCCACATGTTAGAGCTATAATTGAATGTAGAATACATATCAGAAAGAACCCAGCTGAGCCCATCGAACAAATAAAATTTTGAGAGCTTTTTAACTCAAATCAGCCACATGACTTCACAGGAGTCTTCAAAATCATAACTTTTTCGAAGCCAGATGATGCCCAGAACCCAGATGGAACAAAGCAAGAAAAATCCCCAAATTGAAACCCTACGTCACATGAACCCACCAGATGAGCCAAATCGACCAATCAGATGCCACCGACAACTCACAGAACCCAAACAACAGAACTCTTTTAAGTTTTAACCCTCTAACAGAGAAAAAGATCCAAGAAAGTACTAAAGCTGAGACATTAAGAGGAGATGAAACTGAAATGGGTATTTAAGCACAAAAGTCTTGCAACTTGCATTAATTATAAGGGTTATAATACAACGAGATTAATGCTAAAAAAATAATTCTTGATGGAGATTTGAATTTGGGTTTGTTGGGGTGACATATGTATTTGCTTCAATTGGAATAAAAATTAGATTACTCACATCCATACCTCTCCCATGCACAAAATGCCATCGCTTTTCTGGTTGCTTGCTTGCTCGTTCTGCAAAGCAATTCAGCGTTTGTGGGGTCTTGGGGTGGCCTACATTAATATTTTTTAAAAAAGTTTTAATGATGATAATCTTCGCGGATAATTTTGTTTTTCCTGATATGGAATCATGCGTGGAAATTTTTAATTGATATAGAGAATTTTTTGTGATTTACTTAATCAAATTTTAACCCATATTTGTCATGTCATTTATTCATTTTGATCTTATGTTTATGAGATAGCATTAGTAACACTATTGTGAGTGGCAAATTTTATAAGTGATTTTAATAATTTCTCATAGATAGAGTAATAATAACGGAATAATTACTTAGCTGAATTTCTTAGTAACCTTCTAAAAAGGATATAATTAGTAATTTTAAAATAAAAATATAAAATTAATTAAATCTACCTTTATATACACTTATACATAATTATGAAAAATTGAAACACAACTCAACTTAACACTAGATTTAAATATAATATTTATAACAATATATCCAAAAAGCAAATCAGCAAAGATCTTTTGTGTCTTTAGTCTTCATAATTACAAAAATTTTCACAATGCTTTTGACTTTCGGAATGCTCTAGTTGGAATCTTATTATGATTTGCTACTAATAAATTTTTTTTTGAAAAATACAAAAAATAAAGTATCAAATTTTCGATTGGTTCCAGACTTATCCCCGACAATGTACATCACGATGGTTTGGGATAACCAATGATCTATTAATGAAATCAATTAGTACTCATTGCCTTTTAAGAAAATTGAACTCTGAGTCTCTGACCCAAACCGAGCTCAATGGTTATTGGGCCAAGAGATATACATGAATATTGGGCTATGGTGTGGACACTTGATCGAGTCTAATAGTCCTAGAGTCAATCTTTTAACACCCACTTAACATCCTTAAACACCCCTGCTAAACACTATTTGCTAAATTATCCTTTGTTTAATTGATAAAATACAAATTAATATATTAAAATTTAACCATCTTCTTATAAATTTTTTCCAAAAAAAGAGTTTCTTTTTAAATCGCATACAAATTCTAAAATATTAAATTTATCTTTATTTTTTTATAATTTCTATCTTGATAACTCTAAAATTCTTAAAATTTTCTTAAAACATATATTTTTAATTAAAATTAATTAATTATATATATATAAATTATAAAATGGGATTGTGTAAAAATTTTATGAAAAGAATAATTTGATAAATTTCCATTCACAATAAGAAGTGAATTAATTTATGTTAGGTTATCTAATCATTATATATATATATAAATTATAAAATGGGATTTTATAAAAATTTTATGAAAAGAATAATTTAATAAATTTCCATTCACAATAAGAAGTGAATTAATTTATGTTAGGTTATCTAATCATTGTAGCTAATTAGAGGAATTTTGAAAGGTATCGAAAGGCTTATTCATAGTCGTATTTGATGGTGTCATAGTGCTCTACCATGACTTTTGAGCTATACCAACGGTAGGATAAAAATCAGGATGGGCTATTTGAACCCATCAATTTTGTGTCTCCACTTTTTTAATTAAGAATTTTATTATCCAAATAATTTTTAAAAAATCCATTTAATTTACCATTTCTTTTCTTTCTCTTTTCAATTTCACAAATTCTCATCAATTTATTCAAATATACTCTTTTAGCTGTAAATAATTACTATTACTAACTAAGGGAAACAAAATAAAAAATATCAACATATTTTTTTTGGCCATCAGAGTTAATGAATATTAAGAAATTAAAGGTTTACCAAAACACAAAAGTTGAAGAATAAAAAAAAAATCTTATTTATAGAAACCATAAAATAAAACTCACAATGTACTAAGAAAGGCCAAAAAATAAATTAAAAATAGAGTAAAATAGAGTGTTTAGTTTGTAGAATATGAGAGTAGATAGAGCATATGCAATTATAAGGTGGAGAGAAAAAAAGATTAGTGAATGATAATTTTGAGATTTTTAATTTTTAATAGTGAAATTATTTTTAAAATGAGTGTGGAGAAAAATTTAGTGGATTCTAATAGTCCCACTCTAAAAACTATACTTGTAAAGAAAAACTTGTGATTCGTGAATATACAGTAAATAATAATATTTTTGCTAATTTACAACAATGAAGATGGAAGAATTGAGCCGCATTTTTTATAGACGTCGCTTCACCGTCTTAATCCACCCTATGTGGATTGAACAAAGTTTTTAATGTTTTCAATCTTGGCTTTTTATCAACTTTTTTAGCAAATAAATGTTGTATGAATTAGATTTATTTTCTTTTAAAATCTTCTAAAGACCTTTAATTCATTAATGTCCTCTTCATTTCGTTTTCAATTCATTTAAGTTATGGAATGAAATACATTTTTCTCCAGTTGCTTCCTTTTAGCATAGTCATTTAATTATTTCCTCTACTATGCTTCGGCTGAACCTCATCATTTTCAATTGATTCACTATTCTAAAGCTCCTTGAATTAAATAATTGTCATACCATCTAAGAGGTTACAATTTAATAGTAAAAACTTTGTGTCAAATCTTGCTTTAAAAAAATAGTACTATCAAACGTACCTCATTATAATTTATTTGTGAAATTGGAATTGAAGTGTTTTACTCTTAATTCATTATTGTTATTATGAGATAAAATCATTAGATATCGGATATAAAGTAAGAAAATGTGTGTAAATATTTATCAAACAGTTTTATTTATACATTAGTGCATATTGGGGATCCATTATTTATACACTTAGTTTCTTCTCTTTATAATTCAGCATATATGTCAAGCACTCTAATTCTAATTTCGTAGTATATTTTAAAAAGATAAACCAAACATTCAAATCCTCATAGAATACTTTAGGAAGATAAATGGAACGTCCAATTCCATTTACTTTGAAATTCCTAATGGTAATCTGTTAAATAACATTTTATATATATAGAGAGAGATTTTCAATTTAGGATTTTTAAATATAGAAAAGTTCTAAAATAATTTTAAAACGTAATTTCATAATATTATTAAATCTCATAATTTTAAAATTTTCAAGAACTTTTTTTAGACTTTAAAGTCTCAAACTACACACACACACAAAATTCAATTGTAGTTCAAAGTCATCACTAGAATATGGTTACCGACATGCCGGTTCAACACATTATCAAATTTGATATATGATATCATGAAGGAAGTACCAATTACCCATCATGATGCCTGATGGTGAAGCACTGTTAAGGGGGGCCATAATCTTTTCTGAGAAGAACTTTTGCGACATTTGTATACTACACTCTTTCAACGAGATGGCTTTGAAGATCATGACTACAGGTTTATATACATTACTTTTGATATAAGCCATTTGTTGATTCGTTAAATTGCATTTCTTTTGCTTTAGGGGTTTCTCTTACAGTTGTTTTTTTTTTTTTTTTTTGGAGCAAACGTCAAGTGCAATTATTATTAAGTGTTGGACATTCAAATATGAAAGTTATATGATATGTCTATCTCTATCTCTTTTTGATAAAAAGAATGTGTGCTTTACTCTAAAAATCTCATAAAATAAAATACAAAAGTAGTTATATGATTTGTGATTTATGTATTACAACTCTTAAAGCATATTATAAGCAGTGCATCGTACTAATCAATTCATAAGATATTATGTACACAGCACCTTAAAATTCAAAGAGTATAATATTCGATGTACAACTAATTGATCTGTTTCGTCGGTTATAAATTGGCATCACCATTTGTAATTAAACTTAATCATAATTCGATTGAGAAATAAATCGTGGGAGCACGAGATTGCAATCAAAGCCTTCACAAACCGCGTCTCTTTTCTTTCGGCGAATATCGCTATGGTCTGCCAGCCCAGCCAACCGCAAGCGGGGTTCTTTTTTTTTTGGTTTTGGTGAGAGGCCAACTCATCCATAAATAATTAGTAGTTCCAAAGTGCAAGTACGCCGTCCAATTTGAATATAAATTTGACACCATTACTAAATGAACCCAACTTACGGTTTTATCCAAAATTTATGATATAAGCAATCACGTTGTTGCACACGCGGTTTCTTACAACTATATTATGAAAAAAATTAAAATGAGTAATATTAGGGACCTCAGTGCCGAATTGTTACGACATTGATCTATTGGATAATAAAATATTAGTTTATTAATGATAAAATTTATTATGTAAATCAATAACACATAATAATTAGGACTCATCTGTTAGATTGAGTTCCTAACAATATTAAAAAAATGTAACTACAGTAAACTCTCTTTATAGTTATAAGTTGGAACTAAACCAATTCATTATTTTAAAGATGTTATAACTTAATCGAGGTATACTTATAAGGATTATTATTGTTTGGGATGTAGATTGCGAGAATCCTATGAACTCGAGGAGTAGTTGGCGGCCACTAGAACAGCATTCAAAGCGACCAGAATCTGGTCGAAGGAGACCATACTTAGCCTGACAATTAACATGACCAGGATCAACTCAGGCCTCGATTACCAACTCACCACGATATCGAAACATATAAATGCACGTTATCCAGGCAATAAAGAAAAAAGATGTTATGATCAGTAACATGGTAATTAAATAATAGAAAGTAAAGCTTTTAAAATTCATAATTGACTATGAATAAAAAGAAAATGGCTGGTAAATATAAAGTGGGATGGAAGGCATGTAAAAAAGGAAAGAAGACTCTGATGCTAGTTTTTTTTAAGTAGAGAGGATAACTCACAAGAAATACATTTACTTTCAAGAGGATGAGATTGTGATCTGACTTGAGTATCGGAGGTTCTAATTGAAAATCCCAACATCCTTGACATTTGGTTTCAGTGATTTCAAGTAGAGCACAACAAGCATTCAAATTAACAAGAGGTCCTGGTCGACAAACTCACCTCGGTTGGATTTTAACATCAACATTTTGGATAACTCACAAGAAATACATTTACTTTCAATGTTGATGCCGTTGGTGAAAAATCATAATTTTTCTCATAAAAAAATTTTTAGGACCGATTTCATATAATATATAAGAAATTCGTAATCTAGAAAATCATACCTTGATAATTTGAGAAGATGAACAAAGGAAGTAACAAATCTGCTGCCAAATGATCTTTCAGATTATGACTAAAGTTTGATCTACACTGAACATGTGGGTGTTCGTTTCACTACTCTCAAATAACTATCTTTTTCAAAAGTTATCTGTCTATTTTTTTAGAGAAAAGAACACTTATATAATATTCCGAGTTAAAAATCCTAATATGTGTTTTCCTTTTTCTTTTATAATTCAAAATATTAAATATTTTAATTTAATATTTTTACTTTCTACTTACGTAAAAGTGAAGATAAAGTGTAACAAATTTGGGGCCCTTCTTGTAAAATATCACAAGGCCCTATTGACACATAAATATAATACATAGGGCCCTAACAAATATTATATTTAGGTTTATCACTTAATATGTCAATATTCTTATTTTTAGGTCCAGTAGTGGTGTAATCAATTAAATGAGCTAACCTAGGGATCTTTTAGGAACATACAATAGTGGCTATAATAATTTAGTTTATAATTAAACTAGTTTAATTATTTAATTCCAATTTTATTCCACTATAAGATTGGAACTGATCTCCGTAATTGTATACTCGAATAATAATTTATCCCAAGCCATATTGATCTCTTTATTACACAATCATTTGTACCACATCGTTAATTAAATTAATATCTCAACTTTCCAATCAATTTAATAACATTTTATTTCTTAATACTTATTGATTTTCTCTAATATAATCCTCAAGTCACACATTTTTTTTATTCTTTCTGACGTCTATAATAAGAGAGAGCACAGAGAAACTTAAATAATTCTTTAGAAGAACTTATAAATCTGAAAGGTCAATAAGATGATTTTAAAAGAGAATTCAGCATTATGATTCAAATACGCTTCTGCATATTATATTATTAATTCTTGATGATATAATATGACAGTTCGTGCATTATAGATGATGGTTTTCACCCCAAAAAAATTCTAATATTTTTTAATACATGTTGAATATATGTGCTAAAAAAATTGACTTTAAATATTTTTAATAAATACAAATAGAATATAAAATAATAATAACTCTATCTAGCAGACTAATGATATTAAGATATTCTTTAAAATGTAAATTATTATATTTATTTTAATAATATATTAGTATTTGTTAAAAATTTTATATAAATTTTTGGATTAGATAGATTTTACAATTAATTCAATGTATCCACATATTCATACTATTAAAGACATTTCATATGATATTCAAAGTAGTTTAAATTTTACATATTTATTTTAATATTTTCTTTCTATTTATTATAAAATTTAGTTTTAATATAATAAATTATGTCTTATGGATTGTAGTGGTTAAATATTTTTTAAATATTAAAATTATTTTAAAATATATTTTGACATTATATTTTCATTTATTATAAACAAAATTTGGAGTAAATTACTTTGGGTTAAATAAAATAAAAAAGATATTATAGTATTAAAAAAAGTCTTAATATCTTTTATTAAAATTTTGAGTGTAAAAGAAAAAAGGAGCATCGAACTACCCAATTATACTTTATTTGTGAAATAGGAATTTTGGTGTTTTCTCTTTAATTCATAGTTTTTATGAGATAAAGTCAATGGCTATCAAATATAAAATGGGAAATATGTGTGCATATATTTATCAAATAGCTTTGACAACGAATTTCAATTTAAATCGATAAATTTGCTCTATTTCCACATTCATAGGAGGTTGGCTATGTTTTTGCTTTACAAATACATTAGTTTATATTGGGGATTGAATATTCAAGTGCTTAGTTTCTCCACGTCATAATCTTTTGTCAATGGCTCAAGCAATCTAATTTTAATTTCTTTGTATATTTCAAAAAAATGAAATCAAAAAACCATTTATTTTGGAATAATAATGGTAATATATTAAATAATGTTATGTATCAATCCTTACATAGGACAAAATTGGTTTGTAGTTCACTACCGTTACTAAGTTTCTTATATGGTTCTTGAAATTACCTTTAAATTTTTTATTAGGCCTCAACTTTATGTATCTGCCATAACACACACACACACACATATATATATATATACATACGGAGGGGGAGAGAGAGAGAGGAATTTTATATCAATACATATAAAAGAGAAATGTGTAGTTTAACTAATTAGATTCCCGATTAATTAATAATGTGTTCAAGTATACGCATATACACACACACACACATCCAAGCAAAAGAAAGCAAAGCAAGCAATAAGGCAAAAATAAGAACTAATATCTCCCATGAACTTTAGAAGGAAAATAGTACTCTTACACTCTAATATTAAAATTATTTATCACAAAAATTACAACTCATTTTCAGTGGAAGGAAAAGAAAATCAATTTAAATTTGATTGTCTCGTACGTCTGAGGCCTCCAATAATTTTAAGCAAAAATTTCTAAATTTTTGAGTCCTCTCAAAATTTCTTTTGCATTGATTCTCAGCTTAGGTGATTCTATAGTGCACTCTATGGCTAAATTGAGGACAAGTGACACACATTAATCTTTAGCAGCAAAATAGTTATCCCTCTGATTTAGTAGATTTGCATCAACAACTTCCATAACTAAAATGGGTAACAAATCACTAACCCAATACTTTAATATCATTTCTTCAGTAAAAATTTCGTTTGTGGGTCTCTTTCCTGTAAATTTCTTTATCAACATAATCCCAAAGCTATAAACATCACCATTTGTGGATGCTTGTCCTTCTCTTCCATACTTTACAAATTGCAGTGGTGATGCAGTAAGATAAATAACAATAATTTGATCAAATAAAGATCATGAGAAATAAATAACTTAGAAAGTTCAAAAGGAATAGAAAGTATTATGGCAAGTGTCTCTGTTTGAGTCATAGTTTGATCTTCTTTAATTAAAAGTTTTGCAATGCCAAAATCACTCAAATAAGCAACCATATCACCATCTAACAATACATTGCTAGGCTTTAAGTCACAGTGAATTATAGGAGCTGAATAACCAAAGAGTAGATATTCCAAAGTTGATACAACATCTACCACTATATTCAATCTTTGAAAAATATCCAAAATGCAATTGCTTGAACAAAAACCCTTCTCCAAGCTTCCATTAGTCTTATATTCTAATGTCAATGCTCTAAAATAATTGTTTAAACAACAACTGATGATTTTGACAAGATTTTGGTTGATGAACACTTTTCATCACTTCACATTCAACTTCAAAACTCTTATATGCTCTTTTAAATTGCAAGTGAAAACTTTTACTGCAATTTCCATCCCATCTTGAAGTCTTGCTTTGTAAACTGAACCAAAATTCCATTTATCAATTAGATTATTTTTGCTAAATCCATTTATTGCTCGCAAAAGTTCAAGTGCGAAAATCTTCTTTTTATATGTTGGACATGACACATGATATCAATTGGTAGCTTCGTTGCCCTTTTTTGACATGTTAATATCAACCCAAATCTAAAAACAAGTATGAATAGTAGTATAAGTGCAATAGTTATTAACAAAACAATCCCCAATATAAGAGCATCTTTCCTTGGTTTTCCATTAGTACCAGTTTTGCTATTTTTGCAGAGGGGGACTTGCAAATTTGGTGATTTCTAATATGAAATGGAAAATGTCCAACAAACATATTCAAAGACAAATTAAGGTACAAGATATCCTTAAGGTTCTATAACATTAAAGGAATAGATGTGAATACATTGGAACTTAAATAGTCTTCTTAAAGCAGTGAGATTGCCAAAGCATTCAGGGATCGATCCAGAAAGCTTATTTTCGCTTAAGTCCAACTCAGTCATTGCAGTCAATTGAAAAAGATTGTTAGGAATTGATCATTCCAATTAATTATCTACGAAACTCAAAAGGCAAAGCTTTTGTAACTTGCCAAGAGTAATAGGAATTGATCCGTTCAATTTGTTACCTCTTAATATAATACTCTCCAAGTTGGTCAAGTTGCTAATCTTTTCAGGCATGTTGCCACTGATGTTACAATCCGACATGAGAAATATTTCCAAATAATGAGAAAGATTACCCAAACCCCTAGGAAGAACACTATTGAGTGGATTACCTGATAACACAAAATGACATAAATGCTTGCAATTTGACAACAAGGACACAAAACTTAATTTTAGGGTTGAAGATGTCAAGTAATTATCATATAAACTAAGCTACTTAAGGTTTCTTAGGTTGCCTAACTTGTCGAGAACAAAATCAAATAAGAAGTTTTTAGACAAAGCTAGCACAGAGAGCTTAAATGAATTGAAGATGAATTGAGGAATTGTTCCACTAAAATTACTTTTCCACAAGAAAAGCTCCTTAAGGTTTGAGAGTTGGAAGTCTATGCTTGATGGAAGACTCCTCAAGAGAGAATTATTTTGAACCCGTAGAAGTATGAATGTTGACATATTAAAGATTGTAGTTGGGAAAGCACTAACTAATCTGTAGTTGGGAAAGCACTAACCACTCTAGCTTATAGAGATTTCTGATTTCATGTGGTATATCACCTACATTTTAAAGGAAATATATTTAGAATTGTTTTAGATAATAAATAATACATTAACTTGAACACGGTTTTGTGATAAAAAGTCATTTACACACTACAAAATTATTACATGTACACACACATGAAAACCACTCATGAAGGGCCACACACCATCTATGCCTTAGTAATTATATACGAATTGCTACGCATTTTCTTTATATATATATTCGCGGGCGCGCAAACATACACATATGTATACTGCTCGTAAGGAATGGTGCCTGTTTAATATTAAGAAATTATTTGTTAGTATTTTATGTCATGAAAATATCCTAAATGCATCCAGTATTGTTTTTTAAATGGTGTTTTTGTATCTATTTTATAATAAAAGAATGAATAATTATAGATAAATTTGAAAATGTATTTAATATTTTCCTTTTGAAAAATACCTGAAAATTAAAAAAATGAAAGTATTTTGATTATTTGTATAAAAATACAGGGATATGAAAGAGAGTGCGACAAAAAAAATATTATGTAGTCGAGTAAAGCCCATAAATAATTATTATATTACTGTGTTCATAAAATAGAAAAATTAAAGAGAGAAAGAAGTGTAATAAAATTAGTATGAGATCAACAGACTACAAAGTAATTAAATAAAAGATGTAAAGGTAGTAGTGTGTCCCCCAAATAAAGAGAGATAAATTGGAGACTGAAGATTTTGTGTTTTTCCATTTTCATTATTAACATGGGAAAAATGAGTATGATCTCTTCTCACATAAAACAAAAATGGCATTATTACTAATGCTTGCCAAACACAATTGTTTATTTTCTATGCTTGCAAAATAAAATTGATGATTGCAAAATAATACTAAACAAGCACTAAAATTTCCTAGGGCTTTCATTGTTTTTTCAAATGCTACATATTTCTAGTAAGTAACAATAACATTAGATGGCAGTAACTATGCAGTTGTGTAATAAAAATATCAGGGGATGTAAAATCTTTCAAGAAGAAGAAGGTATTGTCGTCGAACGCCGATTGAGCAATTACTAAATTACGATGAATGCGGCGTAATGCCTACGTCCATGAGCAAAGACTAAAAAATAATTTTACTACTAAATAAAAATTTACAAAATGAAAAAAAATTCTTAATACCCGAAACCTCTATACACACAAATGGAACCTCACTAGAATACTCAAATAGAATTGTCTCAATTCTCTCAAATTGCTTCACTTGAAATTGCTCTCAAATCTCTTAAATGGGATGCTTTGAGCTCTTCATTTCTTCTCTATTTATAGGCAAGTAAGAATGCCTAACTACTGTTTCCAATTTTGCTTTAATTTTCCAATTTGGAAATAGTTGGCAATTGGTGCTAACCTTGACAAATTCTACATGTAAGTTGTCTTCATGCAAGCATGCTTGACTTTTTAATAATTCTCCACCTCGGCAAATATTTAGTAAATCTGAGCCGACTATTAATAAACTATCCTTCAGTCTCTGTCTTCTTCGACTGCTTTCAAACTTATAGGATATTGATCAAGTTTAGATAATACTCAAACTTGGTCGTTGTCACCACCTTGGTCAATATATTTGTGGGATTCTCTATTGTCTTGATTTTCTATAGAAGAATCTGCCTCTCATCAATAATTTCTCGCACAAAATAAAATCGTACATCAATATATTTTGTAGGTGTATGATAAACTTGATTTTTTGTTAAATGAATAGCACTTTGACTATTGCAACACACATTAATATGCTTCTGTGCAAATCCTAAGTTTTCAAGTAAGCCTTGTAACCAAATAACCTTTTTAACAGCCTCTATGGTCATCCACTGTGGTTGACAGTGCAATTGCAGAGTGTAGTATAAACTTCAAACTGATTGGCCATTTAGCAAACGTAAATACATATTCGGTGGTTGATCATCATTTGTCCAAATCACCTACATAATCAAAATCGACGTACCCAATCACATCTTGACCAAGTGTATCATTTTATTCAAATAGTAAACCAATATTTACGATCTTCCAAATATACTGTAAAATTTATTTCACAACTTGTCAATGTCCTTTACTAGGATTATGCATATACCTACTTATTATACCAACTATCAATAAAATGTTGGGCCTTGTATATACTATTGCATACATCAAGCTATCTACTATATTTGAATATAGAACTCATAACATATATTCTTGTTCTATATTTTTCGAAGGAGATAGTTATATAAAAAGCTTAAAATGAGAAGTCAATAGAGTAGTCATAGGTTTTTTCTACTTATTCATGCCAAACCATTTTAGTATTCTCTTCAGATATTACTTCTGAGACAAATTAAGCTCTATCTCTATATATCTCCATGCTAGTAATTTTCTTAACTTATCTCAAATTTTTTACCTTAAATTCCTGATTAAGTTAAGTCTGATTAAGTTAAGTCTTTAACTTTTTAATCTCAGTTTTGCTCTTAGATGCTATTAGCATATCATCAATATACAAGGGTAAATATACAAAAAATCGTTCTTGTAACTTACAAAAATACACACAATGATCAAATTTATTTCTTGTGTATCTTTGCCTTTTTATAAATCGATCAAATCGCTTATACCACTACCTCAGAGGTTGCTTCAATCCATAAAGTGACTTTGTCAATTTGCAAATCCAATTTTTTTTCAGCAATTTTGAATCCATCAACCTGAGTCATGTAGATTTTTTCTTCTAAGTCATCATGTAAAAATATAATTTTTACATCAAGCTGAAGAAGTTCAAGATCAAATTGCGCAACCATGGTAAGAATTTGGACTTTTCAATAAGCCTTACTTTATTAAAGTCTACAATATTTTTCACCAGCATGTCTCAAATCCATATGCCACAATTTGGTTGCTTCTAAATCTATATCTTTTCTAAAAAGAATTTTATGCTGATCCAATAACTATATTCTCTTGAAAATAATATAAGTTATTTCTTTTTATGCCTTTCATCACTATCAGTGCCTCAGATGCTACTTTTAAATATCTATCTGTTAAAGTGATTGTGATCCATTTAGATTCTAAGACTCCTAATAAGAAAAAATCTTTCTTCAAAATTAGTACATAACGAATATCCGTCAAGATTTGGATTGAGCCATGATGATTTTTTACTTGAATTGTACTTATCCCTGTTGTTTTAGAAGCATTATTATTGTCATAAAGACAATTCCACCATCTAGGTCCTTGAAGCTAGAAAATCAGTTCTTATTAGGACACATATGGTAAATATAACTTGAATCTAAAATCCACTTATTTGAGTGACATGTTAACGTCATGTCAACCAGACCAAAGTTTGACTCTTCGTTATATTCTTCTACATATACTCTAGAATTAGCTTTGTCATTTTATAACTTAAGATAATTCTTTTTCCAATGCCCTTTCTTGAGATAAAATGTACATTCATCTTTGGCATGCCTCCATTTAAACTTGTGTTTTTTTCTAGATTTGCGATTTTGTGAACGACTTTTCACTATCAATATTTCTACAATTGCATCTCTATAATCCTTTCTATATTTCTTTCTGGTTCACAATTGTACAATGCACTGCATACAATATCAAATGTGACATTGTCCTTCTTATGAAGCAAAATAGTGGTGAGATGATCATATTCATCAAGAAGGAAATTTAACAACAACAGTGTCTTATTTTCATCCTCAAATTTCTCATCTAGATTTAGCAAATCTACCAATATCTTGTTGAATAAGTTCACATAGTCATTTATCGACATACCAAGTGTGTACATGAATCGATATAGTTTTTTCTTCACATAAAGCCTATTTTCAAGTCTTTTCTTCAAGTACTTTTCCTCCAGTGCCTCCCATAATTTATTTACGGATGTCTCCCTCATGACAAAGTATTTCTAATCTTTAATTAAATATAGACAAATAGTACCACATACTTGTCTATCGATCTTTATCTACTCCTTATCATCTATCATGTCAAATTTTTCTTTAAGAGTGATAACCATTTTTTGCTAACATAAGATATCCAATACCTCATATTGTCACATACCAAAATTACTAGTGCCATCAAATTTTTCCACATCAAATTTTGTATTAATCACAATAATCCTTATATATGAGGAAGACGACAATGCCTCTACCATCCTTCTTAATTTAAATGATTAGTGGCTTTAAAAACTATTTATACTTTAAAAAGTAGTCTCATAAATGCACTAGAAAAGTTTCAAGGAGAATGAAGAGGACGTAACGGTCTTATTTAAAACCTAGACTCTTTAAGCTTTTATCATTTTGTTGACATAACTTTTCTAGACATGCAAAAATACATACTATTTACAATAGATTGTCTCTCAAGTATTAATGACTGCCTCTACCGTATCAATGAACGGTCCTATATATTTAAACATTACCATATTTGTAAATAGTTTCATATATAGGAACGGTATCGTATACGTAAAAAGTACCGTACGTCTCAACCACAAACCTTTAAATTTGATACCAATTATTGCAAAAACGTTAATTGATCAATTGCCAAATTATGGTGAATGCAGCTTTTAGAGAAATATAAATATGACAAATAAATACAAAGAAAATGAGATATAATAATTTACGTTGTTCGGTGTAATGTCTATATCCATAGGTAAAGACTAAAGAATAATTTTATTAATAAATGAGAATTTATAAAATGAAAAAAAGTCTCAATACCTAAAATCCCAATACAACCAAATAAAAATTTATTAAAACACTCAAGTAAAAACTCTCTCAATTCTCTTAAATTGCTTCACTTGAAATTGCTCTCAAATCTCTGAAATTGGATGCTTTGAGCTATTTCTTTCTTCTCTATTTATAGGCAAGCAAGAATGCCTATCTACCATTTTTAATTTGGCTTCAATTTGGTAATTTGGAAATAGTTGGTAATTGGTGCCAACCTTGACAAATTTTACATGCAAGCTGTCTTCATTCAAGCATGTTGACTTTTCAACGAATATCACTCACATGTTTTTATATGTATATGCACACACACTCGTCAAGTAATTTTCTAATAAGAAATTTCTTACTTTATTAGTGAGAGATAAGTTAAGGAAGAAATATACATACACACATCATTAAGAAAGTCATCAATCAATTTATTATGTGACAAATTTACTTGAAGTAGAGAAGAGAGGTTGAAGATAAATGAAGGACTAGTTCTAAATAAAAAATTATTGAATAACTTTAAGATCTCCAATTATGTAAGATTCCCTTACTCTTGTGGAATTTCTCTTGTAAATTAAGTAAAATATGCGTAAGTAATTTATCATTCAGGTCCCAAAAAATAAAAATAATAATAATTATCATCATCATTACCGCTTAAAAAAGTATCATAAAAATGGATTCTTAAATATTTAAGAATTAGGTTGACCAGAGCCATGAAAACGAAACATCATTAATTTTCATCAGCTTATTATTTGGGAGATTCAAAATGGAAGTGGCAATATGAAGGAAGAAAAGTACAATATATATATATATTAATCTGCATAAATTAAAGATTGAAAAGAGAGAGGAGAGATTGTCTCTCAGAATCATCGCGAAAGAAAAACAACAAAGCATAATTAAAGAACAAGCGAATGAAAAAGCAAGCAAAAGCAAATATTTGGTGAGAGTACACCAGCAACTTGAAATCTTGAATAAACTTGGATCAGTTTCATAGTCTATTGGAATTGAGAAAACAAAAAAAAAAAAGGTCAAAAATCGTTAATTTTCATCAATTTAGATTCTTGACCATACCTTCGAGCTTGTTATTTGACATATATAACCCCTTAAGCTTGATCAAATTGCCGATTAGTTTTGGCATGGCTCCCGAGAAATTATTGTACGACAAAGATAACTTTTGCAAGTGTCTGCAGTTTGATAAAGTGGATGGTGGGAGCTGGTCAGATAGTGTCGTTTGTGAAATCAATGATAAGTAAAGAAGACGTATTGAAGATGGAAGAAGGAAATGAACGGAAGAGTTGGTTATCAACGAGATAAGAGTATTTTAGTGAGTTTATACTGAAGATGGAGGAAGGTATGGCACCTGAAAGCCGGTTATAACTGAGATCAAGTGACTGCAGAGAAGATAGATTCCCAATTTGAGAAGGGATGGTAGCTGTGAGACCAAAAAGAGAAACATTTAAGGCTATAACTCTCTGGCTGTGGACATCACAAGTGACACCCATCCAATTACAGACAGAGCTACTTGTGCTCCAATTATTGACCAGGAAATTTGCAGGATCATGATATACATGTGCTTTCACGGCAAGAAGAGCATCTCGGTCTGTGTTAATAGTACTTGTGCTGGCTGCAGTAAATAAGGAAATAAGTATAAGACAATGACGTAAGAGAAGTCCGATCATCATACTGATGAGACAAGGAATTCTGTGCATGAGATGAGAGAACTTATTTTTAAGAGTGTGCTTGGATTGGAGGCTATTGATGCAGGAACACTCACAAGTGCTGGCAAGTATTTATAATGAAACCAAAATTTCTAAGAAGCAGCAAAAACAAAATAGAGGAGAAAAAGACAACTAAAACAGAAGCAATGAAGAAGTTGCAGCATTATTTGTTGAAATAATTTTGCGCGTAGAACCATTGCATTATAATAATTTTTCCGGAAAAAGAAACAACAAGATTTCTTTTTACACCATCAAATTTTGAATAAGAAACAACAAAATTTCCTTTTAACCATAATATATTTAGGATATATCGCGTCATTTGAAAAATAGTATTTAGTCACCAATAAATACACTACTATAACATAAATGATAGCACAGTAAATATATTTAGTCACCAATAAATACACTATTATGACAGAAATAACAACACCGTAAATGAATAATGTTGTCATTTTATGTTAGCTTGGCAAAAAAGTCCGGCCGGCTCATGCCCTTCTTGGCCTATTGGCTTTGAGCACAATCCATGGGACAAAATTATGGACAAGTGATCTAAAACTATAAAGCCCTTAACAAACGAGCCTAGTTAAGGGCCTTACACAAAAAGACTTGGGTTTTATAATATATAAATAAAAAAATTAAAAGATCAAAATATAAATTCAAGTATTCAATATTTTAACCCTAAATCCCTAAAGCTCACCCTCATCTTATACACTCTCGCCCAAAACAAGAACCAATAATTGCAAATTCACTGTGAAGTAAGCTTTAAATTTCTTTTATTGTAGGAATTTTGAGAAATTATTGTAGGATTTTCATAATCTATTTAGATTGATTATTGCCAAAGCATATGATAATATCATATGCTAAGCTTAAATTTGATTAATGCCAAGGTGTGTAATTAATTATTAATTACAAATTAATGCCAAATTAACTATTAATTTCCAATTTATTAATGCCAAATTATTGTAGAATTTCCATAATCAAAATTAATTATTAATTTCTAATTTATTTCCGTATAATTGCTAACAGTTTAGAAATTCTTGTATTATAGAAATTTTTTATATGATATTAGAATTTACAATTAGGTGAAGTATTGGGGTATAATTATAATTGCATTAATCTAAATCCTATAAAAATATCCTTTACAAAATCAATTTCTAATTATTTTTACTTTACTATTTATTTTAACATTTTTTTATGAATTCCTGAAAAAGAATTGTTTAATGGAGAGGAATTAAATGATGAAGAAGAAGATGGTCCACAAATATTAAATTAGTTTGTTTTCGATATTAGTAAATGTGATATTTTATGTTGTGTACTTATGGTGTATTATATATTAAATAATCACCTTTAAGCTTTTTTAATCTATTGTAGTATTATGTATTAGATAATTATTTATTTTAAAATTTATAACTTTATTTCTTTAAAAAAATTATTTAAAAAATCATAAAAGTCCAGTTTGACCCAAGCCTAGCCTAGTGTTACGGACCGGTTTGTTCCCACGCGATACCGTGCGGCCTTAGGTGTCAAACTCACACTCTGTTGGCCTTAAGTCAACCTTTCACTCAAATCCGCTACTAGATTCAAAGACCGAAAAATGGATTCACTCGAAGATACTCAAAATCGGAGGAAATAACTTATATATTACTCAAGAGATCTTACAATGCTTGAGATTCTTATCTTTAGTTATTTTTTATTATTCTAGTTATGTTGAGTCAAATAAGACTCCTCATATTTATAGGATACAAAGAAGTATCTATAATTATGACAACTACTACCTAACTCATTAAGTATTTACACAAGTTCTTAAAATTTTTAAAATTCTTCGCAGGTCGAATCAAATGAAGAGACGTGGGTCGCGATACTAGGCCCATCTAAGCTTGACCCAACTTAAGCCCATCCAATTATATATAGACTTTGGCAGGACCTGGACTTTTTACAAATTTAATGGGATTGAGTCTAGGCTTAAAAGAACTTAGCCCAAGCCCTTAAATTGTCATACCTAATTTTATGTGCCTATAATGATAATGGAGTATGAACATATCCCAATCTCTATCTTAAGTGTCTCTGGTAGTGTTTAAATATCAGTGCTCTTACTATACACTTTGGCAAGTTTTGGGTAACTAACTAATGCAAGAACACTCATAATTGGGTGCTGTAAGTACTTACAATGAGACAGAAATTCTAAGAATCAGCAAAAAGAAAACAGGGGGGCAAATTTCAAAGATCTAATAAGACTTGAACATATTCGTTGTTCGATGAATGTTCGTAAGTACTAAATTTTTTTTTCCCTACATATATATTGTGCCCATTGAAATTCAAATTTTAATTTTTGAAGTTTTACTTTTCTTTTTTGGTTCAATTAACTTTTAAAATTTTTCCCTTAAAGGTGCCGAAATTTCTCTGATTCTGTCACATTCTGAGTTGATGGCACGTCCTTGCCCCCTTGTTCGCCCTCGACCTCGCCCACAAGCTATGTTGCTAAGACTATTTACTTAGCAGAAGGCAAAGAATTTGGAAGGCAGAAAATAAAGACAAGCTTTTAGAAGTGTTTTCACACCCCCCCCCCCCCCCCACTTCATTGCTCGTGAAGAAAGAAATTTATAGCTTACTGACTTAACAACTTCGAGAATAAATAGCAACAAAAAGACTACTAAATATCTAGCTAAAGAATAGGTCACGCGTCAACCATTCTCTAACCCACTGCTACTAGTTATTCGGACTGACTCAACAATCTAAAATAATAGAAATTGTTGCACATGACAGATTCACCCAAAAGAGAAGGAAACAGAGGAGAAAAAGAAAGAATACTTTTGTTGAAATGAGGTGTAGGAAAGTAATATACACAGAGAGAAAGAGACTGAGAGAGAGCGACAACGACATTTTTGTGAAATTTCTTTGTTGCAGCCATTTTTTTTTAATAATCGTATTTATATAGAGGATGGGGATTTATTTTCTATGATCAAACTTCTAATCTCAAAACTTTCTTATAAATTTAAATAATAAATTCCATTCTTCAGTTAGAAATTATTATATTTTTGTAAAATTTGGAGCGAACATGGTCAAAAGATACCTCAGTTTTAGGCATTAACTACTCTAAGAAGAGATTTTTATTAATTTTGATTAAATAAATTAAATTACAAAAGTCAAATTCTCAATAAGAAGTTTTAAGAAAGCATTATTTTTAATTACTTTTTCTAGATAAAACCTTAGAGTGATTGCAAAGTTCAAATTTTTATGTAAACTTATTTTATATGATTAATATGATCTAAATTTATTAGTTAAATAAAAATATAAAATAATTTTGAACACCCTTAGTTTACTT
The DNA here is from genome assembly GCA_030449875.1 of Aegle marmelos. Taxonomy (NCBI): domain Eukaryota; kingdom Viridiplantae; phylum Streptophyta; class Magnoliopsida; order Sapindales; family Rutaceae; genus Aegle; species Aegle marmelos. The sequence goes on along the minus strand of JASUUL010000142.1, from coordinate 16,523,287 downwards.
CATTAATAAATTTACTATAATACTTTAAGAGTATATTAGTAATCCACCTCAAGTTAATATATATATATAGATCGTCTACTAAATAGTTAGTTACTATCTAAAATATGATGAATGAAAATATAAAATAATTTAAGAAAAGGAAACTATCACTCGTATATAATTAATTTACTTTGTTATTAAATTTACTGTAATATTTTCACGATTTATCGCCACCAACCCTAAATTAATAAAATATATCTATCATCCACTAGACTCTTAACTACCATTTAAATATGAAGATATTATAGAGGTAATTTACTCTTTTCACATGACAAATAAGAGATACATGTGATAATTTAAAGGTATATAAGTGATAATAAAAGAATTTAAGGGTATATGAGTAATCATTTTTCTTTACTTTAATTGATGTTTCAAGGGTAAAATCATAATTCGTTATAATTCTATTAACTTTTAAACAACAGTTAATGATCGATAGATAACTTTTGTCAATTTAGAATGGACAATTAATACACTGTTAAAGTGTTATAATGTTTTTTATAACAAAACAAATTTAGGATCTATGAATGATAATTTTCCTTTAAAAAATAATATAGGTTAAGAGTTACTTAGTCAAACTAATTGAATTATGCATTAAAAAAGAGTTTGACAAGATATTGTAACTTTATCTTTACTCATTTTTAATAATAAAGATGTAAAATACATATTTTAACCAAAAAAAAAGTGGGATGTAAAAAACCAACCTGAGCTAAAACAAAAAAAAAATTAAAAAAAATTCCCTCTATGAGAAAACTAACAAAAAAATTAATTATAATCATTCAAGAAATTATTCGTTTTTTACTACAAGAGATTATTGCTCAAAAGTTCAACTCATATTATATGAGATTACAATTGATATTTATAAATTAAATTATTACTAGGATTAGTTCACATTAATTTTTATAAAATAACACCTAGATTTTAATCATCTCTAATATTTAAAAATATCTATTCCACTTATATTTCGAAAGGGAGAAAACTGTCTTCATTCAAACTATTGAAAGAAATTAAATCACCACATATTATGGAGGCTCAAATCCATGACCTCATAATTGTAAAGTCATAGGTTCTAACTACTAGGCTAAAGCCTAGTGGCTTTATTTAAGAAATTATTCTAAAGTATTTATGTTGATGCCAAAATTTGATCCAATCAATTAGTGACTTAAAATCAAATACCTACACTAGCATGAAGTTTATTTGGTGGAAAATCGATTTATCCATGTCAAAAATACCCTATAACTATCAGAGAATAACTTGCAAATACCTAAAATCATAGACAATGGTAAAAGGCACTAAAAGTTTTTTCAGTGACAACTCTTTAATGCTGAAGTCAGTTTATGGGTTTAGTAAAAAAGATCTAATATGTAATTTCTTGTTTTTATTAATAAATAATCTTAAGTCGATAGAATAGAAAAATTAAAAATTGAGAAAAAAAATTCAACCCCTATTGCTTTGGAATTTTTAGGACTTTTACAAGCATACGGAATTATCGCATCATCTTCAATGTATGCCTGTTATTGGATCGAATGGGCTAGTTTGATCATGAGTTAATATATCTGTTACAAAAAAGTTACTAAGTTTCAGTTATAACTCTTGATTCTAGTCCCTTCGACCATATACTCATTATCTTAAGAATTATTATTTGATTGATGTGATCTGCTTATAGTCTCATTAATTATTACGTAGTTAATATTATCCACTCATGATCTCAAAAATTACTACTTAATCAAGGTTATCTACTTATAGCCTTAGAATTATCACCTAGCCGACTATCAACTATCAATTATTTACTCATTTTTTATTTAAAGGAGATTGAGGCCACCTTATTTTATTCCCTAAATAGTTTGTCACATAAATCAAGAGAGACACTACCTAAATAATATCTAATCCTCTTGATTTATTCATTCGTTTTTCCAGTGTTACTAAACTAATTAAATTAATTAGATTTATTTGTTTTAATCTGGGAATCGCAAATTTTATGAAGTCTAGGACCTTGTTTGCAACATTGGTAATTGGTTTACATTGTTGTAAATGTTTAAAAAAGAAAATTTACAATATTTTAAAAGCATTCTCGGGTTTTATAAAGCTTGGGATTCTCAAATTGAAAGCTGACTATATATAGGAGTGAGCTACCAATCAACTATTATTGATTTTAATTCAACTATGCTAAAATATAAAAATAAAAAATTATAGATTTAATATATTAGATGATAAAATACATTACACTAGAATGCCTATTTTTTTTTTTAATTTTGTCTTGACTTTATTACCATCAAAGATATCTGACTGGAAAATTATTTTTATGTATAGAACTTTTCAGATAAGAGCATTCACATCTTAATATCAATGCATTTTTCTCATTTAAATTTTAGGAATCATTTTTAAGATGGGGCTATTTGTACTCATACTTTCCTCTCTACACTCTCTTTTAGTTAAGAATTTTATTATTTAAATAAGTTTTTAAAAAATTACTTAATTAACCTTTTGTTCTTCTTTTCTTCTTTATTTTATAAATTCTCATTAATTTATTTTGTTGCAAATAATTAGTGTCACTAATTAAGAGAAACCAAACGCACCATTTAAAAATAAACACCAACAAATATATACTTTTGTGTTTGACAAAAATTAATTTCTTGATATTCATATTATGAAAAATGGATTATGATATATTAAGAAATGTCAAAATAATAGATCAAAAGGGAGTGAATTAAGTGCTTGTAAGATGTGAGAGTAAAGAGAGAATATATCATTACAAGATAGAGAGAGAAAGTGATTAATGAAGCATAATTTTGAGATTTTAAAATTTTAATAATAAATTCATATTTTTAAAATAGGTGTAGAGAGGAATTTGTTGGATTCAAATAATTGTACCCTTATTTTTATATCCTTTAAGACAATTATTATATCGTTGATGGGATATCTTCAGGCCATTATTTGTGCAGACCCACTTCACTTCTAAGAAATATTTGCAATTAACATCATTTCTAATAAATATAAATTAACAAAAATATTTGGATTAATCAAATAAATCATTTTTTACTAGGTTTTCTTAGTAATAAAGTTGCTTTAATATAAGTTCTTCTTAATAATTTTGCTTTTTGACATAAAATAGCCCGATTATTCAAAGAAATATGAGCTTTTGTACTAATAGTTTAGCTACTTAATTTCTTGACTTATTGATTATTTTTTCTAATATTTTAAATGTAAATAAAATAAATTTGACAGCCTAAAAATTTACATGCATATTATCTTATAAAAACATTATCTCAATTTATTTAATGCTAATAATCATTCTAACAAAGTGGAATTAACCATTTCGAAACAATGAACTTTGTACAAAACAAAGAAAAAAATATTGAAGTAAATTTTTGGTACTTTTACCTATTGAAGTAAAATAGTCATTTAAATTTGGGGTAAAGTAATCTTTATTTAGAAAAAAGGTCATGAAAAAATAAACTAAGATACCATAAAAAAATAAATTGAAATAGATTTAATTGATTAATTCTTCAAAACTCTTGTTTATTTAAATTTTTTTAAAATAATGTGACTTTTTTACAATTAGAATTTAGAAGTGGCGTGGGTCTATAGGATAGCTGGGATGCAATTACACGCCTCCATTATTTATTAGGGAAAAGGATGATGACAATGGTTTCATCAATTTACTAAATAATGAAAGCATCGATTTTTTTTAGACATTTGCCTTTTTTAGTAATAAAAATGAAGAAGTTATTCTTTTTTAAATTTCCATTTAGTTGATTTCATTTTATCTTTATAATTGAATTTGTATTTTGAGGATATAGATTTATTTCTATGATCAAACTTCTAATCTCAAAACTTTTATATAAATTTCAAATAATAAATTTCATTCATAGTTAAGTTAGAAACTATCTTTTCCTAAAATTTGGAGCAAAAATGGCCAAATGATATCTCAGTTTTAGCATTAACTAATTCATGGAGAGGTTTTTATTAATTTTAATTAAATAAATTAAATTTTAGCAGTTAAATTCGTAATGAAAAATTTAAATTGAAGTTAAATTCTTAATGAAAATTTTATGAAAACTTCAATTTAAAATTTTTCTTTTCTC